>JACJUM010003223.1:2304513-2320262 GCA_020976665.1 Heortia vitessoides | reverse complement strand
AATAATTTATAGATATGCCACCATAATGTGAATTGTGATGAGATAAAAAATTAGAGAGAATTATAAATAAATAAATTTAAACCCCATCTAATTAATACATCAACCTTATCCATCCAAGATGAGTTGCTTTAAGCACTTGTATAACAGACATCAGACAACAAAGGAATCTATAAAATATAAATATTCGTCCTTGGTGAGAATCCTACCCACGACGACCCTTGGTGCAAAGATCGCTACCATCTGTCACATCGGGCCCGTCAATAATGAATCAATTATTGATTGTAGAGTATTATTAATAATATTGTTTATTTATCTATTGTAGTTTAACAACGAACGATATATTTCTTTAAATTATAAAAAAATTCAGAATATTATTAAACTGTACCTAAAAAAAAAGTAATAAGAATGACAATGCAAAATTCACATTGGTCAAGAGCTTTTTCTTATACGACTAAATCAAAGAACAAGTAGTAAACGTTAAGTACAAGTAATTAAGCGGTATTATAAGTTACCGCAGTCTAAACACGGTCGTATTATCGCAAGGATATCATTAGCTCGTTGCCAACCTTGTGATTTGACGATCTAATGCAATTATACACACCAATATCATAACCTCTCACCCTTCAAAGTGAACACTGCTATTTGGCGATAGAAATAGGTGAGCACTCTAACCAGGTATTGAGGCCTACCTTTAGTATTTTGTTTACAGACTCCGTCGGCTACCGACGCGAAGACCATAGATGCGCAATAAGAATTTTTATTGTTGATCAGTGTTATATTTACAAAGAATAAGCAAGAATGCCATAGGGTCGTATTCTAGGACTTTATTGGGAGATCTAACAGCCCCCGTTATGAAAGTTCATCAGAGCCATGGCCCATATTGATCGCGTTATTTCTGTCAGGGACTTATTAGTATCAGTTTTGATTGCTTTTGCGTGATCTGAAGAGTGATAGATTTTGTAAGGTTCGTTAAATAAAATTAATAGTATCAAAATCATTATGCAAATTTGTAATGCCGGATAAGGCTGCAATGCCTTCATGTAAGTCGATGAGAGCTTCAGTTAGGTAAAAGTAAATTCGGGTTGGTGTTTTAGTTTTCAATATTTTAACTGCGTGAAAACAGGTACGCTGGAAAGTCACTGTATTCATTAGGACTTTTCTAACTACAAAAAAGGTTATCAAAACGCAGCGGTATTAAATTGGTATGAAAAATTCAAATCCTCGGAAAGAAAGCAACATCCATCAAAAACACACAACAGCCAGACGTGTTTCAACATATATTTGGGACCGGATACTGAACCTGAAGCTTTCACGTTTACAGCGAACAGTTATGAAAATACATAATGAAAACAAAGTTGGTCAACCAAAAAGCAAACACATTTAAAGTTGTAGATACATTTCATAAAATCTAGTCACAAAAGAATTTCGTATCAGAAAGAATATTTAAAACGAAATAAACCCGGTTCATAATTTGCAGGCACACAATTTAGAGCCGGCGAAAACCTCACACTCGCCGCGCGAACCGGACACAAATGTATCCGGTTATTTCGGTCCCCGTTGTTTTATTTAAAGCAGCCGGGCGTAATGAAAGAAATTTAAATGTTCATATTTACTATGGGATTCGCTTTTGGACAACGCATTGTTTTAATAACTAAAGCGAAATTACTGGGTAAATGAGACATAGTATCTTCAGTTCATATGGTTGGTGACACGCTAAGGTTATAGGATAAATAGACAAGGTTAGTTAGATAAAATTGTGTCAATGTCTGTTATATATTTTCATGCAAGAATTGCAGATATAAAATGAATGAAACTAGTTATTTTGTTTGCCGTGAGGTACCGTTAGAGTAGAATAGTGCCTCCCACTGCACTATGTGTCGTAAGAGGCGACTTTAGATGGTGGTATATCAATTTTTTGCCTATAATTCCCGCGCTAGGCAAGTGTGTTTAGCGTGGTAGAGTCGTAAGGTTGTAGAATGGAGATCACGTACTGGCTAGCGCGTCGTAGAGCGTCGACCCACAAGAAGAATAGACGATCTGACTAAAACCGCAACATCGTAAAGGTCGCAGGCCGCAAATAACTGGTCCTTGGGGAGGCCTATGTCCAGCAGTGGAACGTAACACGACCGATATGATGATGATGATGATAACTCTTCTAAAACTGTCAGTTACATATTGCTACGAATTAGAAAGTAAATGTATATGGAAGCAGTAAATGTTTTTTTATTAAACACATTAAGAGGCAAAAAAAAGCTTAATTTAGATTTAACAAAAGAAAACAATATTATACATATCCAATTTCCGCTGATCCGTTAAATGCGTTAAAACACGTAAAAAATCCCACGTTCTGGATTATAGCCAGCTAAATTGTTTTAAGGTAAAAAAATCCGGATAACCGGTTTTTTGTTATGACGCTCGGTTTCACCGGTTATTAATGACTAAATACCGGCATGGAGGAAATAAAATCGCGGATATTAAAAAAAACCGAGCATATTTTCGTAAACCTTTCAGTTTTTTACAAACACCGTTTATTATCCCAATGCAAATATGATTATCTAAATAATAAAAATAAAGTTTTACTCTATTAATTGCTGCTGTTTCCCTATTTCTTCTAGAAATATTAAAAAATGTATAAAAAATGTGAATAATCTACGCAAGTGGTAGACTTTTCTTCGAGAAATCATTATTTATGTCTTTATTTATCGACTGCTGTACTTCTATTTTTATGATTATCGTTCGATATTTACTTAGATGCATAAGATATCTATTGACCTATATGATTCTTTAACAACTATGTAGAGACTTCAAGAGTGTTGGTTAATGTCTTTTTTTATAATTGGTTCAATCTGTTAAGCTGTGATATACATACATACAGACAGAGTAATTTCTATATTAATACTAGTCAAAGTCTTGGTTTAAATAGGCCTATCATCATTATATCACCAATTGGAAGTCCACTACTGCCCATAATTGCCGCGCTGGGCAAACGTGTTGGAAATCGTAGAACGCAGATTTCGCGACAGGGATGCTGTTGCCTATTTCGCTGTTTCGGAATCATATGTTGTTTCTGGTATCTTAGTCGCCTCTTACGACGCCTGGTACAGGGGAGGTTCAATTTGGCCAATTATGAGCACTTTCAAATCATCAATACAATGAAAGAAAAAGGCAGGTATTAGTGATCATATATTAGCTCCCGGGTTCAAGCAAGCCCAGAGCAATTATTTATATGATAATATTTGTGTTTTTTCTGTGTCTGGGTGTTAAATATATGTATTTAACTAGTATATTTGTGAATCCTCTGTTGTCTTGCGACCGTAATACAAGTGTTTTGAGCTACATACCATGGAGTCAGGTCAATGTATGAGATGTATTGGGAATTTATTATTTTTATTTTTGTATGAATGCGCGAAGACCCTATCAACCTGATATAAGAGGGATTCAAACAAATAGGTCATTGAGCGTCCAACTTTATTACTAGTGTTTTCGCACTAAGCGGATCAAAAAACTTAGTTTATTTAAAAGATCCTGCAATAAAAGATGGTGGGCGTCGGCGCTAACATACCGTTCAATTAACAGAGAGTTAAAGCAATTTAACTAAATCCTAAGCAGTTTCGTCATCAGTGTAATATTTTAATCAGTTATAAGCCAATACGTTTACCTTTTATCAAGTTAATAAGTTTATCAAGTTTCTTTCTTTTACTAAAATATTAGTTTCTCAATATAGCGACGTTTAAATAAAACAAATACTAAATAACACCAGATAATAAATTCGAGGTAATATATGAATCAAATTAAAAAAATACTTGTCATAATGTTTGTACGGGATGAACTTCCAAAATAATGAAAGGATTTTAACATATTACTGTGTTTACTGTGTTCAGTTGTGCTATCTAGTGCCAACAAGATTATTATGTATTTCACATTACATTATTGATATATTACTTTTCTGTCCAAAGGTTTCCTGGAAGAGATCGCTCTACGCGATAAGGCCGACCATTGTAATGCACTGTTGTATATTTTTCTATGTTTTTTGTGTGTGTACAATAAATAATTATTATATAATATAAGTATTGTTCATAAACTTCCTATGAAATGACTCTATTTATGTATAAAACCGCATCAAACTTCGTTGTGTAGTTTTAAAGAACTAAGCATACATATGGACAGACAGTAGAAAGCGATTGTTCTATATTTTATATATTTGTGCCTCTGTTTTCTATGCTTTAAACTAAATAAATAAATATTATTTACACCACTTTTTCGACTTAATATATTCAATTACAAAATCAATGTAATGGTAAAAAAATATTTTTAACAAATAAAACAATGTGAACGTTCAGTGATCCTAAACCCGCGATGATTCAAGAAAAAACTAAATTCTGTAACTTCACCACGTAGCGAAATGAAACTAACCCCACCTTTGCATTATACATACGACCTTTGGGTAAGCGATGGACCTTTTCATTGAAAGGTTCTCTTGTGCTTACTAACAAAATATACAGACCTGAAAATTGGAAACTTGGATATCGTTAAACTAGGAGAAAACGTAAAATACTATTTTATAGTTCCTTCATACCCACTCCCATTACATTCATAATAAAACTTTATAGTTATTTTTTTTATTTATTATGGGTATTGTTAGGGATTTAAATAATAAAAAAACTAATAGTTTTCTGAAAATACAAAGAAATGACATTTAAAGTTCACACACACAAAGTTATATCGCTTCAAATATATCCTTAATTTTAACATTTCAAAATATCAAAAAACACAAATAAATTTGAACGTCATTTCGCTATTGAATCATGGGATGAAATCCGAATCGACTTGCAATAAAACCTTTTTTTATTTAAAATAAATAAATGATATTTCACTTCATATTATTTTTAAATAATATAACATTACATGTATAACATTGACTTGACTCTGATATAAGTCGCCTTAAGCTCTCGTGTTATAGATATCAGATAACATAGGACTTACAAATATAATACTTTAATATAGGTATCTATTTACGCATATTATATAATGCATAACAAACAAACATTCATCTTATTAATATTTTTCCGTATCGAATCCAGGACCTGTGCAATGGCACGCAATAGACACAAAACACCTTCAGGCCCGACAAATATTGATTTTTGTATAACATACTTGCTACCAGTTGCTACAAGTCTAGCTAGTTGAAGAAAGGTTGTATTTGTAAATAATAAATCTTGGATTGTCTTGAGGTACTTCTTTGGGTTAGACGTAAGATTTTTTTATTTAGATACACCAGCGTTTGCTTACATTGTTTCAGCAATACAATTTACAAGGTTATATTTAGAAACTAAATGTAGCAAACTTCTATAGCTAATTGAGGTTGCAAAAATAAAAAGATTGACAATGATTAACACTTAAAAATTAAATAATCTAAGGCTAAACTAAATACCTAACTATAATATTCTTTAGTAAACTATTTTTTTAAAACCTGCAAGTTAAATAAATCGCGTATCCATCGAGAATTGTTTAACTTGTAGAGAAACAGTAGCAATCTTCAGAAACTTCGTGTATTTCTTCCAACACTCCAGTACCGACAAGATTTACAAATACTGATGGATCCACAGCTGTACTGTTCGAAAGCAAAGTCATGAAGGCCAATCTACTTTTCAATTTCGACTCCATTTTTAACTTTATGATCGGGCCGCGTATAATTGCTTCGACCAATCACAGGGCACAGTAAAAGTGCCAGTGGATTAAAGTCGAAATGTACAAAAATAATTATTTAAAATAATTATTTAAAACTATTTAACTTTAAACGCCTGTTGCCAAGTGGTATCGGGCGGAGTAGAATAGTACCTGTACCCCTTGTATTAGGTGTCGTTAAAGACGACTAAGGTACCGGGAACGACAGATGGCGGTATATCCATCCGAAACAGCGCAGCTAAATACTACAGGGTGAGGATGGGCAGCAGCATCCCCTTCGCGAAGTTGCGCTCTGAGATTGCCACCATGCCTGCCCAGCGCAGCAATTACAGCCAATAATCCCCTATCTTGGAAAAGCTTATGTCCAACAGTTGACTTTATGGTTCATATAATGATTAAACCTTACAATTTTTTACATTTTATGTTTGACGTTTTATTTACTTTCTTAAGAGGGTAATCCCCTTAAGAGGTCGCTTTTCAAGTCACTTAACGTATTAAGGCCGTTAAGAGTAATTTTATTATTTACAGACATTACGTAAATACTGAACCTGGCTGATGAAGGTACATCTATACGGCAAATCATCATCATCATACCAGTCATTAAAAGTCTACTGTTGGACATAGGCCTCCCCAAGAAAGGGGGTATATTGCTCATAATTGCCGCGCTGGGCAAGCGTGTTGGCAATCGCAGAGCGTAGCTATCGCGATGGGAAAACTATCGCCTATCCCCGCCTTAAACATTTGACCTGACTTTTTGCATGGATTTAAAGCAATCTGTCGGTTCTGGTACCTTAGTTGCCTCTTGCGACACCTGGTACAGGAGGAGGTATTATTCTACTCTGCCGGTACCTACAGTGTTGAGCTACGCTGTGCCGTATACCAGCATAAAGCAACAATGAGGAAACAGATAAAAACATCTCCATGCATCATCCAAAGGTACGCTGTCTCCTTCTACCACACCTACTTATAATAGCATAGTAAGAAAATTAAGGACCTAAATCCCCCAATAGCATCAGCGTATCATACGCAAGATTTACATTATTGAAGATAATGTTTTCCTAAAGATTTCCAATAGAAGCATTTTATGTGAACATAACCATAAATCTATGTAACTCCAACAAATATATAGAGCAGAAGGTAATGAAAAAGTATATAAGAATATAGAGCAGAAGGGAATGAGAAAGGTATAGGACAATCGAGGCTAACATATCTTAACCAAGTAGAAGAGGTATTAAAGAAGGGCCAGGTCAGAAGTACCAAGAATAAACGAGCGTGTATGAATAGACTAATGCGAGTAAGGGAAGCGAGAGAGGTTTGCCAAGATCGTAGCAATTGGAGTCCATAGTCCATAGTCTCTGCTTACCCCGATGGGACACAGTGATGATGCATGTATGTATGTCATTATGATAAAATTAATATGCATGAGTAAAAAAAATTGTTAGCTTAATATTAATAAACAGTGAATAAAGATTTGGCCAGCTTAAATTAAAATCTTGAGGTTTTGGCAAGGAGGTAGAATAGTTCCTTCCTACAACTAAGGTACCGTGACGTTATATCTATCCGAGATATTACAACTCAAATGCAAAAGGATGGGGACGGTCCCATTCCCATGACGTAACTACCCTCTGCATTCTCTTCTACCCCCCCCCCCCCCCCCCCCCTAGGGGAGGCCTGTGCCCAACAGTGCACTTACTACGGCTGACGAATAAGTCTCAAATTATTCAACAATGTGACAAAAATAAATAATATATGTGATTTTCTGTGCAAGGTATCAAATCTGAAATTCCAGGTGTTTATTTAAAAAACATTGTTTGGCTGTATTAATACGTGAGAGAGAGGTACCAATGCAGACGACTTTTGATAAGGTCTATCACATTTAAACATCATATCATACATGTAAATTGCAATACTTAACTTAAGTTTCTAAGACATCTCGTTTCTCATCTCTCATTTCTAATGTTTAATTGATTTTGAACAAATATTTGTATTCTTAAATTTTATCCTTTTATTTTATTGGTATATTTATTAAATAATTATTTTTAATAATGTAGTTACATTTTTTTTCATTTATCTTTGTAAAGTATTGTACTTTTTTATGCAATTTCGTGATGTCATAGTGTTATGTATTCCTTGGTTATTACACACAGCGTATATTGAATATCTATATCTGAAATAAATTGAATTGGATTCAGTATCATTTAGAAATTTATATAAAAGATTCTATGCAGGTTTTACTACGTTGCGCAACTTTACACGTCGTAATCTGAATTTTCCGATGCGTCATTCACTATGGGAAAAAAAATTGGAATGTTGCCAAGAACTTCACAATCTTGCACAAACTGTCGTCCATACACTATTTTTGGATAATTACATTAGATTTATTTGGTTAATGTTTCTTAATTGAACGCAATGGGTTCATTTAAAATATACTAATAATAAATTTATTAGTACATTTACAAAAAACACATTTATTATGGCTGTGTAGTATACTGACTCACTTACAAGTATTGTATTTATTATTGCCGTTAGGTACCGGCAAAGTAGAATAGTGCCTCCCACTGCACCAGGTATCATAAAAGGCGACTAAGTTACAAGAACCGACAGATATATAGAGTGGTATATCCATCCGAGACAGTTTAGCTCAAATGCACTGCGCAGAGATGGGCAGCAGCATCCCTTTCGCGAAAGCTGCGCTCTGCGATTTCCGACACTCTTTGCTCAGCGCGGCAATCATGGGCAAAAAATCTCCTTTCTTGGAGAAGCCTATGTACAGCAGTGGTCTTCTAATGGCTGGAATGAAGATTATGACGATATTTATTACGTACATTTGTGACTAAAACCGCAGGATCGCGCTGGACACAGGCTTCATACAACCGGTCCAATTGGAGACTACTTGGGGTAGTCAAAGAAAATGGATCTCCAGGCTAGGACCTTGGTTGATACCTCTCTTTCTTCTCTATATTCTTCTCTAGTTTTTTGATAAATTCTTTTACAGTGACGAGCTATACGACTCTGGAATGAGCTTCCGTTGAATATTAAGCAATCCCCAAACAAGTTTATCCTGAAACTCTTCCTCCATACTTTATTTACTGATGCTGCTTCTCTAAGTCTATAAACCTATTTCTGATGTACGTTATTTTATATATATTTTTATATCATATGTATTTATTGCGTTTATTTAGATAAATGTTTATGTCGTTTGTCATTTTTGTGTATATGTATATTGTCTGCACCACTATATGTATTTTTTTTCTGTTTCGTGTAATGGTTGACTGGGAGATAATGCCAACTGGCATTAAGTCCGCCATTTGTACATTTTGTAATATTTTGCTGGCATTAATCCTTTCATACACGCTCTATTATTTTTGGTGCTTATAACCTGTACCTGATAATCTCTATACAGGTCTACTTATAATGAAACTACTTTATAACATGATTAAATATAAATATTTAACTTTTTAAATTATTCGTTCGACGCGTCAATTAGTAGTCAGAAAGGGTCTTTATTATGAATGCGTAAATTCAATAAAAATTTAATATATCAGTTAAGCCTTTAACTCTGACCCCGCGTCCTGTTCGTCCATACAAATAAATTTTATTAATTCAAATGTGTATCTGTGAATCATTATTATCATAACATCAACCTTTAGAAGTCCACTGCCGGACACAGGCCTCCCCAAGTGAAATTTTTCCCATAATTTCCGCGCTGAATAAGCGTGTTTGCAGTCGCAAAACGCAACCTTTACGGTGGGAATACCGCTGCCCATCTCTTCCCTGTGCAATTGAGCTACACTGATTCGGATGGATATACCATACCGCCTTCGTCGGTTCTGGTACCTCAGTCACCTCTTACGACACCCGATACAGAGGAAGATACTACTCTACTCAGCCGGTACCTCACGGCAATCGTACTGATCGTAATTTGTAAACTGCTGTGAATCATGTTTGTTATATTCTATTCTCAATAAAATTCCCGCGCAAGACAACTAATTCGGCGTAAAGCGGTCAAAAGCAAGCGGTTAAAAAAAAGTAATTTAAAATCTAAAATATGTGTAAATCTATGGTTATGTAGTATTTTATTATTGTATATCTTATTTTTACAATTATACCTTATGGAACAAAAGGTAGAAGTAACGAGAGTGAATGAGCGTGTATTAAAGGGCTAATGCAAGTATGGGAAGCGTGAAAGGTTTGCTATGATCGTAACAAGTGGAGATCCATAGTCTCTGCCTACCCCGATGGGACACAGACGTGATGTATATGTGTACATCTACATAGTTACGTAAAAGTGAACGGCTTTGAAACGCGGTTTATTTAACTTCGTATTTTCTTTTGTGTAACGATAATGTTAATAGTCACATATAAAATCATCACCATCACCATTATCAGCCATCTAAAGACCATTGTTTGATATAGACCTTGCCAAAATAGGGAGATGTTTGCCTAATTTTCTTTAAATAGCACTAGATAAAACTTTTAGGAAGTCTAATCTTATTCACCAATCAAAGCAATTGAAGTTCCGAAAAACTGTGTCTGGCAATGGGGTACCGGTAGAAAAAAATAGTAACTCCTTTGTATCAGTTGCAAGAAGCGAATGAGGTACCACAACCGATAGACAGCGGTATATCCACCGTAGCTCAAACAGCGTAGCTCAAATGCAACAGGATGGGGATAGGCTAAAACATAACCGTTGCGAAGCTACGCTTGGCAATTGCCACCAGGCCTGACCATCATGGCAATTTCGGGAAAATTTTTCTTTTTTTTTGGAAGGTCTACGTCTAGCATTGGTCGTTCTTTGGCTGTGATGAAACTTTTAGTTGTCAACTTGGAGCTTCTCAAAGACTGTATAGCTACTTTATTGGAATTCCTGATGCCACACGTCTCTATGAAAGAAAAACAGACAAAAACAATACTCTTTGTGTAGGAACTCTTTTTGACGCAACCCTAAGTTAAAGTAATCCATGTCATCCTCTTTAATAAGGAAAATAATATGTCAGCACATAAAATCTTCATTACAGCCTAATGTTCATCACATTAAAATTCAACTCAAGTTAATCCAATGGGATTTTAAACGAACCCAGTTCAACTTTCGGAAACCGAGCCGTAACATGATATGAATACAGAACCAGTTTCCTTGGACTTCCAATGTTAACTTTTTTATTGGTCTCTATAATCCTTCCTTCAAGAGGTTTAGCCCAATGGCCTTTCTTTATTTTGTATGGTTATTTTTTATTAAGTCCATTCTTGTTTTGTGGATTAATGCAGCCATTTATTTGTAAAGGGTCAGGGTTATCTTTTTCTGCAGAAAAGCAACAGTGTCTGCATTTCGGTGTTCAGATTTGGTAAATGAAGAATATAGTAATCATAATCATCACTGCAGCCATTAAAAGCCCACTGCTGGACATACGGCTCCCCAATAGGGGGAATGTTGCACATAATTGCCGCGCTGGGCAAGGGTGTTGGCAATTGCAGAGCGCAGCCTTCGCCACTGTTTCGGATGGATATACCGCTGTCTGTCGTCTCTTACCTTATTAGCATTTTTCGACACCTGGTGCAGTGGGAGGTACTATTCTACTCTGCCGGTACCTACATCACTCGTTTAATGTGTATAGATAAATCAAATACACAGAATAGCGGCCTGCATAGGTGTGTCAGGGTGTTTGTTGCACCCGACTATGAACTCAATGGCTGGAAATGTGTGGGCTGTCTGTTGTTTATGTACACTATCAACAACTAAACAAAAATATTTCTACTCATCTACCTTGGGTCAACGGTGCTTTTTATTATTATATTTATTTTATTCACAATTATTATTTTCTTTAAAAACTAGTTTTTATGTTAAGAAACTGTATAGAGCAACTGTCTGTTGTTAAAAAAAAATCATAGTCGGCCATAAAACATTCACTACTATACATAGATCTCTTCAAGAAAGCATGAGTTTGCCCATAATTGCCGTTATGTTCAATCATGGTATTGCAACCACGTCCCTGCCTCACTCGCCTCTTACGACATCTGGTACAGAGGTTGCAGCTATTCTACTCTGCCAGCACTAGCAAGTATAACTAAAATATACCAATATATATCATTAGTATAATTGCTTTAGAACTTAATAGTATTTTTAAGTGCATTATTCTAGGATATCTATGGAAATGACTATCAAGAATAGGCAAAAGAAAATCGCAAAGCTATTTCTTAGCAACAACTTAAAAACGGTTAAGACATAATTCCATTAATGTGTAAATTAGGTCAGTTCTGAGTGAGCTTTCCCGCTGAAGAGATGCTTTTTCTTCCAACCCTCACATTTCCGTTAAAATTCTCTTGGTTGGAAAATTTTAGTGAAAAATTGCAACAGCTTTTAAATTAGAATACATTTTTAAAATGTCGCTCAAAATATTGAATAAATTAGGTTTCAATGTTGTGCAAGAATTTCGAATAATGATCAAAAAGAGAACAACGAAATGATATGTTGAATGAGAATCCCAAATAATGATCAAAACAAAAAAGAGAAAAAAGAATTGTAATTAGTAAGAAATTGATATTTATATCCTAACAATATACAATGTCTCCTACACTTAATTTAATCATTAAACATTGAAGGAAATCAACAAATTAATAGTTATAGAGACAATATAACAACAAAGTTTAGTGTCAATTATGACTCTATCTCTTAATATGCTATTGCATAGTACTTATAAAGAGAAAGAGACTTCAAAGAAAAATAAAAACAAAACACTCAAATAAGAAACGTTAATACCTATGTCTACTAATATTATAAATGCGAATGTAACTCTGTCTGTCTGTCTTTTACGCTTTCCCGCTTAAATCGCTCAACCGTTTTTGACGAAATTTGGCACAGACAATTTTTAGACCCTGAGAAACGATATTTATTTATTTTTAATTCGAATTAAGGGTTGTAAGGGATTGAAAGGGAGGATGAAAAATTGTATGGAAGTATCGCTATTTATAGAGCTAGAAACTTGTAACTTATTTTTCAGGCCATTGATTCAATATAAATAAACATGACGTTCAAAGTTTATATAAGGCAAGGTAAAGAGGTATGGTACCCAAAAAAAACTATTCCACGTGGACGAAGTCGAGGGCACAGCTAGTATACATAGTTTTATTATTTTTGTACAAGTATTTGTACAAAAATAATAATGCAATTACATACTTCATATGGTACTAATTTAATAGGAAAAACCTATATTTTGAATAAAATTGTAAAAAATGAAGTACATTTTTGACAATCTTGTTATTACAATAACAAGAATATAACAGGTGTATTCTTAAAATATGTAAGCAGTTTATTTCGACTTATCCAAGTGGACGAAGTCGCGGGCTGTTGCTAGTCAAATAAACAAGTATAGTATCGAACAGTATAGTATTAAATCTATTGCAATAAAACTCTTTTATTGAAATATTTTAAAAGTTAGATTTATATCCGTTGCCGGCAGCCGCATTGCGTCCTTTTGTGTTTTTTCGCAGTATTTTAATATCCGTTAAATCTTTCCGTTAAAACTTTTAGTTTACTGGCAACCCCCACCGGCTTGGAACCGGACGCAAGATACAAGCACCTACATTTGTTTCAGCTATAGTTCTTCGAATATTGCTTGATTAAATTAATGTTTTTTAATATTATTTTAACTGTTTTTTGTTGTAATATTATGTAATCATAAATAATAAATTATTATGCCAAATACTATAATGCTAATATGTATTAATTGAAAATACTATATCATCTGTCATTCTAATCAATCAATATTTAAAGAAGCACAGTGGAAAAAAATTTACATAGTCTTCTGCGTTAGTACATTACTCCCACCTATTTCTACTGCGATATGATAGCGGCAGTGAAATTACTGGGTAATGTGTCGTACTATCTTCAGGTCAAAAAGTTGGCATAGCTCTTTCCATTGCTTGATCAGCGACCTTGAGCTTCCTTAAGACCCACAGTTAGCGGTGGATATTAGGTTGGGCATGGAATAGTACCTTCCACTGCACCTGATGTCATAAGAGGCGACTAAGGTACCAGAACCGATAGATGGCGGTATATCTATCTAAAATAGTGCAGCTCAAATGCACAGGGCAGGGATGGGCAGCAGCATTTCCATCGCGATAGCTGCGCTCTGCAATTGCCAACACGCTTGCCCAGGGCGGCAACCACCATATAACCTATACAAACCTATAAGAACCTTCAAGAACCATATAATAAATATCATTATATAAATATTTATTATTAGAGAATCGAACCTTCGGTGCAAAAGATAGAAACACTACCACCTGCACCATCGGGTTTATGCTTTTGACATTTCAACCTATCACCTTCATAGACTCACATTAATGCAAACAGTAGCTTTATGTCCTATAATAAGTGCCGAGCCATCGATAACCAAAAGAAAGTCGGGGCGATCAATTAGTATTCAAGTCAGTGAATCGAAACCGATTACTATTACTCCGAGATAACACTGGTTTATCTTAATCGTCTCTCAAAATCCGGCATAATCCAGTTACACGCTTTACATTACTAGCCTAACCAGACCCCTGACCCTTTGTCACTCCCTACAAAGTAAATGTCAAGGTATATTGGACAATAACCAATATATGTCGACCCTCCATTCTAACCAAAGACGTACAACAGGGGGTTTGAGTTATGATGGACGTGCGGTTACATGGTATTTTCAAAATTTCTAGTCACGTAGAGGAAAACAGATGTCCCTGGTGTAAATTTAAATTATTCTCATGATTTTCTTTGAATTATTGATGTTCGAGTACTAGTTGGTATTTGTTAGGTGCAATTCAATTTTCAATGCTCGCAATCATTTTGTAAAATGTTTTTCTACCATCAATAAAACGCAATAACACCTAGTTACGAATCAACGGACACGGATATTGTTCGAGAATGAAATTTCAGAGAGTAGGGTACCAACAAATTTAAATAGTACCCTGTGAAATAAGAGGCAACTGAGGTACTGGAACCGCTAAATGGCGGTAAAGTGTAGATACAAATAAGGACGTAACTAAAATAGGGATGCTCTTTCTTTTGCTTTGAATCGATCATTTGTATCGAAATGGACCGCAAACCCGTGAATCAATTCACGATCTGAATCTTAATACTTAGAATCAATTTCCTTTGATCTTAAAAGATAGTATCATTATTTTATAAAAAAAAAATAATAAAAGACATGTAGTATTTCTGTCATTGCATGTAAAATTGTATTTTTTTTGTTTAAAAATATTACAAATCTTTAGATTCCAACTCTATTTTGTGTCGAAATGTAACTTTTAAAATTTTGACAAACAAACTGTTTTTTAATCTATTTCGACTATCAGTCAAACTGTTGCCAACGAAAAACGTTTAAAAGGGACAGTCAGATATTACTACAATAGTTAAATACGAATATGAAGTCTACTCTGCCTACAATTGAATACTTTCCAGCAAAACTGTTTAACTTAAGTCTGGCCAGACAGTTGGTCCAATAAGTTATAGTGTCTGATTGTCTAACAAACAATGGATCTAAAGTGCTCTTTCAAAATGTCTTCCAGTCTTACAAAAAATGTCATCCACCCAACTCGATTTGGGTAAAGATCGCAACCAGCTAAATCATTAAAAAAAGGCAGATCGTATTGCAGAGACTCACTTATTCTTTTTATTATTATTGACGATCCAGAGAACTTGTGATGGATCGGCCCTATTTGAGTAAAGCATATTATGATATAATTTATTTATCTAAAAAATCGATTCAGATCGAGCATCCCTAAAGTAAAACAGTTAAACTCAAATACTACAAAACGTAATGAACAAACAGACTGAAAATAGTATGTCAGTCTTATGATATGAGTAACTTACTCTGTCAATACAATATCTATTGATGTCACTCGCGAAAGAGTACCATTTATCGACCAAAACTTATATAAGATTTATGCACAGTTCAAGAGGATCATAAAGGTCAAAAGTTCCATCTCAGTATAATATGCTGCAAGGGAACATGATTGCTATGGCACCGTTATTAATCCTATAGGTGAAACGTATGACTTATATTTATATTCAGCATTTCCCCCTAATA
>JACJUM010003223.1:2221225-2248707 GCA_020976665.1 Heortia vitessoides | reverse complement strand
TATATATATAGATTTATCTTACACAAATTTGCTGGCGCTACCCGGTACTTGAAACTAAGACCGGTGAAGGTTCAATCCTCGTGCCACCAGAATGGAACTTGCAAGAATAATTGGCGGCGATAAAGCTTCCATTAACACCTAGTGGTTAGTTTTGAAACTCCTACCCGCGTCTGTGCCAATAATAATTCTTGCAGAACTTACATATAAACTAGTTCGAATAGTTAATACTTTGGAAGATTCTTCGACACATATCTCAATGTCGGTTGTTTTTTAACGAAATTCAGCCATTGGAAGTCCAGTGTTGGACATGAAACTCCCCCAGAAATGGGGAATTTTGCCCTAATTGCCGCCACAGTCAAGCGAAATGCCCATAACTCAGCGCTGCTTTCGAGACGGGAATGTTGCTGCCCATCCCTGCCCATTGTATTTGAGTATCTGTTGGTGTCGTACCCTAGTTGCCTCTTACGATATCTGCTACAGGAGGAGTTAACATTCTACTTGCCGGTACCGGTGCCGGTTTGTGGATTATCTGTATCTATTACATTTGTGGCAACAATTAGAATGTTGGATATTCTACCATAAATCCAATTACGCTGGAACACTGTGGCGTTTCAAATGTGTTTGCGCTTGGCCCACATGTTGAGGTGGCTTCACCAGATGTTCATTCCAAGGTGAATATATCTTGAAGATTAATTTTCTTAAAATATTGGAAACACATACAACATTTTAGTACAACAGAAGACATCTGCTCGAATGCTGGTCATGACGTCTAAAAAATAGCAGACGCGACGCCTTTTCCTATTTTAACTATATACCTCTATTTATCATTAATAAAAACTGTTGCGTCTAACAATTACATAGATATAAACTACTCTATATTTTTTTACTGTTCAAAAGTGCCTAAGGTTAGGCCTAATTGAATAAAAAATATTCGATTTTGGTTTAATCCCAAGTACAGGACAGTGTTAAAAATGATGTATACTACATTTATACAAAAAACTTAATTTCGATACTGACAATCATAAATTTCAAATTTCCGTTTTTTTTTATTCGGATTCCCGAAATCAGTAATCCCATTTATTATAATTTCTATTCTTAATAAACAGATATTTCACAATATTTTTAATTACGTTTTATTAGAATGCCAAATTTTAAAAATAGCGAACTGTAAAATTCGGAATCAATAATAGAAAAATAATGTTTATTGATAAAAAATAAAAAAATCACAGGCAATTTTCAAAATTTTTAATATCGGTATACCATTTATCGAACTATTGACAGTATGGAGTCTTAAGTATTTGTGCTAATTCGATTCGGAAATTTAAAAATACATACATATTTCGCAAAAGATCAATAGTGTTTTTGAATAAGGGAGATTTCGTCCTTTAGAAATTATAATACCTATTCAGAATTTTTGAAGTCGGAATATTTAAATTTGAAATTAAATATTTCAGAATCTTAGGGTGTCCCAAAATAACATGTGTTAATAAAAAATTGTATTTTTCATAATATATTAAATAAATGTATACGTTATTTATATACAAGCTTACACAAAGGTCGTTTGCACTGGTGGTAAGAGAGGGAATGAAATTACTGAATAATATGACATGAAACCTTTAAATCTCAACGCGCTAGTGATATCCTTGTGATAATAGAAGATTATCAACTGCCTGCTGTAACGTCTATCACACGGGCTGTAACTCGTTTGTCGATAAAGAATAAAAATAAATTATAACGATTTTTTACATATTTTGTTTAGTTTACATTACGTTCGGTTTGTTTTTATCAAAGTTAAAAAACATCTACATAAAACTGTTAATCGAGCCGACATTAAATTCGGCAACGAATCGACAGCAACATGACAGTGTCGATTGAATTATAAATTGACGAAGATTCAACCAATTTATAAATGTGTTTGTGGTTTGGTTGATTATCATATATAATTGGAAACTGGTGAGTTTGGCTTATGAATTTTAATTGATTGCTTATTTTATTTGTTAACATTGAACTTTCCTTTGTACTTAGGCTGTAACTGTTGTTCTGTATCAATGTTTTCGATGAATGATCATTACAGATATTGGAAGTCCACTGCTGGACATAAGCCTCCCGAAGAAGAGGAGAATTTTGCCTAAAATTGCTGCGCTGGGCATGCGTATTGGCAATCGCAGCACGACGCTTTCGCGAATGGGTTGCTCCTACCCATCCCCACCCTATGCTTTTAAGCTACACCGTCTTGTGGATATAATGCCATCTGTCTGGTACCAGAACCGACACCCGAACGTGAATGATATTGGATATATAACAAAAATGGATTTTATAAATTCACACATCATCTCATACATTGACCTGACACTGAAATCGGAGCGCATAAAGCACTTACATTACGGACGTCAGGCAACAGCCTGAAGCCAGCTAATACTAAAATGCATATTTAACCTTCCATTCAACTGAATATCTTCAATATAAATATATGTTCAAAGTGGGGATTAAACTCACGACCTCTGACGAGATGGGATCATTATCATCTGCGCTATAGCCATAGAAAGAAAATAATATGAAATATATATTTATTCATTTTTAAATCGTCAAATAAATTTAGGAATAAGAATTTGCTATAAACATTTTCACACAAATGACCCTCATAACCAGTGTTATAAGAGTCATTTAAACAAATAGATCATTGAGTGTCCTACTTTGATACTGGTTTGCTGGCACCAGACGGGTCTTATAACTAAGTATATAGCAGGTTCATTACCCGAGCCCTGCAAGAGAAACTGATGGTATTTTCAATAAATTTTATTATTTATCATCAAGTTATCTTCTACAATATTATGGGTTAAAAACAGAAAAATGTAACAAAATTTATAGAAAAACTACGATTACAACTCACTATCAAGTATCCAGTCGATACTAGTCAAAAAAGTCAGAACCTCCCTTTGTATCAGGTGTCGTAAAAGGCGAATAAGATACGAGAACCGATAGATGGCGATATATCCATCCGAATTAGTGTAGCTCAAATTCACAGGGCTGGAATGGGCAGTATTCCCACCGTGAAAGCTGCGCTCTGCGATTGTTAACACGCTTGCCCAGCGGGGCAATTATGGGCAAAGCTCTCCCTTTTTTGAAGGGACCTATATCCAGCAGTCTTCTAATAGCTGATATGATAGTGAAGATGATAAGGCCTAATCAAAAAACACATATTTTCAATAGAAAGATGAAGTCTCCAACAAAAGAAGCGTGGATACAATTTCATCTTCGAACTACGGAATTTCGTTATGAATTGTTTGCTAGCGTTTCACTTTGCGAAGCTTTTTCTTTGATGGGTTAAATTAAAAGTTTTACAAAATGATTTAGGAATTTTCTGTTGGCGCGAAATTATTAGAACCTATACTATCCAGTATCCAAGAAGATCTTAATGAATTTTGCACTGGCCGTGAGGTACCGGCAGAGTAGAATAGTACCTCCCACTGCACCAGGTGTCGTTAGAGGCGACTAAGATACCAGAACCGGTAGATGGCGGTATATCCATCCGAAATATTGCAGCTCAAATGCACAGGGCATGGATGGGAAGCAGCATCCTTGTCGCAAAAGCTGCGCTCTGCGCTTGCCAACACGCTTGCCCAGCGCGGCAATTATGGGCAAATAACCTCCTTTCTTGGAGAGGCCCATGTCCAGCAGTAAACTTCTAATGACTTGTATGATTTCTGCAGCACTCCGCAGCTTGACTCACGTATCAAGGGAAATAAATGACAATATGGGAATACAATATCGTGCCTACGTCACTTGCGGATAATGTGGTTTTCTATTGATGAAAAAGTTTTTGAAATGAGTTTTCTATGTTTCTTCGGTAATTTCTATGTTTATTTATTACAAGCAGACATAAAAATAAAACCGATTAACATAGATCTATTTTAGGTAAATAAATAATTAATTAAAAAATAACAAGACCTCATACATTGACCAGTCTCCTTAAAAAGTCGCTTAAACACTTGTGCTACGGACATTAGACAACAGAGGAATCACAAATACACTACTTAAATACATTTATTTTACACGCAGACACAAGAAATATAAATATTTGACCTGTGGGGATCGAACACACGACCTTTGGAGCATAAGATAGGATCACTACCATCTCCGCCTTCGTGGGTTCGATCCGCATCCATGACAAATCATCATCACATCAGCGATTAGGTGTCCACCATTGGACATAGGCCTCCCCGAGAAAGGGGGAATTTTGCCCATAATTGCCGCCCCAGGCGAGCGTGTTAAAAGTCGCAGAGCGCAGTTTTTGTAATGCTGACGCCCATCCCCGCCCTAAGCATTTAAGCTACGCTGTTACGGAAGGATAACCTGCCCTGCCGATTCTGGTATATCAGTCGGCCCCTTGTACAAAAGGAGGTACTATTCTACTCTGCTGGTAACTCACGGCTATCTATCGGTACCTCACGATAAATATATGATAAATAACATTTTTTAAGCTTAGATGTTATTAAAATGTATTTAGGTATTATATATGTGATATTGTGAGTGTTATAGTGAGATTATATATGATATACCTTTGTTATATCCGTAATACAAGCGATTTAAGTTACTTAATACAGGTCAATGTAAGAGATATCAAGTTAATTTTAGCCATCAGTTCCAGTGCTTAAGTGAACTCTTGACAGGGAAAGGTTTGAGTATCTCTGTGGGAGGTATTATTCCATTCTATTGGTGTCTCGAAGCTAAAAGTAAATAAGTAATGAGGTATCAAGGAATCAGGGATTAACATCAAAATTTGCTAGTTTCTCTTATTATAAAAGTATTTTAATTTGTTCTTATTATATTTATTTCGAGAAAGTGTTCAGTTTTTGTGCTACATATTTTTTGTTATAAGTCACGCTGATCACAGAATATTTTTTAAACCATATACATGGGTCGTGTGCATTGGTACCTCACTCTCACCTATTTCTACCGCCGAAAACGGTGTTCGCGTTGCTGTGTTTAAAGGATAAGAGAGGCAGTATACCGGGTAATGTGTCATAATATTTAATATATATACGGTAGATATATATATTAATTATTATGTCACTTATATATATGTATATATGTACTGTAGCATTTTTGCTATCTTGTGCGCCAAACATTGTGTTTGTTCTGTATCTAGGTGTTAAATATATATTTAAGTATATTTGTTATTTATCTATAGTCTCATATCCGTAACACATCGTGCTTACAGCTTATCGCTTAATTTATATACTATACTATATTTACAACTAACACTTAGCCTATAAATTTAACACACAAACGACTGACAGTTATGTTAAACGCTTCATGGTTGCCTTAGAAGACGTGATCAAAGGGAAAAGGATACATTTTTATAAAGACAGACTATTTATTTTTGTAAAATATAATAGACATATTTTATGGTAACTATATATTTTTTATAGTAGCCTTGTTATACTAAGAGCGTGTTGCTAACTTTGTGATTTTAAGATATTATTACAGATTACCCAGTAATATTACTGCACCCCACGATCTGCAAACCGAAACACAGCAATGACATTTTGTATGAGATTTACGTCACAATGCTGGCGCAGATAGCAGTCATTCTATTTTATGTTCTAGGGATTGTGGGTTCGATTCCCACCCAGTATAAATATTTATATGTTAACATTTGTGTTTGTCCTTTTGTCTGAGTAATAAATATATGTATATAAATATAATATTCGCGATTCATCTATTGTCTGATGATCGTAACACAAATTCTTTAGACGATTTACCATCGAGACCGTTCAATGTATGAAATGTTCTGTGAAAATATTTAATATATTATATTATATATTAATAGAAGTTAAAATTTTTAGGTAACGATCTTGTGATTGTATGATAAGTATTTATATTTGTTCTGTGTCTGGGTGTTTTTTATATGTTTCTAATTCTAAAATATTTGTAATTCCTCTGATGTCTGATGCGTAAAACAAATGCTTTGAGCTACTTTCTTGGAGTACGTATGAGATATCGTGTTATTTTATTATTATTATTATTTAATAATTCTGGTGATAATGAGGATCATTCATATCCAGATGCAGCATCAAAGGAATCGCAGGCGCGTCGCCGGCCTTTAAGAAGATAACACGCTGAATGTCATTTGTATAGTACAAGGGCATTTAGTTTTGCAACGCGCAGTTACAAAACACACGGTAACCCATCTGTTGGACGTCAGTCAAGCCGACATGTCAATGTCGGGTGCTTGCCGACAACTGGGTCAGATAAATCTGACGCGGAACTGGCGACGATCGGCTAACTATCTATCTTAAATAGGGATATAGTCGTTCAAATAAGATGATAGAAGGAACCCCTAAGCAAAATTTTAAGTTTATAACTCTTACAATTTAGGCCCTGCTTCTCCTTATAGAGCCGTGAGGTATTGGTAGTTTAGAATAGTACCTCTTCCTGTACCACGTGTCGTATGAGGTGACTAAGGTACCGGAACCGAAAGATGGCGGTATATCCATAAAAAACAGTGCAGCTCAATAGGACAGGATGGGATTGGGCAGCAGTGTCTTCATCGTGAAAGCTGTGCACTGCGATTGTCAATACGCTTGCCCATCACGACCATTTCCCTCTTTTTCGAAGAGGCCTAAGTCCAGCAGTGGTTTTCCAAGGGCTGATATGATTATATAACACATCATGGGCAGTAGCGTTCCCGTCGTAAAAGCTGCGCTCTGCGATTGCTAGCTCGCTTGCTCATCGTGGCAATTATAGGTAAAATTCCCCCTTTCTTGGGGACGCTTATGTCCAGCAGTGGACTTCCAATGGCTGGTATGAGGATGATGATATATATAATAAGTTATATATATACAATATTAGAAAATTCCCTAATGCCCTAATAACCCGATGAGGTTATCAGTTATCAGATATATCATTAACTATTAATAGATCAGTCTCAAAGTTGAATAAAACATGGTCCATAAAAATACCAGCAATACATAATTTTACGTAGACATTCTGAAAGACAATGTTCATCTATAAATTTAAAACAAATACTAATTAATAATATTCTGTAACCAAATATTTGGAATTCTCAAAGACATAAATTAAGAAGGACTGGTGAAATATTTCAGTATAGCCAATAAATCTTGTCATAGGAACAGTGCAGGGCGTTCTAGATTTTGGCATAAATTTAATGCAAGATTTCGTTGTTAATTTGTCTACCACAAGCGGTGTTGAATGGTTCCACTCGCGAATTTCCTATTCCGTAAGGATATGGAGATAAAGTATAGATAATGTTACTCACCGACAATGTCACTTTTGATAAAAGAAAGAGTTTCTGAAATCGGTCTAGCAGTTTTTGAATGAAACAAGTATTACTTTGAGAGGTTTCATGAATCGAAAATGCGTATGATATTTACTAGAAAAAAAAAACAACTTGTCTCAGGTGTCAGGTAGGACTTGAAGATGCATCTCTCCTATACCGGGGGACTGCACTCCAGTTGTGCTACTGAGACCTTAGTAGACATGTCGAATTTTGCTGAGAAATCAGCGTCATTTCTTCAATGTTGTTGGTTACCTAAAAATACTTTAATGTTAAACTTTTAAAAGTTAGAAGCAATCAATAAGAATAAATAAATTCTTAATTACTTTTAGATGTTTTATGCATAAACATATTTAGGGCCTGATATTTACTAGATAAAAATCTGTATCATATCTGCTTAGATCTCAGTAGCACAATAGTAGTGCTCTATTATAAGATAGATACAGGTTCGACTCCCGCTTGACACCAGAGACAAATATCATGTTAAATATAACGACTATAATAAAAGAAAATATAAAAAAATGCAATAAGCTCAATCCAACCGTGGACGTCCTCTAGATTTTTTAAATTTATTTTAGACACCAATGATTGTAACTTTATCATCATCATCATCATCATCTATGCATTTTTATGGCTCACTGCTGGACACAGGCATCCTCAAAACAGGGGAAAAAATTACCCATAACAGCAGCGCTGGGCAAGCGTGGTGGAAATCGCTGAGCGCAGCTTTTACGGCAAGGATGCTGCTGTCCAATCCCGCCCTATGCATTTGAGCTACAAGGTTTCGGATGAATATACCGCCATCTGTCGGTACCGGTACCTTAGTCGCCTCTTACGACACCTTGTACAGGGAAGGTACAATTTTTCTCTGCCCGCGGTACCTCACGACTGACATTACTCTACTCTACTCACTTAGTATAATATAATGGCAGTCTTTAATAGTCTAAATGCAATATTAATTATAAAGGCGTATATCGCAATTAAAACTAAAAAAATACTAAGTAAAGCATACAAATATTTAACATTACATAAACATTATATAAATATATACACAACATTATATAAAAATAAAAAATAATAAAAAATATTCAGAACAATTAAGTTTAATAAAGATGATAATAATAGAAATACGTCTGATGTCATCACGATAATCATCACGAGCCCGTCATTGTGAACTTCTTATTGGACCGCGTCCTTTGCTATAAAAAATATGATGTATACATTCCTTTTGCTAGATATATACAGATACATTTAGGGTTAGGTCTTTATCCAGCAGTGGACTCTAAATGGCTGATATGATGATAATGAGTCTTCATTTGTGATACCGCTGATCGATCAATCGTCAGCGAGCTATAAACTTCAAATTGAATAATCGTTCCACTTCGGAGCCTTCCCATATAACCTCCAGCGATAGTCAGGATTAAATGCATAATGCTGACCGGCTCGCTGACGCATTCAGTGATGTTGCTAACTTGTGCGCCGAGGGTTTGATTCCCACCCTGGACAAATATTTATATGTTGAATAATTGTGTTTTTTCTGTGTCTGGGTATTAAAAAATGTATTTAAGTAAAATATTCGCGATTCAACTGTTGTCTGATGTCCGTAACACAAATGATTGAAGCGATTTACCATCGAGATAGGTCTATGTATAAAATATGTAAATATATTTATTATTTTATATTATATTATATATTAATAGATTTAAAATTTTAGGAAGCGATCTTTTGAAGCGCCTGATGACGCAGATGGTAGTGATGCTATCTTGTGATTATATGATGAGTATTTGTATTTGTTCTGTGTCTGGGTGTTTTTTATATGGTTCTAAAGATTATACATTTGTAATTCCTCTGTTGTCTCGTGTTGAATATGTGATGTATATATAAATATTAATCACACAAATACTTTTAATGACTCATCTTTTAGTCAACTTAGTTTTTTAAATAAGACACAATTTTTTTTTAATAATAGAAATGCAATAAACGAATGCCGGTTTCTTAAATAGAAACACTAACTGAGAAACACTACCTAATACTCAGAGGCGCATTCAATAGTATACATAAATTGTGTGCTACATCCCCGTCCAGGACGAATATATAACTTATATATATTTGTTCTAGGTGTAAAATATGTATTTAAAGTATTATAGTAGTAGTACTTTAAGCTACATCTCGGAATCAGATCAATGTATGTGTAAACATATTACGTGCGTACGGTAAGGTTGCGGAAAGAGATGGAGTATGGAATACTTCAGAAAGGGAGTATGGGTTCTTTACAAGTTGAACAAAGAGGTTTTTAAAGGGTTCCCCAAGCGTGAATAATGCTACGTCCATAGGCTGCAGTAAACTGTTGGCCACCTTTGTGGTACTAAAAAAAATTGTCTGAAAATACCAAACCAAGGTCTGGTACCTTGAGTAAAATAGTACCTCCTTCTATACCAGGTGTCGTAAGAGGCGACCAAGGTACCAGAAACGATAGACAGCGGTATATATATCCGAAACAGTGTAGTTCAAACACAGGGCGGGGATAATAGGTAAAATTCCCCTTTCTTGGGAAGCCAATGCCTAAGCCTATGACTTCTAATGATTGATATGATAATGATAACAACGAACGGGAGGCCTATGTCCAGCAGTGGACTCCGAATGGCTAACATGATGATAATAAATATAAATATGACAAATACGTCCAACCACAAGATAGACAAACGATCTGACAAGCTACTTTCTTAAAAAAGCAGCGTTCAAACAACCACAGAGTAAAATCTTCCTTAGATGAAGATGAAAAGGGGTGCTGCTATGAAGGGCCTCATCAAACTTTTCTTTTCCGCTTCATTACAAATTAACGTCTGTTTCACAACCGCAACATGACAAGTCCTTTGAAGTATTAAGGATGGCGGAACTGCAACAAGTTTGCGTTGATTCCCCAAAATGCTTCTTTGAGATATTTTGTTGTTCAAAGTTTCCGACAACTCTGATTAAGGTTCAATAGCTTAGCTGGTGGTACGATCATTTAATAACTGTGAATGTAACTGACTTCTATTTAGCGTATAGGCAATGAGGTTCCAGTTTCTCAGTTTCAGTTCAGAGGTTCAACCAATTATCTTGAAAACAAGCGAAAAATAATGCATAACTATTACATATATTATAGACCTCTTACAAAGGTTGCCTATAATGGTATATTACTCAGTATTCGGGGAGGCTTACTCAATGCAATTTGGGTCTATCAGTAAAACTCACATTAAAACTGCCTGTATCGTGGAAGACGACTCAGAAACTGAAGCCGACAGATGGCGGTATATCCACTCAACCGGTGTAGCTCAAATTCCATTGGCTGTTAACAGTAAATTATTTTGTTTTAAAGTAATAATAATTTCTGATAGTAAATAATAAAAAAATTTTTCGCTCTTGCCGGTCCACAGCTATAGCTAACAAAGAATGAAATATAGCTAGCTAGCTATATTTCATTCTTGGTTTTGAACGATAAAAATTTTTATACGTTAATTATTTTTATCTTTATTGACCACACAGTTTACAGAATGGGTGGAATAGCAAATCCTGCACAAGGTGCCGTAAGAGGCGGCTAAGCGTAAGTAGTGTAGTTTTACCCATAAAACCTTAATCAGCTCCTTTAGTAAGAATTTTCTTAAACCAGTACAAGGAAATGAACAATTAACTCATAGTAATAAATAAATTCACACAACACGCTTTAAGCACTCACATTACGGATATGGGACACCAGAGTAGTCACAAATATAACTACTAAAATGTTTACCCCTTTTTTAAGGAAATTACGCCAACGGATTAACGTGGAATTCGACACAGTTAAAATTAATGGAGGGACAAAGAACATAAATTAACTTTTGAATTACACGCTAATTTGAAACATAAAGTAAGCAATAATCGTGTTCTATGTCAAGCAAATAATTAAAGGGTTTTTAAAGAAAGAAAAAAAATAAAAAGACTATATCTTTTATATGTATCATTATCATCATATACATTGGAAATTCTTTGCTAGATATAGACAAAGAAAAGGGGAATTATATCGAAAATTGCAGCGTTAGGCGAACGTGTTGAAAATCGCAGAGTGCAGCTTTAATGACGGGAATGCTGCTGCCCATCCTCGTCCTGTGCATTTGAGATACACTAGTTGAAATTGACATACCGCCGTCTGTCAGTTTTTGAACCTTCGTCACCTCTTACGGCTCATGATACAAGGCCTATATGCCATACTATTTTACTCAGCCGGTACCTCACGGTTTCATGTCTATATATATGTTCTCATAATGTAAATTACAGTTTAACTAAGTTGCTGAAAGTCGGGGGCGAAAACTAGGCTGAAATGTAACAAGTTCTTATCGCGCGAAGTTCGCAGCCGCTACTTTGTTTTTACTAGTCAAACTGCGACTCACCAGTTCGTTGTGGAGTTGGCTACATTTCCTCTGAGTTTTCAGTTTTACGTCTTAATTTTAAACTTAGATGCTATGTAACCTACAGATGAGATGCTATGATGACGGGCGCGGTGGCGCATTCCGTAGGTTCACTATCATATGCACTAGTTCATGAGTTCGGTGCCCACCCATGACAAATATTTATGATTAATATTTCTACTTCTTCTATGTCTAGGATTTAATCATCATCATACCAGCCATTGGAAGTCCACATCATACCAGACATAGGAAGTCCACTGCTGGACATAGGCCTCTCCAAGAAACGGGAAATTTTGCTTATAATTGTCACACTGGGCAAACATCGTATCGCAATCGCAGAGTGCAGCTTTTGTGAAGGGGATGCTGCTGCCCATCCCCGCCGTGTGTATTTGAGCTGTATTGTTTCTGAAACCGATTTCTGAACCAACAGGTGCTAATAGGTATATCGCCACCTGTCGGTTCTGATACCTTAGTCGCCTCTTACAACACCTGAAAGAAAGTCTTCAAGTACGTCATTCATAAATTTGCATAAGTTAAATCTTATCCGTCACTTAGCTTGACACTCCGTCAAACTGAATATTGAGTGATAGCAACGTATAATATATAATTTATTCAAACAACTCTCCTGACTTGACTCTTAACTACGTTGCTGATAGCAATTGTATTATGGATATCAGAATACAGAGGAATATCTAATATAATAATTTAATACATATTTAACAACCAGACAAACACAAATATTCATCACAAATTTACAGTCGTCCATCTTTACATACTTATATACATAAATACATATATATATATATTCCAAACTCGCCGTGAGGTACCGGCTGAGTAGGATAGTACCTCACTCTACACCAGGTATTTAAAGAAGCGACTAAAGTACCAGAACCGACAGATGGCAGTATATCCAACTGAACGGTTCTGCTCGTTATGACATGACGGGGTTAGGCAGCAGTGTTTCCGTCGTGAAAGCTGTGCACTGCGATTGTCAACACGCTTGCCCAGCGCGGCAATTATGGGCAAAACTCTATCTTTCTCGGGGAGGCCTATGTCCAGCAGTAGGCTTCCAATGGCTGATATGATGATGATATTACACATTGACGTATATACTTAAATTAAATAATGTTTACATAATTTAAGTAAATATGTCACCGCTTTGCCCCATTTCCCTAATACCTCGTGGTTGCCTGGTGGATGATGGTTACCAGTTTATTCGAAAATTTAAACAACATATAATATTCTTACATGAAGATTTCAATAGACAATACAATTAGAAAAGTTCACTTTCCGAGAGACAGAGAAGTACCTCCCTCCGTACCAGGTGTAACAGGCGACTAAGGTGAACCAGTGTAGCTCAAATGCACAGCGTGGGGGTGGACAGCAGAAAACGATTGCTGAGATTGCCACGGCACTTGCCCAGCGTGGCAATTGTGGGCAAAATTCCCCCTTTTTTAGGGAGGTCTATGTCCAGCCGTGGACTAGCAATGGCTGTAATGATGATGATGCGAATATTAATATGATGTCTATAGTGCGTTCATTCATATCAATTTTGAGAGGTCTACGTAAAAATACAGGTTAGAGTTATTGTAGTCTTCAAGTCTAGGCGCGAAAGTGCAAAGATCAAATGAATTCAGAAAATTAGCCAATACACTCACTACTGTTGAAGTGACACATTGGCATCCTGAAATTTAGTAAACATTAATTATTTATTAAATATTAAACGAAGTTCGTTTGTGGAATGCGCTCCCCCTTGAAGTGAGATCTGCTCGTTCCCTTCCAATTTTTAAGAAAATGGTGAAGAAGTCTCTAAATCTGTCACTTTGATTTTGCTTTGTGATTCTGTCACCTTCCTTTATTCTGTAACTTTATCTTTTATATGTATTTGAATGTATGTGTATGATATGTACATATATATGTATGTTTATTATGTATGTATGTACTAAATGCACCTCAAACTTCTACCAGCTTTAACATTATTTCTATCCAAAGATTAACTGTAAGAAATTGCATTTATCAATAAGGCCGCCTCTTGTATGTTTTTTTGATGTTTTTGTGTTGTTTTCATTGGTGTACAATAAAGAGTATATTATTATTATTATTATTATTAAACAAATGATGAAAGGGTTTTTACAGAATTTTATGCATTATGGTTGAATTTCACGAGTTATGATTGAATTTTATGAATTATAGTTAAATTTTAACCGCCAGGCGACCTCTACTTAAAATATACTTTATTGTCTAAAGAGAATATAATTGGCGGAGGTTAGGACGCGCCTGAAAACTTTTCTACAAATATTTTGTGTAAATTTGGATAAATCTTCTTTCTCTTTACATAGTTTTTCAGCCTCTATAACATAAGAGTAAAAGAAACTCTAGTGTTGATATTAAAAATAATTATTTATACTTTTAATAATATAAGCGGGATTTTTTTTATTTATAGATACATGAGTTACAATGAATTATGAGATAATTGAATTTTATGGCACTCTTATTATTCGAACAGTTTAATTGTCAGCTCTGAAGTTAGGCACGTTTAGATATCATCTATAAAATAGCTTCAAACATGTCTTCCTTATTAATTTATTTTACATACAATGCATGAAAAATATAACGTATAGATTGAAAACCTTTAAACAATAAAATGGAAACTTATGGACAATGATAGATGTAAAGAGCTAAAAAAACCATAAAGAAAACAATTTTACTTTATTTTAACAAATAATTAAAAGACTAAAATAAAAATATTTTTATACAACATTACAATTAATTACATTAATGCCACATTTTCATGTAACTGGTGAATATTTAATATAAAAATCAAAAATAAAAACTAAGTAAATAAATAAATACCTTTGATAATATTATTTAATTGATATATAAGTATATAAACTTGTTTTCATATTGAAATATTTGTCTGTGTCGGTTAAACGAAAGTTTATTAAATATACATATATAGTCAGTATACATATTACGAGGTAAATAAATAAAGAGACGTTTCTTTGTTTGTTCCGACTATAATCCGAAATGGCTTGATTGATTTTGACAAGATTTTTATTGGATAGAAGAGCTTCGATGTTATAAGTAACTTAGGCTGTTATTAAAGAAAAAATAACTTGTAGACAGTCTTAGAGGCGGCTAATATTTTATTTATTTATTTTTAATTAATAAATAATAAGAAATAAATTCCTTTAACATCTCATACATTGCCCTGGTTTCGTGATAAGTGTGTTAAGGATATCAGACATCAGAGGAATCACAAATATACTACTAAACTATATTTATAAATAGACATAAAAAAAAAACAAATATCATTATATAAATACTAGTCCTGTGTGGGGATTAAACCCACGACCTTTTGTGCACGAGAAAGGATCAATTGGTTGAATATAAACAGTCAATCTGTCTTTATATAAATAGTCAGTAATATTTAAATATCCTCCAGCGAAATTTTTGACGAGGAATTAGTCAAAAGTCTACATCCTTGTGCCTGGAAGATAAAATGTCATATTAAAGCAATTTCACTGCTTTTCTCATTCGTTAATAGTAATGGGCCCTGGTCCATTGGTAAGACCTGCCACGTCTGTTGCTTGTTAAGGTATTGGTCCCTGAAAGCACTGCAAGGCATCGTAGTGACGGCGGCTCTTTCATATATAACCCTAATGTTGGTGATAAATGAACGCAATAAACAAAATACGACAATAGTTTGCCTCTCTCAGTCTCTTCATACTGGAACACAGCAATGCAAACACAGCTATTTGAACAGGACAGGTAGAAATAGGTGAGAGTGAGGTACCATATGTCGATAATGATGATAAATATACAAACAAATCCGACTTTCAATAAAATTTCTAATTAAAACTATCCTTGGAAACTGATTAAAAACACCGTGTACCCCACAAAGACCGCGATAATGAATATCACTTGATATCGACCACCCCACCCCGCACAAAATTTATGGGTCACAAGGGACCCAACCTAATTTATGTTTAACAACTTTCTTTATTACAGGAAAAACAAATTATCAATTCACAACACGTCTGGGGGCAGGGAGGTTATTAGATTTTTTTTTTGCTTTTACAAGATGTTATGTGCTTCTTGATCGACGCTCGTTGTCAAACGAAGCCTAGCACGACTAGGGTTCCGGCACAATATAATCTCTCCCTGAACCAGTACACGACGGTATCACATATGGCGATAGATTCACCAGAACCTGTGTAGCTCAAGTGCTACAAAGAGGGGATAAACAGCATACCTGTCACGAAGCGCTTTTACGACGACTTCCCCTTTTTTTATGGAGGCCTATGTTCATAAGTAGGCTTTGAAAGGTTATTAAATAAGCTAAAGTCAAAGTCTGGGCATTTAGCTGCGTTAAAATCTTCTTTTGGCATAATTAGCGACGTTCGACCTTCGCTACACTACGACGCTTATATAGGGCTTACAAATCAAATCTGTCATCGAGCAGTAAGCCTATCTCAAAACTAGATTGCCCTGGTATAGACGGTCTTCTAACTAACTTTACAACATGTACATTATGCGGTCTTGTAATGATATATTATTGGAAGCTTAAATCTATCGGCTAATAATAATTTTGGATAAGATAGATCGATTTTACACTTATACATCTAGATCGCGTGAATATATTTTTTATCATAGCATTTAATTAACCAAAAAAAGATCGACATAGATAATGTTTGTTTTGAAATAATACAAGCAATTTTTTTCTTCCCAGATCAAAAATCAAGCATACAGTCCGCCTCAAGCGACACCAAATAGACGCTCGTAATATTACAACGATGTTATGTCTCATTACCCAATAATATCACTGCCTCTCTCACCCTTCAAATGGAAACAAAGCTGTTAGGTGATATAAATAGGTAACTAAAAAAGGACTGGCCTATCAATGCAGAGGACTTTTGTATAAGGTCTACCTCAGCTTAAACATAACATAGCTAACATAGAAGCAATAACAGAAAAGTGTCTGCTGATTTTCGCTTCTTATACAATTAAAGTACTTTTTAACGGTTTTAAAACGAGGTTTAAAACAACGACGTTATCAATCTTAATTACTTTAGCCACGAGATAATCAAAACTTTAAAACAAAAAATCTTTAATCTATTTCATTATGATAGATGAACGCGTAATTTGATATTAACTTGGACAGTGACGCTATTTTTATAGAATAAATATCTTTTTTTATAAAACTTATATTAGCATGCAATCCGTGGTAGAAATCGTCACGGCAGCCTATTGACGCTAACTTGAAGATATGATGTCAGATTACCCAGTAATTTCACTGTCTACCTCACCCAATGGTATTTAGCGGTAGAAATAAGTGAAAGTGGGGTACCAACGCAGACGATATCTGAGGTCTACCTCATGTGATGTTTTAAAAAGGCCAATATCATAGTAATACTAGACCACAAAACACAATTAACACCTTTGTTGATGGAAATTCGAATAATAAATAATTAAAAATTTCAATTTTCTGTCACTCTTAAAAAGGATTCATTGTTATATTCATTACAGCATTATATTACAATATCGATTAAGCTTGATAGTCATAAATATATGACTATCAAGAAAATAATATTTTTTTTAATTCTCAGGATCAAATGTCTTTGCATAAAAATCTTAACTGTGATATATTAAAGATAATCACCTATTTGCTAGTGACATCTATTAGTAAAATAACAAACTAAATGCCAAGAGCCTGAAAGCATAATAACACTTCTGCTATACCTACTCCTATAACTGCTTTAGTCTCTTATTAAAGCTGCTAAATTAAATGAGTTACATGAAAAGTTACTTTCTTCCTCGCTTGAGGCTTCATACGCCTCAAACGTTTGATGTGAATGTATAAAGACTTGATCAAATTGTGATAAACATGATGATTGCGAACCTGAAGGAACAAAAAACGATACATATTCTTTTTTTGGCACAAAATACGTGTAACAAACATAAGAAGAATAAAAAATACTCTAATAATCAACACAATTTTACAAAATAGGTATATTAATTTTAGAAAAATATTACTGAAACGTTTTTCCAAAACCATTATTTTTTAAAAACATCCCAGAAAAACATTTGTTTTATTTTTACTTTTATCCGCCCTTTTTCACTAAATAATCTAGAATCTAGACCAAGCGTCCTTAAAAAATTCGTTGGAACTATTTTTTCACGACCTTTTAAACTGATCCTGTAGACAAAAACCGAGCATTATTTTTTATTTAGTCTAGTGTATTTTATCTAGATTAGTAAAGATGTAACATTTTCATTTATAATACTCATTAAGATAAAAGTTTAATTAAAATTTGCCAGAACTAACCTCACCTTGTCTGGTACCTAACTCGGTAACTTTAGCATTTAAATTATAAGTATAAAATATGCTGCCTAATTAAAGTCTAGTCTAGACTTTAGCTAGAATATCGGTGTTATTTACGTAAACGACGTGTATTTGAGCATCAAGACAGTGCCAGACAATTAATTTATAATAAATTCACGCAGCATCACATATATTTAACACTATTAAGCGACTAAAAGCATTAGTTTTATAGATATTAGACAACAGATAAATCTTTACATCTATACATATAAAAAAATCATTGTGTCTATAATATTAAAATAACTACTTTTTGCTACGTGCATATGAATATATATATATGGACATACCAAAATTATTTTTTATTTTGTCTGTCTGTCTGTTTGTTCCAGCTAATCTCTGGAACAGCTGGACTGATTTGGACGAGACTTTCACTGGCAGATAGTTTACGCAATAAGTAATAACTTAGGCTATATTACATCACGCTACTAAATACGTACGAATAAGTACGAATTTATGGCTCTAAAATGTCTTCAAATTTACTTCTTACATTTTTCATTCGACTTTACAATTCCTTTGATATGTTGTATGTTGAAAATTATTGCTACGACATTAAACGAAAAGTGTTAAAAAATAGATAAAACGTCTTAGAGTCGTTAAAAAGTAGTTTTATTTTAATTTGGTTCAATTTAATTTAATCACTTTTTTAATAATATATATTCTTAAAATAGTATCATAATACTTTTATTATTAATTAATTTTATTGTTCTTATTGATGCAACAACTGACCCTGGTGACCCGGGGTCATAAGAGTGATTTCTACAAATAGGTCATTGAGTGGCCTATTTTAAAACTAGTTTTCCGGCACTAGATGGGTCTTGAAACTAAGTTTGTAACTAGTTTACTATACAACCTAATAGAATTTATAAACACTAGCCATAGAGTTGCTATTAACATGAAGTGGAAGGGGCTAACCTAACTCTTAAATACTTTTACCAAAATAAGAAAAAAGGAATAGTTTTTGGGTTCCTAATTTATACTTTATAACGTTTTTTACGACTTACAAGATTTGAGAGATTCAATTCCTTCCTGAACATAAAAAAAAATTGTGCAGATACTTCTAAGATTTAAATTTTTTTTTGGTAACGTGACCTTGTGTTACATGTATTAAATATTTAAAAAAAACTACGTACAAATTATATTTTAATAAACAGTCACAAATGTGAAAGTAAACAATATGTAACATAACACCAAATTAGTAATTAAATTTTCATAACAAACTAAAACATCGTTCTCTACTATCTTCATTAGCATGTTAAATCTAATTTGGGCATGGTGTCCCTAGTTAATATTGGCTTATGATAATCGTCGTACCAAAGGTCGTTCAAACAAAGTTAAAATTAAATTGAAGAATTGGTGATGCTATATTTGTAAATATAGATTAGTTGACCCAATTCCACTGGAATAGTTATTAAAAACTATACTTCGTAATAACCGTAACGAGCTAAAGAAGAGTCAGTCAAAAAGAGTGATTAAAAAATTATACGCTATTAAAAAATATGAAATTGTACCATAAAAATCTGTCTGTCCAATTAATATCCAACGATGAGTCGGCTCAAGTAGGCTAACAGCATAGTTACACGTCCTCGACTGAAATATTCGGTTTATTTTAAACTCTGTATAGTGCCAAACGACACAATGTCACGCACAAGCCACAACACAACTTTTTGCACACACCACTTGTCTAGAGCCGCGAAAAATTATTCTTTAAAAAAAAAAGTAAAACGTCACTTTCTACTTTCGATTTCGAATACGCGGTTTGGAAAATTTACGCGCGCGCTTCCCCTGTCGCGGTTCAATGGAAACTGAGCGTCGAAGTAAGGTGTACTGGTGTACGTTTTCAGGGCGGGATAGAGAAGGGGTGATACGCTTTTCTCGCTCTTCAGCTTGAGAAATACTGAATGCAGTTGGTCGCAAACAGCATTGAATGACTGGCTAAAGAATATATTTAATAGAGGAGTTGAAAAGCGAAGCGAGAGAGCAATTTCTAATAATAGATCGAGAGAGATGACCCATTCGGAATGAATGAGTGTGAATACGTAATGTTGATCTCTCCGGACGTTTGTTTTCGTTTTTAACGGGCTTGATGGCCCATTTGATAGTTTTTTTGTGCGCCAAGAGTCGTGGATTTGATCCCCGCCCAATACAAATGTTTTTATGACAAATATTTCCTTCTTTTCTGTCATGTATTTAAGTAATATATTTGCAATTGCTCTGTTGACTGATCTCTGTAGCACTAAATTCGAGCGACTTTTCCCGGAGTCATTGATATGTATGAAACGTATTTATGTCCGTGAGGAATCGACAGAGTTGAATAATAAAACTTCCCTTATAACAGGTATCGTAAGAGGCAATTGAGGTACCGGAACCGATTGATGGCGGTATATCCAAAATAGTGTGTCTCAAATTCAACAGGGCTGGCAGCAGCATTCCTACCACAAAGCTACAGCTTGTAATTGCCCAGACTTTAGATCTCCCCTTGTTACGATCTTGGCATACCACTTTTGCTTCCCTTACTCGCAGTCCTTTCATACACGCTCGTTTATTCTAGGTACTTCACACCTGGCCCTTTTTTAATTCTTCTATCTTGTCAAGATGTGTTCGCCTCGGTCTTTCTATACCAATACTTCCATTCACTTCCGCTCTATATATTTGCGCTGTCATTCTATTTTCATCTATCCTTTCTACATGTCCAAACCACCTTAACAATCTTTTCATTATTGTTGTCACAGCATCATTTTTTACACCACATGGATCTCTAATAAAAATTCTCTCTAAACGGTTTCAAAACGCGGCTTATTCCGTTTTATTACAACTTGATGCTGTTATGTTTTTGTTTTTAATTTGCTAGATTTCCAGCCGTGACTTACTCCGCCGTGACATTTTGGTTTATTAGGTCAACTAACAAGCATACAGCCTGCGTGATAAAAAGGCTCATAGAAGCCTATATTATATAATATTACAAGGATATCACTAGAACGTAACCTTTCGTCTTGAAGATATTTTGTCACGTCACCAAGTATTATAAACTCACAATTCATTGCTTCGCTCACTCTTCAAATCGGAATACATTAATTCCCAGCTATTTAGTAGAATTAGGTGACAGAAAGGTAACGAATGCAGACGACCTTTCGTATGAGGTCTACCTCGCATGTGCCGCAGAAACTTTTGCTGGATATAATTTAACCTTCCATTAAACGTGGAAATGTACACGACAAACAGAAATAGTTTCAGCTCAGTATGGAAACAGCGGCAGAATGGAAACTCAGTTACAGTAAACACAAATCTGCTCATTAAACCTGTGAATGTATTTCTCAACGAGTTCGGAGTTGGATGCACGTTGCGAACGGGTTGCTAGTGAAAGTATATTTGGTTTGTACATTCATTTTTTTTTTTCAATTAATGTGTTCACTATCTCATTGTCATTATCATCATCATTATATCAGCTGTTAAACACCCACTGCTGGACAAAGGCCTGCCTAAGAAAGGGGTAAAATGCAAATAATTACCGCGCTGGACGTCCGCAGAGCGTAGCTTCACGACGGGAATGCCGATGCCCATCCTTGCCCAGTAACATTTAAATTACAATGTTTTAAGTGGATATACTGTCATCTGTCGGTTCCGATATCTCAGTCGCTTATTACAGAGGGAGGTACTATTCTACTCTGCCGGTACCACGTTCACTATCTGTGTAACACTCTTGCGTTTAATATTAACAAGAGTAGATATAGATTTATATTCTTGCTAATACAATAAACACCAAATTGTGATTCCTCTATTGCCTGGCGTCTAAAATACAAGTGCTTTAAGCAACTTACCACGGAGTCAGGTCAATGTATGAGATGTTGTAGGAATTTACTAATTATAATTTATTACTTAATTATCTTATTAAATAGTTATTTTCTTTAATAAAGCCAGATCTATTCCAGGGGAATATGTTTTCGTTGGTAATTACAGCCTAGAAATACACAGGTCATTGATAGTCTGGGGAAAACCATCAGCATATCAGCTATAGAAAGTCCACTGTTGTGCCCATAATTGCCGCGCTGGGCAGGCGTGGTGGCAATCGCAAATCAACTTTGCCACGAGGATACTACTGCCTATCCCTACCCTGTTGTATTTAAATTGTGCTATTTCAGGTGGATATACCGTCATCTGTCGGCGCCAGTATTTTAGTCGCCTCTTACGACACCTTGCACAAATACTATATTACTCCGCCGGTACCTCAAGGAACCACAAATACTATAAACATAATAATCTATGAACCTAATTTTTATAAAAAGAAAATTCGCATTCTTATAATGCGAAATTACGTATGCAAATCAGTTTGTTACGCTTCCTTTAGATTATAATGAAATGAATAATTTATAATGAAATTTGACCTCTAAACAGCCAGAAACTTTGTAGGACTTCCATACCCTGAGAATAGGATACACATTATATAAATAGAACCTAACTAAAATTTAGTATTAAAACAAAGCTAGTATAGCGTTAAAACTAGCATAATTCAGAAGCTAGCGTAAACTAAAAGTTAGGATAAACGAAAAGCTAGCATAAAAGAAAAGCTGATAAAGATAGAATCAAGCAAAAGCTAGTATGAAGGAAAAGGCATAAAACTAAAGCAAAAGCTAGTAAAAAGCTGTGTTCAAAGTTTCGATCACTTAACGGTAACTGTTTTCAAGTGTGACACAGATACCTTAAAAACTAGATCTATATATACAGGTAGACTTCTAATAAAGGTCGTCTGCATTGATACCTTACTCTCACCTACTTCTACCAAATAGCAGTGCTCGCATTACTGTGTTCCGGTTAAAATGGTGCGGGAGGCAGTGGAATTACTGGATAAATGTGACATTGTATCTTCAGTTCACAAGTTTGGCGACACACTTGTGACTACGGTCACGTTTATCATCAAGCGGACCACACGCTTGATTGCTGATATCGTAAAATATATAAAAAAAAGGAAAAGTTGACTGACTGACTGAAATATCAACGCAGAGCCTAAACTATAAGGGTTAGAAACTTGAGATTTTGCACAAGGACTTCTTTTATAACCTGTAACGAACAGTTTTTGAAAATTCACCCCTAAAGTGACAAAAGGGAGAACCGTGTTTTTACTCATTCGTTTGTTCATGTTATTTTTCAGCTACCATCTTACAATACACTCCCAAACAACTAACAAATGATAAATAAAAATATTGACAATAAGAATTAATTTACTCAACATCTCACTTGTGTTACGGACGTCAGACAACAGAGGAATCACAAACATAATACTTAAATACATATATATTCAATAAAATCAAAATATTTACCATGTAAGTATATTATTAGCACTTTCGAATCGTCTAAAATAATAAATAGATCAATTCTAATTCAGAAATATAATGACCCTGATGACCCTACAGGATTATAAGAACATTTGAATTACTACATGATATTGGTCCGTCAATTTCACTCGGTCGTGAAATTTAATTAAATATCGACTTCCCCAAATATTCAAAATGCACAGGACACATTTTATTCCCGGACGAGTACCCGGGAACGTAACGTGTTCCTGAACAAAAACAGTCTGACATATTGCCTACTAGACTAGATTATGCTAGTAAATAAATCAGACACGAATCTGTGAAAATGACAACCAATTTTGAACACAAAGTACAATTAAAGACTATTGTTAATTTCTAAACGTTAACAGATTGTGCAGATTCATCTGTTGCTGTGTGAACATAATTTTTTTTGTCACTCTATTCTCATCATATCTCCTGGTTTAATTTAAACTAAAAACTAATTACTTAATTTCGATGTGGTGTAAAAGATGATGTTGTGGTAACAATAGAGAAGGAAATGTCGAGATGGTTTGGACATGTACCAAGAATGGATGAAAGTAGAATGACTGCACGAATACATAGAGCGGAAGTGCATGGAAGAGTACGTTAGTGAATGTTATAGGACGACCTAGGCGCACACATCTTAACCAGATAGAATAGGTATTAAAGACGGTCCAGGTCATTAGTACTAGGAATAAACGAGCGTGTGTGAAAGGAGGACGACCAAGGGAAGCGAGAGAGGTATGTCAAGGTGATAAGGTGGACTTCCATAGTCTCTGCCTACTCCGAGGGACATAGGCGTGATGTATGTATGAAAAAACTAATTTCTTCCCTAATTATCCAACAGTAGACGCGTGAAGTTTAATTGATGTCGCATCCTGTGGGATCCAATCTGGGAGCAATATTTTCCTAGAGCTTATTATAGATATAATATAGAATTATTAACTTTTTTATGTATGCTCTTTCGTAGATAAACGTATACTGCTGCATAAACTGTCGAATCCGGTACCTGAGTCGCCTCTGACGACACTTGGTATAGAGAGAGGTACTATTCTACGGTACTATTATACTTTGCCGGTAACCCAAGGCCTTACCCAAGAACGCAGGATTTTCTCCTTATCGGATTTACCCTGATGACCTTAGGGATCATAAGAACCATCTGAAAACATCTAATTGACAGCCTTGGGTTCGATCCCCTCCCAGGACAAATATTTACATTATTTATTTTTATTTTTTCATTCTTCGAGGTTCTTCTGTTGACTGATATCCGTAACTTAAAGTGACTTATCATAAAATCTGGCCAATGCATGAGTTGTTGTTGGGAAAAAAATACATAGTTATTTTAAAAAGCATTACCTTAAACTAGTTTGTTATGCATGAACTTATCAAAAAACTAGTTTACTTCAGGTTTATTACATGACCCACAAGAATATCTGGTGATGACAAATACTCCACCAACACCACCTAAGTCGTAGTTAGCGCTATTAAAAGCCCTACTTTTCTCTTAAAGCTAATAGTTAGAGTAATTCAATTACAAACTGTTTTATTGTTAATATAACCGTTAAAGATACTGTAAGCTTTAAACACTTATTTTTAATGTATTTCTTCAATTTATTCAAAGGCGAAGCTGTCCTGGTAGGGATTTCATTTGTAATTATAATAAAACATCTTATACACTGACGTGACTCCTGGTAGCCGTAAGGTACTGGTAGAATAGTACCTCCCCCCTTGAGGCGATTAAGGTTGGCAAGGTTAACAAAACCGACGGTTGGCGCTATATCCATCCGAAACAGCGTATTTCAAATGCATAAAGCGGGATCGGGCTGCAGCATAAACACCACGAAAGCTGCTCTCTGCGATTGCCAACACGTTTGCCTAGCGCGGCAATCATGAGCAAATTTCCTCTATCTTAAGAAGGCTTATGCCCAGCAGTGGACCTTTAGTATGGCTGATAATAATGATAATGATATGATGACCTGACTCCGAGATAGGTCGTTTAAAGCACTTGTATCACGGACTTTTAAAAAAAAGCTATAAGTGTCAAAATCTAGAAATTTTACACAGGGGTCCTTTTTATAACGTTAAGAAGCACTAAGAAAGGATTTTTGAAAATTCACCTTCTAAGAAAGTAAAAGAGGGGTGCAAATTTGGCATGAAAGTTCTCTTATTTTATATACAAAAGTCTTTATATATTAAAGGACAAGCTTACTGAATGAACGCAGGGCCTTAACTATAAGGGCTAGAAATTTTAAATATACATATATAGAATAAATATAACAAATATATATAGCACATAGTTCAAACAGGGTAAAAGGGGGGTTCAAAGTTATTATAATAGTTCTCTAATTCTCAAGTTTCAATAATATGTTATACCTATGTTATTATATAAAAAGAAAAGCTAACTAACTGACCGACTGACATACAAACGCAGGGCCTAAAGTATATGGTAAAAATCAGTATCACATAGGCCACTTATTTGGCTATTTAAGGCTATTATAAGGTTACGTCATCACCATCTGCGACATTGACCCCATCAATCTGTAAACAATTACAAATGAATAAGTCAGCATAAACGAAACTGAAATTTACGGCACGAAAGCGTCGATTTATACATTCCTTTCGAACACTTTCCGCGTATCACTACTGTTTTCCTCAAAGGCTCGTGAAATCGCTTCCAAACTTCAAACGGAGTCCCGTCCAAAGAACACCGTAACAAAATATTTCCAGCTAAATTGGAGTTTGCGATTTTGAGTGATTTTAACAATGAAGTTAAATTACGGCAAAGTCGGAAGTTCGACTCGGAATAGTCCCTTGTAACAGGAGACTAAGGAAAGTAGTATAAGATATTACTACGCTTATTTACCGTCAGCGACCTACCCTAGCCCCGAAGAGGTAGGGTTGCTTTTTAATTACCCGTGTGGATGCGCCGGTGGAATACGTAGGTGTGCGCCGAGCTGAGCCGCTTCCCGCACACCGAGCAGCAGTAGTACACCTTCCCGTCGACGGTGGTCTATTGTTTGTATGTGCTTCATAAGGTCTAGCCAAAAAAAGAGAGCGCAATCACATTCAAGTTTGTTTGACGAGTCCGGTGGTGCGGATGGATTTTTATTGGGCCGTTCGACGATCAAGCGTACATTCCACGTGATAGTAATCGCCACAACTGTCTATAGACGCTCGTAATATAGCAATGGTATCACTAGCGCGTTGCACACCTTGAGACTTGAAGATTTTAAGTCACATTACCTAGTAATATCACTGCCTTTCTCATTCTTTTAACTGGAATATAGCAATCATACAGTTATTTGGCTATAGAAATAGGTGAGAGTTAGGTGCAATGTATGCAGACGACCATTTGAATTAGGTCTACTATCTATACTACTATCTTAAGTGCCTGAGTCTGTGTGTTTGAAGTCCACCCAGAAAAAACATTTATATGAAGAATATTTGTGTTTGTTCTGTGTTTGGGTATAAGAAAAGTTTTTAAGTGGTATAATTTTAACTCATCTGTTGTCTGATATATTTAAAACGCTTTAACCGACTTCTCGGAGTCATGTCAATGTATAAAATGTTGTGTGATTTTATTATTCCGAGTCAAGTTTTTAGTACTAATAGCAAATCTCGATACGCATAAAAATAACCACAAAATGGCGGCGCGTCCACTTCATCCACGCACGATGCGTCATTATTTCACACTCGCTTTTTGTAATAAACTCTTTAATCCTTCAGCTTCCAGTGTTCTAACTATGGATATAAAGGATAGATTTGAAAATGTAACGTTGAAGTGTATCCCTTTGAATTTGTCACCATACATATGTTCGTTAGATTGCTCCAGTATGGCAAGTTTAATGTTATATTCACGTCATAAATATATTACCCAGTAATGTATTGTCTTATAAATAAATTGAAAGCAGAACTAAGCACTGCGAGCATGGTTACCAATTCTGCAGAACTGAGCAATGCAAGAATGGTTATCAATGCTGCAGAACTGAGCAATGCGAGCATGGTTACCAATGCTGCTGATATGAGGAATTCGAGCATGGTTTCTA
>JACJUM010003223.1:2180992-2221215 GCA_020976665.1 Heortia vitessoides | reverse complement strand
AACCATGCTGCAGTACTGAGCAATGCGAACATGGTTACCAATGCTGCAGAACTGAGCAATGCGAGCATGGTAACCATGCTGCAGAACTGAGCAATGCGAGCATGGTAACCATGCTGCAGTACTGAGCAATGCGAACATGGTTACCAATGCTGCTGATATGAGGAATTCGAGCATGGTTTCTAATGTCGCAGAACTGAGCAATGCTATCATAGTTACCAATGCTGCAGAACTGAGCAATGCGAGCATGGTAATCATGCTGCAGTACTGAGCAATGCGAACATGGTTACCAATGCTGCAGAACTGAGCAATGCGAACCCGGTTACTAATGCTGTAGAACTGAGCAATGCAAGCATGGCTACAATGCTCGCATTGCTCATTTCTGCTTTAAATTATTTATAGGACACAATACAGTTATTGAGTATTGTATTTTTGATGTGACGGCGGGCAGGCGGCGTGCAGGATTTCCGCTGCAATACTTACTGGACATCCTGCAGCTGATTTATATCAGATGATAATATTATGCTGCATAACAGATATTTTTATATAGCGAAAATTTAGAAGTTGGCGTAAACGTTGTGTACTGGCAAGTCAGACAATTTAAGAGAGATCCCGAATTTGCAACAGTCGGAACTTCCTATACCTTTTTTTCCAAAGATATAAAGGAGAACATACAGATTATCAAATATTTATAAAAGGTCTGTAACGGAATTGACAACATTCCAAATTCAAAAAAATAACTTCCACTAATGAGGCTGACCTTATAATTTGGAAAAATTACTTTCAAACAAATTTACATTCTTTTCCTGGAACTGTAATATAGTATCATACTCAACTTTCGGATTCAAAATAACCTAACAAAGGTAACTCAAGTCGAATTAACAAACTTGAGAGTTGGCAAACTTTACAAAATCCGTGCCGGGGACACAGACTATTAAAACACTCATGAACCAGAAACAAAATATAAACAGCCGATTTGGTCTAAGATATCAGTAAATAGAATCGTAACAATTCAACTGATGAGCTGTGAGGTACCTGCGAAGTAAAATAGTACGTCTCTCTGTACCAGGTGTCGTTAGAGAAGATTGAGGTACCGGACCGACAAATAGCGGTATATCCATTCGAAACAGTGCAGCTTAAATACTTCAAACTACAAGGTGGTATGGGCAGCAGCATCTTCGTCGTAAAGTTGCACTCTGCAATTGCCACCACGCGACAATTACGGGCAAAAATGCACCTGTCTTAGGGAGGCCTATGTCCAACAGGGGACTTTTTATAGCTGATATGTTAACTAAAAAGGAAATTAAAATACACTTTAAATATTTGAGTGATGAGGTTAAAATAATTTAAAGTCACAATCTTCCATAAACAGTGATCTCTAAATGTAAAGATCTATTCTTACTTACTAGAAGTAGACGTCATCCAAAGGTCGTCTACATGAGTAATTCACTCTCATCTATTTTGAATTGATGTGCATAGTTTAAAGGGTGAGAGAGGCAGTGAAATTTATAGGTAATGTGAAATAATATCTTCAAGTAGCAAGGTTCTGGCTAGTGATATCCTTGTGATATTACAAGCGTCTATCACGCGGACTGTAGGCTTGTTTCGACCAGACAGATTTTTTTAAATATTTGGTTCTATTCAAAGTACATTAACACATTTTCCATGCAAAGGTTGCCTGAAAGAATTCGCTCTATGCGATAAGGCCGCCAATTGTACTCCACTATGTATTACTATTAACATTGATGTCTGTAAATTTAGGTAAAATAAAGTGTATTATTAATAATATTGTGTATTTTTATTAAATTGTATTTCTTAGGTTGCCCTGGACGACTATGTACTAAAAATACATGGATATGCGCCAAGTGTATTTTGAATTTATAATAAATCTGGCTGATAAGTATCTAATAGTTGTTAATATTTTCTCACTATACGACATCTACTAGTAGACTAGTATGTGGTAAAATACTCATATTATCTTGATCGATTGGGTTTGTTAAGGCTATTAAATAGTTGTTTAGGTATAAGACCTTTGATAAAAATCACTATTCAAATTATCCTAACTATTTTTATTATTATTGATAAATCAGTTTCGGCACAGATTATTTTGAAAAATTAAAAAAATATTAAGATTTTAAAGAACATATCATTGTGTTCAGACATTTACTCGGCGGAGAATTGTGTCAATATTTTTTCTAGAGTCTGATTTCCAAACAAATTTACCTTTTGATACGCGACACTTTGTAAAACGTGCGCCAAGTCAGAGATTACTTTTAAGGAAGCCCTGACAAAGTTTAGCGTTACCATGAATAATTTCTTATATTCACATAAAAACTTCTGTGGTTACACTCTGATTATATAATTCTAATTGACTTCTGGAATGTCCAGTCCAGCTTCTGGACATAAAGTGTTAACGGTTTTTAAACTAAATAGTATAAAATAAAGACGCTTTCCGCTGTCTGTCCCTATGTCTGCTTAGATATTTGAAACTACGCAACGGATTTAGATGCGGTTTTTTAAGTAACTACACAATTTAAAACCATATCGCTTTCCGCTATCTATATAATATTTATATAAAGGAAGGTTTTGAAGGTTGAAGGTGTGTTTGGTGGGATTGGAAAGAAATCATCCACTATGACCTGCTTCTATATGGCCAGACACTTAATTCTACCATCTTTTGATAACTGGACCGCTTGAAGCAGGCCATCGATCAGAAGCGTCCAGAATTGGCCAACAGGACGAGTGTAGTGTTCCACCTCAAGAACATCAGATCACACACTTTGTTGATGACTCGTCAGAAGCTAGGGGAGCTAAGATGGGAGATTTTCGCCAAGTGATTACTACCTTGTTCCTGTCCATGGTGAAAGCTTCCGGTGGTGTAAAATTAAACGCAAAAGTGGCTGTCCAAGTTTTTCGCAAATAAAGAGGTGGGCTTTTACGAGAGGGGTATTATGAAGTGGCCGTCTAGAAACAGATTATTGAATAAAACTGTGCATATTTGAACGAGATCCGATTAATGTAACACTTATTATAAAGCATTGAACAAAAAGCAAAGAGCGGAAGGAAGTTATTTGACCATCTTTATATATTTAACGTTTCCCTTATTACCTTACAGCTCGTTCTCAGTTAGTTAAATCTGTTACCCTCGAGAACGATTGCTGAAAAAAAAAACATTATTGTTGAATGATGATCACATCTATGTACCACCAAGTGAACCCACATCTAGCATAAACTGTCAACGATTGAATTATCTTCTTGATAAATTCATCATATTCATAACAGCTATTGGAAGTCCACTGCTGGATATAGGCCCCCCCAAGAAAGGAGGAATTTTGCCCATAATTGCCGCGCTGAGCAAGCGTGTTGGCAATCGCAGAGTGCAGCTTTTGCAACAGGGTTGCTGTTGCCCTTCTCCACCCTATATATTTACGTCGCCTCTTACGACACCTAATTCCGTTCAAAATTGTATAACGTAAATTATAATTGATTTACAATAAATTCTGAACAGCTCGCTTCGTATTTTGTTGAATACCTTAATTGTAGTAATTTCGTTTAATCAACTGAACCCAACCAAAAGCAACGGATGGAGTAATATCACTTTGAAAATATTTCAATTCGCAGCCAAATATAATAGTAAATGTAAGGTCTCACTGTTAGCGAATAACCTTTTCACTAACTAAAGTATATATATATTTCTATGGACCTTATTTGTACCTCTTACTACCTCTTTGTTTCATTCAACCTTTTTCATCCAAAGGTTGCTTGGAAGAAATCGCTATTTGCGATAAGGCCCGCCCATTGTACTTTATAATCACTGTTTTTTTTCATGTATTTTTATGTTTGGTGTACAATAAAGTATTTATTAATATTATTTATAAGTATATATTTATATATATATCTTCATATAAATGTATATATATATATATCATTATATATATATTCACCTGTAACTGCCGCCATATGTAGTTTCCGTTACCTCAGTCGCCTCTTATGACACCTGGTATAGGGTAAGGTACTATTCTACTCTTCTGGTATCACACGTTGAGTTCAGTCCAGGGCAGTGACAATTAACATATTATAGAAATGGCTAGAAATAAATTTAGACATACTGTATAAAACTATACCTGTGTTCGGCAGAGGGCGTCTTGCGTCTGATATGTTAACGATAAATGTTCAAATGGAACGTTGAATGTTGAAATGATATGCGAAGTAAAAAAGGACTAATTTTTGCAACATTGTTCCAGTTTGAAGGGCAATTTTGGCAGTGAAATTACTGTGTAATGAACCTTCAAGACACGAAATTGATAACGTGCTAGTGATATCCTTGTGATAATAGGAGTGTAAACAGGCGGCAGTGACGCTTACTATCAGTACCGTATACTCGTTAGTCGATTTGGTTATAAAACATGAAAAAACAAAATAAGTATAATAATATAAAAACCAAAGTTTGGTTGTATGTTTGTTAAACCACGCCAAAAAGGATGAACTGATTTGCATGAAACTTGACTTGCAAATTTAGGTTTCTTGTTATCCCGGAAGAGTATACGGCTCCCTCAAGATAGATGTGCTTGCGTGTATCACGAAGTTAAACGCATCGATCACATAATCACAGCTAATGAGAACGTCTATAGTCAGAGACTTAAAAATCACTAAAGATAGATATATATCATTGCGGATTTTATTATAGATATTTTTATGGTGTACAATATTGTAATACATTATTTTGATTTATCTCGTCGTGTTCAGCTAACGGTTGCAATTTAAGCGAGAATATATGTGTTTGTTTACTACATCACATAAGAAATCTCTATAATTATCAGTGTTTCTCTACTATATTATGCATGTATTATACATATAAACCTTTCTCTTGAATCACTCTTTCTATTAAAAAACCGCATTAAAATCGTTTGCATAGTATTAAAGATCTAATCATACATATGGGTAATAGAGGAAAGCTACTTTGATTCATACCATTTATTTATTTATTGAACTTAATTGCACAAAATATTACAAAATTTTCAAATGGTGGACTTAATACCAATTGGCATTATCTTCCAGTCAACCATTACACGAAACAGAAAAAACAAATATAGCGGTGCAGACAATATATATACAAAATAGGTAAACATTACATACATATTTGTATAAATTAACGCAATAAATACATATGATATAAAAAATATTAATAAAATAACGTACATCAGAAATAGGGTTATAATGTTAGAGAAGCAGCTTCAGTAAATAAAGTACGTAGAAAGTGTACTGTGTAGTAATTTTAAATATACTTTTTAACGGATTATAAATACGTAACATTTTATATCGAATATTTTCAAGACTGACAGAGCTCTTGAATAAGCTCTGTTAGATTATTATATTTTTTTTTTATTTTCAATAACGGTAACCAAAACGTCGAGCAAAGAATTGAAGAAATTTAAAATATAAACTGCCATTTAAGGTCGCGGTAAATGAACGCGAACATATTAGAAAATAATATGGGTACAAACATTTCTATTAAAAAACGTTATTTTTTAATGAGATTTTTATATGTATAATCGAGTCTTGATTGATTTAGTATAGAAATTTTTGGAACATAAGTTGGCAAAACATAAAATGATATTAGAAAATCACCCAACATCTCATACATTGGCATGACTCGGAGAAAGGTCGCGTAAAGCACTTGTGTTACGGATATCAGACAGCAGAACAATCAAAAATTAAATTATCATGTAACACAGATACCTTTAACATAGACAGATTTATCCTGGAAGGATATCGAGCCCACTATACCCTTGGGGCACAAGACAGGTTCACAACCAACTGCCCCAGAGGGGCTGTCAAAATAAAATAAAATTATTATATATTAAGTTGATATATATATATCACTTAAAACCCTTTATAACTTTGCAATGTTTCTAACTAAATGCTAAAAATGAAAAGAAAACACACCCACGTCGCCCAACCCGTTCGGAAATCTGATTGTGTTCTTTTTGTACCCGCGTGTACAGTAACTCTACCTGGCAGCAGGTAGCGTTCCTATTTTTATGAGGAATGAACCGAATATTGCCTCCGTCATTGAGTTACGAGAACAAGGCTCGCTTTTCTACACTGCCGTGGATATGAATAATAATTGATGAAACATGTTTCATGTTGTTTATAATGAGTTTGTTTGAGATGTTACATATTTTCAAACAAAACAATTAATACAATTGTCTATATCCAGCAATACACGTCATTTTATTGATAATGATAACGACTAGAATGACAAGCGGTAGATAATACTTATGGAATAGTACTTCCCCTTGTACCAGTTGTCGTAAAATGCGACTGAGGTAGCCAAACCGACAGATGGCGGTATATCCATTCAAAACAACGAAAGTTTAATTGAATCAGTGCGGGGCTGGGCAGCATTCCCGTCACGAAGCTAAGCTCTGTATTTGCCACCATACCTGCCTAACGCGGCAAACGTTTCGAGCAAAAGCAATTTGACCAGGTCCTCAATTACCAGGAGCTACGTTATTCCTAGCTGGAGTTGCTATGTTAACGAAGAAGCAGGGGGTGCTAATAATCTCCGGCAGCTGGACGGCTACCACACTTACCGAAGACTTGCCCTGATAACAGAATATTACATGAGAACTAATGATAAGATTGTGGACCTAGAGGAACAGTTGAGCAGGATGCGCTGGAATATTCTCCGAAGATAGGGTGATACCGGTACTTATACTACCGGAAAGTCCAAAAAACGGTCCTAAGATAAGTCTCTCATTAACAACATTCTTAATTTTTAAAACATAGGCTACTTTTTACCTCAATCTTACCCCCTCCTTCCCTGAAATGGGTTTGGAAGTTTATATGGAGCGTTTCGTAATTTTCAAGGCAGAAAGCCAAAAATGTATATTTGACGTTAACAAAAAATCGTGCACCATTTTTTTGGGATTACGGCCCGAACCTCGTAATCATAAAAAAAATATTAAATCCTAATTATTTTTCCCTAGGATCATCACATCATCACCACCTTCACTATCGAACCAGTCAATCCCAACTCGAGCTTCGCGGTGGTAATACAGTTGCCCACCCCTGTCCTATTGCATTTGAGATACACTATTTACGGTGTATACACCGCCATCTGTGGATTCCGCTCAGTCAACTCTTACAACTGTTCTTCTCTGCCGGTACTACATGCTTCACGGCTTGTTGGGAATCAAAACGCGTACAATAATGTACTACGACTTGTGCAGACCAGAGAGACAAAATTATAGCCTCGTTAGAAAACTACTTACGTTTCCCATCTAACTCTGGTAACTATTCTAAAGTCAATTTCTACCATCTGCCTATATAACAAGCCCGAGTATATTCACAGCGCGCAGCGTATATCAGGCAACACGCCTACCTCAGGCTCGCGGACCAAGTTTCCTATTACCCGCACCCTGAAATATGGTATAAGTAGAAATAATAATAAATAAATTCCTACTAAATCTCATACAACCTGACTCTGTAGGAAGTCGCTTTAAACCCTTGTGCTATGGACGCCAGACAACAGAGGAATCACAAATATACTGCCTTAACACACATTTAATACCAAGACACAGAACAAAAACAAATATCATCATATAGAGATTTGCTCTGGGTGGGAATCGAACCCACGACCATTGGCGCATAAGATAGGATCATTACCATCTGCGCTATCGGGCCCGTTAAATAAAAGCTTGCATCACTACAACATATCATGTCATAATTTTAACCTACACTTGTTTCGGATGGATATGCCACCAACTGTCGGTTCTAGTATTTATTTAAAAAAAATCCGCGTTCAAAGAAGTATGAAATTCGAATTTCTTAGATAAACTTAGTGAAATATTATGAGAATTTAAACTTTTTTATTATTATTAGACCAGGTCTATAATCAAACGTACAGTCCGCGTGATAGTAAGCGTCACTGCAGCCTATAGACGCTCGTAATATCACAAGGATATCACTAACGCGTTGACAACCTGGTGACTTAAAAATATTATGCCACATTACCCAGTAAACTTCTGTCTGTCTCACCCTTCAAACCGGAGCAATGCGAACACTGCTATTTGGCGGTAAAAATAGATGAGAGCAAGATACCAATGTAGACGACCTTTCGTATGAATTAGAAATCATTGGAAGTACATATGTAAAGTCTCTGTACTCCTACAGAAGATTTTTGAATTTAAGCATGCTTTATGAGTCGTAGCTAATGGAGGTCTCGTCAATCGTCAGGGTCAGGCTTAGATTCCGTATCTGATTTAGTCAATCAATTTTGTGGTGAAACTTCAATTAAACTCTGTAATTAAGTTTAATTCCTAGCCAATGGTAGTAGTCCAGATTTAAAGTTAGTGAACTAATAAATCACTAATTATAAATTTCTACTACATCAGATAAGTAGATCATATAATGACCATACAACTTAGTAGTAGTTTGATAAAAGCTACAGAAGATATAGTACAAACTTATGTTATGATATACCAAGTTCTAGAAGAAACTACCCATAAACAGTAATAAAAATAAAACATAATATAATATTTTGGCTATATATATATAGCCAAAATTTGGGTAATTACAAGTAAAACATAATGCAAAAATGCAAGACAAATGAAAAAATTATTAATTTTGACAAGCCCGAGGGCGCAAGTGGTAGTAATCCTATCCTAAGCGCTAAGTGACGTGGGTTCGAACCCCGCCCAGGACAAACACTTATATGATGATTATTTGTGTAAGTTCTGTGTTCGGGTGATAGATATATGTATGTTAGCATTTTATTTGTGATGCCTCAGATATCCTTAACATAAGTGGGTCAAGCCAGGTTAATGTATGAGATTTGTGCGAATATATATCTTAAGTCATAACCAGCCCATACCCAACTACTATGGTATGCTACTTATTTACCAGTACGTCTTGGTCTTGTCGGCATTACTCATAATATTCCTATTTAACAATGTCAAAGTATTCCTACCAAATGCTGAGCACCAATTTAAATTTATCGATAAAATTATACAAAATTTGCTCTTATTATGAAAGCAATACGGTAGAAAATGGCAACGACTAGTATTGATATGGTTTCAGTGATGAATGATCGGTATATTGTTCCCTTTGTTGCGAGAAAGGTGTTTGTGAGGTTGTATTTAGAAAATGCTGTTATTAATTTCAATGTTGTTTCTTATTAAAGGGATTGATTATGGCGTCTAATTTTAATCAGGTTGTTGACCTGATTATTAGTAAGCATGAATGTTTGTGTTGACAATAAACAGCGTATCGTCGACCATTCATAGTCCATCGCTGGCAATATAGCGCTTTGATTTATAGAGGTAGACCTCATACAAGAGTCGCCTGCATAGGTTTCTCATTCTTATATGTAAGAGTTTCTATCGCCAAACAGCAGTATTCGCATTACTATGTTCCGGATTGTGACTTAATACCTTCAAGTCACGAGGTTGGCAATGCGCTAGTGATATCCGTATGATATTACGAGCACCTCGTGTGGTACCGACAGATTAGAATAGTACCTCCCACTGCACTAGGCGACTAAAGTGCCGAAACCGACAGATGGCGGTATATCCATCCGAAACAGTGCAGCTCAAATGCACAGCGTGGGGATGGGCAGCAGCATCCCCGTTGCGAAAAATGCGCATTGCGATTACCAACACGCATACCCAGCGCGGCAATTATAGGCAAAAACCTCCATTCTTGGAGAGGCCAATGTCCATCAGTGCAATTCCAATCGCTGGTATAATGATGATGATACAAGCGTCTATAGGTTACTATTACGCGGACTGTACGCTTGTTAGTCAGCCTAGTCTAATAAAAAAATAACAAAAATTCAGATATAAATAATTTGGCTTTAAAACTATTATTTATAATTGCTATATAACATAATTTAAAAAACAACTCTATAATCTAGATTGGGTTGTATCTCGCCATTTGAATCTTATAACCTGACGTCGCTAATAGCATTTTAAATCGCCTTCACCGCGTAATCTCGCCACACAGGAGAGAAATTTCATTCATTTCTGAATACCTTCTCGTCAATTTACCTGAGGAGCTCGCGGAAGGAAGTTGGATGAATATGGCGCCATATTTTGCTTTAACACGTCGTGTTTTCGTATTTCTCGCATAGCTGAATGAGATCATTTGTGTTTTTAATATTTTTTACACTTAAATATAAATTTTGTTATGTCCATATATGTATTATACATGTTGTTATACAGAGGTTCTTAAAATAATGTTAAAATGTCAGTCAAACAATCACTGATGACACAATAATAATCTTATATTAAATATATTTTATAATAACAATATGTATAGTTTTATTTGTTTAAAAATAGTTGTTACACTACAACCTTATTGCAGATTTTTACATGAGACTTTCAGTTTTATATGTAAATGATAAAACACTACTTTATTAACGATAATTTTCTTTAATTCACAAGCGGTATTGAGCCCTTAAGTCTAAGTCTTACCGCTTCTACAATGTGCTTGATGATTGTGACATGATGCCAATGGCTACTTTTTATCACTGCAACGCTCGCCATCAACAGAGTATTCACTCACACAATTTGGTCGCGTGCCCAACGGTTTCAAAAACAATACCTCCCACAGATAGTGCGTTTTTTGCCGTCTAAGTGGCATAAAATAATGCTTATTTCACCGATACATGTATTTTTTACCACCACCACCAGGTTTTCATGCACTTTTCTAGTGGCTCATGTAATAAACCTATTTAGTTTTCAGACTTGTCTTGTGCCAGCAGACAAGTATTGGAATAAGCGACTTGATGATCTAATTTGTTCCAATCGAGTGCTGTTGCATAATATCTATCTATATATATCATAGTATCTCATAATAACCTCTTTAGGGTCGGTGGTTAACCGAGATATGTTGCTTAAAATCTTATAGAAAGACAATATTTACGACGGGCCCGATGGCGCAGATGGTAGTGATCCTGTCTTGTGCACCAGGGGTCGTGGGTTCGATTTCCACCCAGAGCAAATATTTATATGATGATATTTGTGTTTGCTCTGTGTATGGGTGTAAAATATATGTATTTAAGTAGTATATTTGTGATTCCTCTGTTGTCTGGCGTCCGTAACACAAGTGCTTTAAGCGACTTACCACGGAGTCAGGTCAATGTATGAGATGTTGTGGGAATTTATTATTATTATTATTATCTTTCTTGTGCTAATCTTAAAGTGCCTTTGATAGGCTAATTTTAATAATAAAAATATTGATTATAGTTCATTACTACCACTTAAGAAACATTAGGTGATTGTGATACCTCATCATCAACATACCAACCATTGAAATTCTACTGCTAGACATAAGCCTTCTCAAGAAAGAGGAAATTTTTTCCATATTTGCCGCGCTGGGCAAGCGTGTTGGCAATCGCAGCTTTTGCGACGGGAATGCTGCTGCCCATCCCCGCTCTGTGCATTTAAACTGCATTATCTCGGACGGTTATACCGCCATACGTCGGTTCTATTACCTTAGTCGCCTTTTACGACACTTCGAACAGGGGGAGGTACTATTCTACTCTGCCGGTACCTCATGGCAATGTATGACACCTCACTTGTTTGTTATTTACATAACTCACGATAATTCTTTACATTAGAACCAAATGCAAAATGTAATTTTATATTATCTCATATTTGTTAAAATTTTATTGCCTTAAATTGTACTAGGTCGGTGAGTTGTATTTCATTCTCAAACACATTGTTTTTTTTTCTTTTTTTTAAATAGACTATATCGATATTCTAGCATAGAGTCGGACTAATAGTAAACATCACTGCACTCTTAATATCGCAAGGATATTGCTATCGTGTTGCCAACCTTGTGACTTGAATATTAACCTGCAATAAACTTAGTTATAAGACCCGTCCAGTGCCGGAAGACACTCAATGACCTATCGTTCAAATGACTTTTATAACACTGGGTGTCAGGGTCATCGGTCATTTGTGTAAAATTCTTATTAGCAAATTTATCATCATTATCATACTATTTATTGAAAGTCCACTGATGGACATAAACTCCCCCAGAAAAGGGGAATGTTGCCCATAATTGCCGCGCTGGGCAAGCGTGTGACCTATCGTTTAAATGACTTTTAAAACACTGGGTGTCAGGGTCATCGGTCATTTGTGTAAAATTCTTATTAGCAAATTTATCATCATCATCATTATCATACTATTTATTGAAAGTCCACTGCTGGACATAAACTCCCCAAGAAAAGGGGAATGTTGCCTATAATTGCCGCGCTGGGCAAGCGTATTAGCAATTGCTGAGCGCAGCTTTCACAATGTAAATGCTGCTGCCCATCCCCACCCTGTGCATTTGAGCTGCAATGTTTCGGATGGATATACCGCTATAGTAAAATCATTGCCTCCCTCCCTCTTCAAGCCTGAACACAGGTTGCACAGGCTGAAGAGCGATGTACCTGAAGTCCTCCTCTCCTTTAATGTCATCTCATAGTTATCCCTCTTAACGTTAACAATAAGCCAGTGAAAATAAATAGAAAAATGATACGAAAACGCCCTATATTGATCCCATGCCCCGAGCGTTAAAGGGCTTCTTAAAACCTAACGGTTATCCCCGAATAAATGATCGAATGTTTCCAACTCGGAATCCATCGAATCAGCCTGAAATTCAATTTGCGATGCATTTAGCGAGCTCATAATTGGATGAGTTTTATTTTTAAAGACGCCCGGACGATGTCTGGTGCATTAACTATGTATCCAGAGCTAACGAACCTTCATATATCAAAGTTTATGCTATATATGTACACACTGGCCGCTCGGTACCGGCAGATGACGGTATCGGAGGTCAATGTTGCTTAAATGTAACATCGGGAATCGGGGACGGGCATCAGCTTTTTCATCGCGAAGCTGCGCTCTGCGATACCGCTACCACGCTACCATGATTGCCCAGCGCGGCAATTTTGGGCAAATTCCACTTTTTCTTGGCATGGCCTATTTGCTGTACACATTGGATGTAGTACGGCTGCTAAGATGACGTATCGAGTATACGAGTATATATAAAACATTTTAATTTACATTATATTATTTTATTTAAGAGTATATAGCTATAGTCATCCTACCGCTTTGATAACTCCAAAGTCAATGTCAAATGTATTTTTATTCAGATAGGTACATCATAGGCACTATTTAATTGTCAAAAAAACAAATAAAATATATGCATATACATTTTCTTTGCAAGCCGTGAGGTACCGGCAGAGTAGAATAGTACCTTCCCATGTACCAGGTGTCTTAATAGGTAACTAAGGTACCAGAACCGACAGATGGCGGTATATCCATCCAAAACATTGCAACTCAAATGCACAGGGTGGGGATGGGCAGCAGCATCTACAACGCGAAAGCTGCGCTCAGCAATTGCTAACACGCTGCCCAGCGCGGCAATTATGGGCAACATTCCCCTTTTCTTGGGGAGTTTATGTCCATCAGTGGACTTTCAATTAATAGTATGATAATGATGATGATGATAGAATTGCTAATTATAATTTTACACAAATGACCGATGACCCTGACACCCAGTGTTTTAAAAGTCATTTAAACGATAGGTCATTGAGTGTCTACCGGCACTGGACGGGTTTTATAACTGAGTTTATAGCAGGTTAATTACAGAAGCCACCAGAAAAGAACCTGAAAAAAAAAGAACTGATGGTGATGAGGATTCCCATAACATTTAATGGTAGATATTATTGGAACCCATTCCGACGTCATCGCTAGCAAACCGTTGTCTTAATAGTAGATGTAAGAGCAATTTTATTAAATCCCAAGCAGTTTTATCGTTAATACAATCTTTCAAGCTTATCAATTACTTTTCCTTCTTGAGTACCTATAATTCATAGCTAGTACCTATTTCCTATATGATATGGACATGATATCAGGGCAGGGATGGGCAACAGCATCCCCATCGCGAAGGCTGCGCTCCGCGATTGCCAACTCGCTTGTCCAGTGCGGCAGTTATGGGCAGAATCCTCCTTTCTTGGAAAGGTCTATTGTCCAGCAGTGGACTTTCAATGGCTGGTATGACGATGATAAATCAGAGCAAATGATTAGAAATTTGCATTTGACGAGCCCGACGGCACATATAGTGATCCTAACTTGTGCACCAAAGGTCGTGGGCTCGACCCTCACCCATGACACATTTTTACAATTTCATTTGTGTTTATTATATATCTGGTTTTTTAATATATTGTATTATATCTGTGGATTATCTGCTATCTGATGTCAGTAACACAATTGCTTTAAGTGTCTTATCTCGGAGTCAAGTCGATAAATAAAATGTGTGAATTTGTTACTATTATTTTCCGTGTACCTCGCGAATTCATTGTTTCTACCTTCAGTACGGTTAAGTTTTTAAGCTTACTCTGATCGCTTTTGAGTCCTACCCAAACCGCTCGGAATGTTGTCCGAATCGCAATTTCGTTGTTTGGGTAAGATTGTTCATTTCACAATGCGGTTGTTTTCCGAAACGGAACACCTGTAGAAATTCCTTTAGAAACTTGCCTGATTATTATTTATTAATAAGCTTAATTTAAAAGCGATCGCGAACAAGTTGGGCACTGAAATTGTTGTTTTTCGTCTTATAGACAATATCTTCTACACTTGTATGGTTTAATTGACTTTATCATCATCTTCCATCATAGGCTTCAAGAAGAAAAGGGAAATTTTAGCGTGATGAGTAGGCGTGGTATCAAACGCAGAGAGCAGCGTGACGGGGATGCTGCTGCCCATTTCCGCTGTTACATTTAAGCTACGCTGTTTTGGATGGATATACTGCCATCTGTAGGTTCATGTACCTTAATCGCTCCGTACGACATCTAGTACAGGAAGAGGTACTATTCTAGTCTGCCGATACCCCACGGCTCCAGTAAGAATTATCAACAACTTAGACTACAGTCTATGTAAAATATGTTCGAAAAGCAATTACAAAAGTAATCAAATAATTTACATGTAAATACAGCAATAAAAAATTAAGTAAAGAACTTTAATAATATGAATTTAGTTACCTTATATTTGCCGTGAAGTACCGGCAGATTAGAATAGTACCTTTCTCTTTACCAAGTGTCGTAAGAGATGACTAAGGTACCAGAGCCAACAGATGGTGGTATATCTGAGACAACGTAGATCAAATGCACAGGGTGGGGATAGGCAGCAGCATCCCCGTTGCGAAAGCTGTGTCCTGTAATTGCCAATACGCTTGCCCAGTGCGGCAATTATAGGCAAAATTCCCCCTTTCTTGGGGAGCCCTATGTCTAGCAGTGGACTTTCAATGGCTATAATGAATATAATTATATTTTATAGAGATAAATACTCGTAAATGTTTTAAGTCAGGTAGACGTCATACAAAGTTCGTATGAATTGATACTTCACTGCATATTAATCATACAGTTTTTAATAATATATACTTTTGCGTTAGGATAAAAAGAACTTAAAATAAAATATGTAAGTTTGGTAAGTCACTTAAAGCACGTTTTTTACGGAGGTTCAGTGGTTTTCTGCTGTCTGCAGCAGAGGAATCACAAATGTAATACTTAAATATATAATTTATGTATTTATTTATCAGGACTACCAACAAGTTCATACACCAAAAGCTAAAGAAAAATAAGGACAGTGTTGTACATTTCTTGGCGTTGCTTTGAATATAGGTTGCAACGGAAAGCTTATAAATACAAAAACTTTAATCACCACAGCCTTTTGGAAGTCCACTGCTTATACATAAGCCTTTCTAAGAAAGAAGGTGTTTTGCCCATAACTCCACATTGCTCTGTACTGGTTCGAAGGGTAAGTTTTATAGTAAAATTACTGGGTAAATGTGACGTAATATCTTTAATTATGTTTGTTTATCAATTTAACCTTAAAAAATATACATTTTCAATTCTGTTTGGATGCAGGTTACAAGATAGTTTTCCGGTTATAGGGTAAATAAAAGTTTGAATTTCATTTTAAAATAAAATAATACTTACCATTAAAGTATACTAAATTTAAAAATAAAACTATTTTTTAATATCTTTAAAATGCGGTAACTTTTTTTGTTTGACATTTCAGTTACCATGCGGAAATAATTAAATGAACCGCGTTTTAAAGGCATTAAAAGAAGTTTTACTATGAACGCGTAAATATAAGAAAATATCCATATAGGTATGTAAAGAAATTAGTTCTTTAATTATTATCTATGGGCCTATCTATGAATAGAGGGCGCGACTGACAGTGCCATCTTAATGACGTTTTTAAAATATGGCGATAGGGTAGATTAATAAAAAGTTTACTAATTGTGATAAAGGAATCGACTAGCTAATTTTTAAATAGTGGCTAAAATTAATAAACTTTAAATGTCGTTTCTTTGTATTTTCAGGTATGTTGTGTATCTGGATTGTATTGTTATTGTTGTTAAAAAGATATTTGTGCTAAATAAATCTTTGTATTTTCAGAGCAACACATTTATTATTGCAAAATTCCTAAATCACTATAAAATTGTCTTATAGGTATACAATAAGCTATAGACTCATTATTAGATTACGTAATCATAATCACGAACAACACTCGGTACGAGCGACAATATTTACGCGTCAACGTTGCGTGTCGACTGGAGCTGACGCGCAAACATGTTGACATGAGATACTGTTGCCTCGCGACGCGCTACGAGCAAGCGACCAACAGAAGCGACATTAGCCCTTATTCGAATTTGGAGAATAATTAAATAGTCAAATTCATGAGATGTGGATGACAATTATCTTTACAACACTTTATAGCGGACTAGCAACCCGCGTTACGTAGTAAAACTTTAATACTAACTTAGCACATGATTGATCATAATTATTGATCAATTTTGCACCCCCGTTTCACCTCCTCAGGGGGTGTATTTTCTAAAATCATTTATTGATGCTCCCCTAAGTTATAATAATTTCAAGTTTTCGACCCTTCTAGTTAAAATCCTTATAGTTGCGTCAATATGTCAGTCAGTCAGTCAATCAGCTTATCCTTTTATGTATATTTTAAATTGTAATAATCCAATATTATAGCTTACGAGCTGACCCGACAGACGCTGATCTTTATTATGAATATTCAGTCAGCATTGGGTGTTGACGAACGCGCGACTAACTCCTCAAACAGATAACAGTCAAGCAGAGCGAGCAGTTATTTTTTTAAATTTAATTTTGTTCAAGGATGCTTGGTTTAAATGGCTATACCAGCCATCGGAAATCCACTGCTAGGACATTAGGTCTTCTCAAGAAAGGGGGAATTTTGCCTATTATTGCCGCGCTGGACAAGCGTGATTGTAATCGCAAACGAGACGTGACGAGCATGCTATTGCCGATCCGCCATGTGCATTTGAACTACACTGTTGCGGATGGATATACCGCCATCTGACAGTTCTAGTAGCTTAGTCACTTCTTAAGACATCTGGTACAGGGAGAAGGACTATTCTACTCTGCCGGTACCTCATGGTTACTTATTAATATATTAATTATTAATGTTAAGAGTTTGTTAGTTTCATACAGCGAAATCTCTTGCTCGATTGAATGAGGTATGAAGAAATTCGTAACAGAACGCAAGTTGCGATATGCCCGGTGGGTTAGCAAGTCGAAGTGGCTGTGGGCACGTTGTAGAGCCGAAAGTTTCTAGAATATAGACCGGCAAGCGCAGCCTTAGGAAGATCACTTGGGGAGGCCTATGTCCATCAGTGGATCTCCTACGGTTTGACATGATGATGATGATAATACATTTAAAATATGTCATTAGGGCATAAGGTATATAGGGCATAAAAGTTGTATTATCTCAAATTATTAAATAATATAAATATAGTATAAACAGGACCGATACTCGGACAGTTATGTCAAACGACATCAGGTTTCATTATAAGATATTGTCAAAAGCGCTTATGTTAATACGGTAACATTAAAGAGAATTTTCATCCAAGATATTTTTCTTATGAAATTTAAAAAAAACCTTCTTGAAACAATAACAAAAATAACATAAAAACAAGGTCGATCCAGCCATGCGTGATGTCGTTATCACGGGAGATAAGCATTTATTTTTATAAAGGGAACGAATTAGTCTCTGCGTCAAAAATCACGTCCGACATCATAGGCCACGACACGTTTTCAATAATCCGCCCGATAACATAACTTCATTGAATGTATCCGTCGCCCTCTCATTGGCACTCCCCAATCGCAAACAATTACACACATTCTTTTCGTATAGGAATACACCGTGTTAACTAACAAACGAGTGCATTTCCTGCCCCTCGAGCTTTAACCTCTCACTCAATCCTTCTCTTTTGCAAACAACTAAATGGTCTCCTACGATGGTCAATCAGAGCCTAGGTCAGTCGCTGTCGCAGGGTTCGAAGGTTCCAGCATGGGGTCGCTCATTCATGAACAGATTTGCCCTCTCCTCCGGTGGCACTGGAATAAACGTTTGCGTAATCCAGAATGAGGTTCTTAGAAAAAAAGAAAAAGCGATCAAAAGCTGTCGTTTGCTGTTTACAAAATAACTTTTTCTATTTCTCTAGGAACTGTCAATACAACTAGTTCTAAGACTAAATTTTAAAAGTAAATTTGCATTTGAGCTTCTGTAAGATGAACTTCTTTGACATTCCTCTCCAATATTTCTGAGGATTACATAGTACACTGCAGATAATATTTTCCTAGATAATAACTCGAAATCTTTGTAAATAAGATAGAAACACGAGAACACGGTCTAATGGAAGAAATCGAGGGAAAGTAAATAATTAGATGTGAAAATATCAGAGAACGTCAGTACATTAATATGAAATCAATACGAAGGAAGACAACTAATTAGGGAAAGTACTGACAAATTTATTATTTCGTGACATGGTTTCTGGTTTATAGTCATTTTCATAGTATTATGACCATGTACTGCAAAGTACTGAACAACTAAAATACAAAACGCAAAAGTTTCTGAGCATCTAAATTTCTTCTGATTTACGACACACAAATATTATAAACACACTTGATTTTAAATATATTTAAAATCTTATAAGTATTTATTTTAATAATACAGTATATATGTTACATACATACGTAGATATTTTGGCTCATAATACTTAGAATCTATTACTATGCATTTGCAAAAAGCTACTACAGTAAATAAATTATATTTAAAATATTTGATCTGGATACCTATTTTCTTAGTATTACTAGACCAGGTTAAAAAACAAGCGTGCAGTCCGTGTAACAGTAAGCTTCACAGCAACCTATAGATGCTTGTAATATCACAAGGATATCACTAGCGCGTTGCCTACCTTGTAACTTGAAGATATATCACATTACTTATAATTTTACTGCCTCTCTCAACCTTCAAACCGAAACACACCAATGCGAACACGGCTATTTGGCGGTAAAACAAGTGAGAGTAGGAACCAATGACGACCTTTGTATGAGGTGTACCTGATGTAATGCACTTAGGGCCGATGGAGCGTAGGATGTCCAACAGCAAGGTGGATGGACAATCTAAATAAAATCTAAATATAGCACTGGATGCAAGATGCATACAACAAGTCCAATTAGAAATCACTGGAGGCGGCCTATGTCCAGCAATGGCTAGGATGTCCACTAGCTATTACTAATTTAAAAAAAACATGTTAAATTTCGATTTGCTATTGATTTATTATTCGATTTATTATTCGATTTGAAGTGTAATGTAACGTAACGCAAACCGCATATGAAAGCATTTAGTCTTGCAGTGAACGCGGTAATGTTAGTAAACATTATATTTTCAGTGTCCATGATCTATCTTGTCCTGCATCAACATTCCACTCGATGAACGTATAAGCAAATGCCAAATGGTGTAGCTGCTACGGCTTGTATAGACAATTTGGTAGCAAATCGAATCCACAGTTGATTAATGCAGCTTACAAGCCACGATACATTGATTGCCTGACGCTGCTATGTTCGTATTTATTTAATATTGTTTAATGATGTAACGGTGTCGTCTGCAAAAGTTACATATATACGGCGGCCATTTTAAGAGGTCTACCTCTAGTGAAGTAGCGGTTCAACATCATCATCATATCAGCCATCGGAAGTCCACTACTAGACAATACTAGACATAGGCCAAAAAAGGGGGAACTTTGCCCATAATTGCCGCTGGGCAAGCGTGCAGAGCAAAGCTTTTGCAACGGAGATGCTGCTGTCAATCCCCACCCTATGCATTTGAGCTACACTGTCTCAGAGGGATATACCGTCACCTGTCGATTCTGGTACTTTAGTCACCTCTTCTGACACCTAGTACATACTTCTCTACCGGTACCCCGAAGCTCAAAACTCTGTTACGTAACGCCAAATCTCGGCACCGATTACATAATAGTAGAAATCTACAATCTCGCAAACACAAGAGCTCTCCGGAACGCTGTATAATATCGCGCTTCTGATTGGTTCCTCGAGATTTCGGAACCCCGCCATTCCCGCCATCATTGTCCCAATCTCTATCCCACTGGCGATCGCCGAACGACTTGCCTCACGTCCTATCTTACAAAATATTACCAAATGCACACCCTTTGCGATTCAAGATTTCTCTGTACCTTATACATGAGGATTCTTCACCACAGTTTATGCTACCGCAGATGTCAACATATACTTCCTTATAGTTGAACGTCTTTATCAATATCACCTGATTTTAAGAATAAGAGGACAATTTTAATGTAGATTTCGAATAAATTCAAATTTAAATTAATTTATTACTTGTCACATTACATGAACATGGTGGACAACATACTATATATAATATAATATAAAATAGAGTTTCATGTGACGCCCTGCAAGGTCATTGCAATATGTAAGAACTAACTAATAGCTAGTTTTACTATTTCAATATTCAATTTATATAATCTAGTATACAATAAAATTAATAACAATAAATTAATATTTAATCTACTATAAAATTGAAAACAATATTTGGATTTTAATAAATATTTACATAAAAACACACAATTGATAAATTTACTATTTGTTATTTTTTTTATAATATATAGCTGTGCCCGCGACTTTGTCCGCGTGAAATAGTTTTTTTTTTGGTACCATACCTATTTACTCCAACTTATATAACTTTGAATTTCATGTTTATTTATATCGAATCAATGGCCTGAAAAATAAGTTTCAAGTTTTTAACTCTAAAATTAGCGATACTTCCATACAACTTTTCATCCCCCCTTTCGACCCTATACAACCCTTATTTCTAATTAAAAAAATAGCCTATGTCCTTTCTCAAGGTCTAAAGATTGTCTATGCTGAATTATATCTAAATCAGTTGAGAGGTTTAAGCGAGAAAATGTTTATAATATTAGTAGGTATAGGGATATAAAAAAGTCTACCGAACCGAACCAATGCTTCCAAAGAGTTCGCTTTGTGCATTATGAGTACATCCTCAACTTGAATAGCATACTGTTTTATTACATGCCAACTTGCAATTGTTGGCTGTCTGTTTCAAAGCAAGATTTGGGGCGGAAAATTTAACTACTTTTACCTCAATATGAATATTATAAATTCACACATTGGCCTATGTTCTTAAATATACTTATATTTTCAATTCTCTGACTTTATATTACTCTGAAAAATGTGAAAATTCACGAGACCTAAGTAGTAAAAATTGTTATATTCCTTATAATTTTGAATTATCTGTCTTATAACGGGAATGAAGCTAATTAGCTTCAAGTGTTGCGTTACGGATGACAGACTTCAGAGAAATGACAAATATAATGCTTAAAAACCTATATCAACAACCGGAAACAGAACAAATTTATCATACAATTTATCATATTAATGGTTTGACATCATTGTCCTAGGTGGGGTTCGAATTCACATAACCTTTAGTTTTCCTTAACCTTAATATAGCCCAAGTTATGTCGAGTAATTACATGGAATCAAAGAAAAAGAAAACCGAAGACTAATTCTTAAATACGTTCCCATTGACAAGCTTAATCTGTATTGATCGACACTCGTAAAAGCCATCACATATAATCATTAAGAACATCAACCTGTCCTTCAACCATAGGACATGTTATAACAAAGGGTAGGAGGAGGGGGAGAACTGTATTTTTAAATAAATATTGACTACAGTTCGACTTAGGTCGATAGTAAAACCAATTGCCAATAATAAATTAGTAATAAGTAAATAGAAGTATTTTTTACCCCCCATCTTGGGGTGGCTTATATCCAGCTGTTGACTTTATATGGCAAATATGCACATCAACACTCAGATTTTTAATAATTCCCACAACATCCACTCATCCGCTATTCTACGGCAAATATGTATAAATAAAAAAATATATAGGTATTAAAGTAGTATATTTGTGATTCCTCTGTTGTCTGATATTCGTAACACAAGTAGGCCGCTCGTGACCAATCACGTAATCAGATTTTATAAATAAAGAGAAAAAAAAAGTGTAGTTTTTATATTTTCACTTCTCTTTAATAAAACAACTTCTCTTTCTGTCAAATAGTTGAAGTAAACAGTCTACTTCGATCTAAACAAAGCAAAATCAAGACTCGAAACATAACGAGATCAACCAAGATATATAAGCAGGCAAGTTTAAAATAAAACTCCAAAAATGAAAAAAATATATTCTTGTATCTGATCAGTATATGTATGTATATTATCACGAAGGTTTTATAGTACCATTATTAAAATCTGATGTTCCTTCAGCAAATATCGTTGATATGTTAAATTGTAGAATAACGATAGTGTATTTCGTCAGTAGAGCGCACAACTTCAGTGGTAATTTTAAATCGACATTGAAAAACCCGCACGCGCTGAAATTACCAACGTGTTTGTTCATCCTTAAAATATTTTTAAACCTTTTCTTATCTGAAATAAAGCTATAATAATTAAAACTTATTTCCCGATTACATCATAGAAATATGTATGTGCAAAAGGAGCCTTGCTGTGAGGTATCGGTAGAGTAAATTAGTACCCACCCCTGTGCCACATTATCGGTATCGTAAGAGGCAACTTAGTGCCAACAGATGGCGGTATATCCATCCGACACAGATACATAGAGTGGGGATCGGCAGCAGCATCCATCCCCATCGCGGAAGCTGCGCTCTGTGATTTTCCTTTCTTGGGGAAGCCTATGTCTTCCAATGGCTGTAATGATGATATAAAAGGAGAATTTCCCAGTGACATATAGACGCACGCGCAGCCATAAACGCACAGCCGTAAAAATACGGACGCACTCTAAAAAGGAAGTAAAAATAAGTTATTCCGAAAGCCGTGAGGTACCAGTGGAGTTAAATAGTAGATGGCGGTATATCCATCCGAAACAGCGCAGGGGATGGGCAGTAGCATTCTCATGGCGAAATTGTGCTCAACGCTTACCATTACACCGGTCTAGCACGGTAATTACGGGCAAAAATCCACCTAATTTAGGGAGCCTTATGTCTTAATATGTGTGTACTTTTTTAGCTGATATGTTGACCTACACCATCGGGCCCGTCGTTAATATAAAAAAAAAATTTCGAGGCCTCCGGACACAGACAGACAGACATGCTTCTTAAACGTCTTAAAAAGTATTTTCTTATATTATTCTAATACGTAATAATATTAAGAAAATAGACAGTTTCACATAGGACACACCTGAGTTTTCATCATTAGAAATGTTTTGTGCACAAACAGTGTTCACTGTTCGTATATTCCAATAGAAACTTTCACATTCTCTGCTCAGTATGGTTTGTAACATTAGATTTTTTATCATGCGACCGGATACTGTGGTAAAGGAATTAATTGTGATAGCCTGAAATAAACCAAATTAAATATAGCGCTTGTTCTAAAATCTAAATCATCATGATAGTTACTTTATAAGACACAACTTTAACTTTTTCCATGCCATGGGGTACCGACAAAGTAGAATATCATCTCCCACTGTAATAGGTGTCGTAAAAAAATACTAAGATACTAGAGCTGACAGATTGCGGTATATCCATCCGAAAAAGGGCAGCTTAAATGCATAGAGTGGGGATGGTCCGTAGCATCTCCGTCGAGAAAGCTGCGCTCTGCGATTTCCAACACGCTTGTCTAGCACGACTTATATAGGCAGTATACCTCTTTCTTGTAAGCCTATGTCCAGCAGTGGACTTCCAATGGCTGGTATAATAGATGATGATGAACCGACCATCACAACATGCGGGCTTAATGCGAATGGTTGAGAAAGTAAAACTGCAACCTATATTAACGGCTTAGTGTGCCTTTCGAAGCGTGAAGCCTCCTGATGACCTTTGCTAAAGTAGTTTAACTTTCACAATGATTATTTTGTCTATATCATCATAAATATTATTATCTTAAATTCACACAACATCTGATATATAGATCTGACACCGAGGTAAGTTGATTGAAGCACTTGTGTTACAGACACCAAACGACAGAATTATCACAAACATAATACTTCAATATATATATATATATATATATATATTCATTACTCAAAACAAAATACCTTTATATAAATATTTGCTTTAGGTGGGGATCGAACCCGTTATGGGTTATATTTGGCGCATAAGATGGGATTAAAACCATCGGCGTTATATAACCCTAAATTAACCCTCTTATGAAACCTCTTTTATTTAGACTAGATATATTAACTCATTCTTTAAAACCGTTTTTCTCTAATAATTGAACATTCTTTAATCACTGTAACAATTGTTGATTGTGGATGCAATATTTCATATCTGCGGTATAATTACCAAAAATTCTACAATAATATTCACATGCGGTACTAACAACGTCCTTGTATTGGAAGCTTTTGTTCCAAACATCAAGCATGAGCGCCACATACACTAGGCCATGAGTCACTGTTTCCAAGGTATGATAAAGAACCTGTGGGACAAATATTTATCTTCATTAACCACTAATAAAAATAAATCAACAACTAACTATCAAATAAGTACTAGTCTCAATTTCTTACCAACAGTTCAAAAGCTTGTTTGTACAAATTGAAAGTGTCAATGATATTCGAATAAGTTTTGAGTTGCGATCTACTAATCCGAATGTCTTCATTATCCCCGAAGGCTTTGTGAATCCAACACGCAAGGCTGTTTGCCATGATTTTGATAATGCCAGACGCATATACCATATTCACATCAAAAAATATAGGCATTAAGTCGAAAACGTTAGTGATAAATGACCTTGATCCATACAACATTGTGTTATAACAAAAAATAACACAATGTAGCCCAATTACTCCTAAGACGTTTAGGTAATTGAAAATCTTAAGTGACCTCAAACTATATAGACACCCTGTGGATTTACAATTCTCTTGTAAATTCAATATCAATTGGATTATGTTCCATCTCTCTTTGATGCATATCCAATAATTCAGGAGAATGCCAATTGAATAAAAAACAAATTCGAAAATGGCGACAAAGAAAAAAGTATGAGTGAAAAGATTTTTTAGAATAACGCAACGAATGATATTGATTGTTATAACAAACAAGTTTCCTATAAATAAAACGATGAATGTGCAAACACTATGGCCTGTAATGAAATTGTTTTTGATCCTACATTTTGGACAGAATGTAATGGTTTGCGCGAAATGAAGCGGTGACAGTATTTCTTGGAATTCTTCATCAATAATATTGTTAACTAGAAACTCCCGGAGACCAACGACGTTTGTCATCGTCTACGAGCAACTAAATATTTCGTCGAACACAAAGCGAAGGCGCACAATGAGCATTAGTGTAATAAAACAGATATATACAATTTTATACATCGCTGCTGTGTGGGGGTTATATATTTTTCTGGTCTTCGAAAATGTGTTTTTACATGAGGTACATAGGTTGTGTGGTACCGGCAGAATAGTATAACAGTACCTCCCCATGTACCTGGTGTCGCACTAAGCGACTAAGGTATCGGAATCGGCAGGTGGCGGTAAATCTACCCGAAATAGAGTAGCTCAAATGCAACAGGACAGGGATGGGCAGTTCGTAAAGCTATGCTCTGCGATTGCCACCACACTTGCCCAGCGCGGCAATTATAGGCAAATTCCCCCTTTTATGGGGAGAACTATGTTTAGCAGAGGACGTTTTAAAGGCTCTGATGATGATGATGATAGTGACATAAATCGTTTGCATTGTTACTTCACTCTCGCCTATTTCTACTGCCAAATAGCAGTCTCCATGGCTGTTCCGGCTTGAAGGGTGAGAGAGGCAGTGAAAATACTGGATAATGTGACATAGTATCTTCAAGCCACAACATTGGCGACGCGCTAGTCAGCTCGAGCTACGAGCGACTATAGGCTGCAGTGACTTTTACTATCACGCGAAATGCATGTTTGTTAGTCGATGTTGGCTATTAAAAATAATTAAAATATTTGCATTCTAGGAACCGTACTGTTTTATAATTATCCATTTGTTTATCACTTGAAATACACCTGATGAATTTTGATCGTGACTGTTGATGATAAAGGACCAATTAGCAATTGAACCTTTATCATCGGTTCTACTTGTAGTATCATTTCTGGTGGCATGCATTAATAATAAGCAGTAAGTTTAAATCAATTAAGCAATGCTCGGAGCTTCTTTGCGCGATCGAATCAGGGATGAGTAGATTCGTAACAGAACCAAAGTTACCGACAATGCCCTGCGGATTAGTAAGTTAAAGTGGCAGTGGGCAGGGCATTTGGTACGTAGAGCCGATGGCCGATAGAGTCGTAAGGTTTTTTTTTATTTATTTAACTTTATTGCACAAAATGTTACAAAATGTACAAATGGCGGACTTAATGCCAGATGGCATTATCTCCCAGTCAACCATTACACAAAACTGAAAAATATATATATATATATAGTGGTGCAGGCAATATATATATACAAAATAAATAAGCGTGGCATACATATTTGTATAAATAAACGCAATAAATGCATATGATATAAACATATACATATATATATATGTATATATATACATAAAATAACGTACATCAGAAATAGGGTTATAAAGTTAGAGAAGCAGCATCAGTAAATAGACGGAAGTACGGAGACAGCGTTTCAGGTTAAATTTGTTTGGGGATTGCTTAATATTCAACGGAAGCTCGTTCCAGAGTCGTATAGCTGTCACTGTAAAAGAGTTTGTCAAAAAACTAGAGTGATGAGAAGGAGTTAAGAGCGAAAGAGTATTAGAAGAACGGAGATTACGTTCGTGAGAGGAAGATAGGAATTGGAATCTGTCCTTTAAGTAAATTGGTGCGTACGGATCAAAAAGTATTGAAAATAGTGTGGTTAGAACTCGAATTTTGCGACGCTCTCGAATGGGAAGCCAGCCGAGAAGAGAACGGTAATGGGAAATTTGATCGTATTTACGCAAACCGAAAATGAAACGAAGACAGTTGTTTAATAGACGATCCAATTTATTAAGGAGTTCTTGAAAGATATTAGTGCAGCACACGTCACCATAGTCAATTATGGAATTCTGGAATGGATACCACGTACCAGCAAGCGTCCACTCGCAAGATGGACAGACGATCTGACTAAAACCGCAGAATCACGCTGGACACAGGCCGCATACAACCGGTCCTATTGGAGATTACATGGGGAGGCTTTTGTCTAGCAGTGGACGTCTTATGGCTGATATGACGATGGTGATGATAAAGTTTAGTTCCAACAGATTAGATTAAGCTAGACTTTATTCGATTACAATTACGTTAGATGTTCTACAGCAAGGCCATTCGGGTCATCTGTATTACGAGTATAGAATTTAATGCTTTCATGCTTGAACCCTTTGCACCAGGTGTCGTATATTCATACGAAACAGTGCAGCTTAAATGCACAGGGTGGGGGGTGGGCAGCAGCATCCCCGGAGAGCTGCACTCTGCGATTGCAAACATGCTTGCCCAGCGTGGAAATTATGGCCAAAATTCCCCTTTTCTTGGCGAAGCCTATGTCTAACAGGGACTTTCAATGGCTGGAACGATGATGCTTGAACACTTTAGTGTAATTTCTAAAGAGGTTTTATATATTATAAAAGTATTTTTATATAAAAGATAATCCTAGACAAATATCAATTTCACCCGAACAAATTCACGGATAGAAAGCTAGTTGAAATATTAAATTCAAATAGTAGCTCGTACGTACACGTTTTTATAAAACAAAAAGCACTGAATAATTCAAATATACTCTTGTACGTCCATTAGTGGGATTGGACGTTATTATTAAGGTTATTGGTCAAAATTAGACATGACGTAGTAATTTCTTATCTATCCTTTTTTTCTAACTGAATAAAGTTAAACACGTCATATAGGGGCCCTTATATGGCAGCTAATATAATTCAACGACGATTAAATGTACCCGTTATATTTTAAAAATGACTTCGAGTTCTTCTGTGACAGCCACAAGAAGTCTCAAGAAAATCTCAAGCCGAAAGAAAAAATGTGCATTCCACATTTTTTAAGTAAATCCTTTACGGCCCAGGCTGTTCGTTTGTGGAATGCACTCCCGCTTAATATTAGATGCACGTAGTCCCTGTCTGTGTTCAAACGGTTGGTGAAGGATCACTTTCTATCATTATAGTTATATCTAATTACATTTCTGTTTATATTTATTGTTTTTATATATTAATTACATAATTCTTTCTATCTATCTTATTTACACCTCTTATTACCTCTTAGTTTCATCTAGTCCTGGTATCCAAATGTTGCCCTGGAAGAAATTTTACGAATTGTCTTATTTGCGATAAGGCCGCCTTCATGATTACTTTTTTTTATATATTTTCATAAATTATTTATTTTATCATTATGCTCAGCCGAGAGATCCAGACAGAGAAGAATAGTAACTCCTTCTACAACAACATTACCGTCGCGAAGGTTCGCGTTGCCATTGCCACCACGCCTTGTGGGTGTGGCAATTATTGGCAAAATGTCTACTTGAAGAGGCCTTGTCTATCAGTGGATTTTTTACGGCTGATTTGAGAGATACATTTTGCAAATCTGCACTGGGCCTAGGCGTCGTGACAATCGCAGCGCGAAACTACGCGACGGTATGACATTACCACAAATCTCATCCTAATCAATATCTTGATAAATGTGTGCAATCTCACTTATACTGTACTAGAGGTAGATCTGATTGTATGAGGCCATCTGCAATGGTGCTTCATTCTAACCTATTTCCACCGCCAAACAGCTGTATTCGCAAAGCTATGTTCCGGTCAGAAGGGTGAAAGAGGCAGTATTTACATTAACATGATTTCTTTAAGTGTCAAGGTTGGCAACGCGCTAGTGATATCCTTGTGATATAAGGAGCGTGTAAACGCTACGGTAACGGTTTCTATCAGGTGGACAGCATTCTTGTTTCATGACCTGGTCGAATAAAAAACCATAGGTTTAGATGCATCTTATAACCTCTTTGGGTTAACAGTATTTAAAGTATATTAGAGTTTAGCCCTTGATTATAATCTTCATAATATCAGCTAGAATCTGCTAGAAGATATCAGCTAAAAGACGTCCACTGCCTGCAGTAGACGTCCAGGCATAGAGCCCAGTGCAATCCTGCGATTTTAATTATCAGATCATCAGTCCACTCGCGGGTAGACGTTCTACGCTGCGCTTGCTGGTACGTGGTCTCCATTCCAGAAATTTATGACTCTATCGTTTATCGTTTCTACGTACTAATCTACTGGTCTCTATTTTTGAAATATTGTCGTTTATTATATTTCTTTAGATTCCCTCAACCTGGTACAGAAGAAGGTACGATTCCACTCAGCCGATATTTTATTTTCATAGCAAGCAATTTATAAATTTGCAATCAAAAGATATTTGTAATAAAAATATCCCAGGTGCGGACTGCATGCGTTTTCTATTTATTCCATCGAACCAAAAACTATTACTGAAAACGCTTTTGCATACGATGCTCCAGTGTCCATATTTTCGAAGCGGGGTGGGATTTTTTCAACCAGCCCTATATCCGTCCGCTCTACAGTTAAGACAGGTGCGCAATGAATGGACCTAGCTTTGACTAAGGGTGACATTACCTCACATTGATTGTAAGACTGAATAAAAACTTTTTTAACAATAAACCCATTTTCCATGGCTTCGACTTGCTTACATTTTTATGTAGAAACGTCGAGAACTTAAACAGAGGTATATATTACAATAACGCTTTTTGCCAGATCCACAACATATTCTGACCTGTTAAAGATATAACTAACTAGTTAATATTAAATATGTAATATGTTTATCGTGAAAAAATATTGCAACAACAAACTGAGATATAGCTGATATAGCTATTATGAGTCCAATGCTGGACAAGGCCTCCACAAGAAAGAGAGATTTTTGTCCACAATTACCACGCAGAGTTCAGCTGGCGGGGAGGGTACTGTCTATCCCTCGCTATGCATTTAAAATACACTGCTTCGGATGGATATACAGCCATCTGTCAGTTCCAGTACCTCGATTGCCTCTTACGACACCTGGTAAAGAGGGAGGAACTATTCTACTCTGCCGGTACCTCACGACCAGATTGAGATTATTCTAGCTCTCAAATTAGATCAAACTGTACATTACAAGCAAAAATTGATTAAATACCGTGATATATATTTTTTTGCATATATACATTGTCCTAGATCAGATTTATTCTCTTCCCAGCAATTACAAAAGGCGCAGTCACACCAGGGTCACAAATCTAGCGTATCTCTTCTATTTTCCGCGGTGAAGCCACAGTCGATTTTAAGCTGTAGTATCTATCTCACTATAGCTGATACCGTTTCCACTGCTTCACTGCATTGTGTTCGAAAGAGATAGCAATCCGCTATTGTTTAGTTAGGTCAGTGTTAAGTGTAACAATCATGTTAAGGTATGTTCGCTTTAGCAACTCCTCCATTCACTTCCGCTCTATATATTTGTGCTTTCATTATTTCTTTGTACTTGTCCAAATCATCTCAAGAAACTTTTCTCTGTTATTGTCACATCACCTACCACACCACATCGATAATTTATCACAAAAAAAAAATCTATCTCTCAAACTCACACCATACAAATAGCCTTCGTAGTCAAAGAGCTTTTATTTCAACAGCATTTATTTTAATCGCATACTTCTTCTGTCATACCAACCTCGTGCCCTTTTTAATATGTTTTGGGTACCCATAAAAATATATAAGGCTCTTTAGACACTATTTCAAGCTTTCGCTCTCTGCTCAATAGCTTTTTCATTCTTCCCATCTTACGTTAACACACTAAAGGAAAATAATGGACCAATGCGAGTTTAGGAAACGAGATAAGTAAGTGGAGATTTATTGTCTCTGTCTACTCCGATTGGACACAGGCGTGGTGCATGTTAAAGTAGCTGACTGTAAAGGCAGTCTGCTATTTTAAATAAAATCACTTTGTGAACCACGCAACTTGCATTTTATAAATAAGGAGAGGTGATCAAATTACATCACAGAAAGTGGTGTATATTTCGTGGTATATAACGCCCTGAGCCCCTACCAACCTCTATGAACTTTAATGTCTGTCTTCTCATTTAATAGCCAGGGATTGTATTTCTCTGACCTAGCTTTAAAACAACTGTTTGGTCAGCTAATTATTATCATTAACGGTTGCCTTTGCTTCTATGCAAGCTAAACAGGATCTAGGCCCTGATACAAATATAATGAATACAATTAAAACTTCATTACACATTATATATAATTGTTGGTGTTACTTCTTGCACTATTTTTATTTCACTACAACATGAATTGTACAAAGGGATTAAATTTACCGACATGATTTTCTGATTCCCAACTCATGGGGTTCCTTCCACAATGCCCGTCTCGCCCTCTCTCGTCGTTAGTGCGACTGCGGTAAATTTTGTGCGGGATACTGCCGTATTGTTTTTTTATAAGTTAATCAGTGAATAATCATATCTAAAATAGTTCATTGATAAACCTAGTCAGTCATATATTCTAATATTAAAATAAGGAAATATTCAAATTAATGTATAAATACCTAAAATAATCGAATAAAACTCGATTTATATTATTGTACGTTTGTAACGAATAAACTCAAAAACTAATAGACTGATTTCAAATATTCTTTACTGATAAAAAGTTACATTGTTATTAACTAATATACGCTATATAATTCTATGAGGGCTGACAGAGTAGAACAGTACCTTCCATTGCACCAGGTGTGGTGGAGGCGACTATGGTACGAAAACCGACAAATGGCGGTAAATCCATTCTAAACATTGCAGCTCCAATGCACAGGATGGGGATGGGTAATAGCATCTCTGTCATGAAAGCTGCCTTCCGCGATTGCCAACACGCTTGCCCAAATTGCCGAAAATTATGAGCAAAATATCACCTTTCTTCGAAAGGCCTATGTCCAATAGTTGTGTTCTAAAAGCTGGTATAATATTTATTTAATGTATTCCGATGGTGGTGGGAACTACACGAGAAAAGCTGCGGAGCCTCGCTAGTAAATAATATTTTCTACTATAATAATATTAAACCTTTATTGCTAAATACTAAACATATGTACATGTTAACTATATATATTACATATCGGGTTCCCCGGTTTAGGGCTCAGCGTGTCTTGTGACACACAGGCCTCTTCCAGCTGCTTCCATTCATGTCTATCCTTCGCTTTTGGTCCTATTATTTTGATGTTATCTAACCACCTTCTTATCTGTCTACCTCTTTTTCTTTTCCCTTCTCGTGCTTGCCATTCTGCTAAAATCTGTCTCCATTTGGTTTCACTTTCTCTCGTCATGTCTTATCCGTCGCCATTTAAGTTCTCTCATATTTTTTATAATATCTTTCACTTTTGTTGTGTGTCTAATTTCTTCTTCTTTTTTATGTTTTAATGTGTCTTATTATGCTTCTTTTCATTGCCCTCTGACTAGTTCGGAGTTTAAGAATGTGTTTCTGAGTCAATGCTGAGGTTTGACATCCGTATATTTTATTGACATATTTTCTATTACTCATAATTAAAGTATCTAATAACGGCTTTAAAACGCGGTTTATTTAACTATTTTCATTTTTGGTTCGACGTTTCTTGTCCTTGCAGCAACCTTACGGCAATTGAAACCTATATTGGCGTCCGTGCTAACAAAACTTTGTCTTGAGCTAGGTTAAAGCAATTCGATTCCAAACAATTTTATCAGTAATATAATCTTTAACACTACCGTCTATATAATATTTAACTTTAATGTCTCTAACGATGGCCCAACAAACCGAAGGCCGACTTCCAGCCACCCTTTAATGATCGCCGAGTATTAATAAATTCCCACAAGATCTCATACATTAACCTCATATCTTGGTAAATCGCTTAAAGCTTAAATACTTATTTAACACCCAGACACAAAACAATTACAACAATGAGTCTTAGAATATTATTTAATCAGATTGTCCCGACCTTATATTACGTAGTAAGTTCAGTTGAAAAGACCAGATAAAGACAACCCTGATGACGCAAATGGTAGTGGTCCTATCTTGTGCGCTAAGGGTCCTGGGTTCGATCCACACCCAAAACAAATATTTATATGATAAATGTTTGTTCTGAGTCTGAGTGTTAAATATGTTAAGTATTACTCACTTACATGCTTGTTTCCTCTGTTGTCTGTAATGCACACAAGTGCTTTAAATGGCTTAATTCGAAGTCAGGTCAATGTATGAGTTGATGAGTACATTAAAAAAATATGTACATCAGTCAATATATTCTATCTATAGAATCTAGCATACTTTTTCTTATGCCCCCCCCCCCATTAGTTTGCCTTATTAATTAGAAATGCCAGAAGATATTCTAGCGTGTTGCCATGGCAACCAGTAAGCGAACACAAAGCAAGATGGCTGACTTTAATAAATGTCTATACTAAAAGAATTAGAAAAGTACATTACAGTGAGGCCAACCTTAATTAAATCTCAATGACCTTGAATTCATTTGAACTACTCTGGCAGGAGGCTCACTCTGCTATTGGCACTACGCCAGATCCTATTGAGAATCTCTCTGGAAGGTAGGTCTGGGAAGGTCTATTCCTATTTCCGAAAGTGATATAATTAATTTGACAGCTAAAGCCTGTTCATTTCCTAGAACAAATAAGCCAACTTCAAGAAAGAGGTCAGTTCAACCGAATTCTATAAGGCTTAGCTTAGGAAACTGTGAAGAATCTTTTCATTCGACAACCCTCAGTGTCTCAAGTCGAGAGTCGACGATCAATGAGTGTTACCAGCGAATTATGGATTTAGGCTTTATAGCCAACTCACTGCAGCCTAACGAGCTATGGAGAGGACAATGCTCGGAGTCCCTTAGTGTGACTCCGGAGTGATCGAATCAGGAATGAAGAAATCCGCAAAAGAAGTAAAGTTACTGACATGGCTCTCCGGATCAGCAAGTTCAAGTGGCAGTTGGCAGACGATGGAGTCACATGGTTATGGAATAGAGACCCCGCAGGGTGATCTGCAAACAACAGACGATCGGACTAAAACCGCAGGATTCTTCTAGAGTCAGGTCACTTAGAACCGGTCCTATTAGAATTCACTTAAAGAGGTCTATGTCTAGCAGTGAGCTTCTTAGAGCTGATATGACGAGTCATATGCTTGATTCAACTTTCTCGACATCTTGCCGTTTTGTGCCTGATATCAACGTCTCCTTAGGGCACTTAGCACGCAGAACTGATAGACGATGGTGTCGTATGGTTCTGGAATGGAGACCCCGTAGGGCGATCAACCGGTAGGAGCCACAAACAAGGTGAACAGACGATCGGACTAAAACCGCAGGATCCTTCTGGGGTCAGGTCACATAGAACCGGTCCTATTGGAAATCACTTGAAGAGGTCTATGGCAGTGAACTTAAGGGAATGGGCTTGACCAAACTTTCTCGACATCTTGACATTTTGTGCCCGAAACTAGATCGTGGGTTCGATTCCCACCCAGAGCAAATATTTATGATGATGATCATACGATGATATTTGCATTTGCTCTGTGTCTGGGTATTAAATATATGTATTTAAGTAGTATATTTGAGATTCGTCTGTTGTCTGGCGTCCGTAACACGCGTGCTTTAAGCGACTAACCACGGAGTCAGCTCAATGTATGAGATGTTGTGGGAAAATATTACTAAATTAGTATCGTAATTTATATTATTGACGGGCCCGATGGCACAGAAAGTAGTGACTTTATCTGGTGCATCACAGGTCCTGGGTTCGATCCCCATTAAGGCCATACATTTATGGTGAATATTTGCATTCGATCTGGGTCTGGGTGTTAAATTTGTATTAAAGTATTATATTTGTGATTTCTCTGTTGTTCGTAAAACAAATGCGGAAAGCAATTGATTTCGGAGTCAGGTCAAGGTATAAAATGTTTTCTGAATGAATTGTTATTATTCTTCGAGAATGGAAGTATGTATAGTAAGTATACTGATACTTGATGATTTTACTACACTGAATTCTTGTAGATCTATAAATGATATTTATGATTCACACGAGTTAGACCTCATATAAAGGTTATCTGCCTTGGTACCTCCCCGCCCTATTTCAACGGCTAAATAGCGGTGTACGCATTACTATGATCTGGTTTGAAGAGTGGAGAGTGGCAGCGAAATTACTAGGTAATGTAACATAATATCTTCTAGTTACGAGGTTAGCATAGCATTAGTGGTATTCTAGTGATATTACAAGCGTAATTAGTAAGTGCGGCGTTTAAAATCAAGTGGACTGTGTTGTTTGTCGACCTGGTATAATATATATATATATATATATATACACACACACACACATACATATATATATATATATATATCTCTGTGTGTGTGTATATTCCACCACGCATGGTTTTGATATACAGCGTTGTCTTTCTAAACTCCCAACTTAAAGCTTGACACTTTTAAAAGAAATGACGAGGGTCTAATTCGACTAATTCGTCTAATTCGACTAAACTCGTTTTTTCTGTATGTATGTTACTCGATATCTCCGAGAATTGTGAGCAGATTTAAATTTTCTTTTTTCATTTCAACGGATATCATCTCAAGATCGTTCCATTGGCGTCAGGATCTGATGACGGAACCCCTGTGATATGAGGCGGCATTGCAGCCTATAGACGCTCGTAATATCATCATACCAGCCATTGAAAGTCCACAGCTGGATATAAGCCTTCCCAAGAAAGGGGATATTTTGCCCATAATTGCCGCGCTGGGCAAGCTGTTGGCATTCGCAGAGCGCAGCTTTCGCGACGGGGATCTTCGGGGACTATTGTACTCTGCCGGTACCTCATGACGTTTATATGTATATAATTATATCAATATGTGGCATTGTTTCTTGTGTATGTTCTTGATAGATGTCCTAAAGAAATAAAGCTAGAAATAAAAAACATACAGACATACACTTTTCATTCTATTTACGTACATATACTTGGTAATCCTTAGGGATAGGGGGACCAAATTGTGGAGCACTGCATTAAAACGTTGGGTACCCCACACATTTGTCTTGCAAACACTCTTGTTTGCACAAAGACACATAACTCACAAACAGTAGACTTTAGAGAATAGACTAATTAGCATCAGTAATAAGACAATGTTCCAGAAACATCCAATTTGCATACAAAAACCTGACTTATTACTATGGGGACGGACTTGGGGCTAATAAACTTTCACACGACCAAATACAGAGTACTCGAGTATATAGAGAATGCTCCACATATATATTTAAAGTCATAGTCTTATCCTGTGCGCCAAAAGTCGTGGGATCGATCCCCACCCAAAGCAAATATTTATATGATGAATATTATTATTTGCTCTGTGTCTAGGTGTTATTTATATGTATCTCAGTATTCTATTTGTGATTCCTTTATTGTTTGATATCCGTAAACCAAGTGCTTTATGTACCTATTTCGGATTCAGGTCAATTGTGTGTAAATTTTATATTATGTCAGAATTTAAATTGGCTTATCATATACACTTTCAAATTGTCAAAACCATAAAACGGAATGGTCTGGCAGTAACACGCAGCGTGTTTATTCCATAGATCAGCAGTCCGATGAATAAAATGTCACTTAAATCGCATATTGGTTGATCGCAATCCATACCCAACAGATAGTATTACATTCTATTGAGAATGGTGAAAAGAGAGGTTTAGAAACGCAGCTGTAGGCAACATAAACTCCTCGGAATACCTTCAATATATACTCGTACATCTCCATATATCTCTACATCGCAGACAGTCTGCATCTATAACATAGAAAGGAATCCTCAGACACCGCGGTAAATTGGTAAGGGTGTTTGTTCGTCTTACAAGCATTTACGTAGTTTAAGCTCCTACACCACATTATCACGATACACCTCGTGCCTGTGACTTCGTCCGTGAAAAAGATTTCATTAATAATACTTTGCCCTTATTCTTTTTTACTAGAGGTACTGTTTACTAATAGAGGCACAGATCGGCTACATTTCACGGCACTTTTGTGTTCTGTTTGAAGGGTGAGAGAGGGGGTGCAATTATTGGTTAAATGCGACTTATTATTTATCTTTAAGTCACAGTATATATATTTAATGGGCTTAATGGCGCAGATGGTAGTGATCGTATCTTGTGCGCTAAAGTTTGCGGGTTTGATTTCCATCCAGAGCAAATATTTATATGATGGTATTGTGTTTGTTCTTTTGTATGGCTTCTGTAATACATGTGCTCTATTACAAGTGGTAAGTACCACGGAGTTACGTCAATGTATGAGATGTTGTGAGAATTTATTTATTATAAATATATGTATATATATATATATATATATATACATATATTTATAATAAATAAATTCTAATAATGCGACTATTGCTATTGGCGGTAGAAATAGGTGGCTTTTGTATTAGATCTACTTCATGTATATAAAATTAAATGTAAAAATTACGCAATAAAAATATCTATATTAATATTACAAAGGGAAAAATTGGACTGTTTGTTACCGTCAAAATCTACGTAATTATAGAAATTATTTCACCAATAGAGAGCTACTTCTTTACCTATCACCATAGTCTTTGTTATATTTTAGAAAGATGTATGAGAATTCTACCTAAAATTTATAAAAAATAGGAATCTATTTATCGTATATTTTAATGCTTTCAAAATTACTGATCTAATTTTATAAGCATTAAAAATATATAAGCAAGTGAAATAAGTAACATATTGTATCCCGATATTGTCACGGGAAGAGGAATAAAAGGGGGGGAAAAGGAGGTGTGAGAAACCGCGGAACGCTGCTGCTAATTAAATAATAAAGATTGTTAAAAAACCAAGGAAAGTGTGGAAGGATCGAATTAGAAGTAAATTGACAGCCCCTACTCATTCGAATGGGAAAATGGAGCAGACTTTCCAAATAGTTCCAAATTTATTTACAAAAGGGTCCTTCATTTTTGTTTCACCGTTAGCACCTTTTTCATGGTTTCATATTAAATAGGAAAGGGGACAAAATGTCAGCTATGTGTTCAATAGAAATATTTTCTGCGTGCAAAGTTTCTGCTCTCGTAATCATAAAAAGACTGATATCTTTATATATATCATACAACTACACTCACAATCTCAATATATTGTTACTTTTTTTAAGGAAAATGCGCGAACATGAAGTTTGACACAATCTATGTTAATGTTAAGATGAATAGAATGAAGATACTTTTTCATACAGACTGCACTAGAATAACTTTAAATTCGTTAAAATTATAATTACCTATACTAATGTTTAAATGACACATTGACATATTTAAATGAAGTAAACATCAATGGTCTATCGAAAATATAACTAATTTTTTATTTAAATACACCACTATTTAACTATTTAACCACTAGTTTTTATAAATAGCCCTATAAATGGCACTGTTCTGTTGTTGAAGTTAATAGTAATACCGGTTTTATATTGAACAAAATAAAATGAATACAAATACAATAAAATTTACTATTTATTGCTTATTATACCGTAGAGTACCGTCAGAGTAGAATAGTACCTCCCCCGAACCAGGTGCCGTAAGAGGTGACTGAGGTACCAGAACCGTCACATGGCAGTATATCCATCCAAAACAGTGTAGTTTCAATGCAACAGGGGGGAAATGGGCAGCAGGATTCCCGTCGCGAAGCTGGCTCTGCGATTGCCACCACGCTTTCTCAGAGAGGTAATTTTGGGAAAATTCCGCCTTTTTTCCGAAGGCCACCAGTCAATTTTTTACGGCTGCTATGATGATGATGGTGACGGGCTTAATAAGTTCGTTAAGTGTATTATGAAATGACGGAAAATAGTGACACTGACAAATTAAAATGTGTGTCTCAAAGTTTTACTATGCAATAAATGAAACCTAGAATTATAGATGGGCTCGATGGCGCAGAAAAGTTTTCCTATCTTGTGCGCCAAGGATCGTGGGTTCGATACTACCCAGGACAAAGATATATAAATAAAACTTGTGTTTCTTGTTTGTCTAGTGTTAAATAAGTCATCATATCAGCCATAGAAAGTCCACTGCTGGACATAGACCTCCCCAAGATAGAGGGAATTTTACCCCATAATTGCCGCGCTGGGCCAGCGTGGTCGCAATCGCAGAGCGCAGCTTTCGTGACGGGGATGCTGCTGCCCATGCCCAACCTGTGCATTTGAGCCGTCATATACCGCCATCTGTCGGTTCTGGTACCTTAGTCAGATCTTACGACACCTGGTGCAGAAGGAGGTACTATTCTGCTCGGCCGGTACCTCATGGCTAAATAAGTATTTAAATATAATGACTTCTCTGTTGTCTGATGTCGATAAGACAAGTGTTTTAAGCGACTTATCTCGGAGTCACGTCAATTTATGAGATGCTGATAAATATTTATAATTTTTATTGAAATTTCGGTTGGAATTCTCAAAATTCTCCGGATCATATAAGAAAAGAGAGGCCCAAGCGTTAGTTTGTAATGTGTATTTTAGCGTGAAATTTGACACAAAAGAAAGTCACAAAGTATCTCCGCCAAAATCACTGTTTGTTCCGTAATGGGGCATTCAAATGACCTCACAACGCGCCGCCTAATTTATTAAAACTCACCCGCTATTAATTTCTTCCAACATCGCAAATAGCAATCAATCAAAACGTTCGCTGCCCCTAAATATTCAAAATTATTGTCCATCGTTTAGTGACACGCAAAAATAATTTTATCACCACCGGCCGTCAAACTGTATAGGAAAATTTATTTACATTCACTACTGACTGACTGACTGAATGACTGACTGTCTGACTGACTGACTGACTGACTGACTGACTGACTGACTGACTGACTG
>JACJUM010003223.1:2169678-2180982 GCA_020976665.1 Heortia vitessoides | reverse complement strand
GACTGACTGACTGACTGACTGACTGACTGACTGACTGACTGACTGACATATCAACGCAGGGCCTAAACTATAATGGTTACGAACTTTAAATTTTACACAGGGGGTAGGGAAGTACTAACAAGGATTTTAAAGAATATGTCTGTATTTGCTGCTTTTGAAGTTATTCCAATAAATTCAGTATGGAGGTTCTTTAATAAAAGTCATGAAATAAACTTTAATTAAAATCAGTTTTAAGACCCGTCTGGAGCCGTCAGATTAATTTAAGGTAGGCCTAATTTACATATGTATATGACTCTTATAATCCTAAGGGGTTAATAGGGTCATCTATAATAATATATTCATAATATTATAGATGACCCTATTTATGTTTATAATATTATATAATTGAAGTTAGTACTATATATTTTCGTAATATTTTTTTTTTTTTAATCAAAAGTGCTTGTAATACGCCTACTTGAATAAAGTATTTATTTATTTATTATTAGTACGTTTGCCAAGCGTGGTGATTAAGAACAAATTTTCCCTTTTTTGAGGAGGCCTTTTTCCAACAGTCCGTCATATGACATGATAGCGCGTCATATACAATGCAAGCGTGATATTATAGAAAACTTTTTTCACTATTATTAAATTATATTGAGCACTTCGAAGTATGTATGGTGTGAGTTTGAAAGATAGATTAAACAATAGTGTGATAAGAGATAGGTCTAGTATAAAAGATGATATTGTGATAACAATAGAGAAAGTAATGTTAAGATGGTTTAGACATGTAGAAAGGATGGATGAAAATAAAATGACTGCACAAACATATAGAGCGAAATTGAATGGAAGGGTTGGTACAGGACGACCGGCACACATATAACCGGCACATACTTAACCAGGTAGAAGAGGTATCAAAGAAGGGTCTGGTCAGAAGTACTAAGAATAAACTAGCGTGTATGAATAGACTAATGCGAGAAAGGGAGGCAAGAGATGTTTGCCAAGATCTTGAAGGAACACAGTCGTGATGTACGTAGGTTTTATTGTAGTAGTAAAACCTACGTATATCACGTCTGTGTTCTACGTACATCTTTAGTAAAAGATCACATTTTATGTTTTTAACAGAAAAAAAGGAACTTGTCTCTAACTTATAGCTATACTGGGACCTAAATTTTTCCTTTGGCTACCTGCTGCACTACCATTATAAAAATTCAATAAATTCCTTTGGAGGTCTTAATAGCACAACAGTAGTGCACTTCCCCTAAAGATTGAGAGAAGTTGATATTTTTCCGGTTAATCTTTAATTTAAATTTCAGCATATATCAATACTTGAGAGCTATAAAATATCTTTTTTATGTACAACGATTATGCTGTATTATTGGCATATTAGCAACAACATTCTAGAAGTTTTCTAATATCCAGAAGTTTTATATAAACCAAAATCAAACGGTGATCGATGACGAACAATACTTGTTATAGCTGACTTGAGGAAATTGAAATTTTTAATGTTTCTTTATAATTGTCATCATCTTAATTATATCAGCCATTGGAAGTCCACTGCTGGATATGGTCGTTCCCAAGAAAAGTAAATTTTGCCCTGAATTGCCACGCTGTGTAAGCGTATTGGAAATCGCAAAGCGCAGCTTTTGCGACGGGATGCTGCTGCCTATCCCCGCCTTGTACAATTGAGCTATACTGTACTGCGGATTGATATACCGCCATCTGTCGGTTCTGGTACCTTAAGTACTTCCTACGACAACTGGTATAGGGGGAGGTACTATTCTACTCTGCTGGTACCTCACGGCGGGCTATTGATAATAAATATGTTCATATTAATAGCTTTTCACCTATACAAATTTGAATCAATCAATAAAGAGCTGCAATATTTCTTTTCTATATTTATATATTGTAAATTTTCACCGAAGCGGCTATCTATCAAATATTTAATATTAAAAAAAAACATTCTACCTGTAACTCAACAAGTTTGGGAACCACTGACCCCAGTTAAACAAGGCAATAATGTGGCCCTAATGGCTGATGAAATTAGGACTTTCTATGGCTAATGGTGATTTATTCCCGCTAGAGACACCAACTTTCGTGACTTGATAGGATAACTTCGGGACATGATTATAGAGGGGAAAATTGGGAAAGAAAGTAAAGAAAAAGTTGGACGTGTTTCTATCTAATGCGAATCCGCTTTGACTTAGGATTATTGGACATTAGAGTTTATTGAGATGAAGTTGCGGCCCGAAATATCTCAATATTAAACTAAAATGTAAACTAATGTATAATACTAGCTTTTCACCCACGGCTTTATTTGAGGGAACTTCATTACATCCCTGAGGAACTCTTGTTATTCCAAAATGAAATCCATGTCGACCCCTGACTGCTATTTGATGCACAAAAATCGGGCCGATTCTATAGAGAAAAATAAAAAGCTAGATTTGTCCCATGAGAACACGTTTTGCGGATAAAAAAAAAACTTCTGTGCAACTCTACATTGTCAATAATCTCTATAATAATTTTCATTTAAATCTGATAACCGTTCCGGCGTGACACAGTACCAAATATGAATTCTTAAAATATTATTTTATTTTTATTATTTCCCACAACATCTCACACATTGACCCGACTCCGTGGTAAATCGCTTATATATTATTGTGCTACGGACATCAGACAACTGAGGAATCACAAATATTCATCATATAAATAATTGTCCTGAGTGGGGATAAATACATAGCATACATACCCTCTTGGCATACATAGTAGACTCACTACCATCTGCGCTATCATGCCCGTATTTATTATTCATGATTTGTTGCCTGAACCATGAGTACCTCATTCCTTCTCTTTACTCCCAACAAAGTGTGTACATACAAAATTTCAAGATGGCCATCGAATAGTTAAAGTATAGAATAACAAACAAATTAACTCATATTTAACTCAAAGTTGAAAGGTTTTCTAATATTCCACCTTGCTTAAGCCAACTTTCCTTTTCAAACGTATAGCTATTAAATTTTGTGCCTCCACTGGATTTTCCCAAGCCCTTATATATTTTAGGGTCTGTTGACCTTTCGAAGTTTTCGCTGAACCGGTATTTAGGAACAAAGTCAACAATCTTGATAGTATCTGTATTATCGACTCAATTGACTTCGAATAGGATAGGTTGTATGAGGCCTGTATCTAGCGAGATCCAGCGATGTTAGTCACATTGCCTGTCTACACAGAAAGTACGTACTTTGTGTCCTGAACTTAATTCCTGAACCTTACGGCGGGGCGCCATATGCCATCATTTCTGTGTGTTATCAAACGTAAAATATTCATATATATAGTACCGGCAGAGTAAAATAGTACCTCCCCCTGTGCCAGGTGCCGTAAGAGGTGACCAAGGTACCAGAACCAATAGGAGATGGTATAATCATCGACAATAGTGTAGATTAAATGCGCATGCCCATTGCTAAAGCTGCGTTATGCGAGTGCCAATACGATCACCCTGACATTTATGAGCAAAATTCCCTCCGGTATTATTCGAGTTATAAATCATATGAAGAAATCTCTAGACCATATAGTAAATATTAATGAAACCCTTACAGGCGTCGGTGACCTCAACCATTGTTTTAAGTCTATATATCTATAATTTATATATATACCAACCACAAGAAGTTGCGAATTACTTAAATAAAAGAATCTTCGAACTATTACTAACATTGTTTTTTGTATGGCCACCCTAAATTTAAAAGCAAACAAAAGCATAATGACTGAAGGTAAATGGCGCCGAAGCAACGTCAAACTAAATACGTATAATAAGTTAAAATTATTTTCCAATTTTTCATGGCACAATGAAGAGAATCATCGCTCAGAATAGTCATAAAAAATGGGCACATATTTCTTTTTGTTTCCTTTGTTGCTCCCGCGTTCATTGTTGAAATTATAATATATCGTTACGTAAATCATTTGCAAATAAAGATTCATCGGAGAGACTACATTTTATATGTAATTCAACGTGATATTGTTAACGATATTTTCTTACACTACGCGTTCACTGCTCATACTAAAACGACTATTTTAACGGCTTCAAAACGTGATATCTTTAACTTTTTATATTTATTTGTTTGACGTTATAAGATTGAAAAAAGATGTTGTCTTCATCTCTTGTCGAAACGTCAAATAATAAAAATGTTATAAGTCAAATGAACTGCGTCTTCAAGCCGTTAAAAAAGGTTTAATTATTGTAAACGATGCTAGGTTTTATTCTAACTAGCGTGTTTGTAAGCTGGCAGTAAAGTGTGAACTGTTAGTGCCCCCCCCCCACCCTCCCAAGAAACAGGGAATTTTACCCGCATTATTTTGCATGCATATATCGCCATCTATCAGTTCTCGTACCTTCCCCGCCTCTTACGACACCTGGTACAGGGGAAGGTAATATTAATTGTAAACAGATAATACCGGCCATGCACCAGTAAAGTAGATCTGAATTAAAGTGATTGAAGTGCAAAACCGACAGGTGGCGGTATGTCCATTTGAAGTTGCGTGACTGAAGTCTCTCGGGGCTGGGGGTGGATCACAAGGTGCGTTGCCGACCTTGTGACTTGAAAACATTATGTCACATTACCCAGTAATTTCACTGTTTTCATCACCCTTCAAACCAGAAGACAGCAATACGAACTTGGCTATTTGGCGGTAGAAATAAACATGTGAGAGTGAAGTACCATTGTCAACGAAATTTGTTTGAGGTCTACTGTTTAAAAAAAGACAGCAGCCATTTTATTTTTAATGTTGTTTTTTTGCTGTGTAATTCTATTATCAGAACGACGCTTGCCTGCACTCGCATAAAATGCAAATTTGAAAATTCAATTTGTACGTGACACGTCGCTCGGTGCAAATTATAGTTAGGATAAATATTTGAACAAGATATTTTTGTGTAAACAACCTTTGAAAATTTGATGGTTTGATTAAAAAAAAAAAGTGCCCGTCCGGTGAGTCGTGATCGGCACATGTCTTTACATTTTACGACACGACTTGAAAATATCATCATCGTCGTATCACGCCGTCGGATATCCACTGACGGTTTTCCAAAGACATAAGACATCTACTGTTTTCCCGAAGATTTTCATGAATGATGGACCTGATAGTGCGTTCAATAGTGTCCATATCTAATACGCTGAGGTTCTTGGGTTGGATCCCCGTCCAGGACAAAGATTTATGAGACGAGTATAAAGCTCTTGCTGCCAACATGCCCTTTCTTGAGAAGTCCTATGACCAGCAGTGGACTTCTAATGGCTGAAATAATAAAGTCTATTATCTGATATCCGTATTATAAGTATTTTAAGCTACTTAACACGGAATTGGATCAATGTATGAAATATTGAACGAATTAAATTTTTATTTACTTCACAAGTCAATGTATGCTACATCCCACCCTCGTTATTTTGCATTTAGTTAGCTCTATTTAAGACAGTTATACAACCTATTGTTGTTAAACGCCTGCTGTTGAGAGGTACTCGATAAGAACGGATAAGTTGATACTTTCAAACCGGAACACAGCAATACGAATACTGCTATTTGGCGGTAGAAATAGGTGAGATTGTGGTATAGGTAGATAGGTGTCATGTTTGTTTTGTGTATATGTGTTAGAAATAAACATTTCAATATTATGTTTGTAACACCTTTGTAGTTTCAAATTTTGCACTGTAAGGCAAGAGTTTGCAACATTCTTTCCCTCAGGGATTAAAATGCGTTGACAATCCCTACTAATATTATAAATGCGAAAGTAACTCTGTCTGTCTGTCTGTTACGCTTTCCCGCTTAAACCTCTCAATCGATTTTGATGAAATTTGGCACAGACAATCTTTACACCCTGAGAAAGGACATAATTTATTTTTTAATCCGAAATAAGGGTTGTAAGGGGTCGAAAAGGGGGATGAAAAGTTGTATGGAAGTATCGCTATTTTTAAAGCTAGAAACTTGAAACTTATTTCTCAGGCCATTCATTGAATATAAATAAACATGACATTCAAAGTTTATATAAGTTAAGGTAAAGAGGTATGGTACCCAAAAAAACTATCCACACGAATGAAGTCGTGGACACAGCTAGTTTTGTATAATATTTATTCAGTTCTAAAAGTATGATTCTCATATTACTAGAATATATATAACACTCATTATATATTATAGACTCTTTTAGAGATCTTCTTAGAAATGTGGAGATCCATAATAAACCAAAGCTACTGACATCGCCCAGCGACTTGGCAAATAGAAGTGGCAGTAAGCAGTACTTAGTTCGCAGAACCAACGGCTAATGCCGTAAAGTTCTGGAATGTACATAGACCGCGTCCAGCAAAGCAAGTACAGCGTAGGATGTCCACCCACAATATAGACAGATGATCTGACTAAAACCACAGGGCGAGAATAAAAGTGGTCCTATTGGAAATCACTCAGGCAGACCTCTGTCCAGCGGTGGGGGTCTTGCTGCTCGACTATTTTAAGAAATCATAAGGGATGAAATATTCTACGTATATTTATTAAATGGAAAGTAAGTGAGTTTGTGAGTTATAAATCTTATTATTAAAACTAAGCTTAACACGGAGAGTAAAAGCTGAAAATAGTGACAATTGAGCCTTACATGCTTGAATGGGTCAGCAAAAACATATCAAAAAGTGCACGACTGTTTATAAAGGTGTATTAATTCCAACACTGACGTATGGTAGTGAATATTGGGTGTGGCAGAATTAGATTACGAGTAGCAATAAACGCTATTAAAATTAGTGCACGTCTAAGTACTTATAGCGTAAGTTTAAAAAATAGATTAAAGAATAATGTTATAAAAGATGGATGTGGTGTAAAAGATCTTGGGACAACAAGAAACGAAGGAATGTTGAGATGGCTTGGACTTGTAAAAAGGATTGATGAAAGTAGAATGCCTTTAAAATATATAGAGCGGAAGTGAATGGAAGAGATAGTATAGGACAACCATAACGGACATACCTTAACTAGGCAGAAGAGGTATTAAAGAAGGGCCAAATCAGAAGAACCAAGAATTAACGAGCGGGTATGTAAGGTCTAATGCAAGTAAAGGGAGCGAGAGAGGTATACCTACACCGATCGGACATAAGCGTGTGTTTTTAAAACTATCAACTTTTAACTCTCTTGTAATATACCTATCAAAAATGTAATAACCACCATTTTTGTGATATCACAGGCCATCTTAAATAAAACCGAATACATTTATATTTGGATATCCATGTAGTAGCAGACAGTAAAAGGCCCCACGACCCCTCGTGTCTCTAACTCTCTAATTGGAGCTGAAACGGCAGCAACCGGCCCCGTTAATTTGCATGCCGAATGCGGGGCCTCTTGCGACGCCTCCTACATTAGTCATGGGGCTGAGAGGCCGCGCGATGATTGCCGCATACCCGCGATGAGGGTTAAATTGCGCACTTTGCGGCAGTGGTGTAGGGTTGACAACTGTCTTATAAAACTTCCGCATGGCTTATGCATACTAATCTATACTAATTCTAGATGAACCGATAGACGTTTTCAATCAATAAAATACATATATAATTTGTACTTAGCCGCGAGGTACCGGCAGAGTAGAATAGTACCTCCCCCTGTACCAGGTGTCGTAAAATGTGACTAAGGTACCCGACAGATGGCGGTATATCCATCCGAAACAATGCACCTCAAATGCACAGGGCGAGGATGGGCAGCAGCATCCTTGTCGCGAAAGCTGAACTCTGTGATTGCCCATACGCTTGCACATCGCGGCAGTTATAGGCGAAATTTCTCCTTTCTTGGGGAGGCCTATATCCAGCAGTGAGTGGACTTTCATTGGCTGATATGATGAATTTGAACTGATGCATAGACTTTAGATTATGTCAAATACCTCAAGCTATGGTCGTGTGCTCTTAAGTGTCGATACTTCGCGCAATATTTTATCGTGGATTCGATACCCACTCAAGACAATTAATTAAATGATGATTTTTTGTGTTTTTTCTATGTTTTGATACTAAATTCATTTCTTTTTTAGACCAGAACAGACAAACAAACATTAGGTCCGCGTGATGTTAAGACTAGATACGCTTGTAATATTACTAGCGCATTGCCAACCTTATGACTTGAGAAAACTATGTCACATTACCCAACATTTTCACTGCTTCTCTCATGCTTCTAACCGGAATATATAAAAAGGTATAAGTGAGGTACCAAATCAGATGACCTTGTATGAGGCTACCACATATATATATTTCATTACTATATTTATGAGTCCTCGGTTACTAATACTTAAATTAATACATTTAACACCCAGACACAGAACAAATATAAATATTTATCATATAAATACTTGCTCTTGGTGGGGATCGAACCCGCGACCTTTGGCGATTAAGATAATTAATAATTTGTACTCTTTAAACTCTATGCTGACAAAAAACGGGTTAGACCACTCTGGTTTTTATGGCGATAGTTTGTAGAAAACAAAATTATTTTTTCAATCACATGGTTGGCAGCCCTATTGTGATGCGTCCTGCCCGGTGAACATACGAGGGCTTTGTTTATCTAAATTGTAAAAACTGTGTATGCAGGAAATATTATAAATAAATTTCGTAATTTATTAAAATAATCGTAACTATGTATTTTTATGTTTTTATGTATTTGTTTTAAATCGCTAATCTCAGAAATCGATGGTGTCTGATTTGAAAATATCGATATTATTTATCGAGTAAGGATGATACTCTCTAAATTCACTATTCCACGCGGAAGTTGAACTTAATACTAATTTTGCACCCCCTAAAATATTTTACGCGTATCTCATGACTTTTAATGAAAAACCTTTATACAGAATTTCGTTCGATAAACTTCTGAAACAGCAGTTTTATAAAAACTTTTAACCCCCATTTTACCCCTTTAGGGCGTAAATTTTAATAAATCGTTTTTTAAGTAATCCCCCGTGTTGTTAAGGGAATCCATGAGCAAAATTTCAAGTTTCTAACCCTGGGTTGAAATGTCAGTCAGTGAGTCAGTCAGCTTCTCCTTTTAAATGTATATAATTGAATAAGATATGAACCAAAAAAGATAAGCCTTTTAAAGGACATTTCGCAAGCAAATGAACGTAAAATTTAACAAGTTAATTTCGAGAAGTCTGTATAATTATATTTTTTATATATAATACACAAAAATATATAATATTATTCAACCAACCGTGAGGTACCGGCGGAGTAGAAGGTAGAATACCTCCTTATGTACCAGGTGTCGTTAGAGGCGACTAAGATACTGGAACTGATAGATGGCGGTAAAGCCATCTGAAAAAGCACAACTTAAATTCTACAGGATGTGGTTGGGCAGCAGCATCTTCGTCACTGGTTATATATTCCTACTTTACGATACGATGTTTAGCCTTGAAAATCTATCAATGAAAATATTTTAGTTTAAAACATTGCTACACCAATAAATAATTCACATAGCATCTCATAATTGACCTAACTTCCAGGTAAGTCGCTTAAAACATGTGTTATATTCATCAACAGCAGGAAAATTACAAATATAATACCAAAATCTATTTATTTCTTACCCACATCATATAAATGTTAAATCTGTCAGGAAACAATGAAAGAAAACGATTTTATCGTAAAGTAGGACAAAAGAAGTAAAAGAGAGAGAGCGAGAATCAAAAGTTACCACACCATCAACAATTTCAATAAACGAATGTATTAAATGAAGTTATATGCATAGTAAATGCTAAATGTCCAAAATTAGACTTTCAACAGACTCTCTAAGGTCACTTATTGTTACCACAATTGCCACGCAGAGCTGAGTGTTGACAATCGCAGCCCATATCGCCCTGTGCATTTGAGCTACCCTGTACCGCCATCTGTCGATTCCGGTACTTTAGTAGCTTTACAAAACCTAGTACAAGGCGAGGTACTATTTATTTACATTACCCTACTTTCAGATACATAGACGTTGCCATGTATAATCTGAAAATAATTCACCATTTTCTATGCACAAAACTCACTGTGAAACCTTAAAACTTACCACAATAGGTCTCTATTGTAAGAAGCTATTAGGCTGATATTATGAGAGTTTGTAGAATAGATTTTTAAGTTATATCTGAATATAAAAACGCAGATCGTTGGCAGGTATTTGCGGCTATCTTACCTCTTTTAGTCTAAATCAATCACTGTCCTTCAGTCAGACGTTTTTCTATTAGGTTATGATAAAAGATAAATTGAAAAATACTTTCCGTTATATTTAATACCTAGGTTACTTTCATTCTTTAGGGAGATGTAGGGATATAATAAATATATTCTTTATTTACTGTGAGGTACCGGCAGAGAAGAACTAAGGTGCCAGAGCTAAGGTACCAGAACTGACAGATGGCGGTATATCCATCCGAAAGAGTGCAGTTCAAATGCGCTGAGCGGGGGTGGGCAGCAGCATCTAGGCCGTGAAAGCTGCGCTTATATATATAATATAGCTGCGGATATATATATATATATATATATATATATATATATATATATATATATATTTTTCCATTGAAAGCACATATCGACAAAGGTATGCCCGCAATGTGGACAGCCGATCTCTCCAAAACTCCAGGATCGCGCTGGACTCAGGCCGCAAACAATCTATTGGAAATGACTTGGGGAAGGTGGACATTGGACGTCCAACGGCTGATATGATTGATAATGTTAATGAGCATTTGATATCACAAGAGGCGGAATTTTATAAATGGATTAAATTATAGACATATAAAAAAAGTTAATGAACCCACTCGTTCAGTGAACGTTAAAGCTAGAATTCCATTTTCTGATCTCAACACAATGCAAATAGTAAAATCTTGATTGAATTATTAATCTCCTACTAACTCACTCCAGTAACTAGAAACTACAAGTGAATTAACTTTAAATATGTTTTTAGCCGTGGGGCAGTGAAGAAATAGTACCTCCGTCTGTACCGTAGATGTCGGAAGAGGCATCAAAGGTACCGGAATAGATAGCAGTATATCCATCCGAAACAGCTAAGCTTAAGAACTACGGGATTTGGATGGACAGCAGCATCCTCTTTGGGCTCTGTGATTGCCAACACACTTTCCCAGCGTGTCCTTTGATTCGCAATTCTAGGCAAAACACTGCCTGTCTTTGGGGACTTCGTCCAACAGTCTTTCTATGGATGGCTATTATGATATGGTTTATATTTTATTAACAGTTTTTGTTTAATTGAACTAAAACCTTAAACCATATAATTTAAATGCATACCTCAAGAGATAATGAAAATAAATAAATTGACGGACCCGATGGCGCAGATGGTAGTGATCCTGTCTTGTGCACC
>JACJUM010003223.1:2128106-2169668 GCA_020976665.1 Heortia vitessoides | reverse complement strand
TTGACGACACCGAAATGATGTTGCGGGATGCCGTTACACTTGATACTACATGTCATACTTTGACGAGCCTGATGGTGCAGATGGTAGGGATCCTATCTTATGTGACAAAGAGTCGATCAGCGCCACGGACAAATATTTATATAATGATATTTAAGTTTGTCCTGTGTCTGATTGTTAATAATATATATTTAAGTATTTGTGATTACTCTATTTATTATTGTCTGTATAGATTACTGTCTTTTGTCTGTAACACAAATTTTTTTAAGCTGTCAAGGTCTAAGATTTTGTGTGAATTATATCATTATTTTAATATTATTTTGTATACAAATCATAAAATTCCACCAATAGTACGACCGCAGTGGCGTTTTATTGAAAAGTAATTTTCCAGTTAAATAAAAAAATAAATTCACAGCAATAGACTTCCAATGACTGATATATGAAGTAACTTACCAAAACCATATTCCGTTCTCCAATAATAATGTGATATATATTATTATTGGATTATATTATTATTATTATTGTATTTACAGAATGTGCATGGAGTATGATGATTTCGAAGGTTACAAAGATATATTCCTACATAGAATAAATAAATTCAAAGATTTAAAAAATAATGTTTTTAAGTTTATATTGTGTCGCTTTATTCTAACAACTGGATTGTTATATACATTCATAAAAAAATTAAAAAATAAACATACACAATAAAGGAAATACTAACAGTTTTATAGGAAAGGATTAAGAACATCAGTCATGGGACCACATGGGTTGAGAAGCCTATTATTGCTACACTCCACATGATGTGGGTTAAATCGAGCAATTTGCGCCGCTGCGGTCGCCCGGTTGGTGAAAGTTTGAGTTATTGCGGCGTTTTTAACTAGTTCATGAATAATATAACAGGTTTACGGCTACAAACATTGAATTCTTTTATTTTAGAGAAATAAAATATATATGTATCTAAGGTTTATTACTCTGAAAATACGAAGAAACAACATTTAAAGTTTACTTGTTTCGCAATTAAATTATATTCTCTTATGTAGGTAATGCAACAAGAAGGGACTGCAACAGCGGTCAGACTCAAAAACTAAACCTCTAGAAAACCCCCTGGTCTTACACATTGAAGGTCTTTAAGAGGCCATAAAAAAGGGGCGAAAACTGGAAGGGGTAGTAGACAAAATACCGATATAGTTTATATTCAACAACAAAAACAAGGGTGGTATTCAGTGATGGCTCCAAAACAATTGTTGTTGGATCAGGCTTAGGAGTTTTCTCCAAAAGCCTCTACATACATATCACTATTCTTCTGAGAAACCGTTTATATATTTTCACTGTGTTCTGACTGATATTATGAACCTGAAAATTTGTAAGTATGGATGTGTGGATATAAGTTTTTTGCTTTTACGCGGGATCGACAAAACAGACCCGGACCATAATTGGCACTGGGGTTACTAATAGTCTGGAGTAACACCCGGTTTACTTTTATCCCGAAAATATGGTCCCATGGGAAATATCGAGAATTTTTTATTTATTCGCTATGTGATCTGGTCGATTTTTTGGCAAGGTTTAGATGTCAAGAAGCAATAAATAGGTCTATCCCGAATAACAAGAAACCTTCCAGGCTAAAATGTAAAGTCTTACAGGCCTTGCGGAGGAAATATCGGGCTCAACACTAGTCTTTTTAATTCATAGCAGAAATTAATAACTAACTACTAGTAACCTAACAACATGTATACGATCATCATCATCAAATCCACCGCAGGTCGTCCACTGTAACTCCAAAAGTAAAATGTTTTTTGCTGAACTCTATTGCACTTTGCCAACTTCACTGATTTATTTGCCATGAGGTACCGGCAGAGTAGAATAGTACGTCCCTTTATACCAAGTGTCGTAAGAGGTGACTAAGGTATCAAAACCGACAGACGGCGCTGTATCTATCCGAAACAGTGTAGTTTAAATACTCAGGGTGGGGATGGGCAGCAGCATCCCCATCGTGAAAGCTGCGCTCTGCGATTGCCAACGCAATATAACAATTTAAAATGCCGGACTGGATGATTATTATCTTCCAGTCAATCATTACACAAAACAGAAAAATTAAAATATATAAATAGAGTATATAATATAAAAGGGTCACATATATACTTGTATAAATAAATGCGTATGTAATGCATAAGATATGAAGAAAATAATATTAGAAGATCAAGTATCAACCCAGGTAATGTTGATCTATCCGGGTAGCAATAAATAAGCAAATCCAAGTAAATAAAATACTTATCCAAAATATAATCCAAATAAATGTTTTAATTGATATTTTATTCATCCAAAAGAGTAATAAAATATCAGTATATGCACTTACCAGTTGCATTTGAGCTACACTGCTTCGGGAGGATATACCGCCATCGGTCGGTTTTGGTACCTCAATCACCTCATTCGACATCTGGTACAGGGAGGTACTATTTTACTCTGCCAATATTTCACGGCTTATTAATCACAAATATTTATCATATAAACGTTTGGAGGTAGAAAACGAACACATGATATAAGACGTAGGCGTTCCAAGATAGGAACACTAACGAAACAGCTCCGTCAAAATGTTACAATGCAAGGACGCACTAGTGATATCTATTAGATAACACGATCTAGGCAAAGCAAGGCCTAGGCAAATTTTGGTCGTCATTGTTGTTCGTTAATTTTCCCATCAATCTTTATTTATAAAAATGTCCTGTCAGTTTGTTTGTCCGGGATGAATTTCTCACCTACTAAATATCTACATCCACATCACGTCTGTGTCCCATCGGAGAGGCAGAGACTATGCATTTTCACTTGCTACGATCTTGGCATTCCTCTTTCGCTTCCCTTATTCGCATTAGTTCTTTCATTCACGTCCGTTTATTCGTGGTACTACTGATCCAGATGGCCTTCTTTAATACCTCTTCTACTTAGTAAAGGTTTTTCTAGGTTGTCCATTACCAACTCTTCCTTTCACTTAAATATTTGTGAATTCTTTCTATATTTACCCAGTCATTTCACTTAATATAGTGACGTAAACCGATCTATGTCTATATATATTGAGAAGCCCATGAATTGTAATTCTGTAGGTGAAGGTATAAATCGGGTGCTTATAATAAAAAAACGTCAAGAAAAATATTTAAGATTTCACCTTTGTTTTTTAAGAAAAGAGGCCTATTTATTAAGGCGTCAAAGCGAAACGTTTTCAAAAGTCTAACATCATAATACTTATTCAACTGCCATTCTGTAGTACTCTGACCCTTAGGGAAACAAATCGAAACGATTTTAAAGATGTAACCACACTGGACGATTTGGTGATTAAAAATTTTAACTTTCTATATATCCTTAAATACCAATTATACTATTTATTCTTTAAATAACAATTATATAATCGACCATTGGACAACCATTGGTGGACACGCCCTGAGAAGAGGAGAATTAACCATTATTTTTTTTCACTTACAGTACAAGGAGTACTGTTATCATAATCCTGTCTTTAAAATGTGAAAGAGGCTGTAATATTACGGCATATTATGACATCTTGTAATATCCTTATTGTAGAAACAATAAATTTACACAGCAACTTATAACATCGTGAAAGTATCATATTGAGGATAATAGATGTTCAATAACCTTACACCGAGATAGTTGCTTAAACCACTCGCAATACGTATATAAGACAATAGAATAGAACCACGAATATTATATAACACTCAGACACAGAACAAACTCGAATATAATAAATATTTGTATTTGTTCTAAATAATAAATAACATGACGCTGGTGCAGTCCCTGGTATGGCATAGGTGCGGGGTCGAGTCCCGCCTGACCCCTGAGGTAAGTAGATTTTTTTCAGTAAATATTATCACAAATATTCGTCATATAAAAGTTGAACTATTGGGGCATAAGATAGAAAATCTACCTCCAGACCCGTCTAAATGTCACAAAGTGGGCACGCGATATATATGCTTTGGATAATACAATCACTATCATCATAACAGCCATTAAAAGCCCACTGTTGGACATAGGCCTCCCCAAGAAAGGGGATTGAGCAAGCGTGTTGCTTTCCCATCGCAGAGCGCAGCTTTTGCGATGGGAAAGCTGCTGCCCACCCCCGCCCTGTACATTTGAGCAAAATTTTTTGCATCGATATACCACCACGTGTCGGTTCTGGTACCTTAGTCGCCTTTTACGACACCTGGTAAAGGGAGAGGTACTCCGAGGTACTATTCTACTCTGCCGGTACATCACGGCTACAACAACTGGTACACGGGGTACCTGGTACATACACTTAATAGGCTACAGGTGGCTAGGCTAATGGTTAGGCTAATGGTTGGTATTGCTAACTTTTAGGTAGGTAGGAAATAAACCCCCAAAGAATGGGGGGGAATTTTACCATTAATTGCGCTCTGAGCAAGGATAGTGGCATTCGCAGTGAGTAGCGGTGCGGCAAGGATGCTGCTGCCCATAGCGATTTTGAGTTGGGCTATTTCGGATGCATATACCGCGGTCTGTTGAGTCCAGTACCTTTCGAGATCTGGTACAGGGAGAGGTACTAATCTTTTCTGTCGGTACCCCAACAGCATTTTTAAATTTTCAAACAACCTTAAAATTAAAAGTAAAACAATACAAAAAAATCTAAATAAGAAAAACTAGATTAAAAGTAAAACTAGAAGAAAAATAAAAGAAAGTTACCTTACATTAAGGTTCATTATATATCATATAAGACATAAAAAGTCCACTGTAGGTCATTGGACTTCCCAAGATAGGGGGATTTTTGCGCGACGAGGATCCTACTGCCCATCCTCAACCTGCAGTATTTAAGCTGTGCTGTTTAAGATGGACATACCGCCATCTATCGGTTCCGGCACCTGACACCTCTTACGACACCTGGTATAAAGAGAGGTATTTACTATTGTACTCCACCGGTACCCCACGGCAAGACAGAGGTTGAGCTACCATAATAATGTTATGAGTTATAAACTCTACTATCTCTGGGGTTGGATCAAACTTTATACAGTAAGCAAAAATTGATTAAAATCGGTGTAGTACTTTAAAAGTTCATCCCGAACAATCATGGTGACACATAAAGGTACATGCAAGTAATAATTTACAACTAAATGGTTAACATAAATAAAAATATCGTAAATTTTAATTTAATGTCTCTTTCTTTGTAAAATCAATTCAGGATTTACGCACGTACGATTTCAAAATGGAAATGCATTTCACAAATAATGCCCTGGGCCATAAAAGATTTATCAAACATTTATTTACGCCAACAGTAAACTCTCGGATGGGTTCAGGGATTTCTCGTTTTTTTTTCATTATTCAATACTAGTGGTGTGCTCCAACTTCGCACAGGTACATAGTAAATTTTATCCCATTAATTCCGTTGACCGTGGAGTATCGGCAGAGTAAAATAGTACGTCCGTATGTACCAGGTGTCGTAAGAAGCGACTAAGGTACCGTAACCGACAGATGGCGTTATATCCATCCGAAACAGCACAACTTAAATACTGCTAGTTGAGGATGGGCAGTAGCATCCTCGTCGCGCAAAAATCCCCCTATTTTGGGGAGTCCAATGCCCAACAGTGGACTTTTTATGTCTTATATGTTATGAACCTTAATGTAAGGTAACTTTCTTTCATTTTTCTTCTAGTTTTACTTTTCGTCTAGTTTTTCTTACTTAATTTTTTTTTGTATTCAGGGCGGGGATTGGCAGCAGCATCCTTGTCGCAAAATTGTGCACTGCGATTGCCACCACGCCTGCCCATCGGCATTAATGGGCAAATATCCCCCTATCTTGGGGAGGATTGTGTCCAGCAGTGGACTTTCTATGGCTTATATGATGATTCCGTCATTCATACAAACTTTTCTATCCTACAAAGACAAACAGAAAAACATAATATTTTCTTATATATATGCGTTCACCTCCTATAATATTATTATTTTTTTTACGGCTTTAAAACGCGGTTTATTTATCTTTAGGCCTCCCCCAAGAAAGGGGGAATTTCACAAGTGTTGGCAATCGCAGAGTGCAGCTTTCGCAACAGGATTTGATTTAATTCCTTTAAATATTTTTTTTTAATTTTGATTCAATCAAAAAATCATAGTGGACTTCCAATGGCTGTAACGATGGTTCTGATTATTAAACTTTATAACATTTTAGATTGACGTTTCGTTTTCTTTACTGGAACCAAGGAGAAAAAGAAGAAAGGCTGAATGAATTAGAATGACTGCACAAATATATAGAACGAAAGCCAATGAAGGAGTTGGTATAGGACGAGCGAGGTGAACATATTTTAACCAGGTGGAAGAGGTTTACAAAATGGGCCAGGTCACAAGTATCAAGTAAAAACGAGCGTGTACAAAAGTATATATAATGCGAGTAAGGGTGGAGAGAGAAGTATGCGATGTATCGAAGATCGGAGCAAGTTTCTGCCTACCCTGATGGGACACAGACGTAATATATGTATGTACATATATAAAAGCGTAGTTTTACAAACATAGCAAAAATATATTGAAATTAGTCCAAACATTCGGAAGATAGGAGTGTATAAATATTTTAGTAATTCATTATATTCATATGTTTCATTCTTTAAAGCGAATGACGAAATAATTAATAGGAAAGATGAGAAGGAAAATATTATTTTATAGGACAGATTTTCAATGAGACAATATAGTTATTAACTACCGGTACCCTGTAGTTTTACAGTCAGATGCTATATTGATACCTCATTCTCATCATTTTTACCGCCAAATAGCAGTATTCACATTGCTATGTTTTGGTTTGGAGTGTTTCAGAGGCAGTGAAATTACTGGGTAATGTATCTCAATTTCTTTAAGTCACAAGGTTGACAATACGCTAGTGATTTTACGACCGTCTATAGTTTTCGGTGAGGCTTATTATCAAGCGATCTCTATGCCTGATTATCAATCTGGTTGAATAAAAAAATAGTAATTATAAATACTTTATTTACACCAAACATATAAATACATGAAAAAAATTGTTTTAATTTAAAAGTATAATGGGCGGCCTTATAGCAATTTCTTCTAGACAACATTTGGATGGTAAGATAGAATGAAATAAAAAGGTGTCAATGAGATCGATACAAAAATATATTAGATATACATAGTATAAATAGATTGTATATAAGGAAATATAATTAGATATAACTATAATGAAAGAAAGTGATCCTTCACCAACAGGCAGGGACTTCGTGCATCTAATATTAAGCGGGAGTGCATTTCACAAACGAACATCCTGAGCCGTAAAGGACCTACTAAAAATTTGTGGAACGCACAGGCGTTTTCAGTAAAAGGTTCTCAGGTGACCTGAGAGATTTCTCGTGGCTGCCACCAAGGAATAAGAAACGTTAGTTATATTTATCTATTATTTATTTGAAAATATTATTTATCCTATATTACTTGGTAAAGATCTAGCTTTTAAACGCTGAAAGAGTTTTTGAAATCGGTCCATCAGTTTTTGGGCTTATTCGTTACATGCACAAATTTATAATAAAAGTGTATATGTAGATTAACAATATTGAGACTTATATCATCGCCATTTTCAAATTAATCTATATAAACGCTGACAATACCCGGCCCGCCAGTGCGAACCGGCCTCTACCGAGAGCCTATAACAAATGACAATCACGTTTAGTTCAGAATCCAATGAAATATCTCCACCGCCCAGTGCGAAGAAAAACGAGCAGAATCTAAAATGACTTATGAAATATATAATAAAACCTCCGTGCGTTATTAATCATAATTAGGACTTTTGGCTCGCTCTATTATTGTTAGGTTTTGACAAATACAAATCGTCTAGGCAATATGTAGAGGACTAGATTTGATTTGTGACTCCACCCGTGGGTATTTTCCATGAAAACACTCTTTAAGGCTTCAGGGTCTTTAAAAGTGAACAAACAAACACACTTTAACGTTTGTTACAATAATAGTAATAATGTAAATTTTTAATTATTTATTTATTAAACTTAATTGCACAAAATATAACAAAATGTACCAATGGCGGACTTAATGTCAGTTGGCATTATCTCCCAGTCAACCATTACACGAAACAGAAAAAAATAAATACATAGTGGTGCAGACAATATATACCAAAATATATAAACGTTACATACATGTTTGTATAGATAAGCGCAATAAATACATATGATATAAATAAATATCACAAGATATACATTGATAAGAAAAATAACGTACATCAGAAATAGGGTGTTGTTATTAATAGTAATGTTTAGTTCCACAATAAAAAAACTTAATACTATGATACAATTTATTATTACAATGATTCTTATAGTGGAAGACTAGTGCCTGATTTATATGGTTAAAGCGTGTGTTTCTGTTCACCATGTTTCGAACCACTTGATAGACAACGTATATGTACAATTATATACAAGCGGAGGTTGTTCGCATAATAAACCTAAATACCGACTGCAGCGCCATCTGCTTTGTAAATCTAAATCATCTAGGCCCCCACTTGAATGCATTCACAAAATTTATTCAAAAAAATCCCGCTGTTAAGGTGTAGTATAGGTAAATAACCAAGATACCGATTGCAGCGCTATCTGCCAGGTTTATATCATCATCATCATATCAGCCATAAGACGTCCACTGCTGGACATAGGCTCCCCAAGTAATCTCCAATAGGACCGGTTGTATGCGGCCTGTGTTCAGCGCGATCCAGCGGTGTTAGTCAGATCGTCGGTCCATCTTGCGGGTGCATACCTTACGCTGCGCTTACCGGTACGTTGTCTCCCTTCCAAAACCTGATGATGACCAGATCTCCAGAGTCACTTCGGGCAGGTAGCAGTAACTATAAGGGTTTGTTGCATTTTCTAAAAAAACCTTGCCTGAGCAGAGTAAGATTAACGCAAACAGGAAATCCTGTCAAAGCTATCGACCATAACCTAAGCTTGGACAGCTATCGATACTTAAACTTACTTTTTTTATTAGACCAGGTCGACAATCAAACATACACAAGTGACAGTAAGCATTACCGCAGCCTCTACACGCTTGTAATATCACAAGGACATCACAGTCCAGTTTTTTCACAGCCTCTCTCACCTTTTAAACCGGAACACAACCATGCGAACACTGTTTGGAGGTAAAAGTAGGTGAGAGTGGGGTACCATTGCAGACGACCTTTGTCGTCATAAAAATATTGCTATTGTCATCAAAAGGTAGGTAGAAGGTTCAAAAGACAATCCCGAAACTTGATTACAATCAAGACTCATTTCACATGGAAATTCACCAAATGCCTCATATAATACATTCAAATTATCTCCAATGAAGCCTATTGTGTAGCTCGACCCTTTTGGAGGACCTCGTCGCATTGTTCTATGCATAATTCTATCCTATATAGCCTACTTAATTTTCATAACAATCGCTATTTTCTCATGTTGACCCGCTACACTTAAAGACAAACGTTGGTTGGGTATTATTTATCTGTTTTATATAACTTAAAACTACTAGTCAACGTTTTTGGGTATTCGTTCATCATCAACAGAGTTTTCACCCACACACTTGAGAACCAAAATGCTTCCAGTAAAATACCCAACGGTTTCAGATGCGGCCCCCATTATGGTAATCGCTTACCATCATGTGGACCCTACTTTGGGATACTGGGAGAGTAGAATAGTACCTCTTTCTATACTAAGTGTCGTGAGACTAAGGTATCTGAACCGAAAAACCATTGCTGCTAAAGGTAAACGTAAAATCTTAACACAAACGATCGTAATATTTTTTTATATATAAGTACGCGTTCACTTCTCATAATATAACTACCCTTTAACGGCTTTTACACGCCGATACGGTTTATGTAACTTTTAACTACTTTTTTGTTTATATATCTTGCAGCAACCGTTCTCAAGATTGACAAAAGATGTGACACTACAGCAAAATATAAAAGGTTAATTGAACCGCGTTTTAAAGTCGTTAAAAGAGTAGTTGTATTACAAACGATTATTTTCTTTTCGAAATTCATATGTATGGGCAACAAACGATAATGTATACTTTAATTAAAACCTTAATTATATTTGTAAAGGTCAATATTTATATAATAACAGAAGAATAATAACAGAATCCGTGTCTGTCCGTGCGTAGAATATTTTATTCAAAAGTGATGCTTAATCAACAAAACTGATCTTTAATATTGCTTGCCTGAGTTTGAATACAGAAATCTCCAAATAAACTTAAATCTTATATCTTTCGGTTATTAAATTCAGCTCAAGCCCAGCTTTAAACAACATTTAGGCTTGATATCATTCCAATAGGATAACTGAAAATATAATAAAAAAGTTTTCTCTTACTTTAACACAGAAGTATCAATCAAGATTGAATTTAAATTAAAATTTCTAATAGAATATGATATATTCTTTATTATGCTCAAGAAATTTAATTGATGGATAGGAATTAAAATGATAGCACAAACATTAAAAACTAAAACGTAGTTGCAAATCTCTATAGTCGAAGTAATATAAATTCACAGGACATCTCATATTAACCTGACTCCGAGGTAAGTCGCTTAAAGCACTTGTGTTATGGAAGTCAGACGACAGAGAAATCACAAATATAATACTCAAATATATACGTTCAACATTCAGACATAAAACAAACACAAATGTTATCATATAAATATTTGCGTTTCAAATTTAAATGAACTTCCTTCTGTTTTCTTCAAGAGGAAACTCTACCTCTGGAGTTCCAGGCGTTTTTTTTTAATTAAATTAGGTTGACAATCAAACTGTCTGAACACAGAAATGTCATAATGTCATTTTCGCGTTGGCAACCTTGAGGCTTTAAGGTACTGTGTCACGTTGCCCAATAATTTCACTGCCTCTCTCACCTTTTAAACCGTAGCAAAGCAATGCGAACAAAGCTTGTTGGTGGTAGAATAAGGTGAGGTATCAATTCGCCGTGTAGTACCAACAGAGTAGAATAGTACTTCCCGCTGTACCAGTTGTCGTAAGAGGCAACTGAGTGTAGCTCAATTGCAACAGGGTGGGGACGGGCAGCAGCATTACCGTCGCAAAGCTACGCTATGCTTTTTCCACCGCACTTTTCCATCGCGGCAATTATGGGCAAATTCCGTTTTGCGGCTGTTTTCATAATAATGATGATGAGGTAATTCAGACGATCTGTGTTTAAGGTCTACCTCATGTCATCTTTCAGGTTTTCCACCAACAGAGTATATAAAGAATTGGCATTTTCCACAAGAATTATAATTTCGTCGTCAATTACATATACAAAAAATGTGATATACAAAATCTATCTTCAGCCGAATAAAATAAAATATCTTTCTTATTTTCGCCAGCCTTATCAAATCTTTAATATTCTATCAAGTTATCTTCAATAAGCAATCTTCAAGTAGTAGCAAGAGTAAAGTTATTTTTTTTTATGCTATAAATTCAGCAAACAAACATTCGATCCGTGATAAACGTGACCTCAGCCTGTAGACGCTCGTGTCATCACAACGATATCACTGGTGTGTCACCAACATTGTGAACTGAAGACACAACGATATGGTTAAAGCTAATCGAAAAATAACAATAGATATATATTGTAAATATTCAAATACAGATTTTTGATTCTCAGTCTAGACAATAACCCACGAATCGTAATACCAACTGAACTTAATGGGCAATTAGCTAAATATTAGTGATTTAAATTTGAATATTCATACAGCTTTACCACGAAATCTCACTAAGAAGTTGTAAAACAATCGTCGTTAAATAATTTAACGGGCCCGGGAGCAGATAATAGTGATCTTATGTATAAATATTTATAGAATGATATTTGTGTTTATCCTGTATCTGGGTGTTGAAAATATTTAAGTATTATGTTTGTGATTATTCTGTTACCTAATTATCTATAACCTCCAAGTTAGTCTCCGAGGTTTTTACTTTATATCTCATCCCTAAAGATATTTTAAGAAGTCTATTTCGCTCTCACACAACTAATTTGTGCAAGAAGGTCGTGCTGATTACATCATAAAGTCAGATCTATCCCACAGGAATATTTTTTTGGAATAAAAATTAATTTATGTTTTAATCCAGACTATCAATAACCCGTATGCTAAAACTCATTCAGATCTGTTATTTCGTTCAGGCGTGAAAGGATTACAAACATACATCTACACATCCGTTCTAATAAACTTAAGCGTTTACAATATTAGCAAGTATAATTTGTTTGTCCGGTTTGAACATCTAAACTACTAAACCGATTACAATCAATGTTTGCTCACTGTGTACAGCAACAACTGTATGTGTAGTTTCATATGAGGTTAGACCCCATGTAAAGGTCGTTTGCATTGGTACCTCTCACATCTATTTATACCACCAATTAGCATAGTTTACATTACAGTGTTCCGCTTTGAAGGGTGAAAAAAGTAGTGAAATTACTGGGTAATACTGTCAAATCACAAGGTTATGAGCGTTTATAGGCTGCGATGACGTTCACTATCACGCGGACTTTATGCTTGTTTGTCGACATGGTCTAATAAAAAAATGAGATAGTTGCAATTTTTTTTCTTGACAAACATAGGTATATATTCAACGTCTATTGGGTCAGCTAGTTCTAATATTAAATATTATATATTAATTAAGAAGCTGCATAAAACAAAGGCAAAGTCCTCTAGTGAAAAAGAAACAAAAAGTTAGAAGCAAACCCACTGAAATCGACTAAAGAATATAATAAGGTACATGAAAGAACTTCGAAATGACCCTTTGCAAATTAATTTCGAAATAGTACCAACCAAAGCTTTTTGTTTGTCTGTTGAAATAAAACATCAAAGGGTATAAATACATACAAATGGAGTTACTTTAAGGGAATCGTTCATTTTGGTTACTTTGTCTTCTGTTTATTATACCTTAATTAAACTGAATAGTAAAGTGTTTAGGTGAATAGAATTTACAGGGGAGAAGTCATTGTACTCGTCTGCCTTTTAAACGGACGAGGCAGGTCACTCTTGCTATGACTGGCTATTGATTTCGAGAAATTCGTGTTAATTTACACGACATAACGTTATTCCGATATTGACACTCATGATTCTCAATCATTCCGAAAATTCGAAATGATCGACATTTAACAATTACTAATTTTTTAATTACGTTTTTAAGAATGCTAAATTTAAAAATATAGAACTATATAAATTCCGAATTTAAAAATAAAGAACTATATAAATACCGAATTTAAAAATATAGAACTATATAAATTCCAACAGGATCGCGCTGGACACAGACCGCATACAATCGGTCCTTTTGGTGATTACTTGGGGAGGCCTATGTCCAGCAGTGGACGTCTTGAAGCTGATATAATAATGTTGATGAATAATAAAGACAACTTCTTACAAAAGGTCATCTACATTGGTACCTCACTTTCACCTATTTCTACTGTCAAATAGCTGTGTTCACATTGCTATGTGAGAGATCACACTTCAAATCGGAACACAGTGTATTTACTTTATTGTTTAATTTATTTTAATGTTTGTTTTGCTCTTGCTACGAGAAGTGCAGTCTTTATGTCCTTGCTTAACGAAACTCAGGCACCCACGATTGGGCACTGCGGGCGAGGACTGCCCTCTCTCTGCTCCTCCTGCTTCTAAATTACACTCCAGCATAGAGCAGAGTACTACGGCAGCAAGCCCCTTGGCGAGTCGGGTTTCAGCTTTCTTTTCATATCATTTGAATCATTACGGTTATACAATTTTATAGTCACTGATCTGATAGTTATACTTCTAATACTCTACTAAGACATTAATGACCTTAAAAAGAATGTTTATTTTATCTATTATTGATAAAAAAATGTTAATAATATAATATTTTAATTAATTCTCGGAATATTGTTTATCTGTCCAATATTAGTACGGATTTTTAAGTAGTCGAGAAACTAGAGTACTAATTGAATTCGATCAAAAAAAATACTTTTTCATGACTTTCGGAAAAAACTTAATCGTGTTTTTTAATTAATCAAGATTTCGTCCTTAAGGAATTATAATTTTCGGAATTTTCCAAGTCAGAATAAGTATTAAATGTAGAATTAAAGATTTTGTAAACTTAAGGTGTTCCCAATTTATACACATAAATAAAAGTGAAGTTTCTTTGTAGTTTCAAATTAACAAACATTTATGTCTGTCTGTCTGACTGAATTAACAGGACTTTCACGGACGGTAAAGTACGTTTTAATTTAAATAGGCCTATCATAGGGACTTTTAATCCTCAAAATATCAAAAAATATCTCTAAGTATAGATTTGCTTATTAAACTATTACACAAACGACCGATGACACTGAAAACTTTATGGTGATGTAAAAGAAATTAAAACAAAAATACCATTGAGTGTCATTCTTCAATACTAGTCCGCTGGCATCAGACGATAGGGTTAGACACCTTGCCCATCCCGGCAATTATGAACAAATCCCAGTTTTTGTGGATTCTATATCCAGCAGTGGACTTTCAATGGCTGATATGATGATAAGACCCTAGATTGCCGTACTAGTTTGTCCTTTCATGATATGCTCGAGTTAAAAGTGAGTACAACTCATGGTACCTCAATCGCTTCATTGCAGTTATAACGGCTGCATAACTTACAAAATTTGCATTTTCAAACGATTTACATTGCGCCCTGAACCTAATGCACTTTTAATGACTTTTATTATTTACGCAAGGTCCGCATAAATGTCTACCGTTTTTGAAATATACGGGCCGTTATGTATGTTCAAAGATCTTTATTCTCATACGAAATTATATTTCATTTACAATGAAATATTATCATGGCCTTATGGTACCGGCAGAGTAGAATAGTACCTCCCCCTGTACCAGGTGTCGTGCGAGGAGACTATGGTACTAGAACCGACAAATGGCGGTATATCCGTCCAAAACAGTGTAGTTCAAATGCACAGGATGGGATGGGCAGCGGCATCCCAGTCGCGAAAGCTGTACTCTGCGATTGCTAACACGCTTGCCCAGCGCGGCAATTGTGGGCAAAATTCCCCCGTTCTTGGGGAGGCCTATATCCAGCAGTGAACTTCCAATGGCTATAACGGTGATTATCGTAGTTCAAATGAAAAATACACAACTTCCCGATACTTGTCTCTTAATACAATTTTAACTTCATCATCCTACAAGCTATTGAAAATCTACAACTAGACATATGCCTCTCCAAGACAGGAGATTTTTTGCCCATAATTGCCGTGCTGGGCAAGCGTGTTGGCAATCGCAGAGCGCAGCTATCACGCCAGCAATGAAATATAATAATGGCCGTGAGGTACCGGCAAAGTAGAATAGTACCTCCCCCTGTACCAGGTGTCTTAAAAGGCGACAGTAAAGTACCAGAATCGACAGATGGCGGTATATGCATCCGAAACAGTGCAGCTCAAATGCACAGAACGGGGATGGGCAGCAGCATTTTAATACATATATTTATGTTTTCACACTCTTTTATGGTGTTAGTTTGCCTATTGGCATGGCAGTGCTCCTCCAAACAGTACAGTCTTCTATGTTAGTCATAGTCGTATGTAGAGTCATATTATATGTATGATGTCTTGCCTCTAGAATTATGAATTAAGCCCAGTTATGTGACATTTGAAGTTATTGAATTTTAAAGAAAGTATAGGCCAGAAGTACCTAGAATAAACGAGCGCGTATAAAAGGACTAATGCGAGTAAAGGAAGCAAGAGTGGTATGCCAAGATCGTAACAAACAGAGATCCATAGTCTCTTCCTATCCTGACGAGACACAAGCGTGATGTATGTATGAGTTTCGATATTTGAATACCATTTTGAATACTACTTTATAAACTACTTTTATATAAGACCAGGTCGACAAACTAACATATGACTAATGTATTTGTCTTGACTACATATATATAAAAAAATACCAGTTTTGTTCCAAAAGAATTAGAACCTAAGGCTAGGCGAATTGGATTTGATGTAAATCTGAGGATGTAAGCCCCAGTTGCATAACAACTCATCAAGACCTGAATGTAACGATCCAATAAATAGTTTTGCACTTAAAACTTGAGATTCGGGTAGACATTTTGGTGCTAAAAGCTAGTAGTTAGTAAACACACGGGCGTGCAATTGGACTGCAGCCGCCATGGATACCAGAGGTAGACCTCATATAGAGGTTGTCTGTACTGGTATCTCGTTTTCACCTATTTTTACAATCAAACAGCAGTGTTGCCGTCTCGTTTTGGTTTAAGAGGCGAGAGCAACATTGAAGTTATTGGATACTGTGACATAGTATCTTAAATCACAATGACGCGTATTATCATGTGGACTGTATGTCTGTTCATCGACTTGGTCTAATAAAAAAAATCCTTTGTTACCCAGAATGCCTTGCTGCAAACTAACCTTCGATTGAATTAATCTTTATGAGGTTATGTTTATGATTGCATCGCCGGGCAGGCGTGCTGTCAATCGTAGAGACACTACATGATGAGCAACTGCTTCTCACACCGGTACCCCATTTAAGCTACACCAAATCGGTATATATAGGTTTTCGTTTCTCAGTGGGACACCTGTTCACTTGTCTTCTGGCGACACCTATTACAGAGAGCCTGCGCCTGCGACCCTTTGCCTCTGCTCGTATTTTACACCCAGATACAGAACAAACACAAATATCATATCATATAAATATTTGCTCTAGGTGGAAATCGAACCCACGACCTCTGGTGCACAAGACAGGATCACTAGCATCTGCGCCATCGGGCCCGTCAATATTTGTTACTTGCAGGATCGGATCGAGACCGACGGCGATCACTTAAGAGCGCCTCTAAGGCACGGCACCTTGACATGAGTGCCCATCGTTGAGAGGACTCAAAGAGGGTGGATGCGCCCGGCCACACTAGTGCGCCCTCTGCAACATGGCACCGATGTATTTAATATTTCTCGCCTTTAGACACGTGGAGGTGTTCTAGGAGGATTTTTCCTTGATGGGGGGTTTTCCCAGCCTAGGGTCGCGGTTCGGATGAGGAGGATGACGTGATAGAGGGAACGGGCCTTCAAACCATAATACAGCAAGTAGAACACTGCTAATTGGCTGTAGAAATAGGTAAAGTACCAATACAGACGACCTTTGAATGAGGTCAATTTCAAATTTAAAACATCCTATCGGCACTATCCAATTTAAAAGCCAGTATGTTTCCAAATCCCTTCGAATTCATCGCCGAATTAATTCCTACCTCGTTAACAGATACACGTCTAATAGTTTGTTTCTATCTCCGTCGTTTGTATAACTCCATGTTTCACAAACAACCACGCGGTTTCCTGTTCCCTAGCTTCATTATAACTACACATTAATTCTACTGGCAACATTGCCCTCTAAAAATAACTACAGAAACATTTTAAATGGTTTCCATTTTCGGATGTTTCGGTGTTAAAGAAACACAAGTACATGAGTGTCCAGAGGACATTATAAAAAATTTCGAGGTTTTGAAGAACGAAGCTTTGCGACGAGGATGCTGCCCATCCCCGCCTTATTGCACTCGAGCTACGCTGGCAAGGATATACCGCCATCTTTTAGATCCGATACCTCAGCCGCCTCTTAAGACACCTGGCTTAGGGGGAAGTACTATACTACAACTAATGATTAACACCATTGTCATTATCATGTCACCCAAAGGACGTCTACCGTTGGACATATTTCCAAAAGATATCTAATATAATCGGGAGAATGAGATTGGTTGTTATTTTTAAGTGGAAATCGTTGAGTGTAATTCGGCAAACTTGACACGGCTGCCTTTCATTACTCAGTTGCATCGCCCGATTTAGCAAGCGGTAGTGTTCTTGTCTTCTGCGTCAAGGGTCATGGGATCATTCCCTAGCCAGGAGAAATATTAATATGACGATTTTTTGTGTCTCTGGCTGTTGTATATAGTTGATCATAGTTGCTACACTTGACTGGTATGACAGCCCCCTTGGCATATATGTGGTCCTAGCTTATGTTTACGTACCTATCATATTATAATGTTTTATGTTTAAGTATTTTATTAGAGATTCCTGTGTTGCTTGATGTCCGTAAAACAACGACGAGTCAAGTCATTCAATGTATGAAATGTACATAGGGTAAATTTAATAAAATAAAATACGAATTCTTCTTAAAACAGTCAGATCCATTTATTTTTCATATTTATGAATCATCAACAATATCATAATCAGCGGGGTATCTTCAGAGTAGAATAGTAGCTCCCCTGTACCAGGTGTCGGAAGGGGCGACTGAGGTATCGGAACCGACAGGTGGCGGTATATCCATCCGAAACAGCGCAGTTCAAATTCACAAGGTAGAGATATCAGCATCCTCGACGCGAAAGCTAAGTTCTGCGATTACCACCACACCTGGCCAGCGCGGTAATTAGGGGCAAAATCTCCCCCTTTCTTTGTGGACGTTCTACGGTTGCTGTGATTATAATGATGAATTTCATTAAGAAACAAATAATTTCGTTTATGTCTTGCTGTATCGTTGTTTACATAATGTAATACAATCAATGTAATTTGTGCTACGATAAACACTATTAAATACAATTAAAGTAAACTATCACTGAACAGATCACTTAATTGAATCCTTTTAAATCTAATGAAAGTTCTTTACGGTTCTTTTAATAATTATAAATTATTAATTGAGATTTTTCTTCTTTGACACTTTTTTATTGCGTACTTTAAAGATGACTAAATTAATTTAGTTAAAAATAATTTAAATAAATCGTGTTTTATGGGCCTAAGTAATGTCGTGTTGAAGTCAAAAAAATGGACTTAATTACAAACTTAATATAACAATAATTTATTTATACTAATATTGTAAGAGGAAAGATTTGTTTTTTTGTTACAGTTTATCTCAAAAACAACTAGAGCGATTTAAAAAATTCTTCCACCCTTAGAGGGCTACTTCATTGTCGAGTGACATGGACTATGTAATATTTTAGAAAAAAATAAGTGACTTCTTCCTAAAATATAATTATGTTAGCAGGATTTGTATTTTGAACGTTTGTAACAAAACAGATTAGAGATTACCGAACTCATTACAAAAACTCTTTCACGTATACAGAATAAAATTATCAGCAAGTGATAAAGCTTAACTCTTTCACAAGTACTTTTCTTTTATTATTATTTTGCCAATATTTAAATAGAATATATTCTAGTTTTGTTACTTTTATAAAAGTGCAATGTACAGTTAACCCTTCGATGTCGAGTCTAAGTACAAGCAATAACCCTTCACCGGCCAATACCACGGAGCAATAACAGTATCCAGAGATGGGAATTAATTACCGACGCCCGCTTAGCTCGGTCGGGTTACGACCAATTGCGGAGAATATTGGCAGTTTGTCGTTTAGTGAAATTTATTGATGTGACGACAGTGAAACCATAAATCAACGTGAGCGGTGAGGTTCGTGGAGGTTAGGTACGTTAGCTATAATATACTCTTTCTTAACAATGGTCTGGGTGCCGTATTTTTTAGATACCTATCCATAGGATAAGTGTGGGCTCGAATCCTGCGTCAAACCTATTTTTTTTTAATAACTAGTCACTGTAATATTCTAAGACCAAAACTTAGTGCATTAATATTTAATATTCAATTTTACATACATACATCACGCCTGCCATCGGGGTAGGCATAGACTATGTATCTCCACTTGTTACGATCTTGGCATACCTCTTTTGCTTTGCTTTCCCAACTCACAATAGTCCTTTCATACACGCTTGTTTATTTTTGGTGCTTTTGACGTTACCCTTCGTTAATACCTCTTCTACTTGGTTAAGATATGTTCACCTAGGTCCTATACCCAAAAGCGGGATTGCATTCCAGAAACAAACAGCAAGGCCCGTGAAGGACTTACTAAGAACATTGTGGAATACACAGGCCTTTTCAGTAAAAAGTTCTCTGATGACCTGAGAGATTTCTCGTGGCTTTCATCTAGGAACACGAAACGATTTTTAAGATATGAAGGGTAGGAAGAGTCTAATTGAATCCTGTATAATAAAGATAGGATGTGAGCATGCCAGTGAAGTCAAATGGAAGCCATTGGAGCTTCATTTGAAGTACGGACTCGTGATCAAATTTGCGTACACCAATAATGAATCTTATGCAAAAATTAAATGGGTACATCTTAAATTTAGTGAACTTACCAATATTCTGAAAATGGTTTTCGTGTTTATATTTTTGACCATTAACTTTTCATGTTTTAACCACTTTCAAATGCATTTTTACAATCTTAGTCCTCACATCGTGTTTTACAGCACAAGCTAATTTTTAATTCATTTTTTAGTCCACATATGCTGAACTATAAGGTATTTGAGCGGAGATTTGATATGAAAAACTAAATATTTATCTCCCAATATGAAACCATCTGAATACATATTATCAGATGATAACAGTAATGAGAAATGAAATTAATTGCAAACTGTCATTAAAAGGGTTCCAAAACTAATTTACCGAATTTGCTAGACATTATCTACAGTCAAATAATATATTCTGCGGCTATTTTAATATGAAATGTTTGCGTGAGCTCATATTTGATTGTAACTATAACAAGTTCGTACCTTCGTTTAATGAATTGCATTCGAGAAATCATCATCATCATAGCAGCCTTAAAACTTCCAATGCTGGACATAGGCCTGCCCAATTAAGGGAGAAAATGCCCATCATTGCCGCGCTGGGCAGGCGTGGTGGCATTGTAGAGAATAGCTTTGCAAGGAGAACGCTGCTACCCATTCCCCTCCTGTTGCATTTAAGCTACACTGTTGAACCTGATTTAACCAGTTTAACCAGATGTGTTCGGCCGATCTCTCGTAAAGGAGTAACAAAAAAAATCTATACTTTCAAACATTCATCGTCATCATCGTATCAGCCATCGGAAGTCCACTGCTGGACTAGGCCTCCCCTAGAAAGAAGGAATTTTGCCTATAATTGCCATGATGATGATGATTGATGCTTCCCATCCCTGTGCATTTGAGCTGCACTATTTCGGATGGATATACCGCCATCTGTAGGTTCCGGTGCCTCAGTCGCCTCTTACGACACCTGGTACAAAAGAAGGTACTATATATAGACAAGATAGATATATACAATATGAGACAAATGAACATTAAAATTATTTTAAAAAAAACACGTTAATTTGACAGTTGTCGTTCTAGTCAATAGTCATATTTAAGGGCAGCGGTAATTGGTCAAGTACCACTAAGAACAATAACTAAAGAAAGATGTACAATCTTTTCACGGAGTTTCAAAACGATTTCGTTACACCGTGTTAATATCTACGGACAGACAAACGGACAGAATATCGTATTTAATTCATTGGTATGGATAAGACCTGTGAAGTGGTCTAGCCAGTGTCAATACGCAGAACCAATAGACGATAGGGCGTTAAGGTATTAAAACCTCCATTATAAATGAAACCAACCGATTCAATTGGAAATTATTTAAAGTATTCTTCTCAAAGGACATCTTACAGCTAATATAATGAAGGTAAAGCAGAACTCATACATAAGGTAGTCTGCATTTGTACCTCATCATATCAGCCATTGGAAGTCCACTGCTGGACACAGGCCTTCCCAAGAAAAGAGGAATTTCGTACACTGGACGGGGATGGGGTTTTTGATAGATATACCGCCATCTGTCGGTTCTGGTACCTTAATCGCCTCTTACGACACCTGGTACAGAGGGGTACTATACTACTCTGCCGGCATGAGATCTTAGTGGACCCATGGAATTTCTCCCAGTGTTTTTAGCGCCATTTCTGAATGTTCTTAGTAATTATCTACAAACACTCAAATGTCGTACTTTAACAAATTTGAAGCAATCAATAAAGAAGATATAAGCCTGATGCCTCAGACAAATTGAATTTTTCTAGCAAATATCAACTTTTATTTCTCAATGCATAAAACCGCTTCTATAAATAAACACCTATCTATTAATACATACTTATATATTAATAGCTAATTGTATCAAATAGGTTATAAAATATAATCCTTTAACACATATAAATAACACCCAGAGACAAAAAATGTACAAAACTACATCATGTAAATATTTGTCCTGGTTGGGGATCTAACCCACGACGTTTGGCGCCCAAGACAGAATCACTACAACCCGCGCCATTGACCCTATAAAATTTCATATAGACGAAATACATAGTAATACGAAATGTAAGATTTTACGTCACTTTGGAAAGGGAACCGTTCGTAAGATAATCAAAACGTTGAATAAAAATGTCAATACGTGAAAAGTGGTTTTAATATGAATAGTGAACACATAAAGATAAGAAAAAGTACTATTCACATATAAAAATCCAGGTAAAAAAATAGGGTACCGCAAGCTGACTCTGCACATTCGTCAGGCCCGCTGACTACGCCGAGGTCCCTTTTATAGTCATTAACCGAGAACACATGTAGACGTAATGAACTGTAACGGTGTAGGGGATCCTTCGATTTTTGCACAGATAAGACAAAACTTTTTTTTTATGAGTATATCAGAGCCAGAATTCACTAGTGTTCGATACGAATTATCGATTTGCGGTTGTCAATTGATTCCTTAATTTAACCCCAACACTATTGCAAAAAAACAAGTTAACTTTTGGCGCGTTTTTTAAATGGATGGCGACTGCATGTGTCAAACATTATGATGTTAAAATAAATATTTTAGTGACTTAATTTTATTAATTTAATTTTTATTTTATACCAGTTCGATAAACAAGATACAACAGCCTATAGGCCCTCGGAAATATCACAAGGATATCACTAGCGCGTTGCCTTGCAACTTAAAGTTATATTGTGGCGCATTGCCCAGTAATTGACCTGTGTCTTCCACCCTTCAAACCTGAACACTGCTGTTTAGTAGAAATAAGAGAGAGTTAGGAACATTTATATGAACTCTACCTCATACACGCCCACCAACTGGAAACTTCATAAAAATAAGACAGATCGTCAACTTATAAAGAACTTGTGTCTTTAAATGAAATAATTCTCGCTTGAAGAATTTAAATATGATTGCACTGATCAATATGGATCTCTCTTTCGCAGCAGTTCTTGGAGACATCATTAAAGCAACGAGAAAAAATTAACGTTTCATCATACCAGCCATTAATAGTCTACTACTGTACGTAAGCCTCTTCAAGAAAGGAGGTTTTCTGCCAATAATTGCCGCGCTGGGCAAGCGGGCAGCTTTCGCTACTGGGGGAACAGGGATACTGCTGCCAATCCCCGCCCTGTACATTTGAGCTTCACTGTTTCGGATGTATATACCGCCGGTCCTGGTACCCAATCGCTGGTACCCTAATCACCTCTCTCGACACCTGATGTAGTAGGAGGTACTATTCTACTCTGCCAGGATTTTTTATTTATTTAACTTTATTGCACAAAATGTTACAAAATGTACAAATGGCGGACTTAATGCCAGATGGCATTATCTCCCAGTCAACCATTACACAAAACTGAAAAAAAAATATATATATATAGTGGTTCAGGCAATATATATACAAAATAAATAAACAGGTGGGATAAATATTTTTGTAGATATAAACGATATAAATGCATGTGATATAAATATATATATACATATATATATACATACATATATATATATATATATCTGTGTATGTATATATATACATAAAATAACGTACATCAGAAATAGGGTTATAAAGTTAGAGAAGCAGCATCAGTAAATAAAGTACGGAGACAGCGTTTCAGGTTAAATTTGTTTGGGGATTGCTTAATATTCAACGGAAGCTCGTTCCAGAGTCGTATATATATATATATACTCGTATATATCTAATAAGGCCGTTCTGTATATTTTGATATAATAATTAACCCTCCTAGCATAGATCCCACCCGTTATAGCATAGATCAAATGCAACACGGTGCACTGTGCCACCATGCCTGCCCAGTGCGGCAATTACGGGCAAAATATCTTGAGGAGGCCTTGGAGGAGAAGGTTGTCCAGCAGTGAACGTTCAACGGCAGTCTTAATGATAACGATTTTCAGGTACAGGTACAAAAAGTAAATATGGCCCATACTCCTAATAGAATAAGTTACGTGAGATTGTTTATTGCACTATGACGATAAAACTCTCAAACAATCATCATGCCATTTTGTATACACATTGTCAAGGTACTCAAAATGATAATACCTGTCTACCAAGTACCTCTACCCCTTGGCGTAGGTTATCTCGCACCTTTTTATAGCCGGTTTTACTACATCGCAAAGCTGTGAATAGTAGAAACCTTTACGATTTAACAGACTCAGCTACTACCAATTTTATTTCATTTTTAATAGTTTTTGAACAAGATGAAGTTATACTGTCTGTATATTAAAACACGAATTCTAGCTTCTTCATATTACATTAGATCAATTGTGGATGACCACGAATTCTAGCGACGCCATTTTGAAATTATCAATCTAAATTGCTATTTTAAAGTGAAGAGAAATGTGTTTTTGTTAGTATAATTTGTTAAAGTTTTACTCAAAACCACTGGACCGATTTTAAATTACCGAGGGACATAAACTATATTATATATATATTTAATTATAATAACGATAATGCTAATGCCCACCCTTGTCCTGTTGTACATGAACTACACAGTCCCAGGTGGATTTGCTACGCAAACGCAGCGATGATAGTACCAACTCCTGGCTACCCTACTCACTAAAGGTTTCAAATAAATGTATCCGTGACAAAACGTTAATGTATCGAGGAGCCGAAACTCCGTTTTAAGGCGCGCCATCTCCCGCCCGGACGTCCGATCGCCCCTTTAATATTGACAATGCCCTTTTTTCGGACGGACGATTTTTCGCTTTAAGAGCTTTACGCGCTGAAAGTGTTGTGTCAATTTCATATGTGATTAACGAATTTTCTGACTTCTTTTCAGCTATTGACAGACATTTTATTGTATAAAGTAAAAAAAAGCGTGTAAGCCCGTAAAAAATAAGACTTTTTCTTTTATTTTATATGTACGTTATTTATATATTTTTTTTTATATCATATGTATTTATTGCGTTTATTTATACAAATATGTACGTAACGTTTACCACTATATATATTATTTTTTTGTTTCGTTTAATTGTTGACTGGTAGATAATACCTACTGGCATTAAATCCGCCATTTGTAGGTACATTCTGTAATATGATGTACAATAAAGTTCAATAAATAAATTAAGTATCGTCATATATAAAAATTAATTGTCACGCTGTTTGTCCGGGATAAACTATACACTGAATTTAATAATGTTTTGTTTACTGTGTACACTTTGATCTAACTTGCGAGAAAGACTGTTTTTCAATTTATAGTCGCAATATTTTTTCATGGTAAATATATACTTATACATACTTAAGATAGGACAGGTCAGCTGGGTAATTATATATTTGCATTGAAAGTTTTCAAAGCTAGTTTTTACAGTTAGTATTGGAAATAGAGGAGCCAAGAGGTACCGGCTGAGTAGAATAGTACCTCCCCCTGTACCAGGTGTCGTAAGAGGTGACTAGGGTACTAGAACCGACAGATAGCGGTATTCCAATGGGTAAAAAGCTCAAAAGCGAAGGGCGGGGATGAGCAGCAACATCCCCGTCGCGAAAGCTGCACTCCATGCAAAATTACCCCTTTCATAGGGAAGCCTATGCCCAGCGGTGGACTACCAATGGCTGATATGATAATAATGATAGATATAAGAACAGATGTGAAAGATTTTCCTTATAAAAAGAAATAAGAAAAGAGAATCACAAAGTCTAGTAAGAAATCATAATACTTTATAAAAATAAATTAATCATTTTATGTTACAGAGTTTCATCATCTAAAATAAGCAGAATAGTTAGAAACGACTAAGCTACCGGAACCAGCAGATGGCGGTATTCGACACAGTGTAGTTCCAATGGACAGGGTGGGAATGGGCAATAATATCCCCGTCGCGAAACTACGCCCTGCAATTTCCACCAAGCTCGCTCAGCACGGCAATTATGGGCAACATTCCTCAATTCTTGGTGACACCTACACAGTGGACGTGCAACAGATGTAGACTCTCCACTTTGGATAGATAGGAAAAGACTGCGAAATCTCTCAAATCTGTGGAAAATGTATGTGACTAAATACGGTATTATATTTACTTATTTATTCTATGCCAATTAATATGTATGCAATCACACCTGTTCTACAATTAAAATACAATACACCTATTATTGCTGTATGTGATCATCATCATATCAGCCACATGACGTCCATTGCTGGAAATAGGCCTCCCAATAGGACCAAGTAATCTCCAATAGGACCGGTTGTATGCTGCTGACGTGTCTTTTAGCTAATGTTAATTGTTTGCTCTCTGCGCAAACAATTGCATGAGAATACATCAGGCGTTATATATATACGTTATATTGATGATGCAGATGGTGGTGATCCTATCCTGCGTACCAAGGGTCATGGGTTTGATTTCCATCCAGAGCAAATATTTATATGATGATATTTGTATTTGTTCTATGTCTGGGTGTTAAATATATGTATTTAAGTATCATTATTATTATTGAGCCGCGAGGTATTGTAGAATAGTACCTTCGCCTGTACTAGGTGTCGTAAGAGGCGACTAAGATACCAAAACCGACAGATAGCGGTTTACTCATCCAAAACAGTGCAGCTCAAATGCACGGGGCGGGGATGAGCAGCAGCATCCCCGTCGCAAAAACTGCGCTCTGCGATTACCAACACGCTCGCCCAGCGCAGCAATTATGGGCAAATTCCCCGTTTCTTGGGGAGGTCCATGTCCAGCAGTGGACTGTCAATGGCTAATATGATGATTATTATTATCAAATATATCTCTAAGTAACATCTAAACATAAAAAATATATATAAAATACATTATTTTCAAAGAAAATTACATAAGAAAAGCAACATTAAAATAATAAACAGAAACCATAAAGCAAAAACAAAAAAACACTGAACTTAAAAATATGATAACGAGATACGGTCTTTGTTTATCTTCATTCCATTCAATCTATATTTATTCGCGGTCCTAACAATGAAACTGTTTTTACGATATTTCGATCTACAAAGTGTATAACTCTTTGTAGAAAGAGTAACCTGTACAAAGAGTATATTGAATAACATTTTATAAAATTTACACGTTTACTTTTCATGATACAACTTCTCTTTTAATGATTTTACAACGCGTTTATTTAACATTTTACATTTTACATTTTATTTTCGTCGTTTTTCGGCAACGGGTTTTCGATATTGACAAGAGATGTGTTGATGATAGTCGATGTGTTTTTTTTTAATTAATTAAATTTTGGTCCGTTTATTGGGTATAACTTAAAGTATAATTATTTATTTACTTAGAGGAGGAGTAGTTTATATCTAGTCGCAATATTTGTTTCATTCCAAACATAGTTTAGATAAAACAACGTCTATCTGGTCAGTTATTTAATATAAATATACTGATAATTTAAAGAAGAACAAGGGTAGATTCGGTTTTTGCGAAGAGGCAATATGTCACAAGACCTCGCGTACAAGAAAATTAATCGGGGTAATATTTATAAGCCCTACGTAGAATGCAGGATTTTGCTTGTTTAATGGCTAAGTCGATGGGATTTGTGGAGACGGAATCACGATTGCTTACCTGAAAGTTCGTTGTAATTATGTTTATCTTCATTTGTTATGGCCGTAACGACATACAGCTTTGTTTGATTTTTGGTGTTGTGGTAAATTTTTATTCACACGCCCCACACGCACACAGAAACACCCGCACTTGTATACAAACACACACTCTCAATATACTAATGAATTGTTAATTAACTTCGTAGATATACTTATGTGATTTAAAAGTCTATTGTTAACATAATATAGAAACGCGATGCTGCCTAATACAAGTAAAATTTTGCTTAAAATGCATCTCTCACAATAGTAAAGTGCTAGACTAAGTAAATAAAATAAACTTTTTGTATTTTATTGTACTATATAGAACAAATATAATTTGCAAGGTTTTTGACGTAAACTTGATATATTATATATATTATTGATATATTTATATATTATTAAAAATATCGGCGTATTAGGTGTAGAAAAGAACTGACGCCATTTTGTGGAACTGTACATTTATTTCAAAACAGATTTAAATGAACAGCAAGCCGCAGACAGTTCCGATGAAATATAGTTTTCATTTTCAAGAATTATCCACAATAGATCCGTCAGAAGCACATTAAGGAACTCTCTATATAATATACAATCTCTCTTTTGTTATCAATCAAATACACAAAGACATTTATTTACCAAATAGGGATTATTAGATAAAGAGAACTCAGTTGTGATATACAGATGGTAAGAATCATGATTCCAGCCGTTGGAAGTTTACTGCTGCACGTAGGCCTCCCCAAGAAAGGGGGAATTTTACCTATAATTGCCGCACTGGATAAGCTTGTTGACAACCGCAGAGCGTAGCTCTCACGACACAGGACGATAATCATCATGGAATATGGGGGTGGTAATCATTATATACCGTGAGGTACCGGCAGAACAGAATGGTGCCTCCCACTGCACCAGGTGTTGTAAGAGGCGATTAAGAAACCGATAGATGGTGGTATATCCATCCGAAACAGTGCAGCCCAAATGCACAGGGCGGGGATGGGCAGCAGGTACTTTTAGGCTGCACTCTACGATTGCCATCACACCTCCCCAGCTCAGCCACTATGGGTAAATATCGCTCTATCCCACTGTGTGCTTTCTATGGCTGATGTATTGAAAGTAAAAAGCAGTTTGGTCTTTATTGATGGGGGTTATTATTATATGATAAGGGAAGAAGAGTATCATCTTGCAAGAACTTTCGGACAATACGGAAGGTGTTAAGAATTGCCGCTTGCTGCATATAATACCAAAAGCTAAAATTAGTTATCAAAAAGCACAACTTGAATTGGCTAGCTTTACTAGTGAAAAAAAATCTTGGAAAGTCATAAATAAAATAACAAGTTCCAAAACAGCAGAACATAGTTACTCTGACCTCATGAAACTTAATATAATGTCCCAAAGAAATCTGTGGATGACATAAACAAGTACTTCTGTGAAGTAGGAAAGACACTGGCAGATAAAATAAAAGAACAATTACGATCACAAAATACTACTCCCTTAATTAAATCTAAAACCGAATGTTCTTTTGTTTTACGGAACACTGATTGCGAAGAGTTATGTTACAGATTTGGTTATGGTTGTGAGTATAGTCCGTTTGGGTGAGGGGAGGGGAGGTTCGCCTGTTATGTGTTGGATAGTTTCGAATTATCTATTCCATTTTCTACATGTGTCAGTGGTTTTTATTATTATAATTATTGGATTTGAAACACTGAGGGTGTTTCGGTATATAATTAAAATTTACGGGCTTAGGCCAAGTAAACTTGAGGATTATGATGGGGGAAGGAGTATCATCTTGCATGAACTTTTGGACTATACGGCAGATAAGTCAAGGGTTCGTAAGGCATCAAATAGGTGCTTGACACCAGTGGTACAATTATTATTAATAATAGGAGTTATTATTTAGAGCGTGTTATTAGAAACTAAGAGAATGGGCCACATTTAATTTGGAATAAATAGATAACTAGGGAAGTTTGTCTGTTTTGATTTGATATCATTTAAATAGGCGTGTTGTTCTGGCCCTCCGCGAGGTTCCGCTTTCATAATAAAGTCAACATGTAGTTGGGACTAAGATGGAAGTACCTCCCTACGTCCTTCTATATACATTCAGAAGTTAAATACTCCAATTAAATTTTGAATCGTTTATGCCGTTTGCGTATTTAGTTTAATTTTTAAGCGGATTTGAGCCTATCATCTGTTTCAGTGCCAAATAGGCCTATATCTGTTCAATGTGCTTGACATTAACATGCATACAAATGTAGAAAGGTGGACAAAAATTTTGTTAATTTTTTTTTTTACTTCAGCAACGAACACATTTTATGAGATATATATATATTTATACTGGAAAAAACAATTGAATGTGTATTTTATTTTTTAATTATATTTGACGGGCCCGATGGCGCAGATGGTAGTGATCCTGTCTTGTGCACCAGGGGTCGTGGGTTTCATTCCCACCCAGAGCAAATATTTATATGATGATATTTGTGTTTGCTCTGTGTATGGGTGTAAAATATATGTATTTAAGTAGTATATTTGTGATTCCTCTGTTGTCTGGCATTCGTAACACAAGTGCTTTAAGCGACTTACCACGGAGTCAGATCAATGTATGAGATGTTGTGGGAATTTATTTTTATCATTATTTATACGGTAGATATCATTTAAAATCATGATCTATCTAATGCACCATGGGCCGTAGGTTCGATCTCCACCCTAGACAAATATTCATATGATGATATTTGTGTTTTTCCTGTATCTGGGTATTAAAAATATGTATTTAACTATTATATATGTGATTCCTCCGTCGCCTGATGCCGTTGCTTTTGTTACAAGCGACTTACCACAGAGTTGTGTGCATATGAAAAAAAAAAATAATATACACGATTTGACTATATTCAGTAATTACATTATATCTTTAAATTTATCTCTTAGATACTCTCTTTGACTATCTTATGCATCGCCCTCTGCAGAGAAAATATAGCAATAGACCTTAGGGTGTAATGCTATCAAAATAATTAAAGTGGCCTCATACCGCAGTTTACACATGTGTTGAGAGAAAATAAAATGCATAGAACCTGTAACAAATTGATTCCATGAAATGAGAATTGAAAATAATACAGGGGACGACAGTTACTACTCAAACTGATAAACAGGTAATAGATGCAGGTACCTGACTCCGACGCGGTTAAATGGAAGTAGTAAACACCTGAATGGACCTACATCATCACGTTTTATAGCGACTGAAATATAAAATTTTAAGTACTACCATTTGATACACAGACATGTATTCAGAATTTTGACGAATGGTACAGTTAGATAAATCCTATAAGAAAGAGGTCAGTCGTTCAATCTGACTTGGCAGGGCAGCGTTCGGACAACTGCGAAACTGCGAAAGTCGACAATAATAATAAATTCCCACAACATTTCATACATTTACCTGACTCCGTGGTAAGTCGCTTAAAGCACTTGGGTTACGGACGCCAGACAACAGATGAATCATAAATATACTACTTAAATATATATATTTAACACCCAGACACAACTTACACAATCATATATTTGCCCTGGGTGGGAATCGAACCCATGATCTCTGAAGCACAATATAGGTTCGCTACCATTTGCGCCATCGATACCGTCGATCTTCAATAAATGTGTTACCAGATATACCAGTACCTGCAGCACCAAAACGTATTTTTTCACTGTTAATGTTGTTGGCTATATTATCCAATGGCCCAGTCATAATTACCCAAAGCTATGGAGATTGCAATCTCTCGCAGTCGATATAATTAGGAGAGAATAAATTTGTAAAAGAACTAAAGTTTACTATACAGCCCAACGAATTAGTTAAAGTTACAGTGAATCGTTGTTGACTTGTTTAGTTCGGGAATGGAGACCACGGACTACAAGACGATCTGTCTAAAACTCTACTCAAGGTCATACAATTTTAATAAAAAATTAGATTGTGAGTGAGAATCCCCACAAAAAAGGCTCTCTTAACTCACAATCTGATCTCTTGAGGTTTGGGCTACCTCATGAATCTCATAGGAAAATCGTAAAGCGAACCATAAAAGGCCTGACGCTCGTATTGATGTCAAAAAAATTGCAAAAGCAATCGGTATGTTCGAAATAATGGATACGTTATTATCGAACTTACAAACCAGCATTAAACTTTTTCTATAAGAACAGACAGAAGTACAGACAGCACAATGTAATGGGCCGCTCCGAAGTGACAACTTCGCTGCAGGATGAAAATACAAAGTTGATAAAAAAAATGGAACATAGCAAATGGGACTCTCACCCTGAAGTTTCTATCAACAAAAAGGAAGGGTTGGAGAATTTCGCCTATACTTGTTCCGAAAAGTCTTGCTCCTTTCATGATTCCGATTTTGAAGTAACTTTGTCGTTCATGGGTTGGACCAAGAATTTCTTTTATATGATAAAATCAGCAAAAATGCTGTCGTTCAGCTCACAGATGCTCGTATTGTCACAAGGATATCAGTAACGCGTGTGACCCTTGTGACTTAAAGATATTAAGTCACATTATCCAGTAATGTCACTGCCACGTTCGCCTTTCAAATCAAATCGGAATATAGCAATGCCAACTGCTATTTGGTTGTAGTAATAAATACAAATGAGGTTCCAATGTAGTCAAACTTTGTATGAGGTACACCTCTAGCAAATTTTTATAATAAGATCAATCGCTAGGAGTTTAAGAAATGCTGTTGTTGGATAGACGGTCATTTGTCGATTCTGTACTCCAGTCGCATTGTACGACACCAGGTGCAGAATTAGATACAATTCTAATCCGCCGATAACTTTCGGCTCTTTTGGATATATTTAAATGAACTTACTCGTTCACCCGAAACAGAGTGGCTTAAATTTAGGACAGGGACGGGCCGCAGCATTCTCGTCCCAAAACTGCGATTACCCCCACTTGCTGAACGCTTTCTAGGTCTATGTCAAACTATTAATAAATAATAAATTCCCATAACATCTCATATATTGGCCTGACTCCGTGGTAAGTCACTTAAAGCACTTGTGTTCTGTGTCTGGGTGTTAAATACACATATTTAACACCCAGACACAGAACAAATACAAATATCATCATATAAATATTTCCTCTGGGTGGGAATCTAATCCACTACCTTTGGTGCACAAGATAGGATCACTACCATCCGCTCAATCGGGCTAATTAGTATTCCGTCTATTTTTATAAACCTTATAATACCTTTATGTCGTGAAGTACCAGCAGAGTAGAATTCTATCCGGAACAGTGTAGGTCAAATGCAGAAGGAGGGGATGGGCAGCATTCCCATCGCGAAAGGTGCTCATCACCGCAGCCGATTGAAGCCTGTAATATCAAAAGGATATCACTAGCGCAATACTTACCTTGTGCCTTGAACGTAAATCACATAACCCAGTAATTTCACTACCCTTTAAACCGGAGCAATGTGAGTACTGCTATTTGGCGGTATAAATTGGTGAGAATGAGGTACCAACGCAAACGATCTTAATATGAGATCTACCTTATCTGGGTCACAATCGTCATAATTATCATCAGATAAGACGTCCACTGCTGGACATAGGCCTCCTAAAGTAATCTCCAATAGGACCGGTTGTATGCGGCCTGTGTCCAGCGCGTTCCTACGGTTTCAGTCAGATCGTCGGTCTATCTTGCGGGTGGAATGGTGATTATTGAATGAAGGTTCTGGAATGGAGACCACGTACCGGCAATCACAGCGTAGGATCAAAAAAGCAAGATATAAATAGATGTCATGTTCCAAAAGGACAAAACATGCGAGTGAAGCCGAGGGTTAAGCTTAAACGTAATAAGGAGCTTAATAAAGAAGTTATAGAAATAGCTTTGCTATAAATAGAAAACGTTTCGCTTTGATCTGCAATGTTCGTCTAAGTAAAACATTTAGATTACTATAAGCTTAACATGATTTCTTAATAAATCTTCGTTCAATTAACGAATTAAAAAGTTCCACAAAGGGATCGTGTAATACATTATTACATATATCTTTTTTATGTACAATTAGGAATTCTAGCTCCCACCACGATTTATACCTGTCTTACACCGGCAGAGTAGAAAAGCACTATTCATGAATGTAAGAATGAACTATAAATTAATAATAAATAAAAAACACACATCTTTTATACCTGACCCTAAAATGCCATACCATCACCTCGTATCATAGGCATGACCTTTATAACATTTTAATATATATATTCAACACCCAGACACAGAACAGATACAAATTTCATCTGTAAAAATTTTCCGCCATTTTGTCAGGCTCGAATCCACGGCCCACAAGATAGGAAGGAAGCCGTGAGGTACCGTCAGAGAAGAATAGTACCTCCCCCTGTACTAGGTGTAAGAGGTGACTAAGGTACCAGAACCGATAGATGGCCGTAAATCCATCCGAAACAGTGCGGCTCAAATGCACAGGGATGGGCAGCAGCATCCCCATTGCGAAAACACGCTAACATTGCCAACACGCTTGCCCAGAGCGGCAATTATGAACAAAATAACTTCTTTCTTAGGGAGGCCTATGTCCAGCAGTGGACCTCCAATGGCTGGTATGATGATGATGATGAAAGTTTGTGAGTATAGATGTATTTTTGTTACTCTTTCACGGGCAATCGGCTAAACACATCTGGTTGAACCTCAGCAATAACATAGATAGTCTGGTATAACACATAGCTTACTTTGTATTCCGCAAAACATTTTCCCACAAGATAGCCTTTTATTCTCTATGGGATCAACACGAGTTGTTGCACAGTTTACCTGTTAGAAAGCGACATACCCCTCAGTGATGAGGTAATAAATGAAACTTTAATGTGTAGCAATTTTTTTAAGAAATGGTAACTATATTCTTTAATACCAGACTATTTTCCTTAATTCAATTATGTAGCATATGTAAGGTTCGACGGCGCATTCGGTAGTATACCTATCTTGTGCGCCAAGGGACGTGGGTTCGATTCCCAACTAGTACAAACATTTGTGAGATGGATTTGTATTGTATTAAGTATTATATTTGTTTAAAACACAATTACCTTTAGCTACTTTTCTCAGAGTCCGGTGGATGGTTAAGACGTTGTGTGAATTTATAAATTTACTAGCTTCTTCATTTACTTACTTCTTCCTAGTTTTGTTCAAGAGAAGCTAACATAAAAAACAAGTACCGCCAAGCAAAGATTAATTAGCTTAAAATTTAACTATCACTAATTTTCTCTATATTAAAATTTCTGTGTGCCGTAAGCATTATTCTCATCAGAGCTATTGGAAGTCCACAGCTCCCCAAGGCCTAAGGGCAAGCATATTGACAATCGCAGAGCGCAACTTTCTTTAGGAGATATTGCATCCCCGCCCTGTGCATTTAAACTGTTTCGGATGGATATACCGCCATCTGTCGTGTCTGGTACCTTAGCCACTTACAACACCTGGTACAGTTGGAGATACTATTCTACTCTGCCAGTATCTCGGCATAATACGGAAACAAAAATAGCCGAATCGCTCAAGCCATTTTCTAGTTTAACGCCTATCAATATTTTTTGGTATTTATATATAGAAAAATGTACATTTGTGGCAAATTCGCCCCTGTATTAGTGCATATCCCCGCTCATTCCAAGCCAACATGTGACCAAACTTTAAAGTCCAATCGGATATATAACCTTCATTTGACATAACATTTCCGTGTGAAAAATCTGGACAGACAATTTCACACCCTATTAGGAAAGTCAGAAGTCCCATTATGGTCGAACACTGGGAAACATTGAATATAACTTTACAGGACTTTAAAATTGGGTATTGTAAGTTTGGGTGCACTTTGGCCCGAGTATTTTTGGTGCAATGTTTGGTTTAAGTTATAAGACTAAGAAGGCATCTGATTAAACACAGAAAGTTGATTAAACCTTTATATTTTATTTAATGACGGGTCAGACGGTGCAGATAGTAGTGATCCCCACCCGGGGACAAATACACACACCGGCACATTTAGGGGAACACAAAAAAAGGTTGATTTTTTCAATGAAATTGAAAAAATCTCAAACTTAAAATAACTAATTGAAATCAAAATAAGCTACTAATTACCCGGTTTTAAAGGAAATAAACGTTAATTACGATAATTAGTAAAATAAGGCACTAGGAGTGTGAGATTTCAAATCGATTTTTTTACAAAAATATCACAAAAGTCATAAAATTAATAGCGTGTGTTACCTCCACGGGCTCAAAGCAAATATTTATATAATAATAATAATAATAATAATAATAATAATAATAATAATAATAATAATAAATTCCCACAACATCTCATACATTGACCTGACTCCGTGGTAAGTCGCTTAAAGCACTTGTGTTACGGACGCCAGACAACAGAGGAATCACAAATATACTACTTAAATATATATATTTTACACCCATACACAGAGCAAACACAAATATCATCATATAAATATGATGATATGCGTGTTTATTCTGCGTATGGGTGTTAAATATATATTTTTAAATCATGTAACATAAATGCTTTAAACTACTTATCTCGGAGTCAGGTGTTAAATAAATTCATTTATTTATCATTTTATAAAATACTTGTCCTGTTGTAATACCGCTGAGGTAACGCCATAGTAGTACCTCCCTCTGTACCAGGTATCGTAAGAGGCGACTAAGGTACCAGCACCGACAGATGGCGTTATATGCATTCGAGACCGTGAAGCTCAAATGCATAGAGCAAGGATGAGCAGCAGCATCCCCGGTGCGAAAGCTGCGCTCTGTGATTGCCAAGAAGCTTACCCAACGCGGCAATTATGTGTGAAATTCCCTTCTTTCTTTATAAGTGTTTTTGTCCAGAAGTGGACTTCCAATAGCTGTATTCCAGTAGCTGAAAAACAGAATAGTTTATATCTTAATATAAATAACTTAGGACTACGTCTGCCGGAATGCCATCACCTAGCAATTTATGGTCCTCATAGAAACAGTTATATTTTAAGGATGTAAGGAATTACTCGTATTTATACTTCTTTGCGAATTTTATACTTTAAATAAAGGACGAAGAGGTAACAAACAAACATTATTAACAACATTCATAATATTAGTTACCTGAGGTTTCCTCGTCATATCAAACATAGGACGTCCACTGCTGGACATAGGCGCCCCCTAATGATCTCCAATAGAACCGGTTGTACGCGGCTACATTCTGCGCGATCCTGCGGTTGTAGTCAGATCATCTGTTCAATTTGTGAGTGATGCCCGACGCTGCGCTTGCCAGTACGTTGTCTTCATTCCAGAACTTTACGACTCCATCGGTTGAGGTTTTTTGATTTTTTTTTATGCATTGCAAATGTTGAATCGGATTGATATGCGGTCCAAGTGCCAGTCCAAGCGTCATCGCATTTCTAAATCATTTCTAGGCGTACATTTCGTTGCCAGGCGTCTGGTTAAAGCTGCACACAGTTTGTCTTTTTAACTTCAAATAAGGAGGAGTCGATTTTTCTACTTCAGAAAAGGAAGAGTTGATTCAATTCGAATGATTTTTTTTATTGCTTATCCAGACAGAGTAAACTGTGTCCGACTTTTGTTAGGCGTTTCAAGTGCTTCTCATTTATCACAGAACACAGAAAGAATAAGGACAACTAGGTTTAACATACGCACTTTTCTACTATAATTCTTTTACTTTGGATTTTTATATCGATAAAGACACGAAATGAACATGCCAGTGGTACCGGCAGATTAGAATAGTACCTCCTCCTGTATCATGTGTCGTAAGAGACAACTGAGGTACCAGAACCGAAAATGGCGGTTTATTCATCCAAATTGGTGTGGCTTAAATGCAACATGGGCTGCAGCATTCCCGTTGCGAAGCTACTGTCTGCGATTGCCAGTACACTTACCCTGCGTACCAATAATGAGCTGGTTCCCCCTTTTTTGGGGGGGCCTATGTCCAGCTTTGGACGTTTTACGGCTGCTATGATGATGATGAAATGAAGCGTTGTACCGTTTAGCAATTTTCGATACAGGAGAATTGGTAAACTAAATAGCTTACTAAAATAAGTAAGTAATTTTTATTATTATTATTATTTTATATAGTAACTTATTGCTTGGGGTAAAAAAATATATAGGCGGTCTTTTGGCCTAGTGTTGAATAAATAACGTAAGAGACAACATTTATCTGACTAAAATAACCGCCTTCTATAAAATAACGTATCTTGTAGGTGCATGTTTCAGAGTTCTAAACTGTTATGGAGTATTTGAGAAATATTTCCCATTTAGGATCCAATGATTGAATTTGTGCGTAATGTTTCAATTCGCCATTGCTTTTTAAGTTCAGGTCTTTACATTTGTTTAGTTTTTCTATGTGTGTGGATAAAAGATTATGAATGTAAGGTACTGCAATGTTTATGATATATACATACATTACACTATTGCATGCTATTGTCTTATGGGTTATAATAGTTCCATCCCGGTTAATATTATGATTTCGATTCTTCAGTATGGATTGAGGAGTATGTTCGTAATATGGGACATTTTTTACGATGAAATTATAAATAAATAAATTCCTACAAGACCTGATTCTGTGGTAAGTCGCTTAAGCACTTATGTTAGACATCAGACAACAAAGGAATCATAAACATACTACTTAAATTGATATAATTAACACCCAGGCACAGAAAAAACATAAAAATAATTAAAAAAAATTCCTGGCAGGAATTCGAACTCACGACCTTTAACGCACAAGACTGGATCATCCATCTGCGCCATCGGGCCCGTGAAATTTTTGAGATAGGTGCTAATGGACTACTAAAGCTGACCAAGTGGTCATGTCTGTGTTAACGATCAGTATGCTTTTACTGGCACCAGTAATGTGCTGAATAATTTCAGACGCGATGTAGCAAAGACAGCGAAGGTCGGACCACACCCACATACACACCTTCATGGTTGCATATTATGTGTTTTCTCTAGTTCTTCATTTTTTGTTAAAATGTTAGCTTTAGACATTAATGGAAATCGCCACGCTTGTGGGTTAGGCGCGCGCTCAGAGCAGTCTCGGCGAAGGCAGCTGAGACATCCAGCAACTCAGATGTTCTCAGTTCACCTGAATATCCGTGGTTATTACTTTTTAGCACCCACACGGGCTGAGTCTGCTAACTGCCGCCTTTACTTCCTAAATACGAACGGCACGGGGAATCTATACGTATAGACTAATTTAGAGTTTCTGTTCGTAATAAAAAAACAGCTTATTAAAATAGACATATCAAAGTCAATGGACGGACTCGATGGCGCGGATGGTAGTGATCGTATCTTGTGCACCAAAGGTCGTGTGTACGATCCGATAAATATTATGTTAAACATTTGTATTTGCATTGTATCTGGGTGTTTATGATTTAAGTATGATATTTGTAATCGTTACACAAGTAATTCAAGCAACTTATCTCGGAGTCAATTCAATGTATAAGATGAACGAGAGACGACTGAGGTACCAGAACCGACAGATGGCGATATATCATTCCGAAACAGTGTCATTCAAATGCCCAGGGAGGGGATGGGCAGCGTCGTGGCCACGGTTGCAGAAAGGTAACCGAAAAGACATATATAAAAGCAATAATATGGTTATGTAAATAAACGGCGTTTTACAGCCGTTAAAAGAGTTTTGCGTCGTAAATGTTAGAAAATATATTAGTAAGAAAATAAGTATTCATATAATACTTAATGAAACCCTCGAGACCTCAAATTTCTGGGCAAGATAATTGGGGGGATTCCTTCCTAAGATTCATCCCTAGAAATTAATTAGTGGAAGATTAAGACCAATGAGTTTTGTGATTTATAGCCCCGCAGCCGCCTCTGGTGTTAGGGTACCGCGGGAACTGACGTCGGGTAAACAAACGAAATAAAATTAATAAAAATTAAGACATCTAATATGTTGATTTTCATATATACATCACGCCTACCGGGGTAGGCAGAGACTATGGATCTCCACTTGTTACGATCTTGGCATACCCCTCTTGCTTCCTTTACTCGCGTTAGTCCTTTTATACACGCTCGTTTATTCTTGGTACTTGGTACTTACTACATTTGCAAAAAACGGGCACCTAAGCAATGAACCATTTCAAATGTTACTATTGGTTTGTTTGATAATTATAGGTAGTTTTACTTTCACAATTTTGTAATTTAATAAGCAAATAATCGTTTTCGTCAGTATTATCATAAAATTTTGATAAAATTTATGGGTTTTCATGCTAAAGTTCACTAGTAGTGTATGCTCGCTAGTAGTGCATATGCTTGTGAAGTAAAAGTTAATAAAGATTGTTGTTTGTATTTCTTTAATAAAGTAAAAGCAGATAAATGTTAAGTATCGAGTGTGACCCCCTCTAGCTGAAATCTCAGCTTGAATTCGTCTGGGTATGCTAGCGAGGATATCCCGGATATTTGCTTGCGGAATACGTTCCCACTCCGCGGTAATCACATTCCTCAGCTCTCTGATGGTCTGCGGAGCCGGTTGTACTGATCTAACGCGTCGTTTCATAACGTCCCAGACATGCTCTATAGGATTGAGGTCGGGACTTCGAGCTGGCCAATCCAAACGACGAATGTCGATCTCTTGCACATACGTTTCCACATCGCCGGACTGGTGGGCGCGAGCGTTGTCGTTTATAAAAATTGAGTCTTCGCCTAAAGCGGCCAATGCGGGTTGTGCATGAGGAATTAGAACTTCCGTTATGTCCAATCAGTGAGCCGTTTTCAATGAAGACTAAGTCTGTACGATCCATTGAATTTATTCCTACCAAAATCATAACAGAGCCCCCACCATAAGGTGTGATTTCTTCATAACAAGCCTCTGCAAAGCGTTCTCCTCGTCTTCGTAGCACTCGCCGACGTCGATCTTCACCGAACAGAGTTATCCTGGCTTCATCGGAGAACAATACCCTATTCCAGTCTTCTTGAGTCCATGACTCACAATTTCGAGCAAACCTAAGCCTGGCAACTCTGTGCTCACGGAGTAACTTAGGGCCGCGGGCCGGGCGATGACTGCGTATATTGGCCACGAGAAGCCTCCTCCTAACCGTCCACAGACTAATATGCACATTTATTACTTCTTCGAGGTTGTTCTTAAGGTCCATATACGAAGACTTGCGATCTTAATGCGCGACTCATAAGAAAACGATCATCTCGTGGGTGGGTACATGGTTTTCTTCCAGAACCAGGCTTTCTCTCGACGGAACCGGTGTCTTGATACCGCTGCCAGGTCCTTTGAACCGTCGAGCGACTCACACTTAGCTTTTGAGCCACGAAGCATTGTCTGCAACCCTCTTCCAGCAGCGCAATAATTTTGGTAGCTTTTACCACTTTCTCTAACATTATTGATACAGCTAAACAGCAATAAATGAAGCTTTGACAATTAAAAATATGGAATAAATTCATAAAAATTGGCTAAAAGTTATGCAAACCGATATATCTTTTGGAACTTCGCTCCAAAAATGTAGGATTAAAGGTGGTTTTCTGTAAAAACGAGCATCAAACGAAAATTTGAATTTAGAACGTACTGTTTTAATCACCACGGCATTTTTAAACCGGCCAGTAACATGTACAGATGATTGAAATCATTTTGGTACCGTATTGTTTTAAAGAAGTATTGAATCAAAATCGCCCGTTTTTTTGCAAATGAGTGTATTTGTGCAGTCATTCTACTTTCATCCATCCTTTCTATTATTGATTTTCATCTGGTGTAAATTTATATGATTATTTGACTCTTACAAATAAATAAACCTGTTCCAGGTTTTTAACGGTTTGCAACTACAGATAAACTGATAAACTCCCGTTTTGCAGTCATACTGATCTGTGCATATACATATTTTAATTATCTAGTTTATCATTATCATCATTTCAGCCATTGGCGCATTATAATTATTATATTTATATATATATTATATTATAAAGAAACCGTGAGAGTAGAATAG
>JACJUM010003223.1:1985423-2123106 GCA_020976665.1 Heortia vitessoides | reverse complement strand
GCGATGGCCAAGTCTCAATATGTTTATATAAAACATTAAAGAATTTTAATATCGATATGCGTCACTATAAGATGCTGTTAATTATTACGTAACAACTTAATGCTTCAACTACGGAGATTCCAGACACAATTGATTTTCAATTGTTATGGACCACGATCGTGGTCTTAGAGACTGGACGTATTAAGACAGAAAGTCGCTTAAGTAGAGACTGAATAAATTAATAACCGACTTGGTATTACATGGATCTCACAACTTTTTACTGCAGAACAACTGAATTGCGAGACTTGGTTTTTTTTGACAAGTATTGTTTTTGATGGGATCTCATTTCTTTTTGTATATTGTAAACAGTTACGGATACAAAGCGGCGGCCGCCATGAGTTCAGACGCGGAACCGTAAGTACTGGTTTTTACCATTGCCGTTGTATACAAATTAGCGTTAATGTAGGTGTCTCCATGCTCGTCACAAGTATACACTTGTAACTCATCCCAATGCGCTACCACATACTCGATTATAGCAAGTCTAATAACGACGACTCAATATTCTCATACATAGAGAATGACAAAGAATGAAATAAACACGAACCATCACCAGGTATAGGAACAGCCCAGTGTGGACAAGGCTGATCATTCACATACAGTATTACTGAATCCATTGCGACTACCTACAAGTTAGATTGCAAAGTTATTTTTATGCAGAAATACGATTAGGTAATAAGAAATTTATAAATACTTAGGTACTTAAAGTATCAATATTTAATTTAAATTATTTATTCGAACAACGTCTAAATTGTAAGCAAATACAGTAAATTGTAAGCAAATAATATCAGTAAACCAATGAGAGTAGCCTTTAGTCGTCAAACTTATAATATAGCAATCGAAATTATCAATGAAAATCCCAAACTTATAGGTAAGAATTCTGGGCACATCCGAACAGCATTGGGTCGCTCGCGCGTATGAGCGCGGCTGCTGCTCGCTCGGCGACATTCACTTGCGCACGCCCCGCCACTGTCCCCGCTGCGCCACTGTCCCCGCCCCGCACCCTCGCGCGGCGCGTAGCAACGGCCGTGCTAACTCGCTAGCGTCTATAATTATATAATAATTATATAACTATACAACCTTACGCACTCGTAATAAGTACGAATACGCACGTAGGTACGTTTTTTGCATTAATAAATAATTTAATACACGTGTTTTCATGACGGGAATACCGATTGGCTGTATGGGCTTAGTTTTTTTTTGCGGTTTTTTCTAGATTTTTTAGTTTTTCCTTGATTTATTCGCCAAACACTACTTACATTCCAAATTTGAAGCTTCTAGGTCTGCTAGAAGTGCCTTAGACTTTTGATGATCATGAGTCAGTGAGTGACAAAATTAAACAAAATTAAGAAATTTGACCCGTTATAATTCTTAAAATACTGGTCCAAATTGAATGAAATTTGAAATATGCGTGTCTTTACAATGCCTGCATGGTTACTGAAAATTTCAGTCTTCTAGTTTTATCCACAACGAAGTTACAGGGGGTCGAAAATGGCCTGAATTGCTCCGAGTTGCTTCGAGAAAAGGATGGTACGGCCGTGACGCTTTTTTGCTCGACTTGGTGGGGGCACTGCCGTGCCCCCAGATAGAGGCTCTCGGAGATTGTTTGTATTTATACATTGGTTTAATTTATAATGTACCTCATACTGCCTTATTATTGTTGTATTTCTCTTCTGTCCAAAGGTTGCCTGGAAGAGATCGCTCTCTGCGATAAGGCCGCCTATTATACTGTACTGTTGTATGTTCTTCTATGTTATTTGAACGTGTTTCTTATGGTATGTACAAAAAAAAATTATTATTATTATACATGTGAGGAAGCCACACTAGTGTTGCCAGTATGCTCGAGGGGGCAATGGGTCGTGTTCACCGGAAAGAATACGAATGTAGTGTTTATGATTAAAGAGTGGCATTTAATGGGTGGAAAGCATTTATTAAAGTTATGCTATTAAATGGAGAAAGAAGTGGGCAGAAAGTTATTTGTAATGTGTGCATTTTAATATGAGAGGCAGCAGTTAGCCGTGAGATACTGGCAGAATATAATAGTACCTCACACTGCATCAGATGTCGTAAGAGGTGACTGAGGTACCATAACCGGCAGATGGCGGTAGGCAGCAGCATCCCCGTCGCGGTAGCTGCACTCTGCGGTTGCCAACACAAGCGTGTTGGCAGCGCAGCAATCATGGGTATAAAACCTCCTTTCTTGATTTCTTTGATTTGATGAGGGATGAAGGGCTAAAATAGTTAGCTGAATCAAACTTAGTAATCCTTGCGATACAGTTGGCGTGCTATGGCAGCGCACAACACAGGCGTACGCCAAAAAAACAACCACTGTGAAATAATAATGTATATCTCAAAGTGATCCCAAAAAGTTTCGATGTGTTCGTGCGGAATATTATTCGGAAAATAAATACCAAATCAAAAAAGTTGGGCAGCAAACTTCTTATAAATTACATTGTCATACAGTTGACGATATTTCGCACCAGTTAACTTGTTTGTAGTTATGAACATAAACTATTTTTACTATATATTTATGCATTGAATAAGTTTTTTACCCCTTTTTTACGGTTTTGCGGTTATTAGCATCTCGGTTTACTTTATTAAATGATGAAGAGGACGCCAGAGTCAAGTTCAGATCATATCTGACCTCTGCCGCATAACGATATGATCACTTAATTCTAGCAATTCCTTTCGCTACCCAGAGTATACTTAAACAACTGCGTTTTTTTATTATTTTTTTAGACCAGGTCGACGAACAAGCAAGAGATATAATAATAATTATAAATGCTAAGTAATAGTTATTATTAATTAAATGTCATTAACAGGTCTTATACCCAATTCATTATCCCAAAGCCTGTAAACATTATTTATACGATCATATGTACTCTATCATCTTCAAAAAGTCACAATACTAAACACCTGTCGCATCACAAGAAAATTCCTTTCCTCTTCCAGTGTCTCAAATATAATTTCTGCTTCGCTAAGCCCGCGGTAGTTTCAAACGACACCCTCTTTACAGGAGAATAAAAATCTAAAAATAAAAAGATAATAATAATTAATACTTTATTGTTCACCAAACATAAAAATATATGAAAAAAATAACAGTAATCATAAAGTACAATGGGCGGCTTTATCGCAATAGCAATTTCTTCCAAGCAACCTCTAGATGGAAAGAGTGAATGAAACTTACAGGTAATAAAAATAAATATTTTTTTATATAAAATATACATTATCTTGCATTATATAAAATGATATACACGCACATTCATTTACTCCTTCGTGCACATTACAGAGCGTAAGTGCCTAAAATAATAGACTAGACTTATTTTAGATACTTGAGCATCAAAACCTATTATTGTTTAAGTTTCCTTTTGTTGAATATGTTTATTTCTATAATTATTATTCAGTTCGCGATAGCAAGCGTCACCGCAGCCTAAAGACGCTCGTAATATCACAGGAATCACTCGCACGTTGCTGGCCTTGTTATTTGAAGATATTAAGTCACATTACCCAGTATCTGCACTGCTTCTCTCATTATTCAAACCGGAATACAGCAATGCGATCTATTTTTCGGTAGAAATAGGTGAGGGTGAGGTACCAATTGCCGATAAACTTTTTATAAGGTCTACCTCATGCTTTTTACAACATCTGGTACAAAGGGAGATACTGTGCTACTCTGCCGGTAAACTATGGCACGCAATTAGTATAACATTTAATTCAAAGTAGTAGACCTTTGTATACCTGTAGTTCGCATACTTAAAGAATGCAATGATTTTTTCTTTTATTTCAGAATCATCTTGTGCAATAAGTCGAACTCGTCATGAGTTCGACTCCCACCCAGAGCAAACATTTATATAATGATATTTGAGTTTGTTCTGTGTCTGGGTGTTAAATATATGTATTTAAGTAGTATATTTGTGATTCGTCTATTGTCTGGCGTCAGTAACACAATTGCTGTAAGTGACTTACCTCGGAGTCAGGTAAATGTATAAGTGGGGATGGAAATTTTTTTTTTCTCATTAAAAAATATGACACGGGAATCCTGAATTGTAAGATAACTGTCACAAATAACACCCAGAAACGTTACATACAAAGTGAGGCGTAATAATATCAATTTAATAAAAATAGATCAAAAGGCAAGCTCGTTTAATTTTGTGAAATTAATATAAAACCGCCATAGATGAAAGGTTGTATAATATGGTAATTATTTCGCGGGACCCTAATTACCGTCATCAATCATCAGTTAACTAGCGGTTAACCATTTATATCAGTGGTACACAAACTGTGTAACACATTGACCCGGAAATACTAAAATTCCCACAACATCTCATATATTGACCTGACTCCGTAGTAAGTCGCTAAAAGCACTTGTGTTACGGACGCCAGACAACAGAGAACTCACGAATGTACCACTTAAATATATATATTTAACACCCAGACACAGTACAGACACAAATATCATCATGTAAATGTTTGTTCTGGGTGGAAATCGAACCCACGACTTTTGACGCACAAGATCACAACCATCTGCGCCATCGAGGCTGTCAAAAAAACCTTAAATGACTTTTTTCATAAAATATTCGCAGTACTAAAAAAAATTGCCGGAGATTCCGGTAAAATAGTACCTTCCCATATCAGGTATTGTAAGAAGCGACTAAGGTACCAGAACCTACAAATGGCGGTATATTTATCCAAAACAGTTGACTCACTATTCACAAAACATTGATCTGACTCCAAGATAAGTCGCTTAAAGCAATTGGTTAACGCACATGAGGCAACAGGGGATCAGATATCTTATTTATATATATTTAATAGGTGCCACAGACAAACACAAATATCATCATATGGCCTTTAAAGATAACCGAATCTACAAATACTTAATATTATTAATTAATTCCTTCAATAATACCAATTACATACAAATCACGGACAAAATGGATTTTCTTGACAAACAAAGTTAAGTAAATCTGTATGGGTTGCGGTTGCCTTAAGTTTGGGAGTCTCTAGCCTTTAGCTATAGCAATTGATAAATACAACGCGCTATAATCATCGCAACATTTTACGGCAAGGGTTGGTTGATATTAATGCATTACGGACCAGCCATCTGCTGAAGGTTTAATGTGCTTTGGACTCTCCCACCATTCTCATGACGTCATTATCGTGCCAAATTTAATGCTTAAACGGAAGCGGCAGCTAAATAAATATTATTTTTAAAACTATATATTAAATCTTGAAAAAGGCATCACAATAAATGTACCTTAGAACACAAATTTTAAACAGGCAAGCCTTTTGTTATCCCCATGCTTGTTTGTCGATCTGGTCTAATTTATAAGTATAAAAAAGCTGACTTATTGACTGACTGACATATCCACGCAGGGTCTAAACTATAAGGGTTAGAAACTTGAAATTATGCACAAGAATTCCTTTTATAACCTTAGGGAGCACTTAGAAAGTATTTTTGGAAAATTATTCCATAAGTGGGTATAACGGGGATGCAAATTTAGTATGAAACTTTGCTATTTTTAATGTTTAACATACCAGCCATTGAAAGTCCACTGCTGGACATAGGCCTCCTCAAGAAAAGGGGAATTTTGCCCGTAACTAATCGTTTTCGCGTTGGGGATGCTGCTGCCCAACCTCGCCCTGTGCATTTGGTACCTTAGTCGCCTCTTACGATACCTGGTACAAGGAGAGGTACTATTTTACTCTGCCGGCACCTCACGGCTAACGTTTTTTGAAGTTATTAAAATGAATTTAAGTATAAAGATTCTTTACTGAACGTCATGAAATACATGAAAATATTTTTTTGGATATCATCCCTTAAGGGGGTAAAAGGGGGTGCAAAGGTAGAATGAATATTTTACAACGTAGTTGATAAAATAGCGGGACGCTACTAATATTAAATAAAAAAGTGGTTCCTGTTTCTCTATAATAATCGCAACAAACAAGATGACATGTCATGTCTATCTGTCACTTCCGAATAAATAACTCAAATATACCCCGACTCCCCGGCGCGTGTGTTAGCGGAAATTGGAAATGAATTCTGTTTGCGAACAATTTTCCTTGAGTTGGCCAAATTTATATATGGAAATAATTCACTGGCGAATTAAATATTACTATGGCACATGTTACGCAAAATTATGTATTGCTATATCGAATTTAGATTTTTATAAATACCGTTTTTCTTTATTAATTCAGGTCGACTAACAAGCCAGTAGTAAGTGACACTCGTAGCTCAAGGACGTCACTAGCGCGTTGCCAATCTTGTGGCTGGAATATAGTTATTGCACTGCCACTTTCACCCTTAATGCTAAAAATAAAATAAAAATAAATAATAATAAAAAAGATAATAAAAAACCCTAAATCAACTGCAATGCGTACACTGCTATTTAGCGGTGTTCGCGTGAAAGTGTGTTATGTGAAAGTAAAGTGTATGTAAACTGAATAATGAATAAAAAATGAATAATGTAAACCAATGCAATCGACCTTTTTATGAGGTCAAACTCATGTGAAACTTTTCACATTTTCACATTAAACACAACAACAATGGACCTGTATAGTCTGAGGTAGGCGGAAGAGGAGAAGGTCGAAGGAGTCCAAACACGTCATCATCATAAAATGACAGCCGCAGGATGTCCACTGCTGGACAAAGGTCCCAAGCGATTCTAATAATTGGGATTGAATTAGACAAGCCTGGTTGCGTTGATGGATTCGATCCCCACCCAAGAAAAACATATGTTGAATATTGGCCCTGAGGTACCGGCAAAGTATAATAGTACCTCCCACTTTACCAGGTGTCGTAAGAGGAGACTGACGTACCGGAACCGACAGATGGCGGTATATCCATCCTTCTATATAGTACCGTCTATATAACATCAAAATCTGACGAAATAATTTCTTTTGGATTAATTTATTTAAGTTGAAATGGCATTCACACATAAGTCATATACGAATAATGGTTTGTCAATATTCCTACGCATTTCGCTCATTACGAAGAAAGAATTGTCAATGGTGATGCCCTTCTGCCTGTATACCAACGGATTTGTTGCATCTGTTCTTCTTTGTGGCGCCCTTCTGACTTTTAAGTAATACCATGAACTGTCTTTACCTATAAATAAACATTGTAGTCCCATGACGCACAAAACAGATTACACTTTCATATACTATTCTTAACAACCTTATAACCTGTATTGACAATAAATATTTGATTGATTGACTGATATACATAACAAGGACAAAAATTCATCATCATATCAGCTATTGGCAGTCCACTGCTGGACATAGGCCTCCCCAAGAAAGGGGCAATTTTGCCCATAATTGCCGCACTGGACAAGCGTGTTGGCAATCGTAGAGCGCAGCTTTCATGAAGGGAATGCTGCTGCCCATCGACGCCCCGTGCATTTGAGCTACAAGTTCTCGGATGGATATACCGCTGTCTGTCGGTTCTGGTTGGTACCATAGTCAGCCTATTACGACACCTAGTACAGAGGGAGGTACTATTCTACTGTGCCGGTACCTCTATTGTTGTTACTGGTTAACATACATAGGTCGAATAATTTCGACTTGAAACACTGATGTATGTCGGTAGAACCGTGTGTGATTTTAATCAAATTACTTTTATTATGCTTCATAAAGAGCTGAGTGTAAAAAGATTATAACCATCGGATTACTCTGAAATTTCTTTTTAAATCCGAGTTAAACATTTCCTATTTCCCAATTTTATCCGAAACATTAACACGGTAATTGAAAAAATATTTACATTTCTGTTGGTTGTGCATTCATGAGTGAAACTGATGAATGTAAAGACTATTCATTTTATTTACGATAAAAAAACAACATTGCCTTATATATATTCTTTTTTAATTTAATGTCGATAGGTATTTTTTTACATTGAAATATTTTTTAATTTGCCGGGCCAGATGGTTAAATATTTATATGATGATATTTGTGCTTGTTCTGTATCTAGGTGTAAAAAATACGTATTTGAATAGTATATTCATAATTCTATTTTCTGAAGTCCCTAAATGCTTTAAGAGACTTATCATGGTGTTAGGTCAACGTAAGAGTCGCTTAAAATTATACCAATAAATGAAAAAAGAAAAAGAAACAAGATTTTATGAATGTTGAAAATAATTAACAACAAACGTTATATATGAAGATAAAATAGAGAAAAGAGAAGATCCAATTTGTGCGTCCACTTCCTTAGAAACAGTATTCACTTCGTTTGACTCTTTTACTAAGTTACTAAGAAGAACTGAAAGACAACATGCTGAAAGAGCTAGAGAAAAGCAGTACTTCACTTTGAGATGAAGACTGTTATATAAAATGCAAATTTGATAGCATATATACACATAGATTGTACTGGACATAGGCCTCTCCAAAAAAGGAGGATTTGCGCCCATAATTACCACGTTGGGCAAACGAGTTGGCAATCGCAGAGCGCAGCTTTCGCGACAGGGATGCTGCTGCCCATTCCCGCCCTGTGCATTTGAGCTGCACTGCTCCGGATGGATATGGTCGCCTCTTACGACACCTGGAGCAGTGGGAAGTACTATTCTACTCTGCCGGTACCTCACGGCTTCTCCAAGTGATTACCGAAATCTCAGTGATAGTACATATACATAAATAGTATATATACATAGAAAGTATATATACATAAATAGTATATATATATACATAAATAGTAAATATACATAGCCAAGTCAAATCTAGAGCGTCCATTTATCATTAGTTATATAAGATTTGTGTTTTAATTTTATTTTACAATGTTGTATCTTCTTATAAATAAATTTCAAGATTATCCACATAACTTGGCACCCATTTAGATATCAATTCTTTATCGGAAAAGTCGCCAACTATGCATTTATATATGGGATGGAATATTTTAAATTACTCCGCGCCATTTCATCAGCCATGGCATGTCAAAACTAACACAGAACCGCCCATGGTTAGTACTGAAGGACCTGGTGCTGGCTTGGGTTAATAGAATTGGTTTAAAAACAAGATTTGTGAAACCTTAAGTCTCTTATAGCCTAAGGAGAGGCTTGGCCTCCCAGTCTACTATGTACTTATATAATAATAATAAATGTTTATGTATCTTATGTTTTAATATCGGGGATTCATCAAATTACGCAAATATTTCGTAAACATGGGCAGAATTTCGTCTTTCTCGGAGAGGCCAAAAGTCTAGCTGTAGAAATTCTAAGATGAACGTATAAAGATGTTGATAACTGAGAAAGGCTTACAACTGTCAGAATTGCAATTATTTTATCACGGACGCCATCTTTAAATACTGATCTTCAGTTATTTTGAGATATAGATTGACTTTAAGATTCCTATTATGTAGTTTAAAAACAATAGCAGACAATTTTCATTGTATTCTTTTGTGATAAAATAGAAATATCTATAGAGAAATATTTAAATTTATTTAAAGTTTTGTTGTGTTTGTTTTGCAACTATTTTCAGACGACTTAAGCCCAGCTTTTAAGGGCTTTACAATTATTTTACACGAAAACAAATTGTTTGTGGTGACACACACTTCGCTATTGGAATAAACGGGACAACAAGCAGATATGATTGTCCGAGTTAAAATATTGAAACAAGTCATTTCAATTTAAACGACCTTACGTCTTAAGAGTTCAGAGTGAAAACAGTTTCCGAAACGTCAAATATAAAGACATAATTTCAAATTCAAAATATTTATTTCAGACATTAATAATAAGATACTATATAAGGAAATTTCACGAAGAAAATGACTGCAAGTTATTTTTTTTAGTAATTTTTTTAATGAATATAACCTCTGAAGTCTGTAAGTATATGGCCAGCCGTGAGAGAAGAGAAGAGAAGAAGAGAGAAGTATTTCAACGGGATGAAGTACTTTTGTTATGATATGAACGTATCTACATAAAAATATATTATTTTAATCATAATTAAAAATGTAAGACGTCGGAAGATGAAGAAAAATTTACGTGCTTAATACTATTCGCAAAACTGAAAAAAATTCCGTGAGGTACCGGTAGAGCAAAACAGTACCTGCCCCTGAACCAGGTGGTGCCAGAGGCGACTGAAGTACAAGAAACGACTCATAACAGCACGCCTGTTTCCCTATATCTTGAGGAGGCCTATGTTCAACAGTAGACTTTCATGGATATGATAATGATGATATCGACTGCATCTAATATAAATTTAATCAGATAGCCGGCCCATTGCACGATTCGATATCCGATACTGGGCTCGTATGTGGTCTCCATTCCGTAACCTTTCGGCTTAAATAGCTGGTTTCGGTTTTGAGTACTACGTATTACAATCCTACATCAACCTATAACGCTGGACTACATCTGCAGCTCCTCCATCGACCTTTATGATTCGATCGCGACAAAATAGGTATAAAGTAAGTATATAAATAGTCAATAATAAATTGAACAAAATGTAGTAAATCAACTGAAGACTGCGGAGATCCGAATAAAAACTGCAATTACCAACGTAACCCAACGGATTAGCAAGTTAAAGTGACAATGGCACATATTGTGATATCAACACATTATCACATCACCAGCAGTACCGACAACCCATAGACCAGTAAGGTCCTGGAATACAGACGACAGCAGGACATCCATCAAGATGGACAGACCATCTATTTGGATTGTGCTGGATAGAGGCCGCTTACAAACTATCTTTTTTAATTCACTCGGAAAGGCTTAACAATGTCCTACAACAACTTTAACAATGTCCTACAACATTCCTGATAAAATTTATCTATGACTGGACAATAATACAAGTGATACAAGTGTAGATAGTTTTATACAAAACAAGTAACGTCACGCGGCTTTACCCTCGTTAAGTTGTAGAATTCTCATACTTCCTTTAGCACCTCCTTTTACCCTTTTAAGGGATAACTTTAAAAAAAATATTTAACACGTATTTCATGATATTTAATGATGAACGTTTATACTGAATTTATTCTAATGACTATTAAAATATTTGAATTTTCAAAAATACTTTTTAATGCTTCCTTCCTGCTGCTTTAGAAAAGGCACCCCTAAAAAAATTTAGTTTCTAACTCTTATAGTTTAGACCCAGCCATGCATATGGCAATCAGTTTATCACTCAGTCAGCTTTCCTTTTAAACTTAGAATATTTTTTCAACGCCTTAAATCAATTAAATAATGAGGTTCTTATTTTTTTTTTGGTTGCTTTACATTTGAATATCTATACCTAAAAAATTAAAAAGGTAGAGCGAACTCTCAGCATAAAAGAACACTAGGTAAAAAAATAATGCAACCTTTCGAAATGGGAACAGTCTAGGTTCGAATACCTTATAAGACCTTTGTATTTTGTTCTAGAAATAAATTGCTTTATACGTGTAATTATTTAGATTGATCTCTTACATTTAATTGCTAGAATTTTGTTAAATAACAAGTTATATAATTTTATTCGCTCAGAGTATAGTTGAAACAAACTTATGTTACCATTAACGTTTCGTATTTCTATTATTGTTATCAGTTACTTCGAATATTTCTATGTTTTCTAACTAATTATGAAGATTCCATAGTAGTTGTAAGTCCCAATATATATCAAATATTGTTTAATGTTTGTAGGTTATTTGCGTAGACTTCTAATTATTTCTTCACAAAAAGAAAAGCAACGCTTGTAATGTCAAAAGAATAAGAACTATATACCCATCGACCAGCAATGAGGTCGCGGTGTGGAACCGATCTCCTTTTTCTCTTATATCAACTTTAATGCTTGAATTTTCATCCGCTTTTTCTTTAGACCAATTCATCATACAAACACAATCCGAGTGATACTAAGCGTTACTGCAGGCTTCAGAAGCTCGCAATATCACAAGATAAAGAGGTAGATAGGTAAAAAGCTGGTTAGATGACATCAAAAAGATTGGAAGAGAAACATGGACAAGACAAGCGAAGGAGAGATATGAATGGAAGCAGCTGGAAGAGGTCTGTGTGTCACAAGACACGCTGAGCACTAAACTTGGGAACCCGATGTGTAATATATATAGTTAACATGTACATATGTTTAGTATTCAGCAATAAAGGCTTGCCGTGAGGTACCAGCAGAGTAAGATAGTACCTCCCACTGCACCAGGTGTAAGAGGCGACTATGGTACCAGAACTGACGGATAGCGGTATATCTATCCAAAATAGTGCCGTTTAAATGTACAGGGCAGCTGCGTGCAAAGCTGCGCTCTGTAATTGCCAACACGCTTGCCCAGCGCGGCAATTATGGGTAAAAATCCTCCTTTCATGAAGAGGCCTAAGACTATCAATGGCTGGTATGACTATGATTATAAATAAAGGTTTATTATAAATATCACAAGGATATTACTAGCACGTTGCCAACCTTGTGACTTGAAGATATTATGTCTCATTACCCAGTAATTTCACTGTCACTCTCACCTTTCAAACCGAAACACATTAATGCGAACACTGCGAAAGAAATCGATGATATTGGCAGTCTGTAATATCTACTTGACGTTATTAAACGTTGTTTAAATAAAAAATATTTAAATAGCAAAATATCTAAACATCTGGTAAGTGTATTATTTTGGTCAAGGAGTGCGTTACGTGGAATCATTATTTTGTGCTCTATAAAAGTTTTGTATAATATAAAGTATATAAAGTTCCTTTTGAAAGTTGAAACTATCAACTTTCATTATAGTGGCCGGTAGAGGGCGCTTATTGGACTCTCACATAGACCTTTTATAATCTGCAATCAACGGAAATTATCCGGTTTTCCAACTTCATAACTTATTTGGGCCGTTGTATGAAATTTATTCACTATTATAATAGGCCATGTTGCTGATTGCTACGTATTAATTAGGAACATTAATATGTCCAGATTACTAAAATTTACCAATGTATTCGTGTTTTAATTTTAAACCTAAGCCGTGAGGTGACGGCAGAGTAGAATAATACTTTCGTAAGTACTAAGTATTATAAAAGGCGACTAAGGTACCAGAAACGATAGATGGTAGTGTACCCATGACAGTTTAGCTTAAAGTTACAGAATGGGAATGGTCAGCAACGTCCCCGTCACGAAGGCTGCGCTCTGCTATTGCCAGACGCTTGCCCAGAATGACAACTATGGGCAAGATTCCCCTGTTTTTGGGGAGACCTATGTCAAGCAGTAGACTTTCAGTGTTAGTGAAAAAATATAAAGAAAGCCAAATTTAACTTAAAATTCCTAGGACTAGGACCTATATAAGAGAATTAGGCATTGAAGAATTACGTCGACAAAAATGCGTGACAGGCATATTGCTCATCCCCGCCGTCTTGCTGTTGTCAGTTGAATTTATGTCGCATATGATCTAAACTATCCCGGGATCTGAATTGCCCAGCTTTATTCTCCCTTAGAGCTTAAGCAGCGAGTATGGTACTTATTGGTTCGTTCGTATCTTTTTGGTTGGTTGGTTACTTGTTGGTTGGTTAGTTACTTGTTGGTTGGTTGGTAGCTTATTGGTTAGTTGGTTACTTGTAGATTGGTTACTTACATGTTGATTAATTGGTAACTTGCTGGTTGGTTAGTTAGGGAAGCTCCCATCCATCCTCCCTGTACATTTGAGCTGACTCCTAGTCCTAGTCCTAGGAATTTTAAGTTATATCAGGTTTTTTTCACATTTTTTCATTACGCCATTGGATGTCTACTGCTCGACATAGGTCTCCCCAAGAACAGGGGAAACTTGCCCACAATTGTCGTTCTGGGCCAGCGTCTGGCAATAGCAGAGCGCAGCCTTCGTGACGGAGTGGCTGCTGCCCATTCCCTCATCGTTGAATATGAGTTACTGAGCAGGGCGCTCTTACGACACCCAATATAAAGGGAAGTAATATTAAATTGATATTCAGAGAGTATTTATATATACCACGTTTAAAAGCCGTTAATTAGCCGTTATTTTATCCTGACTCCTTGGTAACGTTTGGTGACTTCACTGGTCCTCGGTTCAGCAGTTTGTATAAAAAAACACTGTGGGTTGTTTCCAGTCGAAAACAACGTAAAACTCAAACATTTGGAAGTTAAACACCACCAAATATATGCATATAAAAGTAGAAGCTGACTGACTGACTGACTGTCTGATATGAAACCTAAATTTTTTTAATAATAGGATTATTTCAAAATTCACTCAAAGAGGTAAACGCTATAGCAAATTTATTGTTTTTTAAGTAATTCGAATAAAATTCAGTATAATAATATTATAAAGCAGAAGAATTTGTTTGTTTGTTTGTTTAAACGCGCTGATCTCAGAATCTACTGGTCCGATTTGAATTTTTTTTTGTTGGATAGTCCATTTAAAGAGGAAGGTTTCAGGCTATATAACATTACGCTGAGACCAATAGGAACGAAGCGTCAGTAAGAAATGTTGCAAAAACGGGGAAAAGGCTACTAAACCTTCCAAAGTCACTATTCTACGCGGACGAAGTCGCGGGCACTGCTAGTTCAGTATAAAGGTTCTACATTGAAAATCATGAAACACGTGTAAAATACTTTTTTTTAAATCATCCCTTAAGAGGGTAAAAAGGGTTACAACACAAAGTTACTATGAAAGTTCTACAACTTACCGCGGGTGAAACCGCAAGGCGTTTTTAGTTTTATAAAAAAACTGTATGCGCTTTCGAATAACTTATTTAAACTTATTTACTTAGAACAAAAACACAGATATTAAATAAGTTATTTGTTTTATCAGTCTTAGAGTTTTTGTACTTGAAAGTTTCCCTCAGGAGAATGACCCTTCTAATTTAAAGGAACTTTGTAACAGCTTCGCCAGATGTCTGGAATGTCCCACATGGGATAAGCACTATCTAAGTACTTAAGCAAAATTAAGTACACTGTATGCCTTGTCGCTATTTCGGATGGATATACCGCTATCTGTCCGTTCTGGTACCTCTGTCGATGTACTATTCTACTCTGGCGGTACACCGCGGCAAACATAAAATTTTTGGTATATACAAGTATAAATTAATAGGCTGATCAAGTACGTAAACAGTGTCGATCTAGGTAATTCGCCTTGGTTTTTGACGATATGGCTAAATATCATTCAGGCATCTAGTTAAATGGCGCTGTTTAGTAAAGAGGCTAGGCCTACTTGGATACAAACATAAGGTCGTATTACTTTATGAATGTATACACACAAAAATTTAAAATTACTAACACCACAGTAAATGCATTATTTTAGAACCACAACAACATAGTTTATATCTTAATTTATTATTACAACATTTTTTCATGATAAACGTAAATATTTAAGACAGAACAACGTCTCTCGGGTTCGCTGGTAAAGATATAATAATACTGCAAGATCTACTGGGACCGAACCATTATAACAGACAAAATAATACAATAGGCCCGCACACTTCACGACAAACAACAGAATACAGTTTTCTGTAATAAACATTGCTGAACCAAACACCCATAACATCTAAAACATAATAAACGAAATTTCAGCGAATACACGGAATTAGCAATACAGTTCAAAATGCAGTGAAGTTAAAGCCGTCTAAATAGTTCCCATTGTTCTATCATTAACCGGTATAATAACCAAGTCATTGAAGAAACTTATGGAAATGTTGCAAATTCATTCCAGTGTCATCGAACAGTTGCATGAAAATAGTAACACATGTCACATAACCCGAATTTTTTTTTATAACTCACGAATTACAGACTCGTTAAATAAACACTTTCACGCTTGGTTTATAACCCGCGCGAAAGTAAAACACATTATTAAATGAGAGAATTATAAATGAAAAGAAAATAATAATAATAATAGGTTTATTTGTTTCACAATAAACAGACTTAATACCATGACATAGTTACAGAGTTTCTTGTAATCTATTGAATGCCACCAGATCTCCACCCATTTGGTTGTCAAAGTATAGTAACAATTTCATGACATGTTATTAAAAGTTAACATTGTATTACTACCCAGTATGGAGATAGTTGTTTTCAAACGGACATTATATTTAAATCTCATATACTCTGAATAAAACTTGATAGTGACATCAAAAATCAAGTTGCACCGATCTGAGCCATCCTATGACCGACTTCTAATAGATTCCCAACTCCCCGGATATCCGGATTAAGTTCTGAGGCGATAGTTCCCTGTAACATCCCACGGGATAGAACAAATCAATTTTACGGTGTGTACCCGTGAACGATTTCGCAGCGGAGTGTTGTGGGGACTTTTCTTAGGCGGAGAAATGAAACGACCTTTGTGTTTTTATAGTTATAGTTTCTTAACTGGTGCTTTCACTACTTAGGGACTGGGTTTCCACCCGCGTCTCTGTCTGTGAGTTCTTCTCTTTATTACGTAATATCTTATCCTTGATCAACTTATGTTGAACGAAAAATTTTATACAGTAGATGTGACGTTGCTTATATACTCTGCCGATACCTCACGGTTTTGCCGTCACCACACTGCTCATACTATCTTTGCATCCCCCTTTTACTCCCATAAAGGATGATTTTCGGTAACAATATTTTTCATTTAATTTCCTTCGAATACCTTTAAAAAACAGCAAAGTTTTATACTAAATTTGCAAACTCCCTTAGGGGGTAAATTTTCAAAAATAAATCCTTACATGCACGCTCCTGAAAACGAATACTCGTGTAAAACTTTAAATTTCTAACCCTTATAATTTAGGCCATGTATTGATGTCAGTCAGACAGCTTCCATTTGTCAATATAGATTTCTGAGAATCTCTTGGTAAACTTTAACTATAACACAGTGATAGTGAATGTGGAGAAGATATATAAGCTATTTTTTACACAATCATCATCATTATCATCACAGCAGCCGCATGAATTCCACTGCTGGACACTGGTCTTTTCAAGAAAAGAAGATTTTGACCATAATTGAAAAATACAAATTAGTAACAGTAATTAGATTATCATCATGCCAGTCATCGGAAGTCCACTGCTGGACATAGGTCTCCCCAAGAAATGGGGAATTTTCCCAGTAATTGCTGATCTGGGCAAGCGTGGAAGCAATCGCAGAAATACGTGTAAGGTACTGAAACCGACAGATGGTGGTATATCCATCCAAGATAGTGTAGCTCAAATAGCATAGGACGGGCGGAGAAGGGCAGTATCCTCATCACAAAAGCTGCGCTCTGTGATTGCCAACACTCTTTCTTGGGGACTTTCTTGATCTATGTGGAACAGTGGATTTCCAATGCCTGACATAATGATTATCTAATTACTGTTACTAATTTGAAATAAACATATGCATATAACATTGCTGATGACAACTAACTCATTAATGTCAATTATATTCAGGCATACAATGTGAAACCTAAATTAATTACAATTGACTAACATAATTTGTATTTGAAACTTAACACTGTAATTTAGTCTGAGATCAAAGTGGCTAGAGTATCTGATCTCTACAGTGAGGTTTTCAACTTCATAAGACAAGTTGCAATTTCATAGTCTGGTGTGTGCGCGTAATTTAGTGGACTCACCACTAAGTAGAATCATCATCATCATCATACCAGCTATTGGATGTCCACTATTGGATGTCCACTATTGGACATACGCCTCCCCAAAAAAGGGGGAATTTTTTCCAAAGTCGCCGCGCTGGGCTAGTGTGTTGGCAATTGCAGAGCGCCGCTTTGGCGACAGATACCCCCTCCTCTGCATTTGAGCTGCATTGTTTCAGATGAATATACCGCCATCTGTCGGCTCCGGTATAGGGAGAGGTATTATTGTACTCTGACGTCCAACGCAGTAATACTTAATTTCACTTAAGATGGACCTCGTACAAAGGCCATCTGCTTTGGTACCTCACTCTCACCTATTTTTACCGACAAACAGCTGTTTGAATTTCTGTGTCACGGTTTAAAAGGTGACAGAGACGGTGAAATTACTAGATAAATGTGATATAGTATCTTCAGTTCACAATGATGGTGAGACGTTGGTGATGTCTTTGTGATGACACCTGTGTCACGTTTACCATCAAGCAGACCGTATGCTTGATGTCTGACTTCATATTAAAGAAAATTTTCAAAATGGAATACGTTCCCAAAGTTGTCCGGCTTCTAAATGTCTTCTCAATAACCGTAGACTTAACTGATGTGAAATTTACCGCCCTCTGGTGGCGAAAGATGTCAGTTATCCATCAAACACCGCCTATATTAAATGCTGCAAACCATGCATGCGTAACGGCATCCTCGTCGCGATGCATGTCATTGCCATCACGCCTGCCCAGCATTCACGGCATATGTCCTCAAAAATTAAAGCGCAGTACCGAACTGAATGCAACCCGAATACAACCGATGCTATTGGAAATCCATTGTAATTGCCGATATCCAAAAAATGACGATACAAAAACAGTTTTATTCACGTAAAACAAAATGTATTTGTTCTTTATATTAATAAAGTATTTATAATCTACGTCATCGCATTTTAAATCGTTTAAAGAGTAGTTCTTTTTTTAAATCGTTAATATAACGTTCGAAATTCAATTGAATTTTCTCAGTTCATTAAGCATTTACAAACTATATAAGAGCGTTGTCAAGATCTATGTTAGAAACTTTTTAAGATCTCTCAAAAGTTGACAAGACCTGATTATATTGACACCAACGGTTTTCGTTTATTTACAAGAATTAAGCTATATTAATATTATTTTACGGGTACCGGGACTAGCACCTACCTCCTTTTGCACCAAGTGTCGTATGGGGTGACTAACGTACTGGAATTGACAAATGGCGGTATATCTTTTCAAAGGCCCGATGACGCAGACACAAGGGTTCCTATCCTTTGCGCTAAAAATTGTGGATTCGATCTCCATCCTGTCTGGACGTTATTAAGTACTATATTTAAAATACCTTATGCATTATTCCTGTTCCAGGTCAAGGTATGAGATCTCGTATGGATTTATCATTATTATTTAACATTTATGTCATTTATTATTATTTAATAGTGTGGTTAGAATACACGCAGCAGGAATAGACAGCACCATCTCCGTTAAAGCCGTGAGGTACCGGCGGAGTAGAATGGTAATAACTAAGCTACCAGAACCGACAGGACGCTCATATACACAGGGTGGGGATGGGCAGCAGCACCCTTGTCGCGAAAGCTGCGATTAGCGATTGCCAACACGCGTGCCCAGCGCGGCAATCATGGGTAAAATTTCCCAATTCTTGGGGATGCCTATATCCAGCAGTGGACTTCCAATGGCTGGTGTGTTCATGATTATGATCGCGGGTGTGAAGCTGTGCTTACCAGATTGATTGTTGCTTCGCTTACCCAGCGAGGCAGTTACATGCAAAATTCCCCCTTCAATAATGATTCATAAACACAACATGAGGTAAACCACATACAAAGATAGTCTTCATTGGTACCTCACTTTAAAATTTGACTTTAGGGAGTCTTATGTTAAGCATTAGGTTTGATTATAACGACGTTAAAAAAAACATACAGAATATTTGTAATATAAAAACCATATACCATTTTATACGTAATAATAATAATAATAAATACTTTATTGTTCACCAAACATAAAATACATGAAAAAAACAGTTATTATAAAGTACAACAGGCGTAGTATTTTTAACAAATTGTGAAATTACTGGGTAATGTGATATAATATAAATATCTTCAAGTTACAAGATTGGCAATGGGCTAATGCATCTATAGGCTGCGGTGTCGCTATTAACAACAACAGCGCTTCTAGACCCGTTCCACGGCAATGACGGACGACCTAAAACTAAATATCAATTGCGTCATTACGCTTGTCAATATGGTTCAATTGATTGAAACTGTATATTACGTCATAGAGACGTGCCTCGAGGCGCGCCATGATAGAAGCGTACGGTTAACAAGAACAAATGACAATATTAACAGGCTCGCGCCGCGCTAGCGTTAATGTACTGTCACAATCGATCCCTGAGAGCTCCAACCGAGTTAGCGAGCGTGTAGCGCCAGCAAAAAAGCCTTACCATATTACCTACTAATAACAATAATCTATATAAATACAATTAGAGTGTCTATTTGTTATATTAAAATGACCGCTTTCTACTACATGTATATCAATGTATATACGGTACACATATAATATATATATATAATTATATATATAATTTTTTTTTGTCTATCTATCTGTCTATCCAAACTTTCTCTGGTAGATATTTTACGTAAAAAGTAGTAACTTAGGCTAAGTATATTACGCTACGTTTGATAGGAGCGATGCGTTGTTTAAAAATGTGGCAAATACGGGCGAAAAATTTAGGTTCGTTGCATGTGTTGCGTGGAAGTTTGTAGTGAAAGTTAATATGCTGCCCAAAGTCACAATTCCACGCGGACAAAGTCGCGGGCACAGCTAGTATTTTTTTATGAAACAACAATTGGTAAATGTTTCTTATAGTGCAAGTAATTATACCGGATGTTACAATACTCAACCTTTATTTATAACATCTACTGAATTGAGAGTAAGTCCATAGCTGGATATAGGCCTCCACAAGAAAGGGGGAATTTTGCCCATAATTGCCGCGCTAGGCAAGCGTGTTAACTGTCGCAGAGCGCAGCTTTCGCGACAGGGATGCTGTTGCCGATTCCCACCCTGTGCAATTGAGCTGCACTGTTCCGGATGGATTTAACGCCACCTGTCGGTTCTGGTAGCTTAGTCACCTCTAACGACACCTGGTGAAGTGGGAAGTACTATTCTACTTCTATAATAAACAATAATTGTTATTTATAGTCGGCTAGTAAATCTGTAATAGCCAGAAATATAATGTCGGAAACATTATATTTATAACCGTTCTCAAATACCCGCAATCCCGTACGAGTAGCGTAACATGACTCCTTGAATAATTGGATAGGCCCGATGGCGGTCACTGTAATATTCCTATCATTATATGTTGATATATTTAAGTATTGTATATTATATTCCCGCCCAGAGCAAATATTTATTAGATGATATTTATGTTTGTTCTGTGTCTGGGTGTGAAATATGTGTATTCAAGTAGTGTATTTGTGATGACCCTATTGTCTAGGGTCCGTAACACAAGTTTTTTGAACGACTTACCACGGACTCAAGTCAATATGAGAGATGTTGTTGGATTCATTTTATTCTTTATATTTGTATTATTCTGCCAACGGTACCGCTTCAGTGGAAGTTACTCCAATAAGTGGGTCGAATTTATTACAAACCGATATATTCACTCAAACGCACCTCCCCCGCATGCGTCCCCGACAAACTTCCAGTCACTAGATCTTGAAACAACTCCTTGTTGAGTGTACTAGCGACGTTCTTCGGGAGGTGGTGGACAACCATATTGGCAAAGTCAAAGTAAAGTGGTCCGTGATTTCTCCTGTCTACCACTCGAATGAAACACGCTTTTTGTACTACATAAAATATGATAAATATTTTTTGTACTACATAAAATATGATAAATACTTTTTGTACTACATATAATATGCTTTTTGTACTACATAAAATGTGATAAATACTTTTTGTACTACATATAATATGCTTTTTGTACTACATAAAATATGATTAATACTTTTTGTACTACATATAATATGCTTTTTGTACCACATAAAATATGATAAATACTTTTTGTACTACATATAATATGTTTTACGCTTTTTGTACTACATATAATATGCTTTTTGTACTACATAAAATATGATAAATACTTTTTGTACTACATATAATATGCTTTTTGTACTACCTAAAATATGATAAATACTTTTTGTACTACATATAATATGCTTTTTGTACTACATAAAATGTGATAAATACTTTTTGTACTACATATAATATGCTTTTTGTACTACATAAAATATGAAAAATACTTTTTGTACTACATATAATATGCTTTTTGTACTACATAAAATATGACAAATACTTTTTGTACTACGTATATAATAATATTAATATTATATTAAGCTTTTATGCAATGCATAATATACTGCATGTTTTTTACTACGGAGATCCTATATGCTTTTTCGTCATCATCAAACCTACTGCTATAAGTCTTCCTAGAGGGAATTCTGACATGAAGGCAGAGCTTGGAAACGGGTTTGCCATCCCTACTTTATTGCATTTAAGTTACGCTTTTTGCGATGGGTATCTGCCGGTTCCTTTGTTTATTTTGCTAGTACCTAATAATAAAAAATATACTATGCATGTGCTCTTTTCAACAAAAATCTATCTCATATCCAGCCTATAGGATCCATAGAAGTTACCAGAATCCGTTGTTCCCGTCCCATTCTAATCCTGGTACGGACAATTACAAACACATTATCAGCATTCTCATAGCTGGGAAATGCCGCGCAGGGCAATCGTGGTGGAAATCACAGAGCGTAGCTTCGCAACGGGAATACTGAGATATACCACCATCTGACAGTTCCGATACCTCAGTCGCCTCTTATAACACCTGGTACAGAGGGAGGGAGGTTCTTCTCTGCCGGTACCCCACGGCAACACAAATGCAACAGTAAAGAAATTATACAATTTGGTGCAGTCGTTTAACAGTTATTCCGTAATTCATTTTATTTATAAAATTATAACAAAATAATAATAAATTCCCACAACATCTCATACACTGACCTGACTCAGTGGTAAGTCGCATAAAGCACTTGTGTTACGGACGCCCAACAACAAAGGAAACACAAATATACTACTTAAATACATATATTTAACACCCAGACACACAAACAAATACAAATATCATCACATAAATATTTATAGGCATGTACAGTTTTAATTTAATCTTTCCGTCTAAAGTGGGTCAAAATCGACTTTGAATGTGTGCATTAAAAACACGCGCACACACATACACACAACTAAAGCTAATAGGAAGCTTGTAAAGAGAGAGAGCGATTAGTTATTGTTTCAAGTGATAGTTAATGATCCATACAAACTTTCCCTGTGGTTAGAAAATTATGTTTACTTTGGTGGAAGTGCCCAGACAAGTGTCACCGCACCGCACACGCCTGCTTGGGAAGCCTAATTTAAATGAATATTACGCTAATAACTTTGTGCTCTTGTTACACATCACCACGATGCCATTTCAAGTTATAAACTTACAGACATTACGTTTTTTATACAAGTAATTGTTATATAGTTGCCGTGAGTTACCGGTAGAGTAGAATAGTACCTCACTTAGTTTTAAGTAGGAAAGGTAAATCTATATATATAAAAAGAGAAGCTGATTGAATGAAATATCCACGTAGCACCTTATCTGTAACAGTTAAAAATTTTGAAATTACTATTACACAGAGGTTCCTTTTATAACGTAGGGAATCAATAGGAAATGGTTTTTGAAAATTCACCCTCTAAATGAGAAAAACGGGGGTTCAAATTAATGCGAAACTGTTTTTTAAGTCATTCAAAATTGATTCATAAAAGAATTGTTTAAATATATTCTTTTAATCATGGCTGTAGGGGGTAAAAATTTGTATGAAAGTTATAAATCTTAACGCGCGTGAAATCGTGGGGCACTGCTATTTAATTCATAATCCATCTCATATATTGACGTGACTCAGAGATAAGTCGCTTAAAGCACTTGTGTTGCGGACATCAGACAATAGAAGAATCACAAATATTCATCACATAAATGTTTGTCCTCGGTGGGGATCGAACCTGAGACTTTTGGCTCACAAAACAGTAACATTATCGAAGTATATGCGAGCAGCTCGATCGAAGAAGCAACTGAGCATTTATCAGATGACAGAATAACCATCATAAACACCGTAAATGATACAGAGTGGTGATAGGAGGTGACTATCGTCCCACTAAGCTATGGTCAACGATTGCCTCCACGCCTGGTTAGCTTGGCAAATATTGACTTCCCCCTTGCTTCAGAGGAGCTCTTTGTCCAGTTAACGTACGTCTATAGCTGATATGACGATGATGATGACACCGCCATCTCTATACCGCCATCTGTCGGTTCTGTTACTTCAGTCGCCTCTTACATAACCTGGTACAGGGATGGCAGAGTAGAATATATAACATATAAATACATTTTTAATGCCTAGACAGATAAAAAACACAAATATTATCATAGAAATGATCGCACAACAAGACCACTACCATCTGCGCCATCGAGCCCATTAAATGATGATAATGAAAATATAAATGTGATAAAAAATCAAGTCCAAGACCACATACTCAGTCTCTCATCACTTGCGCCGTACACCCATCTTTGACACTCCAAACTTCGCGGCAAACCTGCAGGAACTCACACAGATGCATCGCCGATCCCGCGGGCAAACTTAAGCGAATATGTTATACACCAGAGGTGGGAAACTGTTGCCACTGTATCCGTCTAAACCAGCTACCGTGACACTAGCAGCGCTCTCCGGTTTTAGCCTTGTAATTCTCTTTTCCGTAAGAATATAGGGATGAAATATATATTTTATGTTGTTTGCTGATAATGTAGATTACTATTAATGAAAAAGTTTTTGAAATTTATCTTGTATTTTTTGAGTTTATTCGTTACAAACGTACAAAAATACAAATGCCGTTTTAATATTTCCATTTTAAACATGTATAACATTCTTTAAATATATTGTGCATGTTGCCCTAGGGTAGTATTTATATACATATATATATATATATGTATCATCTATCCTCGGTCTTCTATCTTTGATCTTCTATATTCTATCTGTAAAAATTTATTTTTTTATTTATTTCATAATTGATTTTAGTTAATGAGCCTATTCCTTTCGAAACAAAGATATATATCTTTTCTCATTATATTATTATTATCATCATATCAGCTATAGATAATCCACTGTTGGATATTGGCCTACCCAGACAGGGGGGTTTTTGCCTACGGTTGCCGTGCTGGGCAGGCGTGGTGGCAATCCCAGAATACTACTTCACGACGAGGATCCTGCTACTCATCTTTAAACCTGTAGTATTTAGTTGCTGTTTCGGATAGATATTCTTGGATATATCTGTCAGTTCTGGTACCTCAGTTGCCTCTTACGACACCTGGTACAGAGGGAGGGACTGTTCTACTTCACCGGTATCCCACAGCGTATATAGCGCACGGCATATATTAGTATAAATATATATGATCAAATTGTCGAAAAGGTCTTGTACAACAAAAATTGTGTAACTGGCCTATTGCTTTTTAAATATGCTGTTAAGATTGGATTTACCGCTATCTGTCGGCTCCGGTACCCTGGTGGCGGACAGTAGTAGTAGGCAGTCTTACGACACCTGGTACAGGGGATAGTACTAGCTTTGCCAGTATTTATTTGTAATTGCTAATGGCGGCAGAATTTATATTTAATTAACTTAAAAATTGTTTTTTCTTATATGATAATAATATTCTATTATATCTATATAATCACTGCAGCCTATAGACGCTCGTATTATCACAAGGATATCACTAGCGAGTAGCCAACCTGGTGATTTTAACCTACTGTGTAAACAGTGCCATGGTTCAGTAATTTCACTGCCTCCCTTTCAAACCGGAACTCAGCAAAACGAATATTTAGCGGTAGCTATAGGTGAGAGTGAGGTATCAATATAACTCATACAAGCCAAAGTCATGACTTTAAATTCGCTTTTTATATAATATTTTGTGTGTTGAACAAAATTATAAAATAAAGATTTTCTTACTCTATTTTCTTCTAATTTTCATTAAATAAAAAAATGTGGACCACCCCTGCTTTATATACTCACAAACAACAATATCTTGCTCGTTTTGTCCAACTTCTGTCTTATACAGATTTCTATTATAAAACATACATTCACACCGCTTAAGATAACTTGAAAGTAAACTTAACACTTAAGTCTGAACGATGATAGAAAACAACTAAAAGATGTTCATTACAGAGGATCGTCACAAAGAGTTTCAGCAGAATGACGGATTGGACAGGAGTGACGGGCCTGATGGCGCAGATGATAGTTATGCTCTTGTGCGCCAAGGATCATGGGTTCAATACTCATACAGAACAGCCATTTCAATAATGATATTTGTGTAAATTCTGTGTCTGGGTAATTTTTGTGGTTCCTACGTTGTCTGATGTCTTTAAGACATGGGCTCTAAGCGACTTGCCCCGATATGCATTTGCATTTTATTATTAAATTTGTGATTCCTCTATTGTCTGATGTTCGTAACGTAAGTACTTGAAGCGAATTTATCAGAATCATGTCAAGGTATAATATTAATATGTTTTGTGAAAAACTAATTGCTAGAGTAGCCCTTATTTACTGAACTATGAGACTTGCATAAGTTCAAAGTATGTATATATGTCCTACTCAACACTAACACAAGGTAACATGCTTTATTTATATAAGACAATTAAATATAATTTAATCTCAAAAGTAAAATAAAACTCCAATGTGTCTCTGTAAATAAAGAAACGACAATTAAAGTTTTTAACTATCACATCATTAATTATTTAAACTAAAATAAAAATATAATAACATTTATTAACAGAATATATCTTCGACAATCTTATCTATATATATATCTATCTTGCTGACGATGAAGTTATAAGGTTTTGGAATAGAGACGACTTACCGGCAAGCGCAGCATAGTACGTCCACCCACAAGGTGGACAGATGATCTGACTAAAACCGTAGGATCGCGCTTGTCACTGGCCGTATACAACCGGTTCTATTGGAAATCATTAGGAGAAACCTATGTTCAGCGATAGATGTTCTGACGTTGATATGGCCAATAATTAGAATCTACGTTTCGCTGCCATCACTGGTAACACATATTGGTCGAAAACCTTCGACTAAGGTGTATCGGATGGTGATATTCTTGTGATATTACGAGCGTGTTTAGGCTACTGTGATGTTCCTTGTTAACCTAATTAAATCAAAAAAGTCGGTCAAAAATAGACCAACAACTATAAACCCCGTCTAAGCGGAAAATCCATATCCGCGAGGGGCCATTAAATTTGAAGCCAACAATTGGGAAGAGCCACCAAATTCGGAATATCTGGCTACGCTTGTTTTGCTTCCCGTTTGACTCAGATATAACTGTCCCGATTGTTCCCCTCTCATCCCCCACTTCCCGCCCCTAGTTACGGGATATTTACGGCCGCCATTACGAGAATTATACAAGGACGCTTTTCCCTTATCGGATGATAATGACATAGAACGTAAACCCGATTGTAATAGGTTACGTAAAGTGGCACTACGTTTATTCTATAGCTCGTATATTGTAGACTAGGCAGTTTAAGTTTTACAATATATACTTCTTCTATACTATACATACAAATGTTTTAAATCTGAGGAGTTTGTTTGTTGGAACGCGTTAATCTAAGGAACTTCAGGTTCTATTAAAAAAAAATAATTTGTGTTTGTCATTATTACTGGCTCATTTATCGAGGAAAGTTTTAGGCTATTTATTCCTTCTTGAGAACCTCATACATAGACCTGAAAAACTTGTGTTATTGATATCAGAAAACAGAGGAAACACAAAAATTATACCTTAATATATTGTTAACACCCAGACACAGATAAACACAAATATCATTATATAAATTTTTTCCCCGAGTGGGGATCGCATCCACGACCCATGGCGCATAATATAGAATCCATCCATCGAGACCTTAACGTAAACAGTTTAAGATACGGACAAACATATATAAAGGATTTTCTTCTCTATCTATCATCATCACATCACCCGCTGGACTTCCACTGCTGGTCATTGGCCCCAACTAGTGATCTCCAATAACGCCGGTTGTAAGCGGCCTGTGTCCAGCGCGATCCTGCGGTTTTAGGCATTCCGTCTGTTCATCTTGCGGGCGGACGCTACACTGCGCTTACCAATACATGATCTCTACTATAACCTTTTAAATTTATATGGAAATTACCAGTATTTTATTATTTTCGAAAGTATTTTCATTATCAAAAAGGGGGAAAAGCTTGCCCATAATTGCCGCGCTGGGTAGGCGTGGAGGCAATCGCAGAGCGTAGGGTTGCGACAAGGATTCTGCTGCCCAGATTCTGATCCAGTTGTATTTGAACTGCTCTATTTCATGGATATACCGCCATCTGTCGGTTCCGGTACCTCAGTCGCCATTTACAACACCTGGTTCATAGGAGGTACTACTTTACTCTGCCAGTACCCCAGGGCAATATAAATATACATCTATAAAATAGTTGTCCTGGAGATCGAACCCATGACCCCTGTCGTACAAGATACACACCACCAAATATCATAAAGGGCCCATCTGTTTCTTTATTTAAGCAATTTATTCCAAATCATACGTATTCCTTAACATAACCGTTAACTTCGTCATAAAACTTTATTGTCATAACGTGAACGCGAGCGTTTACGTTCTGAAACATCGTAATACTCCCTGATATCATCATTTCCTACTTATCGAGTACTGTTATTCCGATACTCAGACTAGGGGAGATACAAAACATGTTTTTCAATACGAATATTATAACGATATACTGGCCACACCAGTTTATTAATTTTTTTAATGCAACATCTCAATGTATGAAATGTTGTGTAAGGTAGACCACATACAAAATAGCGTCTGAATTGGTACCTCACTCTCGTCTATTTCTTCTGGCAAATAGCAGAGTTCGCAATGCTGTGTTTCGGTTTGAAGGGTGAGAGAGGCAGTGAAATTACTGAGAAATGCGACGTAATATCTGCAATTCACAAGGTTGGTAATACTCTAGTAATATCGCCGTAATATTACGAGCGTCTATAGACTGCTGTAAAGCTTACTATTACGCGGACTATACGCTTGTTTGTCTGTCTACACGAATAAAAAAAAATGCTCTGGCTCAGTGATAAGTGGCTTAAAGCACTTGTGTTTCGGACATCAGACAACACTGGAATCACAATCACTGGACTATAATACAGACTTAAATACATATATTCAATACCCTGCACCCCCATCGCGAAAGCTGCGTTCTGAGTTGTCAACACACTTACAGCGCGGCAATTATGGGCAAAAAACCTCATTTTCTATTGAAATTCCATTGAACTCCAGCTATTGAAAGTCCACTGATGGACATAGGCCTCCCCAAAAAAGGAGGAATGTTGCCCATAATTGCCGCGCTGGGCAAACGTGTTGGCTATTGCAGAGCGCAGCTTTCGCGTTAGGGATGCTGCTGCCTATTCCTGTCCTGTGCATTTGAGCTGCATATTTTAGATGGATATACTACTATCTTGTAAATATTCATTATATAAATAAGGTCAAGTTGGGTTCAAACGACTACACGTTAAATTATAAGACCAATATTTGCGTCTAATTTATGTCTGGGTGTAAAATGCGTGTTTCAGTATTATTATTTGTGATCCCTTTTGTAGTCTGATATCCGTAACACAGGTGCTTTAAGGGACTCATCTTGGGGTCAGGTCAATAAATTAGATGTTGTGTGAATTTTTTTATAATTATTTAGCGTTTTCATTTATAAGCCAAATATCCTCACTGATTAGTTCGGAAGTAACTAACTGGTTTCATAATCTGTGCTTGGTGTATACAAGTTGTTGCGGACAACCGACATACTTTTAAGCCCTTTGTAAGTAATTGATTTCTATGTATATTAGTTTGATTTTTTTCTAGAGTTACTTAAACATAATGTTTCAGTACACTTTTAGGGGCAGACTATTGAGTACAGTATCGTAAGACATCCACTGGTCTCTTGACGTTAATATCTTGATTTGTGTTCAGAATTCCATTTCTGGCATTCGTAAAACTAAACTTCCGCTAGTAGTACTCGTATGGTACCCGTATATATTCTTTTAAACAGCCGGTATCTAGCATACATACCAGCCAGCCATACCATTTTCATACCAGCCATTGGAAGTCCACTGGTGGACTTAGTCCTAGCCAAGAAAGGGGGGATTCTGTCAAAAATTTCCGCGCTGGGCAAGCGTGTTGACAACTCAGAACGCAGCTTTCGCGATGCGGATGCAGGGTATTGAATATATGGATTTAAGTCTGTATTATACTTGTGATTTCAGTGTTATCTGATAATGGCAATCGCAGAGTGCAGCTTTCGCGACGTGTTGCTGCTGCATACCTCCACCCTGGGCATTTGAGCTGCATTAATTCAGATGGATATACCACTATCAATCGGTAGTGATATCCTTGTGATGATAGAATAGACTGGGTAATGCTTACTAGCACACGAACAGTATGCTTGTTTGTCGAATTGGTGTATTAAAAAGAATAATGTGTGGTACCGGTAGAGAGGAATAGTACCTCCCTCTGTACTAAGTTTCGTAAGAGGAGACTGAGATACCAGAACCGACAGATGGCGGTATTTCCATCCGAGATAGTCTGACTCAAATACATAGGGTGGGGATGAGCAGCAGCATCCCCGTCGCTTTTCTGATTGCCCATTGCGGCAATTATGGGCGAAATTCCCCCTTCCTTGGGGAAACCTATGACCAGCAGTGGAATTCTAATCACTGACTGAAAAATAAAAAAAATATTAGAAAAAGTAAAATAAATAGGTAAATATATAGATACCATGTGAACATGGAATAAACGTTTGTATCTAATATGACTCCCAATGGCTATGATGATGATAATAACCTTATATGTGGTTGATGTGAAATCATTTTTCTAAAACAGAATCAGCCTGAGTTACTTCCTACAGGAAATGATATCATCATAACAGTCCTAGAACGTCTACCGTTGAACAAAGGCCTTTCCAAAAGAAGAAGCATTTTTTCTCATAATTGCCGCTGGGCAGGCGTGGTGACAATGGTTGCAGATCCCCATCCAGTTGTATTTGAACTGCGGAGTCTTGATAGATATACCGCCATCTGTCGGTTCCGGTATGAAAGTGCCTCTTATGACACCTGGTACAAAGAGTATTATAGAGACTATTCTATACTGCCGGCAATCCACGGCACAAAGAAAAGAAACGGAACAGTGGAAATTCCGTCTGACTTGTTCCTGCTGTTTCAAACACCGATCGGTCTTAAATAGACAAAAAAGTTCCTTGTAGTTTAAAAAAAATTTACATACTATAAGAATAAGAAAGCTTTCCTTATTTCTAAGGGCTGGATATTCCAACCCATGCTGTGACTCACAGACAACCAACCGGATTTTAAAAGTTTTATATATATTTACAGACATATCAGAGTTACCAGATAAAACCGCAGTCGTAGCCAACATCAATAAATTACTAATAAATCTTCAATTGAGAAGAAAACGCAAAGCTCTTTAAAGAGACAATTTAAACTTCATGCAATGTGAAACTTGTAAATAATATATTTATTCCTTGTTTGGTTCCAATTCTAAGTACCATAAATCAGAGACCGAAGTCGTCGAGTTGGTTTTGTTAAATGATTTATCATTTGCTTCGTCACTGCTCGGTTTGGTCCAGTAAAATAGAGAATACATTTCCTATTTCAGATCACATCTTCATTTATTTATTTTTATCATTACAGCTATTGGAAGTGCACTGCTGGACATAGGCCTTCCCAAGTAAGAGAGAATTTAGCCCATAATCGGGCCCTGGGCGGGGATGAGCAGCAGCATCCTCATTGCGAAAGCTACGCTCTGCGATTGCCAACACGCTTGTCCAGCAACGGCAATTAATGCCAAAATTCCCCTTTTCTTTAGGAGGCCTAAGTCTAGCAGTCGACTTCCAATGGCTGAAATGATAATGATGAACGTCTGTCTGATTTGCTAGTTTATTATATAATGTACTATTATAATCATAGCAAAGACTTTCTTCATATCTAAACACGGCACTGTCTCGAAGAATAATGAACATCTTTATTAACTTAGCGCCTTACTTAGCAAGTTGCCACTACTTTTCGTTAAAGAGCTTCGCGTCGATGTCGTTAATGACTCTTTACCTGACTCCATCTATAGTTACAAATGCTTTTGAATTGTGAATTTTTGAACTAGATTGGTTTTATTATGAAGAAGTATATATTCTAATTTTGAAGTGAAAGCATTTCAAATATCTCATACAATGCACCTAGCTATACTAGCATGGATTTTATTTACTACTAAAGTGGTAAACAAGCTTGCTGCCAACACGATGGTATGCGGTTACTGCTAACTATTTATGTATACAATACCGAGGTATCATTTCCGCTTTTAGAAATCTCTTTACAGCTATTTTGAAGAACCCCGTACTGTAGTCCTCTGGGAAAACAAAAAAGTATTTAAGTAGTATATTTGTGATTCCTTTGTTGTTTAACACAAGTGCTTTAAGCGACTTACCACTGAGTCAGGTCAATGTATAGGATGTTGTGGGAATTTATTTAAATATATATATTAGCCGTGAGATACCGGCAGAGTAGAATAGTACCTACCCCTGTACCATGTGTCGTAAGAGGCGACTAAGGTACCAGAACCGACGGATGGCGGTATTGCGGCTTAAGTACACGGGGCGGGGATGGACAGCAGCATTCCCGTCGCGAAAGTTGCGCTCTGCGATTGCCAATACGTTTACCTAGCGAGGCAAATATGGGCAACATTCCCCCCTTTCTAAGTGAGGCCTATGCCCAGCAGTGGACTTTCGATGGCTGGTATGATTATGATCATAATATGAATATATATAGTTCTAGTATATGATAACATATTATTCAAATATATATACACCCGACTCCGTGATAAGTTGCTTGAGGCACTTGAGTTACGGACATCAGACAACAGAAAAATAAAAAGTATACTACTTAAAACATATATTTAACACCCTGATACAGAAAAAACACAAATGCCACATAAAAATATTTGTTGAGAATCGAGCCCAAGATCCTTGGGTCACAAGGCCAGTCAAATAATATAGATAAATTCTTTCAGTATCTTATTCATAGAATAGGTTTAAATTATCCGAAGGTCCCGTATTTTTGTTTCACAGAAAATGACAAACTGAAAACTAATATAAAATAATACGAAAACTTACTCCCTTCGAAGCCTCCCGATGATAGGACTCTTATACAAAACCGCTGAAACTTTCGCGCATTAACAGAACTTTGAAACGACATTATAATATTATAGAATTTCACGAAGACATCCCAATAAATAATGCATCGGATTTACGGTCAAGTTAGTAATTCAATGTATTATCCTATTTTATATCTTACGATGAAAGTAAATTTTGTGTATCGTGCCTCGTTTGCTTGGGCGAGTCACTTGCTTACAATTATTTTAGAGACAGTATATCTTTAGCTGTCTGAATTGGCACCTCATTCTCATATGTTTCTGAAGAAATGTTGCCAATAAAATATAAATAAATAAACATAGATACATTGCGATTATATTTTTCTGTAAATCATCCTTTGTGGAGGTAAAAGGGGGGTGCAAAGTTGGGACGAATTTTGGAATGTGGCGCGAGCGAAACCGCGGCGCGCAACAAGTTAAACATAAAACGTTTATGAATCTGATATATTAGTTATCGATCTAAGCGTACAGTTAGATTTCAGATTTTGCTAAATATTTAAGTAGCTACAAAACCAAAGGTATGTATTTCTTGTTATCATCACTTTAAATTAGAATTTTATAAAAATTCCCACAACATCTTATACATTGAAATGACTCCGTGGTAAGTCGCTTAAAGCACTTGAGTTACGTACGCCAGACAACACAGGAATCACAAATATACTACTAAAATACATATATTTAACACTTAGACTCATTTGCGTCATTGGCGTCGAGCCCATCAATTATGGAAACCAATTTAAACAAGCATATATATATATATGTATATATATTGCGAGATAGTAAGCGTCACGCCATTCTACGCTCGTTATTTCACTGCCTCTCTCACCCCTCCAAACCTACTATAGCAATAAAAATAGGCAAGAGTGAGGTACCAATGCAGATGGCCTTATAAAGACATTCGTGTCTAACTCCTAATCCCTCTTTTCTGTTAAGTTCTAGAGTTAGACAACAATATCTCAAAAATTGATTTGACTCCGAGAAATTGACTTGACTCGTTTAAAGCACATGTGTTACGGACATCAGACAACAGAGGAATTACAACGACAGGACAAACACAAATACCATTACCATTTTCAACACCCAGACAGAGGATAAGCACAAATGTCATCATTACAACTATTTGTCCTCGGTGGGAATCGAAACCACGATCTTTGGCACATAAGATAGGATTACTATCATCATCATACCAGCCTTTAAAAGTCCACTGTTGGATATAGGCATCCCTAAGAAAGGGAGTATGTTGCCCATAATTGCCGCGCTGGGCAAGCGTGTTGGCAATCGCTGAGTGCAGCATTTGCGACGGGGAGCTGCTGCCCACCCCCGCCCTATACATTTGAGCTGACTTTTTTGCATGGAGATTGCCATCTATTATTGCCATATATTATATTGGTTCTGGTACCTTAGTCGCCTCTTACGGCACCTGGTACAGCGGGAGGTACTATTCTACTCTGTCGGTACCTCAGGACTGATCGGGTATAGAACGTATTCAAACGTTTGATAAATATGTATGGGATGAGTGTGTGTTATATTACTTAAATACATGTGTCTGGCCGCTCCGTTTAAAGTGATAATTGTATCTAATTTCACTTTCATCTGTTCGGGCAATTTCTTTAAATAGGGGAACAATTTTTTCACTTCTCATAAGTTATAACTAATTTAAGATATAAGTGATATTAAATTATTAGTTAAAACTTATAAAGTATCTTTTTTATTATGAACGAAACAAATAAATAAAAACTTCTGATTTAAATAAAAAAAAGTAATTGATTTTTTTCAGTAAATGCGGCACACTTCTTTCTTCTCGCATCACCTCAGCCGCGCGGTTTCACCGCAAAATTAAGGTTAAAAGCTTTCTTGAGTCGGGGCGAAACTAAGTTGGGTGGTACGCCGATATTCTAGATAGCTTAATGTAATGCAAACATCACTCCAAAATATTGCTTGCAACGCGACGGGCGTTCTAAATTGAATATTTACGCTAACTGTTCCTATGCTGTAGGTAAAGCTTTTAGCGTTCGTTCAGAAATGGTTAAAAGTGCACTAGCTAATAATACTTAATGGTATACAAAACTAGGTAGTAGGAGAATACAATAGTACCTCCCCCTATAGTATAATCCTATATCCATCACGCTTGCCCAACGCGGCAATTATGGGCGAATGCCCCTTTTTTTGGAGAGGCCTACGTCTAGCAGTGGACTATCAATGGCTGATATGATGATATAAAACAACAGATTACACTATAAATCCTTAAAAAAGGCACTAGTAATTACTAAGTGTAGGTTGCTTGATTCGAGAAAAACATTTCTGTTATGACTAAGTCGACAAACAATCACATGATCAGAGTCCAGATAACGTCACCCAGCAGATTACACGCTCGTTACATCACAATATCACTAGCGCGTTGTCAAGCTTGTTACTTAAGGATATTTTTGTATATTTGACGGGCTCGGTGGCGCAGATGGTAGTGATCCTATCTTATGCGCCAGGGGTCGTGGGTTCGATCCCCACCCAGTACAAATATTTATATAGTGATTTTTGTGTTTGTCCTGTGTTGGATGTATGTATGTATTATATTTTTGATTCCTCTGTTGTCTAATGTCCGTAACACAAGTGCTTTTAGCGACTTACGGAGTCAGGTCAATGTCTGAGATGTTGTGTGCGAATATTATATAAAATTATAAATTATGTCACATCATCATCGTCATTATCATAGCAGCCGTAAAACGTCCACTGTTGGACACAGACCTCCCCAAGAAAGCGGTAATTTGCCTATAACTGGGCGAGCGTGGTTGCAATCGCAGAGCGTAGCTTCGCATCAGGAAGGCTGCTGCCCCGGGTTGCCCCTGCTACGGGTGGATATACCGCCTTCTTCGCATCCGGTACCTCTGTCACCTCTTAATACACCTGGTACAGGGGGAGGTACTATTCTAATCTATGCTGCCCCCTAGGCAAATTATTATGTCTCATTATCCAATAACTTCACCTCTCTCACCCTTCAAATCGGATGAAACAATGCAAACACGGATATTTCGGTAAAAGCTAAGAATGACACCAACGCAGATGCCTCTTGTATCTAGTATACATATCATTACTTTATTTTAAAAACTATAAAGTTCTTTAATCTATGTACATACATACATCACGCCTGTGTCTCATCGGGGTAGACAGAAACTATGGATTTTTACTTGTTACGATCTTGGCATACCTCTCGCTTCCCTTGCTCGCATTAGTCCTTTCATACACGCTCGTTTATTCTTCGTATTTCTGACCTGGCCCTTCTGTAATACCTCTTCTACCTGGTTATGATATGTTCGCCTCGGTCGACCTATACCAACTTCTTCATTCAATTCCGCTCTATATATTTGTGCAGCCATTCTAACTTCATCCAATCTCGACACAACTGAATCTTTTACACAATATTGATCTCTCATAAGACTATTCTTTAATCTATCTCTCAAACTCACACCATACATACTTCGAAGTACTTTCATTTCAACAGCATTTATTCTGATCGCGTGCTTCTTCTGCCATACCTAACATTCACAACCATATGTCAGTGTTGGAACCAGCACACCTCTATAAAAAACCAGTCATGCCTTTTTTGACACATTTTGGCAGCCTATAAAAGCATGTAAGTCTCTACTGACACTATTTCCAGCTTTCACTCCCCGTTCAATATATTCTTTATACTATCCATCTCTCGTAAAAACACTTCCTAGATACACAAACTCATTTACTTTTTCAACTTTTATGACATGTTCTCATTTAATCTATGTTATAGTCATGTCAAAGCATAACACGATGCCTAGTTCTAATGTCAGCTAATTTCATCAGTTACGGCATAAAATGATGTCTGATCACGTCTTACACCGTAAAGTATGTATACGTATTAAGTCATTAAACATTATCCGACATTAATCCATATTGGACGCATACATTACGCCCAGTCTTTCATTTGATAATGACACGTCATCAAAGGTGATCCGCAAGATAGATGTTTGTAGCATTACTTTACTCTGGTGGTTTCTAGACCAGGACCACGTCGATATCTTTTTTATTTTGACAACAGAAATGTGTGGGAGAAAAAATACTGACTCAATCCAAAAATAAACGTTAATCAAAAACTAATCGGTATCGAGCATTAGCAATATTACTTTAATATTAATTATTGTACACCAATTAAACAGGTACAAAATAAATTTTAAAAGAAGTATATAGATAAAAAAGAGTACAATGGGTAGTATGAGATCGCACTATGCGACACAGCAATGTAAAGGTAGGATGGAGGAAAAAGCAGTAAGAATATAGGTATTTTGGGCTGTACCTGTGTGAAAATGACAATATATTATAAAACAAATTACAATGTATCTATATGTTAGTTAAAATATATATACTATATAAATAAATAGTAATAGTTCAAATAATACGACTAAGCAAGGAATAATTATGACTTATATAATTAATAAAAAATATAACCATTTTTGATATAAATGTAGAGCAGGTAGAATTTGTGTTAATGTGGTTTTAGACAATGTCAGCAATCTTGTTACTTTCGCTTTAGGGGACCACTAGTATAGTCTATGCCGAGAGATACTAGAACCGACAGATGGCGGTATATCCATCCGAAACAGTGCAGCTCAAATGCACAGGACGGGAATGAGTAACAGCATCCCCGTCGCGATAGCTGCGCTCTGCGATTGCCAACACGCTTGCCCAGCGCGGCAATTATGGGCAAGAAACCTCCTTTGTTGGAGAGGCTTGTCTCCAGCAGCGGACTTCCATTGGGTGGTATGATGACTGGTAGTTTGAATGACTGCTTTACACGGTATCAATTTGTATGTCCAATACGTTCGTTTTTATGAATTTTGTAACAATTTGCAACAAATAGATAATAAAAATAAAGTTGCATTAAAAATAGTATTGCACAGACGTCTAGAGACGACTGCTTCATACAAACCTGAGTAATTTTAGATTAATAACATACATAATAATGGGTACCCAGACGATTGGTGTAGCAATGAACCGAGAATATCAATTTCACGCCTGAACACACACAATAATCGACGCGCCCTTTCGAACTTGGCACTTTTCAGACGATTTTATTATTACAAACCAATGACTCCCTTAATAAATGAATTTATTCTATTTTTATTAGCAATCGTGAATATAGTAGATGGATTACATCCACTCGGTGGGAATCGTTTTGAAACTCATTGGATCGAGAAGATTAATAAATATTTACAAGGTGTAGACAGCGTGGAGCATAGTAATGAAATATTTGGTAATAATAATAGATATAAAAGAAAAAGCGTTGGCAGACTCGACTTGAACGACGGTTGGAAGAAGATAGCCGAAAGCGACGATGTAGACGCGTACGTTTTCTTCAAAAATAACTTACAAAGTCTGGATGCAAATAACAAAATCAGAACTCCCAAGGGACCATACAAAAAAATATTAATTAAGAGACTAGTTCCACATGGACAGGCACTCACCAATGGTATGGAATATGACAGGCAATTTAACACTTACTACAGACCATTGGTGAAATTCCATGGATTGAAACATAAATATACACCAAACAAGAAACATGTACCGCTCTATATTGAAAAAGGAGATTTTAATATCTTACCATATCATGAAGATACGAGCAATTATCACACAAATTACTTCAAAGTTCATCAAGGTCATGTGAATGTTAAACATATTTTAGATGACATAAAATCTTATGTAGCTAAAGCAGATAGAAAAAAAGTGATGAAACTAAAGAACGCTATCTTGGCAATAATAGAGAAACAATACTTGAGAGAGATGTTATTCTTAAGTTCTGGCGAACCGCACTCCTCGATGGAGGAAGCTGCAGAGCTGACCTGGCCGCAAAATATTAAAGATTTGCCTGAATACCCATTCTGGGACTATTGGACGGTAAGTTTTAAATTGGTAATCTAGAATCTCTTAAACCTGCTTGTTTCGCTAATTGTTTCTGAACTATTTTCAAAGATCCAATATCTATATAAATGGATCTTCCTATGTGTCTGTTATGTGCGTTCTGACCTCACAATTTATTCTACGTTTCCTTTCAAGAACTGAATTATACAGAAACCTTGAACTCTATTAAATTTGTGCCGTTTCTGTTGTTGCAGTAAACCAGACCTTTTCTTTTGTGTGTACATATTCTATCTTGTAATATAATTCAATTCCGAGTTAAATAAAATGTCAGGTGTCCCTGTATTACTTCAAACGTACTTACTTGTGTTACGATCACAAATATAATACATCTAAGCGCATAACAATCACAAATCTCATTATGTAACTCTTTGTCCTGCGTGGGGATCGAACTCACGACTTTTGGCTCACAAGATAGGGTCACTGCCATCTATGCCATCGGGCCCGTCATGATTTAATAGTCATTTTGCTCTAAAAAAGTTCTTAATATTACAAACTTAATTTTTTAAAAGATGCATTTAATAATGTATATTAGATTAATTAATAAATGATAACGAAATGTATCTTTATTCGGGTCTCATGTAAACTTTTACTTTTGAAATATCCTTTTAGGTTACGTAGGGTTCGTCGACTTACGTAGGTCATTGCCCTAGTGCATTGTTTACTTTGACTCAATCCTCACTTTCCCTGATAATATTATGTTTTAGCAAAGGATTAAATGTAATAAGCATATTGTAGTCACTGCTTATTACTAAAGAGTCCAGTTAAAAAATTCGGTTTCCTAGGCACAAGTTGGCCAGTAGTCATGGTCACATTAACTTATACATATTATTATTATTTTAATATAATAAATGCGAAAGTAACTGTGTCTGTATGTCTGTCTGTTACGCTTTCCCGCTTAAACCTCTCAACTGATTTTGATGAAATTCGGCACAGACAATCTTTGGAGTCTGAGAAAGGACATCTTTAAATCGAAATAAGGCTTGTTAGGGGTCAAAAAGGGGGATGAAAAGTTGTATGAAAGAATCACTATTTTTAGAGCTAGAAACTTGAAACTTATTTTTAAGGCCATTAATACCTACCCTTATTAATATTATAATTGCCAAAGTAACTCTGTCTGTCTGTCTGTCTGTTACGCTTTCCTGTTTAAACCTCTCAACCGATTTTAATGAAATTTGGCACAATAATAATTCGTAATAAGGGTTGTTAGGAGTAGAAAAGGGGGATGAAAAGTTTTATGGAAGGATCGCTATTTTTAGAGTTAGAAACTTGGAACTTATTTTTCATGCCATTAATTCGATATAAATAAACATGCTATTCAAAGTTTATATAATTTAAGGTAAAGAGGTAAGGTACCCAAAAGAACTATTCCACGCGGACGAAGTCGCGGGCACAGCTAGTACACATATAAAATAAGCTGACTAGTCTAATCAACGCAGGGCCTACTAAAACGCTTAGAAACTTGAAAAAGAATATTTATAACGTAAAGGAGCACTAAAAAAGGATTTTGAAAATTCACCCCCTAGGGGGGTAACGTTTTTCCTCGGGTGGAAAGTTAGCTAGAAACTTTGCTGTTTTTGAAGTTACTCAAACGAAATTCAGTATGTATTTTCATTTAAGTAACTTCAATATGATTTTATCATTCTAAGTTATGAAAGACGTATAAAATATTTTATATACGTCTCGAAAGTAAAAGGGGGCCCAAAGTTTGTATGAAAGTTCTACTATTTCGCGGGTTAAGCCGCGGGGCACTGCTAGTAAGTATAAAAATCCACGATTCCCCGTACAGTATATTACGCACAAATATAATAAATAAGCGATAATTATGAGTAATGTATGGATATCAATGATTTGCAATATATTGTAATTAGAATTACACTATAACAAAAAATATATAATTCGGTTAGTAAAAAAAATTAGTACATATCACATTTATTTTTTTTATTATCCGGCATAAAACGTATCTTTGCTCCCAGGCCTTATTTAACCGGGACAACATTAACATATTTTTTTATACACAATAAAAATAACAACTCTTATATAATAAACTTCTAATCTAAAATTTATTTTTCTAATTATATATTCTGTAAAATCTTATGGAATATATAATTAGAAAAATAAAACAATTAACATTTATACAGAAAAATATATTACTTACTTTTTTTCTTTAGCGATAAAAGGGGTTCCATTCTTTATGCCCTCTTTAGACGTTTTAAAACAATTAAGACAATATTGAATGTTCTATTAATTGCTATTAAGTTTTATAGAGTTCTTTGAAGTTTTAGAAAAATCTAGGAACCTCTGAGTTAGTTACAAGTACTTTTGTGTAAGTTAATCTTCTTTTATTGTTAAAGTTTATTGGTTTCAACTTTTCAATGTTAATTTGTCAAAGATTATTAATGTTCTTTTAGGTAAAGATCACTTGTTAGAGTAAGCTTAAAGTTTTATTCTTAAAATTTCCTCTCCTCACCTGGTGATTCTACCAAACTATTATAGAAAACCTCTCTGTAGGGATTGGCACAACGATTGATTTGAAATATATTTATATAGTTTTCCTCGAAAACTTATAACAAAGAAAAGATAAGAATATATTCTTCCTAAAATTAAATAAAACTGCAGAGAGATCAATTATTTTTCAGTGCATAACCTGCAAGTGAAAAGACTCTTCCCTAGGGATATCATTTGTCTATCAGAGTGTATAAAAAAATTATGTAAATTTAAATGAAATAACAATAAAAAATACAAATTATTTAATGATAACTTTTTTAAAGTGTAAATACATAAATTAAAAAATAAATTATTATATTTATTTTCCAAAATGGATACATAAACTATTCATATATATTTCACAATATGGCGGAGATATCAATAAAATGCAATTACACACGCGGAACGGGTGAATACGCGGGAAAATATAGAAAAGCGCACGCTTTGCGTGCGTGAGAGATGGAGAAAGGGAACTATCCGTTGCGAGTAAGAGAAGGATAACCAAGTTATAAAATTGTGACCTAGATTAAAAATATATTTTGTGTTGTGTAATAAATAAGCCTGTAAAAAAGCTCGCTATAAATATATTAAAATAAAAATGCTTCATTAATTTATATTTTTAATGTAACCTACAAGAAACGCACCGTTACTGATTCTGCTCTCGCCTTAACTGGGTTTTAACGCTTAAACATAATAAATAAAAAAAGCATGAACAATTCTGGCAACACTTTGGTATGGTAAGTGACGACTGAAGCCCTGCCTACGTAACTTTGTTAAAGCTAATGGTAAAGCCGATAATATACGGAAAAACACAAAAAATTACGTTACCTCGCAGGCGACGCTAGAAACCCATTCTGCTGCTTCCCACTTTCATTTAAGTTGATATATACCATACCCATATATAATTTAGCGGAGTAGCTTGGCAAAGTGGCCCCTCGCTCAGAGCAAGGGCCTACCTAGAGGCCTTGTTTGTAACTTAAGAGTAGATACAACATTTAATAAAACAATTTTAATTGACAGCTTATTATTATTTGACATGCATCCCGAAATCTTAATTTCAATATGTGTCAAGAATGAGCTAAGCGATAGTAAAATTATGGTAAGATCTCGATTTTAACATTTCATTTAAAATTTTAACAAATAAATGGAGGCATTTGACGAACTCATCCCTCTCTCATTGTCACTCCTCAATCAGTAATTCTGCATATATACTTTTCGTAGAGCACTTCTCCGCACACACAAACGAGTGCAGTCGTACGCGTAGTCAGTGAGTGTTTGCTGTCAATTCTGTTCCGATCTTGTGTACCACGCTTCAAGCAAGTCTCACAGAGCGAGCAGAGTGATCAAACATACTCGCATGATAACTCTTGCACGTATCACAGGCAGGATCACGTAGACTTCTCGATTATTGACGGTATTGGATTATGGGTGTATGGCGATATATTTTTTATTAATATTGACGATTTAAAATTGTTTGCAATAGGCCTACTTAAAGAAAGTATATTTTACTTTAACTATTACTATTTTACGGATTCTTTGCTATTTCAATATTTGCGTCATATTAATCATTACAGCCATCGGAAGTCCACTGCTGGACATCGGCCTCCCCATGAAAGGGGGAATTTTGCCAATCGCAGAGCGCAGCTTTCTCGATGAGGATGCTGCTGCCCATCCTCACCCTATGCAATTAAGCTACTCTCTCGGATGGATATACCTCCTTCTGTCAATCTCGGTACCTTAGTCGCCTCTTACGACACCTAGTACAAAGGAAGGTTCTATTCTACTCAGTCGGTAGCTCACGGCCCTTGCTTCTGAGGAACTAAAAAAATTGGTAGATCTTGATTCCTTATACTGTTATTTTAATACGTTTGCGCAATTTTTTCAAGATACACTCTAAAAGGAAGTAAATTACTGAGTAATGTGATATAATATCTTTAAATCACAAAGTTGGCAACGCTAGTGATATCCTTATGATATTACGAGCGTCTATAGGCTGCAGTGACGCTTACACGGACTGTATGCTTCGTGTAGACCTGGTTTAATAAAAAAGGGGTTAATCAGAATTATGAGAATTAAATACTTTTAGACTATCAAATACAATTTGACGAGCCTGATGACACAGATGATAGTGATCCTGTCTTGTGCGCCAAAAGTCGTGGGTGCGATCCCCAACAAGGACAAATATTTATTTGATGATATTTATGTTTGTTCTGTATCTAGATGTTAAATATATGTATTGAAGTAGTATATTTGTGATTCCTCTGTTGTCTAATGTCTAATAGGGTTGCAATGTGTAGTGTCACAGCTGAAAAAATTTATCAAGTTATCGTTTATTTATTATATTTGTTTTTAAATGTATTAATATATTATTCTTTATTGCAGTATCAAAAAACGGTGCATCAAGACGGGTGCAAAGGAAATTTGGTGAAAATAGGAAATGTATGCGTCGAAACGCCGCATCACTGAATTTTCAATCAAATGGATGCAAGAACACCAAAGTCTTACCAACAATTGTTATTTCTCAACAGCTTTATAGTTATCATTAAAAATCCATACGGTTTTTATAAAGATTTTTTATTTTATTGGTAGACACGGGTTCGAGTCGTCGTAGTAAGTGATTTATACCTCAAGTGATTGATAAAATGCTTTGTTTAAAATATTTTATGGACAGTGATGATAATACATAATAAAAACAACATATCATTAAAAAATATGAACGACATGGTGCTTTCATCAACTACCGACCTCCTCACCAAACGACTACCTCACATGAGAAACATATGGTAGATCTCATTCAAAAGTCGTCTGCATTGGTACCTCCCGCTCATATTTTTACAGCCAAATAGCAGTGCTTCCATTGCTTGTCTGGTTTGAAGGGTTCATTCAGGGACATTGTATCTTCAGTTCACAAGGTTGGCGACACGCTAGTGATATCTTCCTTTGTGATGACACGAGCGTCTACAGGCTGCAATCACGTTTACCATCAAGCGAACTGTATGTTTGTTTGCTGACTAAATTAAACTAACTTAACTTTTTTTTACTCAGTGTCCGGTCAAAGTATAAAATGTTTCGTGAACTTAAAAATTAAACAAAATGTTTGGTTTATTTACCTATTTGATATTTTAAAGTATTTTTGCACTTTCATAAACTATATTTTATTTAGTTTTTCATAACTATGAGTTCAATATTAGGTACACAAAATAAAACCATAACTTATTGCATTCTAAAAATTACTTTATTCCATCACTTAACATTTGTCTATGCTAAATATAAAATTAGAAAGTGCACTACACAGCCTTTTCTATAGCCAATTACTTAAACTACAACAGTACTGCATAAAAACATAAATTTCCTCATCAAAAGGCATTTTACAACGAGCACAACACAATGTATTAACATTGGTCGGATTTTTCCGACATTTGTCTATCAATTAATAAACAGTGTCTGAAAGATCCGACATCACTTGGTATTCCAAACAAAAATCTTGATAATTAAAACATTGTCTATTGTTTGAATTTAATAATGAACATAGCCATCAAATCATTGATATACATTTTTATAATTTATTACTATAAAAATGTATGATAAGAATTTAATTTTATAAATATAACTGTTTACTTATTTGGTAATCTCACCTAGGGTGAAATAAACATATATATTCTACAATGAAAGCCACATTGGAAGATGAGTACTACTCCACTAATTCTATTGCCTTCGCTAATCTCGCTACTATCCATACTTGAACTCACATCGAAGTATAAAAAACAGCGGTACCCAAATACCTCCAATGTGACCCCAATTCTTAAAATAAGTTTTTCTATTAGAGATTCTTTGTTACATTGAGTGGAATGACAACGTCTGAAATATACAGAAATCATTTATACACTAATTTGAAGGAATGTATACAAACATATTTTAGTGATACTTTAATATCTTTGTTAATATTAGTCTGTCTTAAGTCACAAAGTGAACACCCCATACATATATGGAGTGTAAATGATTAAAAATGTAAACCTGCGGCACTATACCACAAAATTAAGTTCATTCCATTTAAACTAACTCTCGGATATCTCCTCTACATTTAAAATCACTTATTGCCTTGTTGATCAAAAATGTTTTAGCCTAAGCGTACCTAAGTAATTTCATACTAAACATAAATGAGAATGTATACCGCATTGCAAATAAATGAGAGTAATTCACCTAATGATAAAAACCATAACCTTACCAAGCCGTTTCTTCATTTATTCTTACATGTCAGTTCTTGCTTTTGGATTAATTTTGAGACTCGATCCCCCCCCCCCCGCCCCTCTTAGTTTTCACCACAACTGTCCTAAATTGTAACCTGCAATTCCCCAAGGTTGTAACTGACGCCTCCCAAACTTTTACCCTGCGACCCTAGTACCTATATAAGTACATAGGTCGGCGCGGTCTCGACTCCGCAGTTGTTGTCCTTAGAGGACATGAGGACGTATCCATCGTTACCCCAGAGGTTAGACCAAGAGTTCTTGATGAGCCAGTACTTCTGTCCGTTCAGAATGCCGTAGCCGACCGCTAGCACCGCGTGGTCGAGTTCGTCGATCTTGTTTTTGCTGTTGAAAAAGAAATGTTGAAATTACCGTAAGACATTTAAAGATCCGTGAGGTACCGGTAAAAGTAGAATAGTACCTTCCCCTGTACCAGATGTCGTTAAAAGCGACTAAGATACCAGAACTGACGGATGACGGTATATATCCAAGTATAATCCAAAGATAACATGGACTTGAAAAAGAACTCCTTGTCTTTAAGACTGCACTACCGTTGTGCTACCAAGGCATGAGTAGACACGTCCAATTTTTCAGCACCATCATTTTCATCAATAAATCAGCGCCATCTCTTCAATGTTGTAGATATTTTACCTAATTGTAGGTAGCCTACAAACACTCAAATGTTAACCAATTTTATTGCTGGACATTTATTGGCACGCCGAGCATGCGTGGTTTTAATAGCAGCATAGCTTCACGATGAAAATGCTGCTGCCCATCCCCACCCAGTTGCATTAGAGCTACACTATATTGGATTGGTATACCACTCTCTGACAGTCCTGATACCCCATAGGATATTCTAATTTACGACATTATCTTGTATCCTAAGATAAAAAATATACACACTCACCATTTAGGATCGTAGTAAACTCCATTCGAGTAGAAACTGAATGTTTTGTGGGACGCATCGATGGCCACCGATATGGGTCCGTGCTTGAATATCGCCAGCTAAAGTTTGGGCAAAACATTAAATTATATAAATAAATAAATTGCCACATACTTTGACCTGACTCCGACATAAGCACATGTGTTACAGACATCAGATAACAGAGGAAACACAAATATAATACTTAAATACATATGTATTTGTAACACCCAGACACAAAACAAATACAAATATCATCATATAATATTTGACCTGGGTGGGGATCGAACTTACGACTTTGGGCGCACAAGATAGAATTACTAAAATCTGCGCAATTGGGCCACTCAAAAATATATTAATAAACACAGATATTGTAAGATTTCGTTTAACAATTGAAAGATATTTTGTTAAATATTTAACAATTGTATACACTTGTTTTTAATTGTTTTCAACAAAAAGTAAGAGGTTCTTAATTATTGTATTATGTTTTTTGTGTCTTAATTAAACCATTCAACGCAATCAAGACAATATTTTACGCGATCCAAAAAAAGGTTAAGAAAATTCACCAGAATCATCACACGAAATTTACGTATGAACTAACACTGGCTAAAGTTCTAGAACATATCCTATTCTAGTATTTTTACAATAACTCAACAAAATATGTATATGGTATTTTGGTGGCCGCCGGAACCACTGGTTTATTTTTTATTTATTTATTTAACTTTATTGCACAAAATGTTACAAAATGTACAAATGGCGGACCTAATGCCAGATGGCATTATCTCCCAGTCAACCATTACACAAAACTGAAAAATATATATATATATATATATATATATATACATATGTACATACATACATAAAATAACGTACATCAGAAATAGGGTTATAAATAAAGTACGGAGACAGCGTTTCAGGTTAAATTTGTTTGGGGATTGCATAATATTCAACGGAAGCTCGTTCCAGAGTCCTATAGCTGTCACTGTAAAAGAGTTTGTCAAAAAACTAGAGTGATGAGGAGGAGTTAAGAGCGAGAGAGTATTAGAAGAACGGAGATTACGTTCGTGAGAGGAAGATAGGAATTGGAATCTGTCCTTTAAGTAAATTGGTGCGTACGGATCAAATAGTATTGAAAATAGTGTGGTTAGAACTCGAATTTTGAGACGTTCTCGAATGGGAAGCCAGCCGAGAAGAGAACGGTAATAGGAAATATGATCGTATTTACGCAAACCGAAAATGAAACGAAGACAGTTGTTTAATAGACGATCCAATTTATTAAGGAGTTCTTGAGAGATATTAGTGCAGCACACGTCACCATAGTCAATTATGGGTAAAACCAAGGATTGAATAAGAAGGGTTTTGGTTTTAGTAGGAAGAAAATATTTTAATATATATAGAGATATATAGAGAGCACGAAGCGTTCCAGTAACCTTACTGCTGATTTCATTAACATGTGTATCCCAGGTTAAGGAAGAGTCGATAAATAGGCCAAGATTCTTAACGCATGTGCTGTAGGGCACTACCACGTTATTAAAAATAATTACAGGTACATTTTTTAAACTGGACAATTGCCGTTTGCTGCCCAACATAATGGCTTGAGTCTTAGACGGGTTCACAGAGACACCAAACTTTTGTGACCAGTTTGTGATGTTGGTCAAATCAGCATTAATGCGAGCAATTGCATTATCCAGGTCATTGAACTCTGCCTGGGTGTATAGTTGAAGGTCATCAGCGTATAGATGATAAGAGCAGCCAATAGATTTGGTGACAAGGTTTATGAAAAGGGAAAATAACAACGGAGAGAGAATGCCACCTTGCGGCACACCAGCATCAATTGTCACCCACTGGGACAAATCATCTCCCAGGCGCACCGCTTGCTGGCGTTCTCGAAGGTAGGATGCGAACCATTCCCGAACCGAATCAGAGACCCCGACGTAAGAGAGAATAGAGAGGAGAACTTCGTGATTGATAGAGTTGAAGGCGTTGGAGAAATTAATCAGAATTAAGACCGTAAGGCGGGAGTGTTCCATTCCAACTCTTACATCATCCAGGATATTTAGTAGAGCTGTTGTAGTGCTATGTCCTTTACGAAAACCGGATTGAAAGGGACTTAAGAGGGCGTTTTGTAAGACATGGCTAGAGAGCTGTTTGTGTACAGCTGCCTCGATAATTTTAGAGAGATATGGCAAAATAGAGATGGGACGAAATTGATGGGAAGAAGTAGGGTTAGGTGTTTTAGGAACCGGGATAACATAGGCTTTGCGCCATATACTGGGAAAGGAGCCATGTTGTAGGGAGAAATTGATAATGTGGGTCAATGGTGGTACAATAAAGTTAAGTAAGAGAAAGATCATGCAGCGACTCAAATCATCATAGCCAACAGCATTGGATTTGAGAACTGAAATAGTTTTAAAAGTCTCATCTAAGGTTATAGGAGAAAAATTGAACACATTAGCTGTCGGACGTGGCAAGGAAGTGATTAAAGTTATTGTTGACAATTTTACAGCGGGATCTAGTGTGGTAGTTAAAGAGAAGTGTTTATTAAGCTCGTTAGAGGAAATAACAGAGTAAGAATCGGGAGGGTTTAAAGACTTCCCGAGACCCTGAGAATGCAAAAACTTCCATACGTTTGCCGAAGATGATAATTGAACATTGTCGTGAATAAATCTACGTTTGGCTGATCTTACCAGTTGATTACAGCGATTCCGTAGTCTTTTGTATGTATTTAAATTAAAATCAGAGTTCACAAATCTGGTTCACAAATAACATTATGTATCATTTTTCCTTATATTGTACGGATTAAGATTATCTATTAAGTATACAGTACTAATATGGGTGCTTACCCTCAGAGCGTTCTCGTTGTTGGTGGTGACATTGACCCACCCCTTGACAGAAGTCACCAGGGTCACATTGTCGATGTGGCAGTATCCGTCCTGCGATATAACAGAAAGTGAAAAAATATTTTATAGATACACAAAACTACTTTTAAAACGGCTTTAAAATGTGGTTTATGTAAGTTCTTAACTTTTTTTCGACGTCGAAAAAATACATTGAGGAATTGCCGTGAGGTACCGGTAGTAGAGGTACAAAGTAGAACAGCACCTCCCTTTTACCAGCTGTCGTAATGGGAGACAGTATGTAATAAAAGGATTAAGCAAGTGTTATTTAGATGAATGAACAGACTATAAGTAAAGAATATCCGCTGCTAAACCTACCTGTCCCAGGTACCCTCCGTAGTCCTCCTCAGTGGGTAGTCCATGGCGCATGATCCATTGGTATGATCTGAAGTCTTCGCCGCCATCGCAGCCGTTGTTGCCAAAGCTGACATGTGATAAGATATATAATGTAAAGAAAATTTTATATCAAAGGTTTCATCAATAGATTCTGCATGGAATGTTTATTATGACTAAAATACAAATGAAATTTAGTTAAAAATTAATATATATAATAATAATATATAATTCTGTAGCAGCCACAGCACTCTATCAGTAATAGACCAGCTCTGAACTCTCTACAAGGAAACTGCACACTCACCCCCAGGAGCAGTCGATGAGCGCCTGCTGGCTCAGACGCACCAGGTGGCCACCGTTGTGAAGGAATAACGCGCCTTCCACAGCACCCACGGTACCGAATGACCAGCACGAGCCGCAAACGGATTGATCTGTACGGGGAAGACATGTGGATAAATAAGATCTTGTCCTGTGATCTGATCTAAATCTAGTGCTTGGAGATGGATATGTTTATTTTTGTATGTGACTAAATGAGTAACCAAATACGGGCCACGTTAAAGGGAGGCAATCGCAAATCCTCGAGTTTTTTGCAACTTGTCCAAAGCTTTTGATTGTGTGTACCATGAAACATTGGTTAGAAAACTATCACTTTTATTTAAAATTATATATTTCTAGTATATAATTTAATAATATAATTTATATATATATATTAGAAATATATGACAATGTAAACAAGGCCTACTGCAGATGTAGTATAATGACTCAATTAATTGTAACATCCGACATGATTGTCGGATTCACATTTTCCTAAATTTTTCACCGAAGACCCTTGTTTGCCATGACGGAAAACGGGATGACTCATGACATAACCCTAAGCATTATTGTTGAATAAATAAATTTAAAAGTAGTTATAACTATCTCTTTAAAAATTTCGTTCCGGGCTGTCTTCGTAAATTAAAAGTTTAAGTTTTCGGCCACTATTGGCGCTCTCTCTCTCTCTCTGAAAAATTTTGTAGGATTCGCTTGTGAACAATAAAGTGTATTAAGTTTTAATAGTAATCTAACAAGTTTTATTGAGTTGCTGCCTAATCCTAATAATTATAACATATACATAACGCATAAACTCTTGAAGGCATCCCATAATGTCGACTATTAATTTATTCTCACCTTTCACCGGTGTGACGGCACCGAAGAGCCTCCAGTCGTATTCCGAAGGAACCTTCACGCTCATCTCAGCTAACATGGCCTCGGAGTAAGGGAACGGTAGACCTAGGCAAAAAATTCAGTATTATTGACTATATCTAGCAATATTGTATAGTATGCAATTTATATATAGTACATATAAGGGTTGAATACATAAATATATATGTATATGTATCCACGAGACAGAGTTACTCCATCCAAGCGTTTAACGCCATTTATAAAAATAATAATAAATTCATAACACATCTCATACTCGTATATTAACCTGCCTCCGAAACAAGTCGCTTAAAGCACTTTGGTTACAGACAATAGAGGAATCACAAATATACTATTTGAATTTGGTAAGCCTTTTCTTGAAACAAGCAATGATTTGGTTGTAGAAGATAGAAGGTATTTTTTATGTGACTTAGTCATAAAAGAGCTTATGGTCTGGATGTTAGTAAACATCAACGCAGATGATAAACGCTCGACTTGTTTTATCGATTAACTAGAGTATTGCCAAACTAGTTACTTGAAGATAATTTAACTAACTCTCTTACCCTTCAAATGGGAACAGCAAACACTGGCGAGATTGGTGAGAGTAAGGTACTGATGCAGAGGTATAGAAACCAGTCTAGAAAATTCCCAATGAGCTGTGAACTAAGAATGTGAGCTGGTCCGGATGTTAACTCACAACTGTTTTCATTTTGTACCCGTATAATAATCACAAGTTTTCCTGAACTACGAAGAATACGAAGGTCCCTGATACGATCCCTCACCTTGATCGCTGGGCCCGCTGTACCGGCGCCCGCGCAGCGCGGCCAGCTCGTCGTCCGTGCGGTCCGCGAGGTGGTTCACCGCCAGCGTGAAGCCGCGGCGGGCGCGGTTGTTTGAATGGACGAATCTGTAATTTTAATATTCACATCATATTACTTATACATTGACCTGACTCCGTAGTAAGTCACTTTAAGCACTTATGTTACACCAGATAACAGAGGAGTCACAAATATAATACCTTCAATACATATTTTATAACACTCAAACACAGAACAAACACAATTATCATTTTTATAAATGTTTGCCCCTGGTGGGGATCGAGCCCATGACTTTTGGTGCATAAGATAGGATCACTACCATCTGCGCCATCATTCTCATCATCATATCAGCCATTGGAAGTCCACTGTTAGACATCGGCCTCCCCAAGAAAGGGGGAACTTTGTCTCTTTGGCAATGAAAGAGCGTAGCTTCGAGACAGGGATGCTGCTGCCCACCCCCACCCTGCGCATTTGAGCTAAACTGTTCCGAATGGATGTAGTCACCTCTTACGGCAACTGGTACAAGGGGAGGTTCTAATGTACTCTACCATTTATGCGGGCAAATGCCCGTGAGGTCTGCGCCACCGGGCCGGTCAAGATATGCCAAACTAACCTCAAGTTTTGCCTGAAGATGTTCAACCGTTTCTCATGTTCGATGCCGCTAGCGTACACTCGGTTGTGCTTCAGTTTGAATCTGCCAAAATATATATTTACAACTTACTACACAAAACAAAGAGGTACAGAACTCAGTCTGCACACAAAGTTCGGGTAACACTTATTTTATTACATATCATAGACGGAATATCGGAACAATAATGTTTGATAGTCTTAAACAACACATTTAATTCCGAAAAGATGTTACGATCAGCGCGATTTGTCGAGTCGTGTCGAGTTTAGCTGTCAAAGAGCGACATGGTTGGGAATAACAAGAACTCCAGGGTTTAATATAAAGTAAAGATCTCGCAAACAAAGTCACAGGCTGCAATCTAGTCTATCTATCTAAATCTATCTATATACTCACGACTTTGCCGGAACTCTAATTATGGTTTCTCAGCATGTTTTTTTTTTATTTTTGGAGTAAAGAACAACGCATGCAAAGTCACGAATAGAAGCCAGTGTGTGTATGATATGCATATTCTGTATTGATTTTCCTTTGCATTCGCTACTGAACTCTGAATCTAACCAACGCACCACCCCGGATAGGAAATGACGCTAGTTCAAGTCCTGACCAATTTATCTGTCTACAACGTAAACCATTGTTCTTCAATCAAACGTTTGTCGTGAGCGGAGTCAGAATCAAACACAGCTTGGCTCATAAAAGGGACCCGTGATATAAAATTACCTGGTGAACTCGTCGCCTACATGCGCATCGTGGCGGGGATGCACGAACTCCTTCATCGGGTTGAATGTGGCGTAGTGACGCGCGCCCGGACCAGGGAACGAAGTGCATTGAAGTCCTGTACAACAACAACACTATACGGGTCCGATGGCGCAGATGGTAGTGATCTTGTGCGCCAAATGTCGTGGGTTCGATTCCCACCCAGAGCAAATATTAATATGATGTTATTTATGCTTTTTCTATGTCTGGGTGTTAAATATATGTATTTAAATAGTATATTTGCGATTCCTCTGTAGTCTGGCGTCCCTGATACAAGTGCTTTAAGCGACTTACCATGGAGTCAGGTCAATGTGTGATCTGTTGTGGGAAATTATTAACCTCGACTCAATTACAACCCTTCCCGACTCATCCGGGTACATAGAAAAAAAAAACAATATATAAATAAATTCACACTACATCTCATACATTGACCTGACGACTCCGTGGTAAGTCGCTCGAAGCACTTGTTTTACAGACAACAGAGAAATCACAAATATAATACTTAAGTACATATATCGAACACCCAGACACTGAGCAAACATCATCATCATCTTTCTAGCCATTGTAAGTCCACTGCTGAACATAGGTCTACCCAAAAAAAGGGGGAATTTTGGCCAAAATTGTCGCGCTGGGCAAGCGTGTTGGCAATCAGAAGTACAGCCCTCGCGACGGGAATACTGCAGCCAATCCCACCCTGTGCATTTGAGCTGCACTATTTCGGATTGATATACCGCCATCTGTCTGCTTTGGTATCTTAGTCGCGTCTTACAACACCTAATACAGGGGAGTTACTATTCCACTCTGCCGGTACCTCACGGCAGAGCTGAATTACAACTGGAATCACACTGGAATCTTACTCACATACTGAAATCTTCTTTTTATAAGCCCGGTTGACAAGCAAGCATACAGTCCGCGTGATAGTAAGCAGTCTATAGACGCTCGTCATATTACTTTGCCAACCTTGTCACTTAAAGATATTGTCACATTACCCAATGCACACAATGCTGTTTGCCGGTAGCTATAAATGAGAGTAAGGTACCAATGCAGACGACCTTGGTATTGGGGTCTACCTAGATCTGTCCAGCAAAGTGTGATATTTACCTGAGTCGATCTGGAAGACCTCAGGGCTGATGTCGTCAACATTGTAGTCTTGGTAGTCCAGGTAGTAGTGATCGTAGTGCGAACCCAGGAGCGAGTTGAATCCTTTCATTTCATACCTGTTGGTAATTTTTTTTCATTAGTTATACCTATGGTTGGTAATTCTAAAACAGGTACTCAACCAAGTTCGCAAAGGGCGTGCAACAAGAGGCATCGTGTAGCGTGGTAGTTTCTTTTATTAAGAATATAACCTTTTTTTAAAGATCCCGCAATTTATAATTCGACAGGCCCAAGTTGTGGATTCAATCCCCACTTAGGACACGTTTTATATGTTGAATATTTGTGATTGCTGTGTCTGGGTGTTAAATATATTTGAGTGTTATATTTGTGATGCGGCTTGTGAACTTTTTTAAATATCCTATTTTTACCATAATAAACAAATAGTTTAAATAAAAAACACATAGCACATCTCATAAATTGTCCTGATTTTGAGAAAAGTAGCTTAAAGCGCTTCTTTTACACATATAACATTTAAATACATTATATCAACACCCAGACACAGAAAAAACAAAGTTTCATAGGACGTAAGATAGCGAATGCTCATCAGGCCCGTATAATCACGTAATATCGAAAGTAAAGGTATAAAACAAACGCTTATCTCACCTGACAGGGATGGCAATTGAGTCGCCTCTCAGTGTTTTCCGGTACTTCACCCACATAGTGTATTTGTTGACTTTGTCCCCGATCGTCTCGACCATCCGCCATTTTGTCGTGTCAGAGTCTTCCATCGTTTCCGTGCCTAAGCAATAATACATTTATATACAGCCGTGAAATATATACATAGTTGTATGTTGTTGAAATATATAGTGTGGATATTAAATATATGTATTTAAGTAGTATATTTGTGATTCCTCTGTTGTCTGGGGTCCGTAATACAAGTGCTTTAAGACTTACCACGGAATCGGGTCAATGTATGAGATATTGTGGTAATTTATTTATTTATTTATATCTTGAAGGCATAAAAATATAAACATAATCATCACAAGCATTTCTAAAATTAAATACATACGCTTTTTATATAAACAATTGTTTTTATATTAATAAATTCACACAAAATCTTAAACATTGACTTGACTCTGAGATTAGCCTAAAGCATTCGGGTTATGGATGTCAGACAACAGAGGAATTACATGTATAATACATTTTTAAACACCCAGACACAGAACAAATACAATGACATAAATATTTGACCTCGGTGAGAATCGAACCCATGTTAGGTACACGATAGAAAACACTGCCGAATCCTCAAAAACAGACATACGCACAAACAGACATAGTTTGCTTTTTTTAAGCCCCTATTTAATAAACAGGATGAGGAGAAAATATCTCTTCTACATGAGAGAAACAGGAGAAAAACTTATCCTTCGGGTAAAAAATGTGTACGACAGTGGTTGTTTAAAAATAAGAGAAAAAAAAGAAAAAGGGAATAAAGAAAATAAAGAGAAAACGTAATGGAAGAAAAATATAGAGAGTAAAGAAAGAGAAAAATTGCATACTTGACAAAAAAAATATACGCTCTCTTTGCGCAATCGCAGGATTAGTTTTTAACTTATTTTATATATACGAAAAGCTTATAGCATACACAACATCTCATATCACTTACCAATATACTTGAAGTCGGTCATGTCAGGCAACACTGTCTGGATACTGATCGCCTGGTCCGAGGTGCCGTTCACCTGGAGACATGTCTCCTGGTTCATCACCTTCTCTGTCGTCACTGGCGCTATCTGAGAACAAAAATTTAATATCATTAGTAGATATTATGCCACGTTATCCAGTTATTTTATAGTGAGTTAGTAATTCGACCCTCGTGTCATCACATGGATATTACTAGCGTTGTGCAAGAGTTATAGTGGTAGTTCATTGTTAGTTTCATGAACTCTTCTAATTTCATGGATTCCGACGTAATAATACTCTTTATTTTACACAAACAAGAACATCACAAAATCATGGAATAGTAGGTACAAGAGGGCGGCCTTATCGCTAAATGCAATTTCTTACAGGCAACCTTTAGTAATAATTATAAAGCTGGTGGAAGTTTGGGGTGTATTTAGAACAACAAACAAACATACATACATATAAACATATATGTATATTTAAATGTATACACATATATTCAAATACATATATAAGATATAGTAACAGAAGAAAGGAAGAGCAATAGCTTGTATCTTGTATCGAATAGGAAGCCATTTGAGCTTAGCACTAAAGTTGGACACATGATTAAACATACGTAAACCGAAAATGAATCTTATACAGAAGTTTTACGCTCAAGCTTCTCGGGATGATCCTCTGTAAGGTCTAATTAACTGGCATCGGCATAATCAAGGACTGGTAAGAAGTAGATATAGTTCTCGACTAACATCCTTTAACTGTGAAGTCCAGGACAAGATACTATCCATAAGTATCCCCAAATGTTTAACTGTTCTACAGTATGGAATAGAAATACCATTAGAATTTATCTGCGGGAGAGCAGTCCAATTAATTGTTGCCCTCATCCTGGAGCTACCCACCACAATTGTTTGTGTTTCACTAAGGTAAACTGGAAACCCAAACATTTCACTCCAATTTATTGATGCAAAGATAATTATTTGGCTTGTCGATACATTGTAATGACGTAATATACGGACGTAGGCTTAAATATGACAAGTGTTTTTAAAATCATTGTTTCTCTATTTGCTTTGAGAGTCATCATCATTATCATCATTATCATCATTATCATCATTATCATCATTATCATCATCATCATCATCGACTTTGTGCTCGCAATTATATATAGAGCAGAGCAGGACGATTGTGATCCGTGTGTCATGCACATTAAAAAATAACTATATAATATTGCAAAGAATAATATAGACATCTAACCAAAATGATTTAATATACTGACGGGCCCGTTGGTGCAGATGGTAGTACCCCTATCTTGTGCGCCAAGGATTGTGGGTTCAATCCCCACCCAGATAAATATTTATAGGTTGATATTTGTGTTTATTGTGTCTGGGCGTTAAATATGTGTATTTAACTATTAAATATAGTGGTTTCTTTGTTTTCTGATGTAACACAAGTGCTTTAACCGACTAATCTCGGAGTCAGGCCAATGTATGAGATGTTGTGGGAACTTATTTATTTATAATTATTAAAATGCAAGCGAAATTTGTATTAACGTACATTTGTAACAAATTACTCAAAAAAATACAGGACCGCGTTTAAAAAAATTAAGAATTCTTTTAGTAATAGTTATCTACATCATCACTAGGTACCGGCAGAGTAGAATAGTACCTCCCTCCTACCAGGTGTCGTTAGAGGCGACTAAGGTACCAGAAACGATAGATGGCGGTATATCCGTCCGAAACTGTGTAGCTAAAGTGCACATGGTGAAGATGGGCAGCAGCATCTACATCGCGAAAGCTGCGCTCTGAGATTTCCAACAAGCTTGCCCAGAGCGGCAATTAAAGACAATATCTTGGGAAGGCCTATGTCTCGCAGTGGACTTCTTCCAATGACTGTAATGATGATCATTCTGGAATATCTACCGCTAACTAGAACTATGCGGATGTTGCCAACAGTTCGATAAATGTTTTCATACGACACACATACCAATCAAGTGAACCACATATGTTTTGTAAGTTGACCTATGCGTAATCTAAGAAGCGGGTCGCGCTCAAACAATCTGGTACATTATTTAAACATCTTTATTTATTTATATTTTAACACTTGTGCTTCATTCTGGGTAATGCGATGACAAATCTTTTATGTATTTACGTTATGTAAATACATGGAGCTATATTGGGGCAGTATAGCGTTTATGTAAGCATGAATCGTTTGCCGTGTGGTACCGGCAGAGTAGAATACCTGGTGTCGTAAGAGGCGATTGGGTGTACCAGAACCGACATATGGCGGTATATCCATCCGAAACAGGGCAGGGATGGGCAGCAGCTTATGCTTCGTAATTGGTAACACGCTTGCCAAGCGCGGCTATTATGGGAATATTTCCCCTTTCTTAGGGATGTCAAACTATGGCTATGTCAAACTGTGGATTTTTAATGGCTGATGAGCAATTAGCTATGTCTATCTATATGTGTTTTAATGCTAAACGAAAGGTGTCCAAAGACGTCCACCGTTGGACATAGGCCTCCTTAAGAAATGTTATAATATTTAACCATTAAATGGCGGATGTCTTATACTTAAGTATCAAAATGAATTATACTTTAAGTTTTCTTTTTGAAAGTTATTGTTATTACTATCTGCCCGCTATGACTTTTCAAGGTATTTGCCTAAAAAGTTTCGTTTTGTTCAAGAGAAGTGAAAATACAGAGAAGACCCGCCACGCAGATGTATTAATTTTAAATTACCTAATGGAGTAATTTAAAATGGGCTATTTTTCTCTTCATTAAAACTTTCCAAATTACCTGAATTGGCCAGAACGTTCTTGATTTCTGCCATTAACAACATTTTTTTTTAATTATATTAGTTATATAGATTCATAAGTAAATTGTAAAAATGAAATTTAGGTACATTTGTCGTTACTGACTTGCCCAGAGAGAGGGGATTCGCAACTTATACCGCCCTGAAACCCGCACAAGGCCGGGGCAATTTGCTAGTATGTATATAAACTAACCTTGATCGACGTGCCGAACTGTGGGTACACCGAAGAGGTCATCTGATACGTCTTGACCATGGTTCCGTAGTAATCGATGCGGGACTTGCCATTTTTGCTGTCAAACCTGTAAACAAACATTATTATATCAGCCATTGGGAGTCCACTGCTGGATATAGGCCTGCCAAGAAAAGGGGTATATTGCCCCAAATTGCCGCGCTGGGCAAGCGTGTTGGCAATCGCAGAACGCAACTTTCGCGACGAGGTTGCTTCTGCCAATTCCCACCATGTGAATCTGAGCTACTGTCTCGGATCGATATACCACCATCTATCGGTTCTGGTACCTTAGTCGCGTCTTACGAAGCCCGGTAAAGGGAGAAGTAATATTCTCCGCAGCCGGTACCTCATTTAATACTAAGAAAACACGAGTAGGTAAGAGAAGGTCATTGATCTATTCTTATTGTATTGATAGCCACAGCAGGCATAGAATGTCATTAACCTTTATATAAATAGGTATCTATTTTAAAGAGATGGCAGAGCCAGTGATAGAATAGCCGCTCACGTCAGTTTAAAAAATATATACGTATAAATATTTAATAACGAGCTTTCATGTCAATGCGCTAATGTGAAAAAACACAAACCTGTTAAGTTCAGTCATCAGTTAAAAAAACCAGGCACTATTCGTTTAAAGCCGTTTAAAGGTTTTCAGGATTAGTGTCCCACTTTTACTCATTTCTACCGCCAAATAAGTGTTCGCATTACTGTGTTCCGGTTTGAGGGGTAAAAGAAGCAGTGAAATTACTGGGCAATGTAACATATCTGTGAGTCACTAAGTTCGCAACGCGATAGTGATATCCTTGCGATGACACGAGGTTCTATAGGCTGCTGAGGCGCTTACTATCATATCGTTAATGATACTTCAATACCGCGTATGTAACCTTTGTAAACAAGGGCCATATTCCACGTTTTCTCATTTAATTTTCAACATTATTTGCAACTGCTACTTAGGCGGTATTGCACGCACTGTCATTGACTATATATCGACTTAGACAAATACCTACTAATATTATAAATGCGAAAATAACTTTGTCTGTCTGTCTTTCCCGTTAATCCTCTCAACCAATTTTGATGAAATTAGGCACAGACAATCCTAAGCAGGGTCTAAGAAAGGACATAGGCTATTTTTTGATTCGAAATAAGGGTTGTAAGGGGTCGAAAGGGGGGATGAAAAGTTGTATGGAAGTATCGCTATTTTTAGAGCTAGAAACTTGAATCTTATTTTTCAGACCATTGATTCGATATAAATAAACATGACATTCAAAGTTTATATAAGTTAAGGTACACAGGTATGGTACTACTAATCTAATGGTAAAACTAATCCACACGGACGAAGTTGCGGGCACAGTTAGTATAAAATAAAAATACTATTTTGCACCAGCATCGGGATCCCGCTTGCAACTACTTGCCTATATTTGCTCTATAGGCTACAATGACGTATGGCGCATCCTCGTATGCGTATTATATTAAAAAAATATATTGTTAACTTCAGTGTTATAATAAAATTATGAAAACGAATGCATTATCGAATCACTGGCAGCATGCATTAGATTACTAACACAAGGTACATCCAATTACAGTGAGATCCTATCAACACCGCATTACAAGTTATGCAACAGTCGGACAGAACTACTAGAATTGGTCGGCCATAATCACCTAGATCTGTGTAAGCGTATTCTAAAATCTAGAAGAAAGCGGCTTATAGTTCATTTCCGAATTCTTTGCGTTAAAATATTAATGTGAGGGTTAAAAGTTAATAAAGAATCTAATGTTATGCCAAGATATTTATATGTTGAAACATTTTCTAATTTTGGACAAACACAAGTACTTTTTTAAATTTACAATTTATCCGGTGGGCGAAGTGATGCAAAGAATTTGTAGGTGGTTGAGTTTTTTTCAGTAATCGAAAAAGTTAAAAATTTTGTTTTATCTGCATTTAAAGTTAGTAGGCTTCCATTCAATTTTTTTTTGTATGTCAGTAAAGGCAATTTGGGCATTTGCAGTGACTACTTTCTAGACACAACCACTAAACACTAGATCAGTATCATCTGCAAATGCAATTATTCTACTATTTTTCAGGGTAGTATGAATTATGTCGTTAATGTAGATGATAAATAACGTAGGTACCAACACACTCCCTTGAGGTACTCCATATTTAACTTCACAGGGTTCACTAATAAAGCTAATTATTTTAACTGTTTGTTCTCTATGGCTCAGATAACTTTTGCAAAGATTGAGTTGTTCCCCTCTTACGCCAACAGACTTAACTCTCCGAAGCAGAAGAGGAATAGATACGATATCGAAAGCTTTTGCAAGGTCAAGAAATATTCCACAAAATTTTTTCCCATAATTCAGTTCACTGATCAAGAAATTAGTGAGCTCCGATACCGCATCACTAGTCAATCTTCCTCCCCGAAAACCAAACTGATTTGGTGAGAGAAGATTTTTGTCCTCAAGATATTTAACAACCCTTTTATTAATCAGTTTTTACAATTTTTTATAAAAAAATTTAATAGAGATATTGGTCGCTAATTTTGAATAGTTTTAAGGTCACCTATTTTGTGTATTGGTATAATTCTTATAGGTTTAAGTGCTGTTGGTATAGTAGAGCATGCAAAACATATATTGGTTATATGCGTAAACAGTGTGATCAATATCAATGAGTTAACATTTCTAACAAAATAGGTTAGAAATGTTATCCCAACCAGGAGCACAATTAGATTTGAGACTGTTTATAATTCCTTCAACCTCTTTGCAATCAATCATCGTGATATATATATATATATATATATTAAGCTTTTTATATTTTAGTTGTTTTAACTTTTTCCTGTTTTGCCGTAACACAAAATTTTATATCGAATACTTTCCGAACAGGACAGACTATGCCTAGTATGATGAAATTTTAATGATTTTATTGTGAAGGCACATACTGAAATAGTCTTTTTTTAATTGATCAAATTTTTTTGTCTTAAATATTATTTTGGTACTGTATTATATTTTTCCTTTTTATTGCTACCTGTTTCTACGTTCTGTGTTTTTTTATTGATATTCTTAACTGTGGGTACAACATATAATTTGTGGGATTTATATGTAAGTTTTCTAAATAATTAAAAGAAGAAATGACTAAGTTCATTGGCTCTCTCATTCACAACAGACAGACATTTGATTTTACTAGTCCTTGTACTACTAGTTGTATTCTAAGGAAAATTTAGTTTCCGCAGGATTCACAAGCAATTACTATTTTAAAAGCAATTACTATTTGAAAAGATAACATAAATAGGACATCATATTTGTTCATATTATTGGACTGTTATCTATATAAATGGATAATTCTAATATTGATACATAATTTGTTTGTACACTAAAGAGTACACACAAGCACTTGATATAGATATATATAACAAAGAAATTTATTATATATTTAGTTATATACATATATACAGTTCAAACTTTATCTAAAGTCAGTACAGGTCACATTATTGATAAACACTGTGTGACCATTCTGTATTGATTAGTTCATTGGAACTTAAAACAAACATGAGATTCAAAACAAGTCAAAGGAATATAAATAATAAAATCATATTATATGATCAAAATAACAGCTTAACTATATACATACATCATGCCAGTGTCCCATTGGGGTACGCAGAGACTTGGCAGAGAATCTTGGTATACCTCTCTCATTTCAATATATATATTTATATACCTACCTAGAATTATTTTCTCAAAGACTGAACTAAATTCTTGTCTTTCCCTATCATATTATAAGGAGAAACTAAACAAGCTAAATGTGAAATAAATGCCATGTGGAGTCATAGGCAATAAATACTACAAAAAATTTGCATGTAAAATTATTTCTTTAATTTATTACATATTATTACATTTATAATAAATAAATAAACATATTGGTCATAGAAAGTCCACTGTTGGATATCAGTCTCCTTAAGATATTGGGATGTTTGGTGGCTGTGATAAAATTGTGATGGGGATGCTGCGACCTATCCCTATCTTGTTGTATTTAAACAGGGATATTTCGGATGGATATACCGCCATCTATCGATTCCACAACACACCTGCTACAGAGGGAAGTACTATTCTACAGAACTAGTACTCTATGACAATGCAATAACAGCACTATTTTAAGATGATCTCATTTCTCAATAACTCACTGTAATATCATTGTGAAAAACACGGCCAAGAATAAATAAAGCAAGAAGGCTAGGTATTAAAAGCAAATGATTGTCCAATATTTTTTACTCTTTATGAGAACATGTCTTTTTGACTTTGCTGGCTTCTCTCTTGGAGACAGGAGATAAGCTGCTTATTTTAATAAATTTTCCTAATAAAGTAGATGTCCCTTATTTACCCAGGTTTCCATTTGATCCCGTGGAGTTCACCATAGATTAATTAGATATTTTGTACATGATTGCATCATAATATATATCGATATAATAAACTACTGTACCTATTTCCTTAAACAATGTATGACAATGTTACATGTTTTCCTTTTATTCCTCTTATTAAACAAAACTTCCCAATTAATTTAAATGAGATAACAAAAGCATTGCTATTACATTTAAAAGAAAATAGACAAATATTATCATACAAAATTAGTTCAAAAATAATTCATTCATTTGTAAATAAATTATACTTGTTTAAACAATAAATTTAATTTGTAAGTTACCATATTAATCTAATTCTTCTAATTTTAATAACTTGCAAAACTTTTTTCCATTTCATTTGTTTGTGTGTGTGCATGTGGGGGTAAACATCCTTCCATCCATTTAATTTCTGTTCCATTCTTAATCAATAACAAGTAATTTTCAATAAAAGGAAGTTTAAAACTCACCATGCATAAAAAGGTTCATGTAGCTCAGCATAAGGGATATTCAAAAGCCCTTTCACAGTGTAAACAGGATTCCATTGGGGTGGAGATTCTGAAAAAAATTATCCTTGCATTATAACTGTTCCTATATTTAATTGACTACACTTCAATTAAAATATAGACATTATAATATTCACATTTAACAAAATCCACAAAGTATTAAAAAAAATTGTAAATATATTATAATAAATAATCAGTAGTGAATTCATAAATTTGTATACTAAAAGTTTTGTGTAAAACATAAATATATAAAACTAAGAATTAAGGAACAAGTTAATTAATTTGAAACATTAATAATAGATATGAAGTACTGAAATTAATAGTTGCAATCAAAACATAATTTCCATGACCTAAATTTTCCTGATCTCTACTGGTAGCTGGGTCCATTATTGTTTAAAAAGAGTTGAAGAAAAACTTACGTTTATTCACATATCCAAATGTAGCTCCCACGAAGAAGATTAGTACCACAGGTACAAACATTTTGCAAATGCGACCGCTCGCGACAGTCTCCCTAAACAGAATGATACAAATACTTTCGTTAAAAACCTCCTTTAAAAAATACGCACGTTGCGATTTGCTAGCCGACATACAAAAGAATTTGATGCACCTGCATTCTTGATAATACACAAAGAAATATTTCAAACTGCTCGCTGGAAATTGCCAACAATGCACGAGAGGAATTTTAGTAGCAGCCCAGGCAGTTTATTTTTATTTGCGTAGGTACAGTAGGTTCGTAAATTGTAAGGGTATTCGTAAATGTATTACACTGCCAGTTTGTTGTAAGTATAAGAAATTAATTAAGCTCAACAAAAATATATTTAATACGACTTAATGACGACGGATAAATTACTTACAAATTTAATTATGGGTAAGTAACTTATTTGTTGTGATAGCCGCCCAGTGAGACCGCCGACTGTCTGACAATGACAAAAAATTCAGAATAACAAAAGACAAGGATGAATGTTTATTTTCGGAAATAGTTCAAAATGTTTAAAAAGATTATACTTATTTAGTGTCTATTAATTGATTTAAGAAGACAACAATCAAGTGCTTTTGATTATTATAACTTCTACAATAACTTTTATATTTAAAATAAAATTAAACTATTTATAGTATAGTTATATGTAATAACTGCAAAATTTAACGTAAAATATTTAAATAATTGATAATTTAAATTATTTTTGGACGGATTGCTTAATTATTCATTACTGTTTTATTTATTTTGAGACCTTAAATGATTATAAAGTCTATGAATTTGAATATGTAAGTTACAAACAATTATTTATATAATATTCCCTCTGGAATCATGAAGAAACCAAGTTTTAAGTATATTCGAGTGAGATAAAAAATGTACCTAATCAAATCTGAAGTGTCAAATGTCATCCATTATTGTCACTGTCACATGGTATTGTGATTTAATGCAGTATTTAACATAATTTTATATACTGACGATATAATATATAAAAGAAATGTAATGTAAAAAGTAACTCGCAAAAATTGTTTTACTTAAAACAAGACTGAAGCTTTGTGCAATCATAAGTTCCAGTTCCAATATTGTCATCAAAACAAACATGAGCAAAAAACCGATTGCGTTTGGTAAAATTACTTTAAACTTCCAAAAATCGGACGAAAATGAACAAAACACTTCATCAGCTACGGGATTTGGCACATTCGGCCGCACTCCGATCCAGGAGCATAAAGAAATAGAGGAAATTGCTGACGATTTGGAAAACCAACATGTTCACCAAGTAATGGGTATAAAAAACTTTGGGAAAAAAGCAAAAAATTTCGATTTGGACCAGTTAGTTCAGGAAGCAAAGAAAACAGCACAGGAAGTGACCAAAAAGAAGTTGGAAACAGAATCAGCTAAGCCTAAAGAATTGCCAGAGCCAACCTCACAGGAGGAAGAGAATGATGATGATGTAATTGGACCTGTGCCGCCGCCTAATTTTGACCATGATGAGAGTATAGGACCTCCAGTACCTAAAGAGTTCGTGGAGAAGTCAGCTAAGGATAAAAAGGCCAATGATGATAGTGATGAAGATAGCTATGATGAGTTGAGTGGTTCCGATGATGAAGAACTTACTTTGGAGAAGAGGATACCAAATACACATGAGGTGAGTGCAAGCTTGATTAGTTACTTCTTTATGAAAAATACTGTATATAAAATATTACCAAAATAAATTGGTAATATATGAATTGTTTTCATTCTAAATATCAACTATCATAAATTCAATTGTTGTAAGGGATTGCTGCATATTACAGGTCTACAGGAACAACATAAAAGAAAATAAAAACAATTAATCTTTGAAAAGCTATCATATTATGTTTAGGCAGTTGTTAACAAATATTATTGAAATTGAATCCTATCCTTACTTGAACCTTAATATATCCTTACTTGAAACTATTAATAGAAGTCATGAATACAAAGTTTTTGACTCATATGTCCCTTATGCCAATTGAATGTTGATATAGTGCTAGCAACTCCCTACATTTTCACTCACATAAGAATGCAGAGATTAATAGAGCTTACATTAACACTCTGATATTGTCGTCCATAAGTAAAAGAATTTTTTAATTTAATCCTGTCCTTTTTGTGTTTATTTGTTTCTAACATATTGCAATGCAAAACTCTTTTACATTGTTTCATGTTAAGTAGTATATCTAATCTTCTCATCTTTTTAAAAATATTATATAGCTATTTAGTATAAATATAGCTTTCTCACTATGACATTCACAGTTTTTACATCAGTCAGTCCGTCAGTTTTGGTCTCAATAAATAAACAGAAAAATAAATCCTCTGTGTTTATAGATAATATTAATTCAAGTGGATAATGTGATTTTTTAAAATATTATCAGAAATTTTTAAATATTTTGTATTTTTATAATTAATAGTTAATTACTTGTACATACTGTAAAATGTGGAGGTAAGTAGTCCCTGAAAAGGAAAGACACATACATAAAAAGTTCCTTGTTTCCAGGTAGAAATGCAGCATGGCTTCAAAGCAGTTGTGGGTTTGTCTGTGGACCCATCTGGAGCCAGACTGGCTACTGGCTCCGTAGACTATGAAGTTTCGTTTTGGGACTTTGCAGGTTAGAAATATTAAGCTGATATTTTAAAAAAAAGTTATATTTGTAAATACTTTTGTGAAAAATTGAGAAAAAAGCAAAAGGCTCAATTTTTTTATAATAATTAAAAAGACTTGTTTGAAATGGTTTAAAAATGTACACCCTCATGTTATTACTACCGATACCAGAGTTTTGAAATATTTATAATACCACAAACATATTTTCATAAAAAAAAAACAATTATGTTACCATTAATTTTCTAATAGATACGGATGGATAAACACGAATCACGACACCACGCGTTTAGCGTGAGTGGAAAGGCGAGACATCCTCACCTCAAATTTTTAGGTGTACAATACTGTAGTACATTATATACAGTATAGCGTTTGCAATGTAAGCGCTTGAATGAGTTTATTTACAACATAAAAAAAAGCTTTAAAATTATCAGTGTTTTTATTACATTTCTATTTGAAAAAAAACGGTTCCTTTTAATTTAAAGATCTAAGTGTATCCTACAGACAGCAGGAACTGACTTTCTTTTATACTATGTAGTGATCATCCGTTTTGAAACTTATTTCTTATTTAAGTTTCATCATAGTTATCATATCAACCATTAGAAATTCACTGCACGGACATAGGCCTCCCCAAGTAAGGGGGAAATTTGCCCATAATTGCTGCGCTGGACAAGTGTGTTGGCAATCGCAGAGCGCAGCTTTCACGACGGGGAAGCTACCCATCCCCACCCTGTGCACTTGAACTACACTGTTGCGGGTGGATGTACCGCCATCTGTCGATTTTGGTACCTTAGCCTTTCACGACCCCGGGTACAGGGAGAGGTACTATTCTACTATGCCGATACCCACGGCTTGTTTAAGTTTATCTTTAATAGATTTAGTTATTCAGTAATAAACTGCAAAAATTTACATTCTGAATGACTATTTCACTATATTTTCTATGTAATCCATCATTTATGAGGTCATAATTACCACTTGGCACCATCCAGTAACCTTGTTATTGAATGCTATCTTGTATTTATATGAATTTATTAATGTCTCTCTAGGTATGGACGCATCATTGCGGTCATTTCGCACCCTTCAGCCTTGCGAGAACCACCCCATCAAGGCTCTCCAGTACTCCACCACCGGAGACTCCATCCTTGTGATCAGCGGCACCGCGCAGGCTAAAGTTTTGGACAGGGACGGTTTCGAGGTCCTTGAGTGTGTGAAGGGAGACCAGTACATTGCTGATATGGCTAAGTATGTGGAATGGAATTATAATGAGCCAGTATATAAGATTACTAATTAGTCGTAGGTAGAAGATATTTTTAATTATACAAGACTACTAGCGCCCCGCGGTTTCACTAGCGTTAAGATGTAGAACAAACCTAGTATGCTGTTATTGATCCTAGTGTGACGTTATATAGCCTTTCTCTATAAATGGGATATTTAGTACAAATTATTCTGACCTTGTATTCTCTGCGTTGATATGTCAGTCAGACAATCGGTCAGTCAGTAAGCTTCTCTTTTCATAATTATAGATAGAACACTAACAATACTAGATATAACATTTTATAGAAATACCTTGGAAATTTAGAGATTTTTTATACTAACTTTGCACCCTTCTTTTAGCACCTTAAGGGTTCATTTTCATGGTCAAGGTCATGGGAAGGTCAAAAAAACATACATGTTTTTTGACCTTCACTGGACCTTTATACTGTATTTTATTAGTTAAATTCGCCCTTACTTCAAAAAAGGAACCACTGTGCAAAATTTCTGTTAGACCATGTGTTGATATGACAGTCAGCTTCTCCTTATATGTATTTTACAGAAGTTAAATTGCCAAATATTGATTTTAAAATAAATATTTTACCGTGACTTGACTTTAAACTTTTAATATTTTTAAACCATTTTCAATTATTGTATATGTAACAATTATGAGCAACATTTCAATGTTATTCTCATCTCCAAACAATTACAAACTCTTCAAGTCTTACTCAACATATATACATTTACAGGACAAAAGGCCATACAGCAGCACTAAACAGTGGCTGCTGGCACCCCCACATACGCGAAGAGTTTATGACCTGTGCCCAAGATGGTACCCTCCGTCTATGGCTTACTGAAAACTCGAAGCACCAGAAGAACGTCATAAAACCCCGTCAGCAAGGAGGCTTGAAAACAAACCCCACAGCGTGCGCATTCTCAAGGGACGGCAACACGGTCGCCTGTGGCTGCTATGATGGATCTATACAGATGTGGGATCATAGGAAAAGCTTCGTCAACACCTCATCTTTATTAAGAGATGCACACCAAAAGCAGTCGGAAATTTCCAGCATATGTTACTCATATCTGGGCTCGTACTTAGCAAGTCGAGGTAACGACGACACTCTCAAGTTATGGGACCTGAGGAGCTTCAAGAAACCAGTCAACGTGTTCGGAGACCTGTTCTCCAGATATGAACAGACGGACTGCTCTTTCAGTCCTGACGACACCATGGTTTTCACTGGAGAATCCCTCCAACGGAACCAGAACGTCGGCAGGCTGCTGTTTTACAACACAAAGACTTTCGAGCTGGTGAGCCATATAGATGTGACCAAATCGCACGTCATCAAAGCTATATGGCACGCGAAGTTGAATCAGATATTCGTTGGATGCGGTAATGGAGTAGTCAAATGCTACTATGACCAGAAACGTAGTTTACGAGGGGCAAAATTGTGCGTTGTGAAGACACATAGGAAGAAGCATTCTGTCGAAGTGGTCAGCTCCCAACAGATCATTACACCGCACGCGCTGCCGCTGTTCAGGCAGGAGAAATTGAGGACCAGCAAGAAAAAGATGGAGAAAGATAGGCTAGACCCTGTGAAATCTAGGCGGCCCGACTTGCCTATCACATCAGGACAGGGAGGCAGGGTAGCGGCGTCAGGAAGCACTCTGAGCTCGTTTGTGATCAGGAATCTAGGTTTGAGTAAGCGGGTGAATGATGAACAGGACCCGAGGGAGGCCATTCTGAAGTACGCGAAAGAAGCTGAAGAGAATCCGTTCTGGGTAGCGCCGGCGTACAAGAAAACGCAACCCACTCCGATTTTCCAAAATGGAGAAGAAGGAGAGGATGGACCTTCTGACGCTAAAAAGTCGAAGACGTGATTTTTTAATGTAGTTATTAAAAATTATAGATTTTATGCCCTTTTTTGTTATTGATCTTCCCAAAAGGTTTACATGACTTCTGCATTAATACCTCACTTTCACCCGTTTATACTGCCCAATAGCAGTGTTCGCATTGCTGTCCCGTTTTTAAGGGTGAGAAAGGCAGTGAAATTACTAGGTAATGAGATATAATATCTTCAAGTCACAAGGTTGGCAACGTGCTAGTGATATCTTTGTGATACGAGCGTCTCACGACTGCGGCCAGGCTTAGAAAGAAAATAAACAGTAATTGACCTTAATAGCTTTAAAAATCAACATATGCGGCGTTGATCTTCCGGCAGTATAATATATAGTGACGCGCTATAGACATAATCATTCTACTACGCAGTGTGGTACCGGCAGAATAGAATAGTACCTTCGTATGTACCAGTACCAGATGTAGTAAGAGGCAATTGAGGTACCAGAACCGACAGATGGCCAAAACAGTGTAGCTCAAATGCAAATGGTGGAGATGGGCAGCAGCAACCCCATCGCAAAAGCTACGCTCTGCGATTGCCTGCACGCTAGCCCAGCGCGGCAATTATGGGCAAAATTATCCCTTTCTTGGGAAGGCCTATATCCAGCAGTGAATTACAGTGGCTTGTATGATGATGATTAACTAAATATAAAAATGTGTAAATATTTGTAATAACAGATATTCGGTGGAAAATACAATAAATATATATACCACGTGATATTGGAATAAATGGTTGTGTATAATCTGTGGTTGACGTCCATTCAATCCACACATCCCTTACTATCACGCGGGCTGTATGCTTGTTTGTCGACCTGTTCTAATAAAAAAAAAATGTTTATTGTAAAATCATATTTCTGGAAGGTGAAGGTCAGAAATAAAACAATATAAATTTTGTATTAATATAATAACTTAACAATATCACTACGATCTACCTAGAGACTAGCAAAGTCAATCACGCTTTCGCCGCCACGCTCTCCGGCTCGAAGTTTCCTTCGTCTCTGTCGGTCGGGCCGATAGGCGATCGAGCGGAGTTCTGTGCAAACAAAGAGTTTATATGTAAGAAGTGTATAATACTTATATAATTATACATATAATTGTCTGTCTGTTATATCAAAACAACAGCTCTTTAAATTAGGCATATGGATTAATGTACAGTACTCGTTTGCCGCGAGCAGTCTTACGACACCTGGTACATTAGGGAGGAGGTACTTTCTATTCTGCAGGTACTTCACAGAAAATTACTAGTAGTCTTTATATATAAAACTGTTTGTCTGAAATAAACTTCTAAACTGCTGATTGCGTACCATTTGACCCAATTTGCGAGATGGGATAGTTTATGTCTCAATTGAAGTCAGGACAGCGCCTATCAGGTCAGCTAGTATTAGCACAAAAGTAGAAATTACTGCACAGCAGTTTGGCGCCAAAATATGCATGATTAATGCCCTGAGGTACCGGCAGAGTAGAATATTACCTCCCCCTGTACCAGGTGTCGTAGGAGGCGACTAAGGTACCAGAATCGTAAGGTGACAGTATATCCATCCAAAAACATTGCAACTCAAATGCACAGGACGCGGGCTGGCAGCAGCATCCCCGTCGCGAAAGCTGCGCTCTGCGATTGCCAACACGCTTGCCCAGCGCGGCAATATAGGCAACATTCCCTCTTTCTTGGGGAGGTGTGAGATGTCATATGACGTCATATTTACCAGTTTTTTCGCCCTGTCGGTGAGTATTGAGTAAGCGAAGTGATTGATGATTACAGAGCTGGGCAGGGCGACGCCCTGGAATCTGTATAGTTGCTTCAACTCGCTGTCCGGAGCTCCTACGACAAAATAAAGTAGTATAATAAACTAGCTTTTACCTTCGACTTCAACCGCGAGAATTTCCATGGAAATATTTTAGGTACATACTATATTTTCTTCCTTGAAACTAGAAAATCATCAACTTGAACATTGGTGGAGTTTGGTACCTATTTTTACCGTCAAACAGCAGTGTTCGGATTGCTGTGTTCCAGTTTGAAGGGTGACAGAAGCAGTGGGATTATTGGGTAATGTGACATAATATCTTCAAATCACAAGGTTGGCAACACGCTAGTGATATCTTTCTGATAATCCGAGCGTCTATGGACTGCCGTGACGCTTACTATCACGCGGATCGTGAGCTGTTTTGTCGACTTAAAAATATAAAAAAAGTATGTTAAACAAATAATGAACTATTGTCTAAATGTTTGCATTTAATATTCCCACAACATCACATCCATTGACCTAATTCCGTGGTAAGTCGGTTAAAACACTTGTGTTAAGGACATCAGACAACAGAAATATCACAAATATACTACTAAAATACATATTTTTAACACCCAGACAGGACAAACACAAATATCGTCACATAAATATTTGTCCCGGAGGGGATTCAACCCATGGTGCATTAGATAGGATCACCACCATCTGCGCGATCGGGCCCTTCAAATTTAATTTAACATTTTTATATGTGTATGGCAAAAATCAGGCCTGACATATTACCAGCAAGTCTGTGTATCGAGGTAATGGTGACTCGTCCAACTTGAGATGTGTTGCTGATCATAGGCCCCTTGGAGATATCCACATGTTTCTCCACTCTGTACAGCGTCACTTTGCCTGAAATTATAAAGACACTTTAGTTATAAGTCTTGGCCAATAATATTCACAAAATGACTTCGAGGTAAGTCGTTTAACATCAGTAAGACCGAAATTTTGAACTACCTAAAAAGACCAAGTGGGGTCAAATGACTCATTTATGGGTTGTAATGTTTTATTCGTGTATTTAAGTTTTATTGATAAACATGACCCAAACAACTTAAAAATAACTGGCAAAACGTGGGCATTTAATACTTCTACCTACCCCTTCGGGGCGTACAGGCGTGAAGTTATATTATGTTATCTAATAGGAAATAAAAGTGATTAAGCATCTATTACGTGATAAAATAAATGAAAATATTAAGCACATTTTTGACATTTTAGCTCCTATTTTACATTACAAGCGCCACACAAAAGCTTTTTACAACTAATACAAGATTTTATGGTTTTTGCACGTAACACCTTTTTCTTTTTTCACTACGTTCTTCAGGCTCTGGGGGTATGCTATTATCGGGCTGTGAAGTAGATGGTGTCATCAGGGAGTGGGTATCTTGTGTTATGGACATCAGCCAACAGAAGAATAGCAAATATAATATAAATACATATTTTTAACACCCAGACGACGGTATTTAAGCTGCGCTGTTTCGGATGGATATACCGCTAATTGTTGGTCCTGCTACCTTAGTCGTCTCTTACGACAACTGGTACAGAGGGATGTACTATTCTACTCCACCGGTGCCTTACGGCTTATAATACATAGTATTATTATCAGTTTAAAGTAATTAAAAAACCCATATCAATTATTAATAAAAATGGAAAATCGATACGTTCGTACATTTTTGCAATTTTATGATTGGATCAATTTCATCTGACTACGAGATAAGCCGCATAAAGTTTTTATACGAACATCAGACAACAGAGTAATCATAAATACTATATTTAAATATATATATCTACAACCTAGATACAAAACAAACATAAATATCATCATATAAATATTTGTTCCCTGATGACCCTTGGCCCTTAAGATAGGATCACAACCATCTGAGCCATCGGGCCAGTCGATCGTTTTAATACTTCAACCAATTAACGCAACAAAAAAGCAAATGTTTTGTATGATGCCTTTCAGATTATTTCTTTTTTGAATAATTTGGAAGTGAAGTAATTTGGTGGAAGATATCTTTTTAATAGTATATATATATATATATATATGTAAAGAAATTAGTTTTCTTTAATTATCTATCTATGGGCCTATCTATGAATAGAGGGCGTGACTGACAGTGCCAACTTAATGACGGCATTTTTAAAATATGGTGATAGGGTAGCTAAATAAAAATCAATAAAAAGTTTACTAATTGTGTAATAAAGGAATCGACTAGCTAATTAATAAACATCGAATTGTCTTATATATATATATATAAGATATATACTATTAAAAAAAATATAATAATAACTAATTAGATACACATATAAATAATAAGTAACAGGTCTACACTCGACATAATAAGTCAACGGGCCAAATGGCGCAGATGGTAGTGATCCTGTATTTTGCGCCAAAGTATGTACAAATATTTATATGATGATTTTTGCGTTGGTTCTATATTTGGGTGTTAAACGTCTACGGGCGACTTATCTCGGAGTCAAGTGAATTATTATATAATTTATTTTAAAAATAGAGAATATACAAATAATTAATAAATACATAGAAGTTTTAAAAATACTCTAGTAAAATTTCCTTACAATTGTTGAAAATGAATAAAATGCAAGATTTTTTCAACTTTTTGATCAAATTACATGATACGCAAATTGGCTACTTTGTTTGGCAACTCATACTTCAATTTATACTTTGACTGGCAATACCAACTCCAATCTACACCAGAGTGGAAAAGTATGGCTAATTTCATAGTCGCCAACTCTACTATGGTCCACCACAAATTGGTGCTCCAGTCACTTGAGCAGCGCCAGATTCTCAACTCTGTACTGGCCAATTCTAATAGTGTTAATCTCACTTACCATTATTCTTAGCGATGCTGGGTATCTGGCGCTCCTTATGCGGGTTGTCCACAAACATTTCGAGGGCCAGTTCCTCGCCCACCTCGAGCCGCTCGATAGGCGCGTTCCGGCGGCACATCTTCACATACTCCGCGCTCAGAGTGTACAGTTCCTGCGGCGTTGGGCACCAGTCCGGTAGTGTGGGTAGATCGATGTCGTAAATGAACGATCCACTGCGAACTGAGCAATGAAATACAAATATGGAAAACTTGTTTCCAAAGTTTGTTGTCACCATGATCATAGCAACCTCTAATGTCTAATGCTGGATATAGGCCTCCCTGTAGTAGTAATGGTGTGGTGGTAATCGCAGATTGAGACGATGGGTAAAAGTAGTCAAGATACATTTTATTAGATACCTTATAAACAATATATACAATAATACATACTCACACAACATCTCATGCACTGTTTAGACTCTAAGTTGTATAATGGACTTATGTCATTAAGCCTGTCATTTTATTTTTATATGATGTATTGAACTATACTGACAATATCAATAAGAAACTTACTGTCAGGACCCGGGAAGCTGTGAAGCAGGACAGGTACAGACTCCTTGAATGCAGTGCTCACACACGCACCCAGTAGGAAGGAACAAGTTCTCCAAAATGCCTTGTTCACTTGCTGCGGTTCTTGGACAGTGAAGTTTTGGAGCTGTAATATAATATATATTTCTTTAGTGCAAATGGACAATAGAAAGTACAATAAATAATTGTGATGGACAGCAGACAATAGAGAAATCACAAAATTTGACACCAAGAAGCAGGATAAACACAATATTCACACAGGTAAAAGATACGGAAGAGGCATAAACTACAAAAATAGATTTAAGGAATATTTCCTCTCTGACAAAATTTTACAACAGGATGCATAGGTAAGTCTTATTATTAATTATTGAGACATTTAAAATAAATTAGACTAATTGTAATTACTTCTAAGGTGCAGTTCTCTGTGAGTGGTCTATGCATGTCCCAGTATACAGTGCCGTCGATGAGGGCCAAAGCACTGCTCTCCATATGCCACTCTGTCATATCTGAAAGTAATATTTGAAATAATATAAAAATATGTGCCACAGATTTGTCTACAATACACTACTAAACTACTAAAGCAATTTTAATAAATTATTATAGCTGTTATATATATCCCTACTAATACTATAAATGCGAAAATAATTCTGTCTGTCTGTTATGCTCTCCCTCTTGAAACTCTCAACCAATTTTAATAAAATTTTGCAATCTTTAGACCCTGAAAAAGGTCATAGGCTATTTTTAATTTGAAATAAGTTGTAAGGGGTCGAAAAGTTGTATGGAAGTATTGCTGTTTCTAGAACTAGAAACTTGAAACTTATTTTTCAGGCCATTGATTCAATATAAATAAACATAATATTCAGTTTATATAAGTTAAGGTAAAGAGGTATGGTACCCAAGAAAATTTGCACGCGGACGAAGTAGCGGGCACACAGCTAGTCAAATATATATATAACAGCGAGTTTTATAAATATAGCTAATTATTTTTTTACCAAAGCAAGATTAGTCAATAATATGTAATATCTGGTTAATTTATTACTGAGCTAGTATTTATTCTATATTACAAAATATCATTTACTTACGCCTAGCACAATCGTAAGGAGTCGATAAACCCTTATTCATAACAAAAGTGCTGTCCTTTGGTAAACCCTTGTATCTCACTTCTATTTTCTCAATTCTACCGACTTGCTCGATCTGTCTTTTCTTTTCTAAAGTAAATAAATGGTTCCGACGTTCTACAGCTTCCTGGGTACTTAGGGATTCTGGAAATTTATTTAATAACAATGTATTTTGCTACCATTTTAAACTATAGTTGCATAGCCACAAATACTGTTATAAATTAAGCTTACTTGATAAAGGTAAACATTTATTATGATTTTTCTGGAATACAGTCTTTGAATATAAACTAACGTAGCGCTTCATTTTAAAAATAGTAAATTAATAAATTGCTTCTGCAAAAATAATACTAGTTTTAAGGTTAGAAGAGCAAGATCTAGATGTCGTGACATTGACAGAACTGGGTTATGTGCAAAAATGTATTCATATTTTATTTACTTTAATCGTTAACATTAAAAGAAATGGCATGGCATTATATTCTTTATTATTTTATTCAATCAGATTTATTATACTAGCTGTGCCCGCACCCTTAGTCCGCGTAACTTTACTCTTATATTATTTCTGCGTAACTTCAACTGCTTACGCACCATACGCAACGAAACTTCTCAAAAAGTATATTTATAACATTTTTGATTAATGCTCCACTCCTGTTATTTATACCGTAATGTTATATAGTATAAGTTTCTCCCTATGATACCATTTATATGACCATGTAGGTTTCAAAATCGTTACCGCCGTTTCAGTGATTACCTGAAATAAACAGACAGAAAAAAAATCTCCAATCAATACCTATCGTATAGCTACTCATCATTTACAGAAAATCTACACATAATTATTATGATGGAAACGGCCTAGCATTTGCACATATACAATAAATATTTAAGAATAACAAATATGGATAATTTTTTGGAACAACAGAAGCGAAATCTAAAATTTATATATGTTCGCATGACGTAAAACCTACTGTACGAAACTTAATTTTCATTGTTATCAGGAAAACTTAAGATTCTTATTTTCAATAGTATTATTTTTCAGCAGAGAAAGTGTTAATGTGATCACTTGAACAGATGTTGTTTGACGCATAATTTTAGTATCGAAAAAACTATCGCGCGACTTGGTATAAATTCCACACGAATTAAGTAGCAGGCAGAGCTATATTTTATAAAACAACAGAATATATACATAATTGTGTAAATTTCATGGTCTATTGAGTTACTAACTCAAACTCTGAATAAAATTGGTTATAAAATTGTAATACTTTTAGTTTATTGGTGTACATTAATACCTTTTAGGCTCAGGCCAAATAATAGTGTGGTAATAAACGATTTATCAATATATTGCTAGACTTCAGAATTTGAAATAACTGCTTACCCAAATTTTTAAACAAGTTCTTATCCTAACATGTAAACACAAGCTACTTGAAACTTAGGCCCAATTGGTGAAATTAGGCCTAAATTTCAAGTACATATTAAAAATAAAACAAAACATAAACTTAATTGTTTTTTTATTAATACAAAATAAACATTATATACAAGAATAGACTAAAAATAATAAACTTGTGTTTGAAACTATCCAACCATTGTTCTTTTTCTTCCTCTAGCTCGTACTTCCTCAAATTTATTAAGTACTTCTTTGATATTTTTGTTATTATTATGCTTGTAAGACTTTAGAATTTTATCAAACAATTCTGGAAAATCATTGTGAGTGCTTATTAGCGCCCTTTCCAACACATACAAGTCAACTCCTTTATCTTCAGTGCTTGAATCAATGAATGACAAACCAAAGTCTATCATCACTAATTCCAAGCTTTTATAATCATTCCATTGAACCTTCACGTCATCATCAGTGTTTTTAGGAACTAGCAACATATTAGAAGTAGTTAAATCACCATGAATTATATTATTATCATGAAGTTTTCTTACATTTTCACCAACCATTTTACAAATAGTATCTATCATAACTTCAGAATCTTCATTATCCTTTACAATATTTATGATGTAATCTTTAACGGTGATACTTTGGACAAAATGCTGCATGTAAATACTATGCTGATCAAAATCAACCATGTATAAGCATGGAGTTCTTATACCAGTAGATTTGGCTCGTACTATTGAACGAGCTTCATTCTTTATTCTGTTCTTAGTTATGGAAGCATCCAAGTCTGGATGTCTGTAGTTCTTCTTGAATCTTTCCTTTATCAACGTTGGTCTTCCGAGGTATTTGCATACATACAACTTAGCTTCGGCACCTTGCTTGAAAACTTTCAAATTCTCCAATTCAATCATTCTGACTGTAATGTAATCAGAAGTTTACTAAATGGATATTAAAGGATCTCATAATATGGTGGTTAGATTACAAATGCCGATACTATAAATTAAAACATTTATACTTCACCTTATTTACTTATTTTACTCGCGTGCAAACAAGACTTTTTTACAGCGTGTTAAATTAAAGTTAAAAAATATTAAGCCATATTTTTTATGTAAAATTAATAACACAAGTTTGCCTGGGCTTTAAGCATGACAGTTTTTTTTTCCTCTGTCAATAAGGTCTTGGGGATATAAATTTTCATCCTAATATGTACAATATCTATTATGAAACTTTAGCAATATTTAGACGTGTAAATAAGTATCTATTATTTATCAATGTGTATAAAAATACATTTAAATAATGCATTTTGATAGTGCATTGTATTCAACTTATGCACGTAATTTTTATATTCGCCGTAAGCAGGACACCCTTTTCGTTGTCTGGCGATGATGTAGGTAGATGTTAATATTATACATATCTATGGCTTTCTATATCTACTATAGCTTTGTTTGTACATTTACGATCGGAGACTAGAGAGCGAAGCGAGGGAGGCTGTGGGCGTGTGATATTGGTTGTTGCACTCGTGCCGGCCGGCGGCGTATTATTTCATTCATTCGCTTAATTCTCATCAAAATCTTAAATGGAAACAGTGATTTATATTAACTGTTAAATTAGTGCCGGCACAATATTCGAACATAGCGCTGTCTCAATAAGTCGACTCAAGTGAAAAAATACCAAAAATTTTAATAATTTTTGTAGTGCATATTTTTCTGTGATTTTTAAATTAAATTGTGAAAAATGTCTGAAGGTTTGGAATACGAGACCATCGTCCAAAATGGCCCTAAAAAAGTGAGTATTGTTTTTATTTAATTTTTTCTGAATAAACGTTAGTCCTCATGATATGTTGTAAGTATTTGCTGAACTATTAATAAATGTTTTCTGAACGTACGTATTGCACTTTCTGGATAACCTGTCTCCCGGCTAGTAGACAGACAGACATATCTATAGTTCTTGTTAGGTCTATAAAGGGTGTGGGGTGATGTTCTATAGGAATGTCTGGGTGCATTTTCGTAGTTATAGACACGGGTTGCGGGGCGTGTGATGCGATTTCCTTCGTCCCGCTTTTGCAAACGTTGGCGGGAATTAACGTAGGCACATGATTTTATATCCGGAACCAGGACGTCTTCATTATGTTTGATTAACTTCCGGCGAAAACTCGTTCATCGCTAAAGTGGCTGTGGTGTAGGTAGACTAGGTATTAAAATCAACTCTATAAAAATAAATAAATGTATTACATTCATTATAATTAACAGGTCGGTAATTTTGTTATTTCAACGTAAATGGAAATTATGCATTCAAAATGCTATAAATAAAAACTATTAAATTTAATTTCGTAAAACCTAATTTTTTATAACATTTGGACTTATACTATTTATATGTTGATAATGCATCATAATCATGGTTTTAATTATTATCTATGTAGAGACATGTTTAATATCCAAAGATCATCTAGAAGTTGTTCATGACACTTTAACTTTTTTCTTTGGCAGCACAATATATTCCCGTAGCTTAATCATCATACAAACGGTAAAATAATTCAAAGGTCGTGCGAATTTTTAAGTGTGAATGCTCCCAAACCTATTAACTTATCGTGCGATGAATAAAATTAATTCTAAGCGTACAGCCACGGGAAAAAGTGTTTATATCACTAGCTAAAAAACTAGTCGTTAAACTAACAAGTGTTAAAAAAATTAAATGCCTTTTGGTGTAAACGGCATGTAGTTTTTTTAGCAGTTTATTGTCATAGAAAGTTTGAAATTGATTATTCATATATTACTCAAATGAAATATTACGTCTGTTCAAAAAAATATCTCTGTTTGTCATTTTAAAATGACTTACTTGGCACGCACACTCGATTTCCTTTTTTTATTGTGACTACAAGTAATAATGCATTTATTCTACGTAGGAGATATCAGACGTATGCTGTATCGAGGATATAGATCAGCGATTTGCAAAATATTTTGATATGGAACAAGTTATATACACATATTATAACAACTTTTAAACCTTTTTAGTGCTTCCATTTAAAGTTCGAGGTTTGACACAATAACGGATTGTAGATTATTGCTGCCAGAAATTGGTCAATAATTACGCAACACGAACTGTGACTCGTTACATTATTTACTTTTCCAAGAGAAAACTTCTTTTTAGCTATGCTATTTTTTGCGTTATATGGATTAACAGTAGTCTCAATTATTGGTATCGCCTTAAAATCTCAGTACTGGATAAATCATACATTGCCAGTGTAAACGTTAGGTGTTAAAACATCTAAAAACAATATAGATGTCACGGGCGCACGGGTATTTTTTTTACTACTCAATTACTTCTGCCAAAGGTGTAAATTATTACGGTATGGCATAGATCGTAATGCCAATGTTTGTTTATTGATACATATTATTGTAAGTAAAGAAGCAGATCAACTCACAAAATTTCACATTAAATTTTGAACTTAATTGCTTGCATTTATAACTAAGTAGCGAGTAAAAATACCACAGATGAAATTTTTGGTGGACCTTATTACGGTGAACAATGATGTAGTACATTATTTTGATCTATCTTATCTGGTTTAGCCAGCAACAATGTTCGTTTTTTGGGTAGATACAATCTGAATTCTGAATAAAGTTTAATACCCTGGTGTATTATGATACGTTCAGGACTTACGTCTGCATATTAATTTCAACAAAAAGAAGTATTTATTACGGACTGTACCAAATTAAAGTGGTCATGCGAACTATTTTAATTGTACAGTTAGATGCTGATTACGTCAAGAGACACAATAGGTGGAATGTTCATGAGATGTCAGAACCAGTTTTGGCCGTTACACTTGTCTATGGCGCTTTCTAATTTACACGTATTTATTGATATTCCTTTTAAATTTATTCTAGCTTATTTTTATTTTTTAATAAAATGTTTTTACTGGTTAGCATAATATAATGTAGATTTAACTATTTGTTACACTCTATCTTTAACGCCGATACTTTATATTTTAGTAGCTGTGCCTGCGACTTCGTCCGCGTGTATTAGTTTGGGTTTTTTGGGTACTATACCTCTTTACCTTAACTCATATAAACTTTGAATGTCATGTTTATTTATTTCGAGTCAATGGCTTCAAAAATAAGTTTCAAGTTTCTAGCTCTAAAAATAGCGATACTTCCATATAACTTTTCATCCCCCCTTTCGACCCTTTACAACCCTTATTTGAATTAAAAAATAACCTATGTCCTTTCTCAGGGTCTAAAGATTGTCTGTGACAAATTTCATCAAAATAGGTTAAAAGATTTAAGTGGGGAAGCGTAACAGACAGACATCCAGAGTTACTTTCGCATTTATAATATTAGTAGGGATTAGTAGGCATTAGTAGGGACTAGAGGTGGACCTCGCACAAAAGTCGTCTGCTTTGGTACCTCACTCTCACGGTCTCGCCTATGTCTACCGTACAGCAGCGTTCACACTGTTGTGTTCATGTTTTAAGAGTGAGAAAGGCAGAGAAATTACTGGGTTATGTGACATAATATCTTCGAGTCACAAGGTCGGCGCAACACGCTAGTGATTGATATCCTTATCATTCGGACCGTATGATTGTATGTCGATAACTGTATAAGAAAATATCAATGGAAGTGTATACGGCAAAGATATGTTTGGATCGATTCAATTGGAAGTGATAGTCTCTTCTCAATGTATCCCATACATGTATATATATATATATATATATATATATATATATATATTAAACAAGCTGATGAAGCCGTTATAGACGGTGATTATCTAAAATCTATATTTAGCTATATTCTACCAGTGTAAGTGCCATCACAATCCAGCAGACCATAGACATTTTTTAAAAAGTGTTGTAAGATTAAATTATCCTGTTTCTGAGTATTGCATAATGTTTATTTCTATTTTACGAAAATATATTTATCAATAACTACAAGTTATCAAATGTTTTGCAGAGGGAAAAAATTTGATTACGTATCGATTCCTGTCGCGTATATTAGGTATAAATTAAGTTGTTTTGTCAATTTTGCCATCTTCTAATGCCTTTTTAATAAAGCTGATTGTTAACGTTGATTTCAATATATATTAAACGTCTTTCACTGCACAGCCAGATGAAAGCCAAACAAAATGAATGTCTGTACAGTGTTCTTGGAAACTCTATCTAAACCGCGTGACGCTGCGAATTTCTAAAAAAAAATGGCTCCATGCAACAGTTCGTAAAAAGTACCATTTCTCAGTTCACAGGCTGGCTTACAAAATGGCTAGATTTGTCTAACGGTGCTAGATTAACTGTGAGACTGACTGGGTCAGACGCTCTCGTTAAATAGGTAGAAATGGTTGTTCGGCTCAACTTGCATATTAAGGTAGTTAGCCTACATCTTTATATATAAACATTTCGTGTCACGTTGTTTGTCCGGGATGAACTTTTAAACTAGTGAACCAGTTTTAACCAGTTTTTGCTTACCTATAGATAGGATGATAATTCAATTTTATAGTTAAGGCTCTTGAGGTTCTATAGCAAAGGTTTTATAGCAACGACTCTTGAGTTAGCTAGTCTTTTATTTATTTTTTATTTATATATCTATATTATAGTAAACTACAGTTTACTGTCATAAATACTAATATCAATAATAAAATATAATATCAACTAGACGGTAACCTAGAAGATGTGACACGACGTATTTTTTTATGAAACAAGATTTAATAATTATATAGAATACACATTTTTAGTATAGACAGGCGGCGTGAAACCAGGGGGGTTTCACTCGCGGATTTCTCGTTTCTTGTGAATATGGGAATTAAATGAGCATGCTACTTGCTTATAATACAACTTTATATTAGTGAGAGTTTTTGAAATCGGTTCAGTGATTTTTGTCTTTGTTTGTTACAGGCGAAAAAATAAAATACTGTTTACATATTTTTATTTTATGTATGCATTTAGAGATTGACAGATAAATCAATATTAATGAATCATTTATTGATCCTTCAGGTATCTATCGCGTGCTGTCATTCAAGATCTATGTATACAACCATTTTTTATCACTAAAGAATTTAATGTCAATTATAAAATGTTGACAGAATGGAAACACAACAGATGAACCCGTTACTTTGCGGATTTTGGACAATATAATGACTTGTCAACTTAATTAAAATTTGACAGGCCTGATGGCACAGGTGGTAATGCTCTCGTGCGCCAAGGGTTCGATCCCCACCTAAGACAAATATTTGGAAAAAAATATTATATTTGTGCTTTCAGCGACTTATATCAGAGTCCCGATACATTTTTTTATACTCGCACATACGAGTATAAAAAAATGTGTGAATTTTAATTATAATTGTTAAATTAAAAAGTAATCCACTTATCCGGTGCCATTGTTCCGATATATTAATTAAATTATATACAGCTAGGTGTGCCTTTTTGTCACGGACGACATTTGAAGGTCGCGCTCCGGTCGCAGACCTGAGCCATCCTAATTATCGGTAATCGGTAAAGCGGATTCAGTCTTTAGGGTTGCCATATCCATCACCACATGTTTATTTATATATGAAAATTACGTGTCAATGTGTTTTTATTATTTTTATATTCTATACGTTGACTAGCACTGGTGTTACAGATAGCCGACAACATAGGAATTTCGAATGTAATACATATAAATGACACCCAGACACAGAACAAATACAAATATTAATCATATAAATATTTTTACTGGAGATCAAACCTACGTCATCAAAGCCCTTTGGCATACAAGATAGGATTACTACCATTTGTGCCATCGGGCCCATCGCGATAAAAAGTGACTTAGTTTTTGCAATATTCTGGCGGTCAGAGTGGGGCAATTATCCATCTAAATTAATGAATGTTGTCTAGCATCCCACCACGCTTAAAGACCTCGATTTTCGATAACTTTTTAAGTATCTTCTCTTTAGTGAACTAATTGTCAGAAAACATATATTCTATAATTTATTATCTCCAGAGGTACACCTCGTACAAAGATCGTTTGCATTGTTAACCGAAACGTCGAACAAAAAAGTAAAATGTCAAATAAACCGCGTTTCAAGGGCATCTTTTATAGCCCTTACTTAAAGTAATGACAAGATTTGCTTATCGCATTTAGAAGTCTAGGAAATAACCAGTTAAATACTCCTATAATGCGAAGTTCCTCATGAGGTAGACATTGTATTGCCACCTCACTCTCACCTATTTCTACCGCCACACAGCGTCTGCATGCTGTGTTCCGGTTTGAAGAGCGAGGTCGGCAGTGAAATTACTAGGCAATGTGACATAATATTTTCCAGTCATAAGATTTGCGTCGCGCTAGTGATATCCTTGTGATGATAACACGAGCGTCTATAGATTGTTTAATGACTTTGTCACATACATATATAATATATATATATGTAAAATATATTTTTCTTAGTTTAAATTTTCCCGCGCAGTCGCACGTCTAATGTCATTCAATGTTATCTGTGGTAAAATAATTATAACCTAAAAACGTCACATTGTCATAATCTGAGAAATTAATTGTTTAAATAAAATACCACTAAAATAGTTGTGATTAGAAACTGACATTGTAAATAATAACATTAAATGTCGTTTCTTTTCCCACAGGTATGTAAGGTATTATTAACACTTGTTTCATTGTTTGTTAGGTAGCGTACATTTAAAATGACGAAATAAATCTTTTCTTACAGAAAAACTAAATTGTGTTTATCTGACTGTATCGTCCAAATTATACACATTGGATAATATAATATTATATATACATAAACAAAAAGTTTCTAAATTTAGCGTAACTCCTTAGCGTTTCAAAGAACTTAAAGTCTACAACTTAAAAAGCTAAGATTGATGCTTATGTCCTTTTTATGTCCCGGTGCCTTTTTATCCATTAAACTTGTTCCGACTTTTAATCCAATGTCCCGATTATTTTCAACTGCCGTCCCGAGTCCGACGTTTTACATTATAAACTTGGCAACACTATCGACACTCGTAATCGGATAATGTTTTGACGTATTTGAAGTACATAATCGTTATAGTCTGTGTTGCTATCTGTCAATGTCAAGATTATAAAGTACAAATGATCTTTTTAAAAATATCTGTAATGACTAAGTATTAATTAATCACTAGCAGCGCCTCTCGGTTTTACCCGCGTAGTCCCCAATCTATATAGAATAAAAATAATAAAATTAGCGTAGGTCACTCCTTATAACATCAGCTATCTGCCAATTAAAGTCCCGTTAAAATCAGTCTAGTCGATTAAGAGATTCAAAGAATAGCTGGAACCCAAATCCAAATTTGAACAGCTTTTTACTAAATGCATAAACGAATGAAGTATAAACGAGACTTTAATAAAAATACACCTAAAATTCCTGTCTGTCTGTTTGAACAAGCTCTTAATTTTGAATTACAAACATTTAAATTTTATTTCTGTGTAAAGATTATGCTCGATGGGCACGATGGCGCAGACGGTAGTGGTCCTGTCTTGTTTGCCAAGGGTCTTGGTCGTGGTCGATCCCCACCACACATTACGAGTATTTTTATTTTTAATCTGTGTCTGGGTGTTAAATATGTATTAAAGTATTGTATTTGTGATTTCTGCCGTCCGTAACATCAAGTGCTTTAAGCGATCTCGATGTTAGATCAATGTTTGACATGTGGTGCGAATTTATTGTTAATTTGCATAGAAAATTAATAATTTTAGTATTAGGCAAACAATAAGTAACAAATCACAAGAGATAAATGCAATTATGATTTACCGATTAATTTGTTGACTTAACAAGCACTTACGTAAATGCCGTCGGTCACCCATCCGTGACAAACCGCGTCATGGGTCGCTTAACGCGAGAGAATGTTGTCTCGGAAACAATTATTTGCCACCGTTCTTCTTATAATTTATATGCGAAATTATAGACGATATCAAAATCTATAATGGAGGTAGACCCGCGTTGCCGACGACCTTAGCATGCAAAGGTCGTCGGCAACGGTACCTAACTCTCACCTATCTCTACCGCCAAATAACAGTGTTTACATTCCGGGTTGTAGGGTGAGAGAGGCCGTGAAATTACTGAGTAATGTGACGTGACGTCACTGTTGATGACACCAATGATGGTGACGTATTTTGTAAGTGTTTTTTATAACTAGCGATCCGCCCCGGCATCGCACGGTTGCAATGAGGATAAACATTTGTTACTGTTAGTTATCCCCAAGAGATACACACGCCATCGCGGACTATTTTGTAGACCTTTTTAAGAATTACAGTACTGTAGTACATTACATTACAGTACGTAGTACATTATCTTATCAGGTTCACGCATTTAAGATTTTTTTACAACACCACTTTAAACTCTAAAATTGACAGTGTTTTTCTACGATGCATTATGAATATATTAGTATGTATTAGGTGCTTATAAGAACAGGGTAGACCTAGTTTAGGTACATAAGTATCAAAATGTATTTTATTTTAAGTTACCTTTTGTCGTTGAATAAAGTTATTATTATTATTATACATATAAACCTTCCTCTTGAATCTATTCTCTCTCTCTAATCTATTTATAAACCGCGTTAAAATCCGTTGTGTTGTTTTAAAGATCTAAGCATACATGGTGACAGACAGACAGCGGGAAGTGACTTTGTTTTATAGTGTGTAATGATTTTTGTTATTAGTGTAAATCTTAATAATTGTTTTTTTGCGGGCCCGATGCCGCAGAGTGATCCTGTCTTGTGCACCAAAGGTCGTGGGTTCAATCCCCACCCAGGTCCAATATTTATAAGATAATATTTATGTTTGTTCTGTGTCTGGGTGTTAAATATATGTATTTAATAGGTATATTTGTGATTCCTCTGTTGTCTGATGTCCGTAACCCAAGTGCTTTAAGCTAATTGTCACGGAATCATGTCAATGTATGAGATATTTTGGGAATTATTGTAGAAGCTAAGGTTTTGGTACACACAGCAACAGATCAACCTTAACAAATCTTTCAAAAGTGCGCATTCGATATTAATCTATGAAAGCAAATCGTTTGAGTTCAAAATGGACTGTAAAAATTTGACAGATGTGTTGCTTACCTTCATATTATATGTTACTAAAATATTTCAGAACGGCTTCTGATGATGTGAACTTCACATCATCATGGCAGCCTCCCCATGAAAGGGGTATTTTGTCCATAATTGCCGCGCGGTATGCTGTTGCCTATCCCCGCCCTGTTACGTTACCACTGTCATCTCTAACGACAACTGGTGCTTGGCGAGGTACTTGTTCTACTGTGCTGGTACCTCATGTCCCCCACTATACATAAAACATTATTATACATAAGCGTGTTTAAATCTATACTAATATTAAACAGTGATTTTGTTTCGATGTTCAAAATCCATGTAGCCGATTCTAAAAATTCTTTCAGTAATAGAAAGCTACACTCTTCTGCCTTTGTTGAAAAAAAAGCTCGTCTGCATTGATAATTCACTTTCACCTATTTCTACCGCCAAATATGTGATGTGATCCGGTCTGAAGGGTGAGAGAGACACACCAACCCTTTCATATAAAGGTCTACCTCATGTAAAATTTCATCATCATACCGTTGAAAGTCCACTGCTGGACATATACAATTATGCCTACAATTGCCGCGCTGGGCAAGCGTGTTGGCAATCGCAGAACGCAGCTTTCGCGACGGGGATGCTGCTACCCATCCTCGTCCTGTGCATTTGAGCTGCATTGTTTCGGATGTATATACCGCCATCTGTTGGTTCTGGTACCTTAAGTCGCCTTTTACGGCACCTGGTACAGGGGAAGGTACTATTCAACTTCCGGCACCTCACGGCTTCGGCTTGCAAATTTATATTCGCCATTAATTTTACAGACGGTACCCAATTACACGACTAATAGAATTTCTTTTTTAATGATTTTTGTAGTCTTAAAAAACAAATATAGATTTGCTTCTCTTAAAATATTATTTGGACGATCGATCATAATGGATGTTTCTAACTCAATTACTTCTTGAGCACTTTTTATCTGGGTAAAATTTACGGTGGGGGTAAACTTCTTTTTTTTTTACGGTAACTAGGTCTCGGGCTACATCTTGCTCATAAAATATGCTCCAATTTTCTTAGCATAGATGCGTTGATGTTTGATTACGTTTTAGCGTAAAACGGCTGTATGTGTTTGTATAATATATATTTGACACGCCTCTATTTCTTATTATATAATCTTAGTTCGGTCAAATGTATATGTACATATATGATACGAGATCGATGGCGCAGGTCGAGGGCTTGATTCCCACCCATGACGAATATTTATATGATAACTATTTTTATTTGATCTGTATCTGAATGTTAAATATATACAAGTGATATAAGCGACTTATCTCAGAGCCAGGTTTATGTATGAAATGTGTGAATTTATTTAAACCCGGAATGATTGCATCACAAAGAACGCCTTGACCACAGACTCAAAAACATACATTAAAAAATAGACTCAGCAAATAGTTCTCAAAACTAATCTAATTATTTATTCACCGATATAACCATGGTTGGTAACAGAGCGTATTTTATTTATAGGACTTTGAACTTTCTATAACGTCACATTACAAAAACTTACATGTGATAATCTATGGTTAGATTTACAAGCGGCTGAAGGTCGATGACCTGTCTAACGCCTATTCCGATCATATTGGTTACGTTCGATTTTAAAACTAAGTCGTCAAACAGCGCTTATTTTGTTTGTAATATTTGAACACCTTTGATCTTTTGAAGTATAAAAACTTACGCCATTTTGCCTTGTTAAATTGAAGTTAAATTAATTGGTTAGTTTTGCCGATCTATTATTTACAAAAAATATGTTGTTTTGTTATGTACTATAACTCATCATCGTTATACCAGCCATGGAAAGTGTACTTTAGAATGGAGATATAATTTCATAGATATATACAAAACCAACTGACCCGACAGATGTCTTGTGTAAACTATGTAGGTACAATGTACTATGTAGGAATAATATATTATATACTACTATAGATTGAAATATGTATAAACTATCCTATCTCTTAACTGTGCGCAGTAAATAAAAACATTTAAATCGGTTCGGTACTTAGATGTTAATCCAGGACAAACATCGTGACACTAAATATCATGATTATTTTAATTATTATTAGATTATATTAGATTAACAAATTTGCGGCTGGCCACTCGAATTACCATGTAGGCTTATTCCCGAAATAAAACTTTAATATCGCCGAAAAGCAGTGGTAATGTAATTAATACTTAAATAAATTCTCGGGAGAGAAATAAACTACACGGCCTATTACTGCTCCAAGTTACAAATAACTTGAAAACGATGTTGTTCCACCAACCCTGACCCAATAAAACACATGGTCCGCAAATTTGGGACTGGTTTGACACCAAAGGTCAGTTTTAAGGCCATGATTATACATTGTTGTCGATTTATTCAACGAAAATAAAATTAATACGATACAGCCTTTACCTACTTTTTAATGAATCATTTCACCCGGCAGAAAATAGTTCTTTCCTCTGTGCCAGGTATTGTAACAGGCAATTGAGGTACCAGAACCGGCTGAGGGCGGTGTATCCATCCAAAACGGCGTGGCTTAAATGCAAATCATAATATTTAAGAATGGTAGCGTATTACCGCCCAGCGTGGACATTTTAGGCAATTATTCCCGTTTTCCTTCTTAGTGTGGCATTAGTCAACAGCTTATATGATAATAGAATACTTATATCTGTAACCAAATGATATCATATTTCCTGTTATTTATTTAGTAATTTATATTAACTAAATATTGTGGTCTTGTATTTGTTATTTGTTAATACCCTTATAATATAGCAGCCATTGTACAATGTAGGTTCCCCTAAGAGATTTATAATAAAGTCGTTTGTATGCAGCTTCCATATAGCGCATTCTTGCGGATTAATATTGGGAGATTTTTGCCCATATTTGTTAGGTATGATGGCGATCGCATAGCGTAGCTTAGTGATGCTGATATTGCCCATTCCCGCTCCTTATTCCTTGAGCTATGCTGTCTTCTACGTGTACACCGCTATCGTGTCTTACGACACATACTATATTAATAATAATAATAAACATCATTATCAACAGATTAAAAAAAAGTGTTAAAATTTCTTTAATTTGTATTTTTTATAATAATTACAGTATTTATTTCGAACACGTACTAGGATTCGCCATGAATTCCATTGCCTCTTTTTCCTCGTACATAGAATCGATGAAACGTCAATTGCCGAGTCATTTCCCGCCATATTTGGACATGGCGGCACAAATGGCGGGAGTCGAGATCACGCCGCGTGCCGCGCATTGATTGTTAAAAATAACCGTGGTTTAGCCCTAACCGGCAGTTAATTTGACTTACTAAAAGCTCACGGTGCGGGGTTTAAAATAGTCCCTACTTGGGAGCAAGATCGTCGAGTTAGAATTCCTATGGTTGTACCGAAGACAAATTGTTAGTTCTGATGGTTGGAAAAACAGTTTTTTTTTAAATAAATCTTGCTGTTCGGCCAGGCTGAAGTGGCTTTTTATTGATGTGACATTAATATACCTTTAATGTCAAAGATATACTAATGCCACATAGTTTATATTTTTGTTGAATATTGTTGTTATTTGTATCGTATCGTATTAGCCATTAAATGTGATAACAATCGCAATTATTAAAATTAGTATGCCTTATAAAATTCGTTTACATAAGTATATCGCGACTTATTTTACTGTAGGGTTGTAAAATAATTTCCTTTATCGTGCTTTGAAGGATTTGAGAAATTCTGATAAAAATGCCACACATACCAACATTTGTTTGTATGAATAAACGCGTTTATTTCATTTCCTGTCGTAAATTATGATAAAGATTATTGTCAAAGGTCTGACACGGCGATATAAATCTATACAATTTGTTTGACAGACTTGATGGCGCATTCGTCAGTGTTCCTATCTTATAATGAATATGTGTGTTTGATCTGTGTCTGGGTGTTAATATGCACTTAAGTATTAACTTAAGTGATTCCTTTATTGTCTGATATTTGTAACACAAGTGCTTTAAGCGTCTTATATCTGAATCAGGGATATTAATAAGATTCTGTTTGTAATATTAAAATAACTGCTTTTTACTAAATTCATACGCTACATATAACCAAATAACATTTTTTTTTTAATTTTGTCTGTCTGTTTGTTTGAGATAAACCCTGAAAGGGCTAGATCAATTTTATTGGAATATTCACTGGCATATTGCTGATATGAGGAGGAGATATTGACATCACATTAGAATACTCTAAAAATAATAAGTATTTGTTTACTATATTATGCATGTATTATACATATAAACCTTCCTATTGAATCCCTTTATGTATTAAAATCCGTTGCGTTGTATTGAAGATCTAAGCATACATAGGTGCAGACAGACAGCGGGACTTTGACTTTGTTTTTACTATGCAGTGATATTCGGGTAAATTTTCAACAAGTTAAAGATCCGTACGTATAACGGAATGTATTTTACGTTAAGAAAAATCCCGGAAACTACAATATCGATTTTGATTTATTTTTTCACAAATAATAAGGTACATTATCAACATAGAACATAGACTATATTCTATTTAATTTGTTGTATAAATAAATTCTTCCTTAATTATTAAAAAAACGAGCATTATTTTCGTAACTCTAGCTAACCAATCTACGGATTGAAAGCATTTTTTTTACTTATGGGGCTTAATATACGGGATATTATATCCCGTATGAGTATCCTTCACGGTTGGTGAAGGATCACTTTATATCTTTAAAGTTATATCTAATTACATTTCCTTATATAAACTCTATTTATTTTATGTATATATAATATATTAATATATTTTTCTATCTCTTTTATTTACTCCTCTTACCACCTCTTAGTTTCATTGATTCTTTCCATCCAAAGGTTGCTTGGATGAAATCGTTATTTGCGATAAGGCCGCCCATTGTAATTTATGGTTAGTGGTTTTTTTTTCATATCTTCTTATGTTTGGTGAACAAAAAAGTAAGATTTGGGGTTTGTTAATAAACTAAATGTACTATATTTAGTGTGTTAATAATCCCGAAACGGTGCATGGCACCGGTCCAAACCGGACTCACCCTGGTCACCATGACCCCTCGTCATGAATCGTAAAAACGATCATGCGCGGGCCATCCAACTCAGTCGATCGCAAGATTGCTAACCATATGACTGCAGTATGTACACACAACAACAGATCAACGTTCACAAATCTTCGTCAAAACTTCTTAATCGATGTTAATCTATAATCGAGAGATATTGAGTTCAAAATTGGGTAGGTATGATCTGTTGCCCACCGTACTAGAAAATTGTTAAAATTATCTCTTGTCTTGTTTTCTGGATCCGAGGAATGCATTACCAATTATAATAATGATAAACTCCCACAACACCTCATACATTGACCTGACACTATGGTAAGTCGCTTAAAATACTTGTGTACTGCTAGACAATAGAGGAATCACAAATATACTACTTAAATACATATATTTAACACCCAGACACAGAACAAACACAAATATCATCATATAAATATTTGCTCTGGGTGTTAATAGAACCCACGACCCCTGGCGCACAAGATATGATGGTAGTGCATCTGCGCCATCGGGCCCGTCTGATTAGGCTTGAATGATTTATGCCACTGAACTCTTAGTTTAACCGGTAACCTTTTTATGAGATTCAGCGCCATCTATTCAACATTAATTGCAAACATTCAAATGCAACAACAAAAACATTGAACTCTACTTTTACATGATTATTATAAGATAACATAGAGGGAGACTTGTAAAAGATTTGCCTGTCTCACTCATCATATCTCACTGTCACCTCATCATCATGACACAACGCAAGGATTCCACTGCTGAAAATAAACCTCCCGAATTGATTTATAATTTCAGGGCCAATTTGCCAACCATATTGCCAACAAATTGCCAAAAAACGCACCATGCTAAAAAATAAAATAAATTAATAATAAAAACGAAACGAAAAGTTAAAAATACTATTAAGTAAAGAAAGACAATGAAAGTCCGAAATAGACCGATAATATCACTAAATATATATATATCACTCTTAGTTCGTACAATGAGGTTAGATGTTTACATTTGCTAATGTACGGTCCAATAGCGCTGAGGATAAATCCTAACTCATGCGCCAAGGATCGTCGGTTCCATCTCCACTCAGGACAATTATTTTTATGATGAATGTTTGTACTGTGTCTGGGTGTCAAATATGTATTTAAGCATTATATTTGTGAAAAATCTACTGTTAAATTTGGTTTAAAAATGTGTATATCGTGTACACCGCAAACTTTGAATACGTTTTGTAAAATAAAGGTTCGATATCTTCAACATTAATCCCCCCTCCCCCTTCAATTTCAATCTCTGGTATAAAACCCGGAAGTGCTCCACGGACATATGTCCGCACAATGCTTGTCTTTGTCCCGGGAGCACTGACCGACGGTAGACAAGAGCCATTTGTTCGGATGTACGGTTCGATATTTAGGCAGTGAAATGAACCGGGTATGTTTCTTTATTGAATCAATTGTGAATTAAATATAGAATTGTTCATAAAATTAAAAGTAAACTTTGTATCTGGCAACACCTATTTCTGACACAAAAGCTCTGGAAGTTTGCTTTTTTCTATCACAGTGGACCCCCGGTATTCCGGTCTAATCCGACGCCCCCTGTAATCCGACATGAACTACAAGTATGATTTGTACTTCAGAGTACATATATGTACATATGTATATATAATATGTATAAAGAATCTTATCATTGGATCTGTAATTTGTCGGATTACAAGGTACTCTTTTGTAAAGAATTCCGGACTATAGGGGGTCTTAGGCAGTACTCTATAATCCGAAGAATTCGGTAGTTCGACACTGCCCTGCAAAATGTTTGTCGGACTACCGGGGGTCTACTGTAGTTTAAATTTTAAGATGTCTCACGTTGTGCCTACCTTTTAGTATTTACTTAAAATAGCGGCGTAATGCAGTGTATGTTGTGTTTTTTTTCTTTATAATTAATGAATAAAATGTTGACCTTTGTTCTTTTTTTTATGTCAAAACTATAGATAAGTGGTCTACCATAGACTTTGTATGGACAGCGCCAAAAGTAAATTTTACATAAATCTATAAATAAATGTTTGAATTTCGCAAACGGATTCAACTCTATGGTAAACAAAATAAGGATATTAAAAACTTGGAACAGAGAAAAAAAATGAAAGTTTTACTTAACGTATTACCTGTTTTACCATTTATTACACAAAAACAGGGATATGCAACAAACATTTGAAATTAATTAAGAAAAATGTTCAGAAATATGTAGTCGCTCGTACAAAAAGAGTCGTGCCTTTGTGCAGTGTGCGAAAGAAATTGAGAACGCTTCATAAAGAATTAAAATGACCGGCGCTCGCTCACGATGACTGTTCACGAGTAGAAAGCGCGTATTCTCTCGTCCAGCCTAATGAGGTTTGCAACATTGTTTGAGAACGGTTACTTTGAGATGTTTTCCCTCTATTCAATTACTTTTGCATATTGATTTGTTTTTTATTTGTGTATATAAAATAAATTTTCGTATACTCTTACATTTTCATTTATATGATTTAGTCGACAAACAAGCGTACTACAGTCCGCGTGATTTTAAGCGTCATCGCAGCCTATACAGTATACACTTCTCGTGCCTTCACAAGAAATGTATTAGTGTATCGCGAACTTTATTGTCACATTACTCACTAATTTCACTACTTTTTAAAAGATGTCTGCCTCAAGTATATTATAATTATTATAGTAATTATTTAATTAAATTTTCACATTTTCACGTACCTCTAGATTAAAAAAAAAATTAGCTTTTTATTTTCAACAGACATTCGCTGCAGACTACTATGAACCTCGATCTATAATTAGATTTTTTTTTGGGAAAAGGGTTCCTCATTTGATTCCGGCTCAATGTATAAACATCTACCCTAAACCCGGAAATGGCACGTTGGGACCCTAACCCTTTTATGTCGAGATTGTTTTAACTAATTAAGAATTGGGGTTGATTCTAAAATAGAATCACGAGTGGGTGAGATTGTTCAGTCATGGCTTTGCTGCTAAAATTATTTAGGCGAATGCTTCCTACGTATGCCTTAATGTATGTTCCGGTAGCGCAAAATGGATCTGTACTGTCCTCAAATGTGAACTGGCTGCATCAGAAAAAAACTTATGTCCTCACATCAACGACTCAACAAACACAAATCTGTAAAATTTCGTTTGAAACTCTCATTTGAAATGTCAGTCGGCAGGGCTCTTAGTACGCGGAAACGATGGCCGATAGAGCCGTTAGGTACTAGAATGGGCAAGCCCAGCGTTGGACGTCCACCCACAAGGTGGAAAGATGGACAGTAGATCTGATTATCAGGGTCACGCTGGATAAAGGCCGCATACAACTGGTCCTATTGGAGATCACTTTGGGAGGCCCATGTCCAGCAGTGGAGGTCTAATGGTGACGACTCGCTTTTATATATTAATATCTACTGCCAAAATTGTACGGAGTCTTGTAAAGTCGGTGTGGATTACTAATATTCATCTTGTACCTTCGGGAGAAATAAGATATTGTGATGTGAGTGCTATTTTATTGACACATAAAATTTGGGTTCCTCAGGGAGTCTCTTTTTGGCCCATTACATTTTGTTTTATATTTTTGTCGATACGCATTAATCCTGTTTGAGCTGTGCAGTCCCGGGAGTCTGTGTTCCACGGGCTGTCCATCTCACGGGAACCTACGGAAACGGTTCTAAGCCAAGGTTGCCCTAGCGAGGGAAGTCACAAGCTCCAACTAGCAACTAATAAACAAATTAATGAGTTGTAAAACAGTTTTCTGGTAACTCGCCTATTGTTGTTTCAACCTAGCCCCACGTTATCAGCTATCCGTGTTTGTTTTTACGACTGGTCGGCCATTAAAACTCATTCCTTCACACGCAAATGAGCGTCGCGGAATTAACGGAGCCAATTTTATGTCAACGAGCAAAAGTGGATGCAGCGCGACAGTGTATATTGCTCACGACTGATGAATGTCCTTTCAAATCGCCATGTGCTCAAGGGCGTCCAATGATAAATATCATCACCATCATTTATATCAGCCGTTGGATATCCACTGTTGGACACAGGCCTCCCCAAGAAAGGAGAATTTTGCTAAATAGTTGTAGCAGCTCTTGCAGAGCGTAGCTTCGCGATGAAAATACTGCCGCCCATCCAGGCTTTGTCGCATTTGAGTTACACTGTTTTAGTAGATATACCCGCTATCGGTTCCGGTATCTTAGACGCCTCTTACTCTTACACCTGGTTCAGAGGGATGTATCTACTCTGCCTGTACGCCATGCTGTTTACTATAGACTGTAAAAGTTTTTTCTTTTTATTAGACCAAGTAGACAAGCAAGCATAAGCGTGAACGTCACCGCAGCCTACAGACACTCGTTATATGTCAAGGATATCACTAGCGCTTTGCCAACCTCGTGAATTGAAAATAGTATGTCACATTACCCAGTAATTAAACTGCCACTCTCACCTTTCAAAACGAAACACAACAATGCGAACACTGCTATTTGCTGGTAAAAAAAGGTGAGACTGTGGTACCAATGTAAATGACCTTCTTATGAGGTCTCATGTCCTTATTGAATGGTTTCCAATAAGATCGGTTGTATGCGGCGTGCATCATTCTAAGGTTCTAAGGTCATGATCTATGAAATGAGTTACAAGGAAGAAGTCTTCTAGTGGTCTGTGAATCAGTCTGGAGACCAGTAAAGTTCTCTGACCCCAGGATGTTGGGCTACCGACTCTAAAAGTTGTTCCTACATTAAATGTCTACTGCGTGAGTGAGTGCGCCTCGCATCGGCCACGACAAGACGTGGGCCAGGCCCCCCTTCAAAATAAACACTAGATACTCCAATCCAAGAGTGAGGTTATCATTAGTTCCTTAAATGATCTGGCCATGCCTAAATCCATTAACTAGGATAGGTATAGGCATGCGACCTTTTGAATTGGAACAGTAAAAAGTTACGTTAGTTCAAATTCCTCAGTTTTTTATATCCACAAAAATTGCACGACGAGGATGGGACAGGAATGGAACAGTGAAAACCAAGTCCAAGTGTCTAAGAGATTGAAATGGTGCCTCGTCACTCTTACATCTATTCAAGACGATTTTCGAAGATTTCTAGATGAACAATTTTCACGTATGGATGTAAAATAAATCGCATGAAGCCTGCGAGCCGCAAATTGCCGACCCTTGACCTAGGATAACGTTTAGTTTTCGTATCTAGTTTTATCCGGATACGGAAGCTGTGGAATCGATGTCACTCATATTAATTAAGGTCACGTCATTATTTCGGATGCTCCCAAAGAGTACAGTATGAATATAGAATGGAGGCGAGTCGCGTATTATATTTATGAAAATAACTCCGAGCTACCGAGTCATTCCACTGAAATGGGTGAACTATATCGTCGTATGCGTCATGCACAAAACAGGTGGCTCCAGTGATGAGAACATGATACGGATCGTACGGGCTGATTATATGTTGTTTATTTATTTATTTTTATTTACTCGATGGAACACCGACAGGTACACAAAGCAAGGAAAGACAGTTTAAGCCATATTGACCCAATTACAGGTATTCAAGAATAGAATTAGAATGATACAAAATTAGTTTGTTAACTTAAATATCGCTAGCAAGCACTATATAAACGAGCAGAGCGAAGTGCTATTGGTATATTAATAATATAATAATTAATTCACGCAACATCGTATATTTTAACCTGATTCCGTGATCAACCGCTTAAAGCACTTGTGTTTCAGACTTTAGGCTACATAGAAATCACAAATATAATACTTTAATTCAATATAATACTTATAATGAATATCCAGACTAAAGAACAAATATATATTTTCACCATGTTTGTCGTAGCTGAGGATTGAACCCACGACCCTTGGCACACAAGGATCGATAATCGATCAAGGGTCGATATCATTTGCGCCATCGGGCACGTGTTTGTTAGAAAATATTTTCAGTAGTTACATTTTGTTAAAAATCCAACATCATATCAGCTATAGAAAGTCCACTTTTAAGAGAAAGGTATTTTACCCAAAATTGCTTTGCGACGGGATCCTGCTGCCCATCCCCACCCAATGCATTTAAGCTACACTGTTCGGAGGGATGTACCGCCATCTGTCAGTTCCGGTACTTCAGTCGTGTCTTACGACACCTGATACAGAGAGAGGTGCTTTTCCATTTCGCCTACTTATACTTAACTAGCTGTGCCCGCGACTTTGTCCGCGTAGAATTGTAATTTTAGACAGAATTTTTTTTTTAACTGTTGACTTCCACGCAGCGCACGCAACAAACGTAAATTTTTCGCCCGTTATTGCCACTACTGATTAAGTAAACTATCTGCCAGTAAATTTGTGCCAAACAGTGACAAATTGGTCCAGCCGTTCCAGAGAATAGACGGAACAAACAGACAGACAGACAGGCAAAAATTCTATAAAAATATATTTTGGTATGCGGTTATTTTAATATTACAAACAGACACTCTAATTTTATTTATATGTATAGATATAAATTTTCTTGGTTAGATACAAGTTAAGTAGAAGATGTAACAATCTACGTGTCGTCCACAAGTGTAGTGTAAATGGAACCATTTAAGTATCACAACGTCCTTATCACTAAAAACATGCTATTAGTTGAAAGGACGAAGATCTACTTTCGTTAAGTGTGCTCAAATTGACGCCAGATATGACGAGCATGGCGCCACCAACACAACATGCAGTGACAAAAGCATAGGCGTATTTAGGGTTCATTCGGGGGAGGGGGGGGGGACATGGACCTGACTTTGAGGTAGGTCGCTTAAAGCACTTTTCTTACGGACATCACAAATATGAATACATAATTTTAACACCCAGACACTTATTAATGCAAATAATTAGAAAACAGACGTGTCGAAACCTGTCCACACATGGTATAGTATCACATTTATACAGGAAATTGAGCTGAAGAGTCCAAATGCTGGAATCAAATCTCACTTAACCAGGTTCGAAAAGTTCCATTGACAGAGGTAATTTGATGAAAAAAGGACCTTAATGCTATCTATACATATAAATAAAATTAGAGTGTATGTTTGTAATATTTAAAACCCCTTTCGACTGCATGCATATGAATGTATATACGGTACGCATGCAAACATAATTTTTTATACGATTTGTATCTGTCTGTCTGTTTGTTTCGGCTAATCTTTGGAATGGAATTTTGGATGGGACTTTCACTGGCAGATACCTGATATCATAAGTGGTAACTTAGGCTATATAACATAACGCTACTACTAATAGTTGCAGAACATCATGAAAAAATAGGGAGAAAACAGGTGAAAATGAAAGTTTGTCGTTTGTAAGAAAATAAGCTACACAAAGTCACTATTCCACGCAAACGACGTCGCGGGCCAGCTAATCCTCAATAAGAAGTTTCTTGCTTCCAGGTTAACTTCCTTAACTAGTTTACACTGTATGTATGAAGTTGAAGAGTTCAGTTGTTCTAACACAGTAATCTCAGAGCCTATTAGTCAGATGTGAAAAATTATTTTAGTTGGAGATTACTTGGGGAGGCCTATGTCCAGCAATGGACGTCTTATGGCTGATATGATGATGATGATGATAGTGCATTTATCGTGGAATGGTATAGGCTTCATAACTTCACTCCATGACCTATAAATATAAATATTGTAAATTTAATAAAGTGAAATAAAGTACCCCTCACACAAAAGGTCGTCTGCGTTGGTACCTTACTCTCACCTATTTCCACCGCCAAATAGTAGTGTCCGCATTGCTGTGTTGCGGTCTGAAAGGTGAGAGAGGCAGTGAATTTACTGGGTTAATGTGGCATAATATCCTCAAGTCACAAGGTTGGCGACGCGTTAGTGATATCCTTGTGATATTCGAGTCTCTATAGGCTGCATTGCCACTTGCAATCACGTGAGCTGTATGTGTGTCGATCTGGTCTAATAAGAAAATCAGAAATTGAAACATACAGACACACTTTTAAATTTTATCATTAGTAGCTAAAGACAAAGTCTTAACATATTTGTTATTTTTTTACTGTAAAGATATAGTTGAGAAAAGCATTTATGTCAGGAATAATAGGCACTTATGTTTTTTTACAATATTTACTTGGACTGCATCACGCTTACTTGACCTGATTCGCTAAGTCTAGTTTATCACATGGCACTAAGCCTTTGCTAAGTGCACTTAGATTACAAAATCATGCGATCTTATCAATGAATAATGATTATTTGAAACAGTGATGTCACCGAAATTCATTTTCTGGTGTTGCGTTTTAATCTTATGATTCCATTTGCAATATCAAAGTAGGTACTGTAGATTCTAATGATATCTATCGTTAAAGCCATTGGAAGTCCACTGCTGAACATAGGCCTCTCCAAGAAAAGGGGAATTTTGCCCATAACTGCCGCACGAGACAAGCGTGTTGGCAATCGCTGCTGCCCATTTTCATCCTGTGCATTTGAGCTACACTGTTTCAAATATATATACCGCCATCTGTCGGTTCTAGTACCTTAGTCGCCTCTTACGACACCTGGTACTGTAGGAGGTCCATTGCTAGATCTGCCGAATCGTGCGTTACTAGATATTACGCCAATGCACGTAAAAACACACGTCTACCTGAGGATTAACTCGTACAAAAGGTCGCATGCATTGGTACATCACTCTAACAAATTTCTACCGCCCAACAGCAGTGTTCGCATTGGTTTGTTCCGGTTTGAAGGGTAAAAGAGGCAGGGGAATTATTAGTGAATGTGACGTAATATCTTCAAATCACAAAGTTGGCAACGCGCTAGTGATATCCTTGTGATAATTACGATCGTCTACATGCTGAACAGACGCTTACTATCACGCGCACTGTATGCTTGTTTGTCGATCCGGTCTAGTAAAAAAGTGCGGTATATAATTAAGAATATAATATTATTATAGTGATTCATTTATGTTAATGTTCTGTGTACAATTGCCGTACTCCACTAGGCGTAAAATGTTTCAAAATATATGTCTACTTATGAAGTGCAATAACTAAATAAATTCACGAAACATCTCATACATTGACCTGACTCCGTCATAAGTCGCTTAAAGTACCTGTATTACGGACAACAGATAACAGAGGAATCACAAATATTTAGTAGTATAGTACTTAAATACATATATTAAACAAAACCAACAGAAATATCATCATGTAGATATTTGTCATGGGTACGGATCGAACCCAAGACCTTTAGCGCACAAGGATGACATCAATTAGGTCAGTAAAACCAAAAATTTGGATTAAAAATTTGTATCTTTATCTTTTCCGCTATACGAAATGATTCGAAACTGTTAACGGATGCGTTTATGGTAACGGATATATTTATATTTCGGATATCCGGGTGCTTCCAGATTCCGTAACATATGCATTCCGAAGTACAATTAGTCTATGCTAAATAGAATTAGAAAATGTCTATATACAATTTGGAGTATTGAAAATAACAATGATAGTTATGTATGAAGTGGTAACCACAACCTTGCCGCTCGGCCGCGGTAACGTCTGTCTGTATGTCCTCGTTACAAACCACAAAAATAAACAGTACAAGAACTGTGCCCGTTAACTTTATGGCCTGTAAAATTATGGTCACCATAATTTACCGACATCGACTATTTTCAGATTAAATATAAATGGTAAACATACATACATTTAGGTAAACATTTATACTAAATTTTATTGTAAATATTTTATATCAACAAATATTATGTCATAGAAACAAATAGTAAATATTTCTATTAGTCTTTTAAAGCGATAAGGGATCGATGTGGTGTAAAAGATGATATCGTAATAATAACAGAGAAAGGAATGTTGAAAACGTTTGGACATGTAGAAAGAATGGATTGAATGAAAGAATGGAAGCAGAATGACTGCACAAATATATAGAGCGGAAGTGAATCGAAGGATATTAAGGAAGGGCCAGGTCAGAAGTTCCAAGAAAAAACGAGCGTGTAAGCGAAGCGAGAGAGGTAGGTAAGATTTGTCCAAAATAAAACGTGTGCGCTCCAAACGACTGCCAAATTCCATCTGGAAATCTGCTTATCATCGTGTCGTGTTTGAGGTCGTAAACAAAGTTAAGTGATTATTTGTAATACCAAAATAACTATTTTACTGGACATCTGTGTCCTTACCTAACTTAGGCTACTTTATTATTTAGTTTACGCTATTGGAGGTCCACTGCTGGACATAGACCTTCCACAGGATGTGGAAATGTTGCCCATAATTGCCGCCCGGGGCAAGCATGTTAGCAATCGCAGAGCACTGCTTTCGCGTGCATTTGAGCTACACTGTCTCGTATGAATATACCGCCAACTGTTGATTCTGGTACCTTAGTCGCCTCTTACGACACCTGGTACTATTCTGCTCTGCCGGTACCTCACAACAATGTACGCAATGACGGTTCTCAAACCGTACATTTTTCACCCGTTTTTCCCACATTTTTGATTTATGCTCCGCTAATATTAGTATATATGTAGTAGTATTTGTAGCCTGATGTTATACAGCCTAAGTTATTCCTTATTATATAAACTATATGCCAATGAAAGTCCTATCAAAATCTGTCCAACCGTTTCAGAGATAACCTCCAACAAACACAAACAAAAATTAAATAAATATCTACCGTGTATACATCCATATGCATTAAGTAAAAGGAGTCACTTTAATATTACAAACAGACACTCCAATTTAGTATATATGGATTGATTGGATTGAGAATTACGCGAGTGAAACCGCGGCGCGCCATTAGTTTATCACGTAAATAGAATATAGTCAAATTGTTATTGTCGTCTGTCGTGCAAACAACCGAATTCTCGGTATGACGTGGTCCGTCAACAGTAAACAGGATGAATAATTACTCGGAACAACTCACAACAAGATACGAGTTAATATGGTGGCACAGTTTTCCTGTGCTCTATTAGGATGTTATTAATAATTTTCCTCAATGGATTTTGGTTCACGTACTGCACTCTCTTTATTATCATTGTCATCATTAAAGTACACTGCTGGACATAGTCCTCCTTAAGAAAGGAGGAATTTGGCTCATTATTGCCGTGCTAGGATGGGGATGCTGCTGCCCATCTCAGCCCTGGGCATTTGAGCTGCACTGTTCCGCCATCTGTCGGTTCTACCTGGTACCTCACGGCTTTCATGTCGCTTGTCGTCACTTTATTGTAATCCTAAGGGAACTCTTCTTCCCACGTGATTTAAAGTAGCCTCGTTCTCTGACCCCTAAATTATCCACCATACAAAAATGGGTTTGCATGCGGCTCGATTCTGCCTTTTAATAAAAAATGTATATAAATTTCTTTAAACAAAAAACACATTAGGGGCTATTATATTGAAGTTCTAAACTATAATAATAAAATAAGAAATTAACTAAAAAATCGTTTTATAGAAGCTTTTGTCATTCGGTGTTGCAACCTATATACAAAAGTCATATATTTTTTTTAAAAGTATTCAAAAACAGACCATACACTTAGACAGTCGCTTTATTTTTACTAAAAATACAAGAAAAATCGATAAACTTATGTATGTTCCAGATAAAATACCGTACGGAATTTGATACGGTATTCACTAATAGACGGAGTAATTAATAAGAAAAGTTTATTCGTAATATTTGGCTGAAATCACGCCGACTGAGATTTTAACACACTTGTATTAAAACTAAATTCTAAGACAGACTTGATATTGCTTCAAGTTAGACCGTTAAACATTAGCCATGGGCTATAAAAGGAGCCACAAGAAAGCAAGTGCCAAGGTCAACATACTAAGAACCAAATATAACGATGACGCATGCCGGGTTCAACATACGCGGCGGGAAACGACACTAAGGATAATTCATTTAAATATTAATTTACACGACCTAGATACATTTGTGTTAATACCGTTAATTTTTACAAGACTGCTTGTTGATGCATTCTTTGCATGTCACATTCTAGATTTAAAAGGTTTCTAGTTGTCAAAATTGCGTTTTGGCGGGTTATAATGTCGCTCTCGCATTCGTATTTACTTTGACATTTGTATTGTCATTAATAGTAATAGAAAAGCACTATATAATAATATAAATTGTTTATTGATAGAACTGTTGTTTATTTCGTATAATTCAAAAGATTTTACGATTATTTACCTTCTTCGATCATTGTTTTTTTTTTATATAGGTATACCACCAACTAATATCTTTGTCGGATATTCTATTGTATACGCACATATACGTGTCCAATAATGTCAGGTTTGTCTGTGTATATATAGATTATTATTATAGTATTTTATATAGTAAAGTATACATCATTTTGAGTATCTTGACTTGATTATGCACGCTTATTTCGTAGTACATAGTCCAAATATATAAATGAAAACAATCTAATACAGTTGCCTAAACAAACCGTAGCTTGGTAATTTACCTCTAACGAATTCATTATTATTATCCCACCAGGCCCTGTTTCCCAATTAGCAGTACTTTCCCCCTATAATTTGCATTATATAACTGAAAAGAAACTATAATCTAATCGTATATTAACGTAAAAGAACACATTAAAGTTTTCTAAGTAACCGTAACAGAAACATAATAATATGTAAGCGTTACAAAGCGTAAAAAATATGAATAAATATGCGCAAATTGAGTAAACTGCAGATGGTCGACTAACAGACTCTTTGGTGGTTGGCGCGAGTAATAAGAGGTTGCGGTCCAACAATCTCGTTATTTTTCTTCTATCGACGGTCCCTGCATATAAAAAGACATGTTAAAAACAAAGTTAATTTGTACTCTAGCATAAACTAAAACAAAGAGATTTTTTAAAAACTTTTTTAAGCCAAATGAAGCTAATCTGCAACATTGAAATAAAGCCCTCATTTTTTTAATGGTCTTTTTTTTACGTATTAATCTTCGCAATTACTGTGTATTTTCGTATTTCCGAAACTACTATACAATGTTTGGTGGTAAAAAATATGTGAGAGTGAGGTACTAATGCCGATGACCATTGCAAGAGGTCTAACCCTAGTAAATTTCAATAAACCTTTCACCATTTTAAAGTTACTCTAAGTCACATCACTATTTTAAATATACGCAAAAATTTGTTAAGATTAGCTGATAAGGCTTCAAGAAGAATTAGCTCAGAAGGTTTCAAGGCGCTGCTGAATTAGTTGAACATGATCATCTCTGAAGAACTCCCACTGATGGACATAGGACTCCCTAAGAAATAGGAAATATTGCCTGTTATTGCCGCACTGTACTGCTTAATTCTAACAGTTCCGATACCTCACAGCATGTGACTTTCTTCAAAAATGCTAAAAAAAAGCCCTAATACCAGTCTTTTCTGTTTACCCCTAAGTGGATGATATTAAATGTATTCTTATTATCAAAACCTTGGGAAGATATTAAAAAATGGCGGTAATATATCAAAGCCAAGCTAAGCTGCTAGTGCAGATATAAACGTGGATGTTACTTTGATGCATTATGTTTTTATTGATAAATTATTCTAGATACTTTCGTCCTATATTTATCGGCAATATAGAAAAATTTATGGGATGGGCAGTAGCATCCCTGTCGTGAAAGCTGCGCTCAGCGATTGCCAATACGTTTGCCCAGCACGACAATTATGGGTCAAATTTCCCTTTTCTTGGGGAGGACCTTGCCCAGCAGTGGACTTCTATTATCAGATATGATGATGATGATGATAGAAATGTTAAGATTCCAGCCAACACAATTTTCTACACTCTACATCACTTATATAACCAGAATTGGATGAAATGACATCGTCGTGTAAATAAATTATTAATATTTTTAAATTCCCACTACATTTCATACATTGACCTGACTTCGTGGTAAGTCGCTTAAAGCACTTGTGTTACAGACGCCAGGCAACAGAGGAATCACAAATATATTACTTAAATACACATATTTAACACTCAGACACAGAATAAATCCAAAATTAATCATATAAATATTTGCTCTGGGTGGGAATCGAATCCACGACCTTTGGCGTACGAGATAGGATTACTACCTAGGATTACATCTGCGCCGTCAGGCCCTTCACCAGGGTCCAGGAATTGCGGATTACAACAAGCACGGATATTAAATCAAAGACAGAGGTAACATGAAGCAGAATTGACGAATTATATTATGTAATAGGAGAAAGAAGATCAGTAATTAAGTCGAGTTCCAGGGTTATAAAGTCTTCAGTAGTTTTAATTTTCATGACATTTGCGAACTCACTCATCTTAAATAGAAGGAAAACAAACAGTATTTATTTGCAAAGAGTAATATTGAAATAAATAATAACTGAAAGTACAATTTATTATACCTAACTTGAATACTTTCGCATATATTTTTTAAATATTGCACCGACGGACAAAAGTGACGGCTAAAATTAAAAAAGATGGTCTAATTATACCACTTGCTTACGATCCTATCATACGATCAAGAATAAATTTGCAGTTCTGACAGATTACAAGTGACTGTTAGCACTTTGATTGTAGATGGAGATGGGTAAAAGTTTATAATTTTATAGAAAAATATAGGAAATAGCTATCGAAAATAGACTAGATTTAGATTTATTGATTTACAGATTAGTTTCTAATAGTTACAACGTGTCCTGTGAGAATCCAGGTCAATATCCAAGCGATACGCTCATAACTCGCGCCAGTGATTGCTCTAGTTTTTACAACCACCAGGTTTTCACTGAAATGAAAGTGATCGGAGACGTGAGCGAGCGAGACGACACGGTGCGCGGGCGCACGACTCGCGGCACCCCGGCTTTTTGCGGCATTTGGAATTTCTTAATTGATCTTGTATATTGAAAGTTGATTTTGTCAGCCACTGATCACTGCAGAAAGTAGGCCAGCGTAGATTTGTGACCGATATGTAACGATGCGCTAGATATATTTTCATCATTGCTACTAGTTACTAGAAAAATGTACAAAACATCTGTAAAAATTATATAATAATAATACACTTTAATTCTTGCTTACGAATCTGATAATTTTTGTTCTTTAACGTGCTAGACTGATAGTTGGGGCAAACAGGACAGGACCCATCATTAGGATTTAACAATAAAATAAGGGTGAATCACTAAGAGGCTAAGCCGTATGGTACCAGCAGAGCAGAATAGTTCCTCGCCCTGGTACCAGGTGTAGCAAGACATTTTTAGTTGATGATCTCAAATGCAGAGCAGTCCATATGTAACATTTTATATTCAGTATAGAAACCAAAAGTTACCCGTTAAACCTCCTTTCAAATAAACCATAGACAGTTGTCTAAAATTAGCTAAAAAACCAATTGTTTATTTTTGGTATATGACATCGAAATTACACCACCAAAATCTTTGCAAACTTAGTTATATACACTAAAAAAGGTCTGAACTGTTGGTTATCCGTAACATGAACAGAAAATTGGATTCATATGAAGTAAAATTCAAATAAAATGGACGAGATATATATGTATAGGGATGAAAGCTACGAAAGTCTTCAAGACCACATAAAAAAGGTATCAGAGAACCAGAATAACATGATCGCCAAATACAATGTGTTGAGCGAGAATGTAGATGACTTGCGGAAAATTCTAGATCAGGTGTCGGAGAAGATAGTGTCTTTGGAGGAAGTTGGTTGGAAGAGGATGGACAGGAGGAAGTTGAAGACAGAGATAAAGGTGCTGAAGAGCAGGATAGACGACTTGTACGCCATCGTAAAAGAAGGGAAAGAGGATGAGTCGTCTTATCTCAGTGATGATCTTCATGAAAATGAGTCGAGCTATTCAGGCCTGTCTAACGCTTCGAAGGTAACCCATGTAGTTAATAATTTAAAAATGTACCTTAATAATTAAACAGGAAAATCTTTCATTGGCTATGGGGTACTTCTCTTATCGTTATTGCAGTTCTAAAGTACTGTCCGCTTTCCAAAGAAATAAGTAATATTTTTCTGTAAACAATGGACATTAAGGTACCGTAGAGTAGAATAGTACCTCCCACTGCACCAAGTGTCGTAAGACTAATGTACCAGAACCGACAGATGGCGGTATTTCTATCCGAAACAGTGCATCTCAAATGCACAGAGCAGAGAAGTGCAGCAGTATCCTCGTCGCAATAGCTGGGCTCTGCGATTGTCAACACGCTTGCCCAGCGCGGCAATTATGAGCAAGAAATCTACTTTCTTGGAATGGCCTATATCCATAAGTGACTTCCAATATCCAAATTGTTACAAATAGTCACTCATCAAATGCTTTCGTACTTATAACGAGGTTGATAACTTGAAGTAGTCACGTTGGGAATTATTCTTCTAAGGTCGACTGATCGGATCTTCAAATTGAAATAGTTAAACGCTCTCTAAATAGATGTAGAAAACCTAGATTTTTGCCCCCTCCAAAATATGTGAAATATGGTTGCAAATGTTCAACAACTGAACTTACGAAGGTGAGATTTGATCAGGGTAATAATGGTATTTTAAAAAAGCAAACAACTGGGGCCAAGCATTAGATCCCAGTACGTTTGCAAAAAAATAAATAGCGAAAATAAATATACATAATTTTGGTAGTCAGATTAAAAGTAATTAGATCGACGAAAAATAATTACAATAATCAACATCATCCTGATACTGTTGCCCATTCCCACCCTATGCATTTGAGCCATACTTTCGCGGATGGATCGCCATCTTTCGGTTCTGGTACCTTAGTCGCCTCTTAATACCTCGTACAGAGAGAGGCACTATTCTTCTGTGCCCGATACCTCAAGCCATAAAACATCATATTGTTTTTGAACTGCCTTCAATGTTGCCAATTTATTCTATCTTACGAGTGATAAAGTTAATTGAGTCAGGGCAACCCTGGACTAGCTCTGCAACCAGTAGGATCATAAATATTTTTATGAATAATTCGTTGAATATAATTCTAGCTGCGTTAATATAAATCCTGAATCATTGGAGTTAAAGTTGAACGTCCCTCGGTATGAACGGTGAACAGCAGTAACGTGCTTAAAGACAGTTGAATGTCCGTCCAGTGATTTGGAGATTAGATCCGGAAGTGAACAATTTCCTCACTCCAGAATCAGACGTTGGAACTGATTTTGCAGGACTCACAATAAAATATTATCTTATAGTAGTAGACTGGAGATTTTTCAACTGAAAATTAGTTTTTTTTATACAAAGGTGGCAAACAAGCGTGCGGCCTGTTTGATGGTAAGCGGTTACCGCACCCTATGGATGTTGTACTTGGGCATCATCCCTTTAAAAAACTGTCCCTTGTTGGAGACTTCTATACTGTAGCCCTCTGGGAGAAGTAAGGAGCTCATACTACAAAATTAAATGTACGCGGAAGGAATTGCCTTTGAAACTGTTGGATACGCGACCAGTTTGGACGTAGGTCTCCCCAAGAAAGGCAGAATTTTGCCCGTAATTGCCGCGCTGGGCAAGCGTGTTAGCAATCGCAGAGCGCAGCTTTCGCGACGGGGATGCTGCTGCCCATCTCTGCTTGGGTATTGGAGCTGCACTGATTGATATACCGCCATCTGTCGGTTCTGGTACTTTAGTTAGTGGACACATTAGGCATGTCTCCTCTTTTTCTGTTTAAACAAGTCAGTAGATTTTATGCATGTATTTTGTAATAGCCAGAATAAAGATGTTATTTCATAATATGTCACAGTGGCGGTATTTTTTTTCTATGTCCGTCGTCTAAAACATAAGTTACCCACTTCCTAGGTAAATAGATGCGCGTCCGCCAACTGGCGTGCTATTAAGTCAGGCACAACCTTTACGTCGGCATAGATCATAAAATATGTGTTTCAGACCATAGAGTTATCCGAAGTGCTTTTGTTCATTTCATAATGACTAAATAGTTTAAGAGGTAAATCTCAAATCGGATTAGTAAATGTACGTGTATGTCGTTTGCACAAACTGACGTTGTTTGACTGCTTGCAGAATGTTTTATACCGATATGTAGTTAAATTGGTATACTAAAGAAAATATTTTCTAGAAAAACGCGCCTTGTGTCAGTACTATTGCGGTCACCGACCCTGCTTCCGGAAAGGGAAATATGATTGGTTCTATTCCGCATGAGAAATGGGAAAAGTTTATTTATTTTCTAGTAAATCTATTAAACCTTAATATTAAAAAATAAGCTTTTCAATGAAAAACATCAATTAAAGATAATTGTATAATATCTAAATATTTGTTTATTTCAGTTTATCTAGTGCTATATATACTTCATAAGAATCGTATATTTATTTAAACAAACACATTTATATACACTGACGATTTTATCTAAATATAACGCTGGGTTAAAATGTGGCCATAATATTCAGCCATTTTGTTTTCGCCAAGCAGCAGATGCTGTTCTGAGAACTCCGCCAGAACTCTATATTGTTTTTTCTTTGTCGCAGGTAACCATGACAACCGGGTTGGACCGTGACACCATACGCGCGGCGTACGAGGATGTTCGCTCTGATACCAGCCCCACAGAATGGTGAGATACACTGGTGTACTATTCTTATACTCGATCTTTTACCATAAGATTAATTCGGAAGATTGCTTGCAATGTGGATCAAAATCTTAACTCTTTCTAATTAAAGCTTATTATACCTTTTTATCTTACTAGCACCGCTCCACGGTCTCTATATCTGACTCTCTCATTCACAATACTCCTCTTCACGTGACAATATGGGAATTCAATGTGTTTCCTATTCTTATTTATTATTAACATTATTATACAATAATTATCTCAATTACACAATTATAAAGTTGAAACAAAACTTAAATTATTCTACATCGAGCTTATTAATGATTTGACGTTGTCGACAAATATGTCAAAGTCCGGGTGATACATAAGGAGTGCGTTAAGTGTGTGATGTCTATGTCATTTGCTGATAATTTTTAATATTAATGAATGATTATTTAATATGAGTTTAGACCTCATACAAAGGTCTTCTGCATTGGTACCTCACTCTTACTTACTTCTACCGTCAAATAGCACTGCTATGAAAAACAAACCAGTTCGAAGAGTTGAAGAGTCACAGGGTTGGTAACGCGCTAGTGATATCTTTGTGATATTACGAACGTCTATAGGCTGCGGTGACGCTTACTAGCACGCGGACTGTCTGCTTGCGGTTTGCACTGTAGAAATAATAAAAATCTGAGTTTCTTTGTTACAAACGTACAAAAATAGAAATTCTGTTAACATAGTTCTGTTAGAGATAGCGGTCTCTTTTTTCTTTCATTATAATATAGCCTATGTTACTCGATGACGAAGTAGTGATGAAAGTCTCTAATGGTAAAAAAAATTTTCTTAATTGCCGCGCCGGGCAAGCGTGCTGGCAATCGCAGAGCGCAGCTTCCGCGACAGGGTTGCTGCTGCCCATCCCCGTTTTTGGATAGATATACCGCCATCTGTCGGTTCTGGTACCTCAGTCGCCTCTTACGACACTTGATGCAGTAGGAGGTACTATGCTACTCTGCTGGTACCTCCAGACGTGAGGTGTAGTGGAGTAGAATTGACAGAGTGAAGTCTAACGGGCGACCTGCAGTCAGGCTTTAAAAATTTATTTGAATTATCACTTGCTAGTTTCTCGCTGATCAACAGAAAGAGTTGGTAGATTCAATTTCAGAATGAAACTTAAATTTATAGCCGCAAACTGAGTGAGTTTGCGACTGTAGCAAGATGCAGAGTTAATGCGATTGTACAAAAGCAGTTTTCTATTTCTGATCAAACTGTGAAGCGTGTCGCGCCGGCAGTCTGGTACTAGTCGTTATTTAATTACACTTAAACCACAAGGCGGTAACACTTGAATCCAAACTAATTTATTTCTTTGAAAAGGTAGCAAGTACAGTATACTTCATCTGTGTGTTGATCAAACCTGTGTATCGCCCATCGATTAATTATAGGGGTGCAGTTATGGGGTAAAATACCAGACTTTGATTGTTTACCGCAGGGATCACCAACTGTAGGGACAGCAAATGTTGCCTAAAAACGATCGCACTGCTGAAGACTATTGCCATCTGCATTACCCCGCCTATTAATTAATTTAAAAAAAAATTAATAAATCAATACATGTTTTGTGATTACATTTAATAACTAGCTGTGCCCGCGACTTTGTTGTGAATTGTAACTTTGGACAGTATTTTTTTTCGAACTGCAAACTTCCACGCAGCGCACTTTTTCGCCCGTTTTGTCACATTTTTAATCAATGCTCCGCTCCTTTCGGACGAAGCGTGATGTAATATAGCCTAAGTTACTATTTATTACGTAAACTGAAGTTACGCCAGTGAAAGTACCGTCACAATCGGTTCAGCCGTTCCAGAGATTAGCCGGAACAAACAGACAGACAGAAAGACAAACTTTGTAAAAAATATATTTACGTGTTTGCATGAATGTTCATATGCATGTAGTAGAAAGCGGTTATTTGAAAATTACAAACAAACACTCTAGTTTTGTTGATATGTATGTGTAGAGTTATGTGCTTTTTTATTATTATCTATAGATTATAATAAAAAAATAACACAATGTCTCGACTTTGACTCAATGACTCGACTCCGAGACAAGTCGATTAAAGCACTTGTGTTACGGACGTCAGACAACTATAATACTAAATTTTACACCCAGACACATAACAAACACAAATATCATCACATAAATATTTTTCTTGGATGACCTTGGCGAACAAAATATAATTACTACCGCCTAATACCGTCGAATATTTGTATGGAAATAAAGAAAATATATACTAACGCTTCTTGTAAAAACTACATGCAACCAGTAGTATAAACGCGAAAGTTTGCATGCTTGGATGTATGGATCTTTATTACGCTTTCCCGCTGGAACGGCTGAACAGATCTGAATTTAATTTGGCACAAAAAATAATTCACAGTCTGGATAAACACATAGGTTACTGTTTATCCCGAAATCATGTTGCCATGAGATAGACGAAATTCGGCATTCTTTTTTCTTTGAAGAAATTGGCACGTGTTTTTGCAATTTAGCACGAAAAGGCAACACTTTTTTACGGAATAACAAGATATATAAAAGTACTGGGAAATGGTTGCGGGCGGGAGCTAGTCACCCAGTATTTAGACTACTTAGTTTCTTAGCATTGAAAGTTCTCAGCCTTCCAGGTTGCCTGGAAGACATCGCTGCTACCCATAATAAAATCTTGGTACAGATTGTTTTTTTCTTTTGTATGCAAACTTGTGGTTATTAGTGTACATCTATTTACATTATTATCATTGTATTTTTTACAAAATAAAAAAAAACAATTACGTTAAAGGTTTTATGCATAGGAAAATGCTGAATTTTATTTAAGAAAAAATTTACTAGAATAAAATCAACTTGTCTTGCCTGTAACCTGAGGCAAAATGTTTTTCTTTTCTATCGAAATACTATTATATTAGAATATATATATATATATAATATAGATTCACATAGGAATTTGCAATGTTGCGTTTGCAGTATATATTCCTTTTACTTCTTGAGAGTAGATGATTTATTACTAAAAGTCCGCCATGTGGTGACTCCTGGTTTAGGGTGTTAGTCATAAAAGCCCTATCGCTGAGTAATCAGAAACCAATGACTCATTGCAAATCAAATTTATATTTAAAAAATCAATTCATACCGCAGGTAGTTAAGACGTTGCAACTGGTATCGAGGCATGAAGCTTTACCACGTTTTTTTTATATACAAAAAAATATATCACGGGTTCGTACAGTTTGATCCAACTTGAGAAATATGATTGTTTATATACCAATTTGTTGTCGCAATATTTTTGTCATGCCAAATTATAGGTAAGACAGGACGTCTGTCTGTAGTTATATAAGTACTATACTTTTCCGATGCGAAAAAAATGTGTCCCATTTTCGATGAATTCGATCGCAATTTTGCAAAAGCTTATAAGAATAAAATTGAAACTATTGACAAAAATAAAGAATACGTACTTGGTTTTGGGAATAATTTCTAATTTTCAATATTTGATTCACTTTGTCGATAAATAACCTACACAAAATGATAAATGCCTACATACCTATATGACTCATAGACATGAATTTGTCACTTCTAACATCTTAGGCCCTTCTTAAATAATTCACTACTCAACAAATAACAAACTTTTTTTTTATCTGAGTTCCGACTATGTGATTATAATTCCTTGTTACTGACCTAATACAAATACGTAAATAAGTTTTTTACATCACATCTCATTTTAAAGATAAATTAAATTAGTCAAAAATACGATTTTCTTACAAAATAAAGCTAACGGGTTAGCTTTATTTTGTAAGAAAATCGTATTTTTGACCCGCTAACCCGTTAGATGTAGTTTTAATGACATATTACATCCCATTTTGTGATAACAGTCCAACATCAGTTTAATTTTTTGGCGAAAGTCAGCGGATTTGTTGTTACCAAGAAAATTCTTTGTAAAAGCATACCATGCTTGTTTTTCAGTATAGTTCAGAGTAGATGTAAAAGACGAATCTTCAATCAGCTTTTTTATGTCCGGACCTACGAATACGCCCTCTTTGATTTTTGCCTCACTAAGCTACGGAAACTTTTGCTTAAGAAATTGTAATGCAGGACCATCTCTGTATAAGCGTTTTAAGAAATTTTTTATGCGGCCTAATTTAATGTGTAACGGCGGCGAAATAATTTTAGCGGATTCAACCAAAGGATCAAATTTAACATTTTTCTGTCCCTCTTACCGGGACGTCACGTGATAGACAGTTTTCTTTTATAAAATGTTGTGATCGCGCTCGGCTGCAAGCCAATTAACAAAGCAACTACTTTAAGATCTGCACAAATTTGCCATTAATGTTTACTGTATTTTATTTTTTCTAATACAAGTTTCATAACATCATGTGTTTCTTTCAAATTAGCGCTATAAGCTACGTCAAAAAGTAGAAATTCGTATTTCTCAGTTTCTAGACGTGATATCGAAATAAAATGCCTACATATATTTATTATTAGTCAACATCGATATGAAACAATATGAGCCAAATCAGATATTTTTTTAGTGTTGAGTATTATAATATAATTAAGTTATTCGTGCTTTTTCCAAGTTTTACGAAGATCTATTTAGACAGGACCGATAGTGCTCCCAATTTGTGCACCAAAGGTCGTGGAATCGGTTCCTATTCAGAACAAACATTTTACTGATGAACATGTGTGTAATGTTTAAAACATCTACGTGATTAAAATATGTATGAACGTAACGAGAGTGGATCTAAGCTAATTATATCTGAGTCAGGTCGTGTATCAGAAGTTGTATGAATTCCAGTTTTCAGCTGCCAAATTACAGCTTAATCATATTTCAATAGACTCATAGACTTCGAAGACTGTTTTTTATTTTTTAAATCAATATATTTTTTTAATTCAAAAATTTGTGGCGTCCTTGGTCACTAATATTTTCGATCTGTTTTGTGTTTGATTATTTCAAATGTTTTTATTTTGACGCCAGGGCCGTATTCAAGTTTGAGGGCGCGCGGATCGTGTGCTCGGCGCGGGGTAGTGATTTCACAGAATTCCGGACGCAGTTCTCTGACGACGACCGCGCTTTTGGTTACCTCAGGTGAGAAACTTAAATATTGCAACTTTTCAGGATTACGCGGGAGACTGCGGTAACAATGGTTAACAAGTTTGAGGGCCAAATGAATATTTCTTTAATAAAAGTAGTGTTACAAACAATTGCAACTTCGAATTTTCTTTGCGGAAACTTTTATGATCTTGTGATAAAATCATGCATGCTGCTTATTAGCAAAGTAAATATTAATTCACTAAGTAAAGTAAATATTAACACAAAGTGAGTGAGCCTCTAAGGGACCGCTGTTAGTCCCATTTGAGGACTGTAAGTAGGGGGGATGGAGAGGGGAGTAGGGGGCCTCGTATGCCTAATAAGATTGTAGGGAGGGGCGTGAGTTGAGTGAAACCACTAGATGCTTTGAACTAATGTCTATATATTACAAGGTCATGCAGAACCAGCGAGAAGTGCTCGGGCCACTGCCGTTTCTTTGTTGGTGTTGGAATTGATGTCAGAGTAAACTAGCAGTAGCAGAACTTTCGAAAAAAAATTGAATGTTGGAGATAAAATGTTAAAAACCATATGTTGCTAAATCAATTCTAATTAAAACAACTCGAATCTATTTTGATTGCGAATTATTTGAAATGAATCTTCGATTATGCTTTAAATAAAGGCATGTTATTTCATTTCATAAGTATTATAAATTTACAGATTGCAAATGGGCGATGAGATGTCGAAACGCAAGAAATTCATGTTCGTGACGTGGGTGGGGCCCAACGTGTCTGTCATCAATCGCGCCAAGATGTCCACCGACAAAGCCATCATCAAAGATATTATATCTGTATGTATCCTCCAAAATATAATTGCATAGTTACGCCCTACCGCACGGGGCTATTCTCTTCAAAACTAGGGACCTATTTTCTTGTTAACTGGCCATCAATACTATTTTTAGTTACACAGTCATGCAAGCTATGCAGATACTGCTTATTGACTAAAACTCTTAGTTTTACTAATTGTATATTAAGTTAAATATCTTCATATTTATATCTTCATGGATACGTCCTAGTATGGCACGGCCATGTTCCAACATGGAAAAAACTTGGGACCTATTTTCTGTTAAACTGACCAGTAATGCTATTTTTAGTTCAACATTCATGCAAGTTACACAGATATTACTTAATCACTAAAACACTTAGTTTTTACTACTTGTATATTTAAGTTAAATATTCTAAATAACATGACTGTTAATCCTTTAACATGTACTAACAATTTTTTTTGTAGTCTTGAACTTTTCTTTATATAATAGTAGTCTTGCCCTATACCATGTAATAGAGTAGTGACACCTATTAAATGTACAATACATTTATAATTGTGACTTGATTTTGTGAAAGGTTGTGTAAAGTGCTAAGTAAATCTTGTAGATAAGACTTAGTAGTGATCAAAATTATTTGAAAGTCTGACTAATGCATTTAACTGTAAAATTTATATCAACGGATAAGTATCTCTATCTTGAATTTAATTGATTGTTCAATATACCTGCACAAATATATTTGTAATTAATAAGGATAATATTAAAATAAAACTGAAACCTTTTAGTACAAAAATATTATTAAAATATGAATAAATAAATGCATTCCATACAATAAAAAGCTGTCACATGAAATCATACAAGTATTTCCGAACATTAAAACCAACAGTTTGGGCTACAGCTGATATAAAGTCAAATCCTACAATACATTTGTATTTTGCAACATCAAGATCTATCTCTTTACTACCAGCAATGAGTTTAAGTTCAACCAATGTTGCTATTTGAGCTAATAGATTGCTGGTGAGGCCAATCTTGTCTTCCAAAATTGCATAGAATATAGCAAGTAATCGATCCAAGGTGAATACTTTGGGTCCAAGCTGTGTGTTCAATTTCTCATTTATCTTTGCCTTTGCTCTCACTTGCTGAAGTCTTTTACGCTGTTTCCCATGATATTTCATAAACAGCCTCTTGTCTTCCTTTGGTGGATTATAACTGGCAAGATAAGCTGCTATTAATAAAAACTTGGCATAGTAGGGCAGTTCAAAGCTTTGGGCAAAAGTTTTAGTTGACGTCAACTCCTCCTTTAAAGTGTTCTCAAAATTGTAGTTTTGATAATCTGCTATATCACTATTTTCTTTACCAGGAGATGGTTTACATGACTTTGAAGAGCTAATACGCAAATACAATAACTCCAGGCTTGTCTTTAATATTGGAGATATATGGCGCCACAGTTTTGCTAGATCTTGAGCTTGTATTTCATTCTTTATGATTGGTTCACAATATTTGACAAAATTCACTCTGGCCATGTGTTGCAATTCAATTAAATCTCGACACGGTCTATAGAAAACGCTCAGAAATGCATTTAGAAAGTTGGCAAACAGCTCAGGTTTTTCTAGCTCACTTTGTACAACATTGTCAACTACATGATCACTTAAGACATACCGGACAAATGTTTCTTGATGCAAGAATATGATTTTGAATAGCTCCTCTTTATTATAATTAGGAAAATAAATATTTATAGGTTCTCGGATACCCATTTTGAAATAAAAATTATCATATACTAGATGGGTTATAAAAACTGTGCAAATATTAAGGTTACATAGCTCTCGTAATCGTAACAATGCACACATAATGCTACTATCCATGTTTCGGAGTCGTTCAGCTCTGTCGAAGACCAATATTGTGGGTTGATATTGTTGGAGGTTATGTCCCATTCTTACTAGACCGTTCGTGAAGTCCAAGAGGGACTCGCACTTCGTATCGATTTCATTATCATTTAGACTCGACAGTATCGTTTCGTACATGATTTTCGCTGAGTAGCATTCAATACAATCAACGATGACATGTTTGTAGCCCAAATGTCGAAGAACAGAATTCATACACAATGTCTTTCCGGTCCCCATACTTCCACTTATAAACAAAGAATACGGTAGCGGTTCATCGTAATCACCAAATAGGTCAAGCAGTTCATTTAGTTGGCTGTCTCTGCACGGTATTTTTTTATATAAATCTTCCATTTTAAAACATTTTATCACTTTAGTTCACTAACAAACATTCGATTCACACAAGGTATTTCTGACGTTGACGTTTGAATTCCGCGCTTGATAAAAGTACGGCCTTCATACTACGAATTTTAAATATGCGAATGAACGGTGTCAGTTATCATGCGAACATTTATAACCGTACATCCTTATCTTTGAACACAATAATAAAATACAATATGTAATACAATTTTAGGCATAATATGAAGTCTATTTAATCTATTAATATTTTTCTAGTTATGAGTTTTTAATAATGTCCTTTGTTTTGTTAATAGTGAATAGTGTTTTTTGAACGCTGAAATTAATGATTTTTATTAAATATTTGCAGATTGCAAAGATTTTCTAGGAGTCAACCCAAAATATACTTGAATAAAGTACTATATTCTATTATTCTTGGATTGTTTGAATATAATAATTTTAAGACACATTTTAAGACAGCTTAAGATTAGAATCTAAAAGAATGTGAATAAAATACTGATGGGTTAAAAGTAGTTTTCCGTCTGTCCTCTTTTGCTGAATTTCAGTCTTAAATTCACCCCCAACGATGGCCACCCGCGTCTAGATCGAGCCTTTAGAGGCGCCCTCGGGCGATCGCCGTCGATCCCGTGAGCCTTGCGGGCGCAACTGTAGCTAAACGCGCGGTCGCGGCCGCGAGGTACGCGGGACAAATACGGGCATCGGACCTCTTATCTATGAGAGGCCTCGACCTCTTTTTGCGGTCGCGCTGGAATTGAGAGTAGTCCAGCTATAGGTTCGTCCGGAAAAAAAGTAATTTGCCGACACCTGAACTGTACAAAAATAAACAAAAAGAAAGAAACAACCTGCAAGAAAATGAACCCTTAGCGGCATCGGTGTCATCATACTTATTTTCAAAGTTTGAATTGTGTAATGGTTTGATTTCAGAATTTCGCAGTGGAGCTGCAATTGGAGAGCCAAGCTGAAATAGACATTGATCAATTTAAAGATGCGCTGAACAAGGCGGGCGGCGCGAACTACGGCACCGGCGTGAGGGATTTATGAATTGCACAGTAATTCCAATGCCACTCTTGCCATAACGAGTAACGAAGCTGCACGTATATGATAATATTTTATTTCTTCAGTTTCTAAGGTATGAATGAAGATGTGAAATATTGTTTAAACCAGTGGGCAAGAGACTTTTTTTACAAACAGGCCAATCAGGTCCAAAGTTACATTTTTATACAGTAGTGGTCATGTGCTTTCGGTTATACAAATACAAACATGTAATTTAGTCGTCAAAAATATTTTTTTGAAGATTGAAATCTATTTATTTTTATGATTATCTGGATTTTAAAAAATTATTTATTTTTTGGTACTATAAAATGTAAGTGAATGCGAGTAGTAATTTTTAAATATTGTGCAATTATTTTTCGGTTAATGTAAGGTTTTGCCAAAAATTTTAGCAAATGTTGCCATCTAGAAGGCGCTAGAAGTGCATTTATTTTGTCAACCTGTATTTTGTGACACGTCGAAATTTTTACAATGTATACAAAATTTGGATTTAAGGGCTTTTATACATTGAATAGTGTTATTATACCCATCATTTATTATTGGTAACAGAAAACTGAATTAAATACAATTAACCAACTACGTGTTTGTTTTATTATTTTCTGCTCTAGTATAATTGAAGCATTGGGTGCAACAAGGGCGTTCGGTACCCAAAGACCGTTTTGATGTTATTAGATTAAAACATGCACAGAGCCATCTAGTTTCGTACCCCAAAAACTCGTTTCGATCAGCCGCTTCTAGATGGCGTGAGAATAATTAATTTAGAAAGAGGCAATACGCCCTTGTTGCATAGATAAGAAAAGTGCGTTTAAATTCAAACACGTAACAACTTGTCTGCAGTTTGTTAAAGTTATTAATGTGAAAAATGAGTGAAACGAGTGATTCCAGTGACTTTAGTGAACATGAGTCCCCCCAAAAAAAGGGAAAGAAGAGGGTGAAGAATGAAAACAAGTGGAAAAGAAATGTGCGGAAGTTAAAGAGAAATTTGGGTGAAGAATATACATCAGTTCGAGGAAAGAAGGTACCTCAAAAGGTTTTTAAACATATTACTACGTGTTGTTCCAAAAAATGTTGTATTAACTTCGATCAAAATACACAGAGAACCTTTTTTTGCGACTTTTGGAATATAGATGACAAAGCGCAGCAAGATACCCTCTTAAAGTCGTTTTTAGAAAAAGTGCCAAAGTTGAGAGAGAATGTTGGTCCTGGCAAATTGAAACGAGATAATCAATGGAAATACTTTATAACTGTAGACGGTTCAAAGATAAATATTTGCAGAAAATTATTACTGTCCCTACTGAAAATATCGGAAAAACGATTAAGAATAGTCCAAAAAAACTAAATTGTCAGGAGAACCAGTTCGTGACATGAGAGGTAAACACGACAATCGTCCCAACAAAATTAGTCAGGATATCTATAATATGATAGAAGAGCACTGGGCTTTATTTCCTAGCAAGAAATCACACTATAGTCGAGCTAGTGAAAGAAAATATTTCGAAAATCCGGATTTATCAGTTTTGAAACTATACAGAGCCTTTCAGCAGTATTATTTTGAGCAAAAGAATACTGTCTTCAAAATGAAATACAATACTTACCACAGATATTTTCGTGAAAACAGTATTTACTAGTTTAGACAACCTAGAACAGACGTCTGTGACTACTGTACAAAATGTAAAGTTCTATTAGAAACTAAACCTGAAGATCCATGTCAGATTCAATACATGTTGCATTTGAAAAAAATAGAAGCATATAATGCGCGCAAAAAAAAACTTTTGGAGTCCGTTCAGAATAATCCTGACACAGAAACACTTGTATTGGAGTTTGATTATGCTCAAAATTTACCCATACCAAAACTTAACATAACTTCACAATTTTATAAAAGATTATTATGGCTTTTTAACTTCAACATTCACTGTCACAATAATGGATCAAGTACCTTTTATTGTTTTCTGGAGATTGATTCAAAAAAGGGGCCCAACACTGTCTGTTCTTTCATACACCATTTTGTTAAAGAAACGTTGGAAGATTTGCCTAATATTAAGAAGATAGTATTTTTTTCTGACGCTTGTGGGGGTCAAAATAAAAATATAACAATGGTAATGTTCTCCACATGGTTGGCCAAAAGCTTCAACATGTCTATTGAACATATATTTCCGGTAAGAGGCCACTCTTATAACCAATGTGACAGAAACTTCGGAAGGTATGGCATATTACTAAAATCTTTGGAAACTATTGAGTCAGCTGAACAATATTTGAAAGTAATGTCGTCAGCAAGAAGCAATCCTAGCCCGTTCAAGGTATTGATGGCTAGCTACCTTATTGAAGATTGGAATAAAGGATTACAGGTCTTTTTGTCTAAGACACCGACAGCCACAGGGAAAAATAAAGTTCGGTTTGCTATACAGCAATATGTTAAACTTGAATTTAGTCCTGAAGGAGTGGTAACGACCTCAAGATTTTATGCAACTCCGGATCTTAATTTTACATTTAAGAAGAATGTGTTGCCAGTAAGCAAACATGATTTGAATTTGCAGCAGGTAGATAAACCTGGAGTAAAAGACGTCAAGATTAGAGACGTTTTATCCTTGACACCTTTCATGAAACCTGAAAATGCTGAGTGGTTGAAACAGGTCCTGACCTTCCAGACAGGCCAGGAAGATCAGGCTGGACCATCTAGGAGGCCAGTTGTACCTGATTCGGAAGATTCCTTTCAGTCTAGTGAACATATTGATGAATCCGATTAAAAACACATAAATTAGGAAAAATGATTACGTAATTGAACTGTGACTGTAATAAATACGCATTACACATGTTTCACTTATATTCTAAATAAAAGTAATTACATTAAATATTCAAAATGTTATTTATTTTCCGTGAAAACCAATAATAAAATTAACGCCCTACCTGTTTTACCAGTTGGGTGCAACAAGGGCGGATAACACAAGTTAAAAAAATAAAAATTTAGGGTGTTTCCGATTGTTTCAAAATAGTTGTAATACCTTAATCTTTTTCCTAAACCATGGGCCTACTAAATAATAAAGTAATTGTAAGTCAAATTGTAACTATTCAAATAATATAAGACATTGAAACTTTCATTATCAATTTACTCGAAACTCTATTTTACAAGATACGCCCTTGTTGCACCCAATGCTTCAATTATTATTTAAGACGGTAAAACTGATATCAGATATCAGACATTCGCGTAAGTTCCTTCAGTAAAGTTTACCTTACTCTGATCTCTTCACAAGAGGAAACGCAAGTAGGTGCTACTGATTATGGCATTGCTGCAGTCTTCGATTGGTTGTCCTTTAGGACATTAATCACGTAATCGTTGTTTCGGACACACCTAGTCGCCATGTACCATCGCCGCCGGAGAGATAGGCGAGAGATAAACCTATGCCCGAACGACGCAAGTCCACAGCAGCAAGTCGGTAGTTGCTCAAGGGGCAGGGCTTGCACGCGTTCGCCGGTGAACGTGTGTATAATAATAATAAAATATATTGACCAATAAGTCAACGAGCATTGCACAAGCACAGCAAATTTCATTATTGTTTTGTCCTTGGTGGGGCTCGAAACCACGGTCCTTGGGGCTCGAGATAGGATCACTATTTGCGCTATCGGGCCCGTTAATAATTATAATGATTGAGGGCCATTAATCATTTAAAATTAGTAGTATTACTTCTTTAAATTAACCCTTAACTGGCGGTCAACAATATTCATAATAATGTTATGCGGTCGCTGCCATCAGCAAACAAATGAAGACGACATTAACAAAAATGGTAGGTACATTTGATATGGACAAAGCCCAAGCAAACTGACAATACAGTAAGTTCATTGGTTATTATATGAAATGTTAGACGTCTAATTGAATGGACATAGCCTACCCGACAGATTTCTAATAGAACCGGCAGTAAGCGTTTTGTGACCAACGAGCTACCATCATACCCGCTGTAGGACTATAGGCCTCCCATAGTTTTTACAAATGGTGCTTAGTCTGCATTTCAGAACCTGACTGCTGCCGTGAACTCTGCGAGCTGTGTGCTTGCTACCTACGTCAACTTCCTAATCCGCTAGTTCGGAAAGTTTTATGCTAGTTTCCAGGTTTAAAATTCCCTCTTCACACTTTGTCCACTCACGCCGCTATCTTCAAAATTTCACAGAAACCTTTCCAGATACAATTGCCATTGTTACAAATTTGGTAGTTTTACCTAGCAAGTTATAAAAGTATGAAGCTTAATAACGTTTACCCTATTAATATAGTAAAATTTTGTAAAAATATGTTGGTTACTCTTTAATGCAAAATCTACCGAATGAACTGTGGTGAAACTGTACAATAACATTAACTATACAATAATCTTATACATCAGTAAAACACATAGGCTATATTTTTTACGATTTATCCAAAATAGTCGTATTGTTTGTGGCCGAACGCCTGCCAGATTTAACCCGCAAATCTACTTACCATCGTTTTATCTTAACGATGAATACAGGATCGAAAGTCTAAAGCTGTTTCGGGTATACCTTATCTATACGTATATTGGAGAGGAAATATACCAATATTGGAGTGTCTTTATGTAAAATTAATATAACTAACAGCTTTTTAGAATAAGCATATGAAAGTATATACGGTACGGTATTTATAACAAAAATAAAGCTTTAATTTGTTGTGAGACGGTTTGAGATAAACTCGAAAAAGACTGGACCAAATTTAATGATAATTTCTTGGTGGATAGTTAGTTTTATAAGAATTCAACAACTTGTGTTATTCGAACGGGAATGTGATCTGTGTGGGCGCAACCGCGGACGCTGCTAGTGTTACACATATAGGAAATAAATAAAAATGCAGACAATTATCTAAAAGTTATAATTAGCAAAAGTAACACAAAATGCATTAAAAATCCATAACGTTATTTTGTTGACAACAGCATCAACTTTGTACAAAACTAATTATTATGGATCTATTTGGCTGCGACGAACACATTCTGTAAATCTATTGTTAATTATGCAATATATAGTAGACGCGGGTTATTTAACTTTTCAGGGGTAACTATAACAGTTCAACGTTCCATATAGAACTTTCTTTATGAGCCAAGGTACCCACCATTGCTAAAAATAACCCACATTTACTTTATAAACTACGAATAATCTAGCCTTTGTTATATTGATTATATATACTGAATATTATTATATTCAGTAAATAAGATGATCCTTATTTATCGTTGTATATAACAATTGTAAAACTTACAAGATTTATAAATCACTGTATCTATAAAAAAATATAATAAAAAAGTTAATACTTAAACTGAGATTAAATATCAACATTTACCTATTATGCCATATTTATGTAAAGTTATAATTATACAGGCATGGTAAGAAGGCATTCTATAATATTCTCATGTATTTAGCTAATATAATATTATTTTGAATATGATTGTTAAAACGTAACAAGCTGGCAACACTATTAACAAGTTTCTTGCACCTAGCAACACTGGCTGAATTAACATTTCTATATATCATGAACATTCTGTCAGATTATGATTTCTCTTTATATTTATATTAAACCTATTCTTTAACAACCGGCATATGTATAAGATTATATATATGTAACAAACTAACGTTATCTATATAACGATCTGAGACTGTACACTGGTGTATTTAAGTCAGTGGTTCCCAAACATGAGGGTTTTAACCAGTTTCTTCTGCCAATATGATGCTTTTATCACTACATATATATTGATACAACTTGTATCCGATTCATGTATTTCGCGTACATTTTGTAGGCACTTAATCGGTATGTTCCTATATTTATGCGTTCACTATTCATAATAAAACCTCTTTTCAAGCTAAATTATATAAATATAAAGCATTAAAAAGTGGTTTTAGGAATAAATAGATCAGAATATTGGGGTAATTAATATATACATATTCAAAATTTGATATATTTATCAAGAGGTAGTTATACATATAAATTGACTGGGTGTATATGATAGAGGCACTCGGTGATTTACTATGTTAAATTGTAGACTGACTGCTACTCGTTTGCTGTTTCATTCTTGTTATATACTCTAATTTTTATATATATATAGAATAGTACCTCCTCTTGTACCAGGTGTCGTAAAAGGCGACTGTGGTACTAAAACCGACAGATGGCGGTATATCCATCCAAACAGTGTAACTCAAATGCATAGGACGGGGATGGGCAGTATCCTTGTCGCGGAAGCTGCGTTTGCTCAGCCCGGAAAAATCCACCCTTTTCTTTGGGAAGCCTATGTCCAGCAGTGGATTTACAATGGCTGTTATAATGATAATGATGATATATGAGCAGTGATTATGTAAATACAACTCGCGTTTTAAGTGTACAGGTCCCGAGTTATTGCGAATGGTAACACATTATTGTACATATTTATTGCTTTTCATATTTCACTTATGCATAATTACCCCTAGCTACTGATTAGTGCACGGGAAAATTGTACGTTATGGTGTATTATTCATTTTAATGTTCAAAGGTGTCATTATGTTTTTATTGTCTTAAATACATCACACCATTATTGTTTCACTATCTTTAATTTACTTTTTAGATTTAAAATTTACTATACGAATTATATTGTGTGATGAACTTAAAAAAAAACAATTATCAAATTGAATAACTATTTCTCTAGTTACATTTATTAGTCAAAATGGCAAACATATTTATACAAATAAATAACTTTGTACGTGGCTATATACATTATGTACGTGGCACACATAAACGACTGAATATATAGTTTTATATATTTAATAAATCTTCACATAATAGTGCAATACCAATCGTCAATGATAGTGCAATAACACGTAAGTAACAACTGCAAATAAAGTTATAAAAACCAATCAGATAAGATGCAATATGAACCTTATTTACTAAAGCTACATACGCGGTATTGAAGTATCACGGATGATATTTGGCAGCACTTGGTATAAGCTTCACAGCATTTTGTCCCGTTTAATATTAGTCATAAAGTACATTTTTCCGTGATTTTTTATTACAATCTAAAACAACTAAGTCTACTGGTTACAACACTTTTGTACTATAACCATATTGTTAATATATAACGTTAAACTTACAATTAGTACAGATGGAACCTCAGCCGCTCGCTGGTCACGCTCGCGTGACTTAAGACTCGAGGATAACGCGAGACGATGGTGTTAGAACTGAAAATAAATAGAGATCCATATATAAGTAACAGATTTTAAAGATACACATCATAATTACAGCCAATAGAAGTTCACTGGTGCACCTAAGCCCAAGAAAGGGGGAATTTTGCCCATAATTGCCGCGCTATGCAAGAGTGTTTGTGCAGCTTTCGCGACGGGATGCTGTCTTGATTGATGTCTGTCTCAGGTGGATATACGGTAACTGTCGGTTCTGGTACCTAAGTTGCGTTTTACGACACCTGGTACAGAGGGAGGTACACTACTCCGCCGGTACTTCCCGGCTAAAAGATACAAATAAGTATAGTTACCAACAAAAATTATACTCGAAATCATATAAGTATATTACGCAAAGATATAAGTGTAGTTTATCATATTGTTGTTATATGTATAACTACCTCTTGATAAATATTATATATATAGTATAGTTAAGAGTACGAGTACTTTACGGACAACAGAGGAATCACAAATATACGACTTAAATATATATATTTAATACCTAGACACAAAACAAAAATATAAATAACATCATATAAATATTTGTCCTGGGTGGGAAACGTGTGGTCGAACCCGTGACCCAAAGGCCATCGGACCCGTCTATCGTCTAAAATACAATAAATTAAATTAGATGCGGCTGTGCCTTGGACAGTGCTTAAGTTTTTACCTTAAGTACTTTAAAGAGTCAACTAGCTTATTGTCTGGCGTTGAGTGGTTTTTGTGGTAGAGTACATATCCTAGCGTTACTATCTGCTTTGGTACATTACGACGGACAAGTAAATATTGGTGGGGTCACTGACCGGGCAGCCAGTCCGGCGGGCGGCGGGGCGCGGGGCGCGGGGCGCGGGGCGCGGGGCGGTCATCAGGCGCGCCACGGGCTGAGCGCGCGGAGCAGCTTGCTCTGTGTGAGCGCGCCGAACAACACCGTCAGTAGTGCTACGCCGTAGCCCGTAGCACGTTCACCCTGCAACATATAATGCAAGTTTAAAAAAATCGGATATTATATAGCAAATAGGCATAGCTAGAGTCGATAACGCCACCTTTTTTATTAGACTGATTTTCTTTGCCGATCTAGATTTAAGATTTTTCTGGAACTGATCAAAACTTCGTTGTCTATGGTTTGGTTTGGATATACAAAACACGCAATAGTGAGACAGCAACAGATTTTGACTTACGCAGTGCGCAGGCGCAGCCATGTCAACGTGCAGCCACGAGCCGGGGAAGTCGAAGCCCAGATGAGCCAGGATGAAGAGGCCGGCGCACGATGGCTGCGCGTTGTTGCGATCCTGCTAAAATAACATTTTTATATATAAAAACCAAATCGTGTCACGGTGCTTCTCCGGGATGTACTTTTAAACTATTGAAACAATTTGAATTCATAATTTTTGCTCTAATAGGATGATTTTTATTTCAATCTTTAGTTGCAATATTTTTCTCATTATATACATAACGCACGCACAATAACATTACTGCCACCACGCCTGCACAGCGCGAAAATGATGGGAAGAGTTTTTTGGGCAGGTCTATTTGCAAGTGAAGTTCTACTATGATGGTGATGGGGAACAGGGGCCGGGGTACTCACGGCGACGCTGTTCTTCATGTCGGCCACGCAGGAGCTGAACTCGGTGAAGTGCAGCTCGGGCGCGAAGGGCAGCGCGTGCGCGAGGTCGCCGGACGCCAGCCCGGCGCGCACGCAGCGCCGCTCCAGCCGCGCGCGGTTGGACACGATGCCCGCGTGGTACTTGCCCGTCGCCGTGCCCTGCGCGACACGACCAAATGTCTCACCCTTGGCCGCGACTACTCCCCAGAATATAATTTTGGACTAGGGCACCGTGAAATCTAGATTCAGCGTTAATCATTGTTTCAGCGAAGGTCGTATGTTGCTAATACTGAATATCTGTAAGCGCGATGCAGGATTGTAAGACGTATGGAGTTCACGTAATGTGTGTTTATTGCATTACCACTAGTACCAACTAATTGATCTACCGACTTTCCAACTAAATGCAGTGAATGTAAATCACCACACATGCATCACATTTGGATGTCAATCTTAGACAAAACAACTTTTTTTTTCATTAATCAACAAACAAACTTACGGTGATTATAAACGTCACCGCAGCCTAGAGACGTATCATCACATGGATATCACTAGTGCGTTGCCAATCTTATGATTTGGAGCTGTTATGTAACTCATAACTGCATATTTGATTATGATATCGAAGGTTACAATACCTTCGGCAGACAGTTTTTCGATCATAGGCAATACATTTCCAACTACATTTTTAGAATAAGCTATTGAAACAAAAAAACTACCACATACCGTTTTAACTACACAGCAACAAGCCTGTTCCTGACTATCTAAAAACTGTTGAAATAATACTGATGCAACGCGCTTAGATGAAATGGATGATCACTAGTTCAAACAGCAATGCAGTTGGAAACCAAATTATGCCACCACAAAACAAATACTTAGTGGACATATTCATTAGTGGCCTTGAGCGTAAGGAATTATGAACATCAATGTTTCTAGATAACTATCAGGCCTACGATAGTGTCGCAGAAGGATATTTTTATTTTGCTAGACTACATTACTACGGCTATCCATATTGTATTGCAAATTGAAATACTATATAGCCGACCTAATATATCAAATAAAGAAAGTAACCGCATTTCGACCTTTCTCATCAATCAAGCTGGAGTTCCTTAAGGCTCAGTACTTGGTCCCAGCTTGAACAACTATAATGGATAGACATTATTAATATATTCTTAATGGGTGATTACTCTACGTCACAGCTGTTTATAATCGGAAGGATGTATTTAAATAAAATTATTTTGACCTTTATGTTGGGTCTACCTCATGCCAAATATATAGTATTCAGACGTTTCGAAAATCCTTGAAATTTACGAGAGTTCTGACACCGTGGTGGACTACGATCATTTTGATAGTGTAAACTATCTTGTACATTCTAAACTTAGAAGTTGCTTGCATAGTAAATTATATTGAAGAGTTGGTTGTATTTTATATATAATGTAGGATGATTTAATATTTATTCAATTATTGTAATCCATTTGTGACATTTATTTGTAATATAAACAGTTTGTACAGTTTTAAGCATACTATATAAATAGATTTAAAAAATTTTAATTTTGAAGATTGAGGGCAATATTTTAACTTATACTATAAGAAAACTGAAAATAAAGAATTACATCTTTATTTTGTCGTGTGTCCAGCAGTGGACTTCCAATAGATGACATGAAAGGCCCATCTCTGCTCTGTTGCATTAGCCCTGTGCTGTTTCATTGGTTTTGGTTCTTAGTCGCTTCCTACGACACCTGGTACAGGGTGCCAGTACCTCACGGCTAAGTCTAAATACACAAATAAAATTGAAGTATCTGTTTGTAATTGCAAATCAACAGATTTTCACTAAATATATGAAAGTATATACAGTGCTTACAGCAAGGAAATAAATATTACATTTTTATATTTGTCTGTTTGATCTTGCTAATCTTGGAAATAGCTGGACCGATTTCAACGGGACTGGACCCACTGGCAGATAGGTGATGTTGTAAGGAGTATCATAGCCTACTTATATTATAGATTATTCTCATGTTAACACGAAACCACGCGGTGTTGCTAGTAGCACATAAAACCAAAATTTTAGTCCACACCCTTCAATCTAGAACATTTTTATACAAGAATGCTTGGAAGTATACATAGGTGAAAACGATTTATCTTAGTATATAGGTATATTACTGTACCTGCGCTCCTGTGAGTGTGGCGACGTCCACGATGGTGTCAGCCTTCAGATCCCGGGACGCGTACACAACACCATCACTTAGCACCAGGCGGCCTGGCCACGTGGATTGATACAGAATTCAGTTAAACAATTAACAGAAGGTTGATTGAGACTAAAAATGCTTGGCGATAGACAAAGTAATAATGAATTAAATTATCATCATCATCATCAGACCAGCCATTAAAAGTCTGCTGTTGGACATAGGCCTCCTCAAGAAAGGGGGTATGTTGCCCATAATTGTCGCGCTGGGCAAGCGTGTTGGCAATCGCAGAGCGCAGCTTTCGCGATGGGGAAGCTACTGCCCATCCCCGCCCTGTATATTTAAGCTAACTTATAAACCGTTATCTGTCGGTTCTGGTACTTTAATCGCCTATAATAATAAAACAAAATGTATTGTTAAAAATGAATTAAAGAATATATGTACACATTACCTTCTGCATCGGTGTTGTTTATTTCTACCGTGCGACCGGAGTACAGTTGGTGGATGTCGTCAGGTCTACGGACAAACAAATATCATTATCATTATTCCAGTCATTGGACGTCCACTGCTGGAAGAAGAACTTCCTAAGAAGGGGGGAATTTGCCCATAATTGTCGCGCTGGACAAGCTTGTTGGCAATCCCAGAGCGCAGCTTTCCCGATGGGAATGCTGCTTCCCATCTTTTTTGCCATCGGTTCAAATAAAAAAAATATATCAAGTCGGACCAACCGGTCTTAGAGATTAACGCGTTCAAACAAGAAAAATCTCTGACTAATGACTATTGTTTTGCCCGTAGTAAAATAATGTAGTTGTTGCGTATTCTCATTTTTAATAAAAATATTTAAAGATATGATAGGCCTATTTATTTCACTTTGAATTCTAAAAAAGAGGAGAGAAGCTGTATTCTCCTTGCTGTATGGTCGAGGTGTTCTCACCTGGTGGCCTTCGGCCCGACCGCGTTCTCGGCGAGGCACAGCACGGCGTGCAGGTTGACGGTGGGGCGCGCGCGGACCGCGGCTGCGAAGGCGCCGAGGACCGCCGCCGCACCTCCGCAGTCGCCCTTCATGCCCACCATCGACGTCTGCAACATCGCGGACACTGGTAGTTCTTAAGATGTTCGTCATCATACCAGCAATACTTCCATACACTGCTGGGCATACGCCTTCACAAGAAAGGGGAAATAGCAGAGCGCAGCTTATCTGACTGCTCACCCGCCGTCCTTTGAATTTGAGTTACTATATCAACATGTTTCAGATGTCATGCGGGACTCGAACCTCCATATGTCCTATGCCGGGGGACTGCATTACCGTTAGGATACCAAGACTTCAGCAGAATTATTTAGTATTCATTTCTATGTTGTGAAATCAGCGCCATTTCTTCAATGTTGTAGTTGATTAGGAACACACACTCATGTGTAAAACTTTTACAAGTTTGAAGCAACTGTTTTAATAATTTAGCATTTTCTGTTAACAAAACTTCACAAAGTAACTGATATTTCTCACTAGAAACTGGAAGGGTTACGGAGGATCGATTCCGATTTCGAAAAGTCGGAACTTCCGATAATTTACATGGGGTAGACCTTGTCGCCTCACTCTCACCTATTTTTGCCGCCAAACAGCAGTGTTCGCATTGCTGTGTTCCGGTCTAAAGGGTGAGGAGAGGCAGTGAAATTACTGAGTATATGTGACATAGTGTCTTCAGATCGCAGGGTTGGCGACAAAGCTAGTGATATCCTTGTGATGACACGAGCGTCTACAGGCTGCGGTTACGTTTACTATCAAGCGGTCCGTATGCTTGTTTCCTGACTTCATAATATTTATATAAATATCCTTTTGATTAATTAGTGAAGGAATCTTAATAATTTTGTCTTTTTTTAAGTTATAATAATATTTATTTTATTATTAGCAAATATAATTACTATAATTTAATTAGTTAGCTCAATTTTAGTAATTTGATAATATATTATGTACAAAAAACCTGTATACACTCAACAAAAATAATCGAAACAACACAGTTCAATGCGAAATAGAAAGACGAAACGAAAATAACTTACTAACGGCTTGCTTTCTATGAGAAAGAGAGAGAGAGTGACACACAGAGAAGCACGCACACACCGCACGCTTACAACTATAGCACAAATTGTCGTTATAACTATTGATCTTCATTTTTTCCAGCTAGCCCCTTTTCGCAACGTCGCTAAGGAACTTCGTCCCAAAAGATGACGTCCAACTTCGACGACAAAAGAAGTGAACGCCAGTCGAGCCACTTACCCGCGCCTTGATGCTGAGGCCGCCGGTGTCGTACACGATGCCCTTGCCGACCCAGGCCACGGTCTCGGCGCAGGCGGGCGCGGGCGCGGGCGCGGCGTACGACAGCACCACGAGCGCGGGCGGGCGGTCGGCGGCCGCGCCCACGCCGTACAGCCCGCCCATGCCGCGCGCGCGCAGCTCCTCCCCGCGGATCACCGTCGGCTCCGCGATGTCCAGCTCCTTGGCCACGGCGCACGCTTCCTGCGGGCGGGAGAGGGCGTGATCGCGGTCGACGGTATACAACTAGTGCCGCAACTCGGCTTTGTGCATATATCATCATCATCATCATGACAGCCATTGGAAGTCCACTGCTGGACGTAGACCTCCCCGAGAAAGGGGGGATGTTGCCCATAATTGCCACGCTTTGCAAGCGTGTTGACAATTACACAGCGCAGGTTTCGCGACGGGAATGCTGCTGCTTATCCCCACCACATGCATTTGAGCTACACAGTCTTGGATGGATATACCGCCATCTGTCGGTTCTGGTACCTCACGGCTTCTAATGAATTTAAGTATTCACTTAAAAATGTATTTAGGTGTTATATTTTAATAATAATAATATACTCTTTATTGTACACCAATGAAAACAACACAAGAACAAGTAGGTACAAGAGGCGACCTTATCGCTAAATGCAATTTTTTACAGGCAACCTTTGGATAGAAATAATTTTAAAGCTGGTGGAAGTTTGAGGTGCGTTTAGTACATACATACATAATAATAAACATACATATAATACACATACATTCATTACATATAAAATGTAAAGTTACAGAACATGGAAAGTGACAGAATCAAAAAGCAAAATCAAAGTGACAGATAATACTCTTTCACCATTCTCTTAATAATAAAAAGAGAAAGAGCAGATCTTACTTCAAGGGGGAGCGCATTCCACAAACAAACAGCTTGAACTGTAAAGGATTTGCTATAGAAGCTTGTTGAATGCGAAGGCATTTTGAGTGATAAATTCTCTGACGATCTTAGGGATTTTTCATGGCTGTCTCCAAGCAACACAAAGCGACTTTTAAGATGTCTTTTGTTGCCTGACGTCTTAAGCACGAGTGCTTTAATCTTGGAATCTGTAACTACAGGTAACTGTTTGGCTTCCAATGCCTGATATAATGATAATGATGAATACATATTTAACATTTAAAAATAAACTTCTATTTATTACTATTAAAACGAAGATATATCCTAAATTGAACAATAAGTTTCTTATGAGTTAAATAAATTAGACACAGAACAAACACAAATATTCATCATATAATTATTAATCCTGAGTGAGGATCGAATCTACGACCCCCACGCACAAAATAGGAGCATTACCATCAGCGCCATTGGTCCCTGTAGCCTCATACCTCTATGAACGCGTCGACAGTCATGTGGTTGGCGGGCGTGTCCGTGATGCGTGCGGCAAGACGTGTCGCGTCAGCCACGTGCTGGAGCGTGCTCAACTCCTCGCTGGACAGTGTATTGTCTGTGAGCGCCGGGTCTAAGGGTCCGAGGCCGTCTTCTTCGTCATTTTCTTCATCTGGTAAATTTTAATGAGTGTTTCGAATTAATAAATAATCAGTCCTAATATGACATTTACATGTTCAAGAATTGTAATGAAATTACTCAATGAATTCAGACTTCATTAGACCTCAAAGGTCGCCTGCGTTCTGTCGTCGTTGGTACCTCACTCTTAAATATTTCCACCGGCAAACAGAATTGTTCGTTTTGTTGTGCACCAATTTAAAGGGTGAGAGGCTGCGAAATTTGGTTGGGATATCCTTGTGACATTACAAATGTCTATAGGCTACAGTGATGCTTACTGTGATGCGGATTAAAGGTATTCTTGTTTATTGACTTGGTGTAATAATAAAAAAACAACTTTAAGACCTATTTGTATTATTTTTTCACTTATATGTCTATACTTGAAAATAAAATCAAAGTGTCGGTTTGTAATTACAAAAGATATTTTTTTTCACTAAAAACACACACGAAAGCGTAGTTAAAAATATATCTGTTATTAATTTTTGTTCCAGTCAACCTCTGATAAGGGACTTCCACAGCCAACGTTATAAGGAGTAATTCAGGCTACATTTATTATTTATTACTCACATGGGCATTATTATCATCATAAAGATTACAACCATTCCATTTCCCGTAAGAATACGAGGAGAGGACGACCTAGGCTAACTTTAACCAGGTAGAAGAGGTATCAAAGGTCCAGGTCAGAAGTAAAAAGAATAAACGAGCGTGTATGTAAGGACTAATGCGAATAAATTAAGCGAGAGAGGTATCGAGCAAGTGGAGATACATAGACTCTGCCTACCTCGAAGGGACACAGGCGTAATGTATGTATTTTTTAATATTACAAATGAGTGTCGCAGTGTTCACCTAAAACCTCCGTCCGGACCTATGTGGTACTCACCCGGGCCGTTCTCGTCCACGAGCCGCACTTGCACCGTGAGCGAGAGCGAGCGCGCGGGCGCGGGCGCGGGCGCGGCGGCGAGCGGCGCGGGCGACGTGCGCGCGCCGTACAGCGGCAGCGCGCGCGCCACCGCCACCGCGCTCGCGAACACGTCGCGCTTGCGGCACACCAGCTGCGCGCGGAGACCATCGTGACCACAACACTTGTAACGCGTCTACTGTTCCGTCATTTATACAGCTGCGGAACGTCTACTGTTGGATATAGGCCCTCCCGAGAAGGGGGAAAGGTTGCCTATAATTGTCACATGAAGTAGAAACAAACATAGGTTGGTTACTCACTTCAGTTTTTACCGCCAAACAGCAGTGTTCGCATTGCTGTGTTCCGATTTGAAGGGTGAAAGAGGCAGTGAAATTACTGGGTACTGAGACACAAATATCTTCAAGTCACAAGGTTGGCAACGCGCTCGTGATTTCGTTGTGATACTACAAGCGTCTATAGGCTTCAGTGCCGTTTACTATCACGCGTACTGTATGCTTGTCCGTCGACCTGGTCTTATAAAAAAAAACTATAATAAATGCCGCGCTGAGTAAGCGTGGTGGCAATTGTATCCACTCGAAACGGCGTATGCAACAGCGGGAATGGGCAGTAGTAATCGCATCGTGGTAATTAAGGACAAACATCTCTTTTCTTGCCAAGGCTAATATCTAGCAATGGACATTCCTGGCGGCAGCCATGATGAATTCTACTTCTCTCAACTGCATAACTTTTTCACTATCAACGCATCAATGTTTTTCTACATCAAATTTGTCGACCCTCAGTTATTCGCAAAGGAACACCGTTTTATTCAAAGGTTGCTTCGGCTGGCTAATAGCTACTAGGGAGTTTTTTTATCTAAATAACAAGAGTCCCACAAGGATGCCATATAAGCCTCGCGGGCGGAGTTTATATTCTGGGTGACTTACCACTATGTACTCGTCAGTCGATCTCTGCGAGCTGCGCACGATCTTGGACAGTGCGTGTGCGCGGGATGGCGCGGCGTGACGCGAGCGGCGAGCTGGCAGCGACGCGATGGACGCCGCTCGAGGCCACAGCTCCACAGAGTCACCCGGGGACGACGTCACGCAGGATAGCCCGCGACGCCATGCCTACGAATATGAATACATGCTCAATGCTATGTAAACATTGCTAAAAGTGTATTAAATGCATGCTGGCGGTAAACAGGTGCCTGATGATTAAGGATTACCAAAATCTAACAAACTAGTGAATATTAACTAGCACTACTCTATAGTTTAACCTGCGTACCTCTCTTTTGTGTAAGAATTTGGGGAAAAAATATAGCCTGTAAGTACTTGATAAAAATTTCACTTTTTATGTGAGAGTTTTTATTTGTTTGTGATGTTTTGTTTTTTGGTATAGTTTTAGAATTTATTTTAACAGAAATTCATATCTCCTTTGCATATTTCCATTTAAATCAGGGTTGTCTCATTCGTTAGTGAATATAATATTGGCTATGTTACTAAGAAGAATGTAGCTTTTTATTAGTGAAGGAATTCCCATAATTCTATTACTTATTTGTGAGCCTATTAATCTATGTACACAAAAAAT
>JACJUM010003223.1:1918569-1980745 GCA_020976665.1 Heortia vitessoides | reverse complement strand
ATATATATATATTAAATAGAACTAATATTACAATTTTAATACTCAAGTGAAATACAATTAGAGTTGATACAATAAGATAATTTCTAATTAATTATATTTTTGTTGGGAAAAAATAATATCGTAAAGGCACTTATACACATATATACCTTTTTATAAAGTATTTACAGTTATTAAGTTATCCATTATCTGAATAAAACGTATAAAGGTATATCATCAGTAACAATTCTGAAACTGAACAAAGTTCGAGTTACTTAACTAACACGATTGTGTATTTACGTGTACGGGGAAAACGCGTGCCCAACCATTACTTGTTTCTTAATGCATCTGATGAGTACGCAAACGCGATCGTTAGGTAATTTAATTGAAAAATGACACAGGTGATTTAGCTCTTCATTAAACGAATGTATGCATAGATACGTCCGGTTTCAGAATGGCTGCTAATAATTGTCATTATATTCTTATTTAAGTTAAAAAAAGAAGCAAGCGGCAAATATTGCATTATTACAAATTAAAAAACCTTTTAATACAGACGCAATGATTTAAGTCGAATCAATTTATTATTACACTTAAAATTAATTTATAATTTCCTATCAAACATTATGACGGTTTACAAATACTGTATACGTGTTACTACAATTCCAGAAGAATAACATACATCGTTATATATTGTCTTGTTGTTGTACATTATTCTCTCAGTAAAAAAGACACAAGGTATACTAAGTAGATATATATGTTTTGCCAAATTAAATAACCTGTTAGGAACTAGTAAACCGCCCTAATGGAATATCATTTAATTTAATTACAACATTTAATCATCTAGCAACCCTAAACCTTTACATTTGTCACTAGCCACCATTTAATAATTTTAAATATGGGAACACAAGTGTAAATAACAATACGTAATAAATAGATTCGGTATTGCGTATATTTGCATTCTGCTCACACTTTGTTCTTTCTCTAGCGAGTGAGCAAGACAACCAGTCGCGTTTCATTGAGTACTTTTAAAAGTCGAATGAGGTGAATAAATATTACATAACAAATTCAAATTTAGAAGAGAGCACAGATATTAGAGCAACTTCTATTACACAGCAAAAGTATTACGATAAATGTAGAGTGGAACAGCCTTTTGGCGCCAAATACAGAAACCAATTTTGACAGACTAAATAATAATATTAAATATTATAATTATTATTATAATCTTTTTAGACTCGAATAAAATTAGTTACTCATAAACAAATCTGTTAAAATTTCACAATACATTCTGGACTAAACGTGCAGTGTGTAGTGCTCAGTTTTGTACAGCTGCTTTTTTAAAATTAATATGATATTTCAAAGGTCGCCTATTTTCACTCCGTTCCACCATAAAGAACGTTTGAACCAGTATATTTACGCATATTATGTATTTATGTACTAACCTATTGTTAGACTATACTGACATAAATTCCGCCACCGTAACACATTCCTTTGCCATTGCAAAGTGGCTTTTAAAGATATTAAATATAAGAATTGCGCGTGGCACAAATTGAATAATTAAAGTCTCATAATTATCCTTAAATATAAACTTGGCATTACACAACAGAAATATATCTCTGTTAACTTTCATAAGCGGAACAAGATATTTGCAATAAGCAAAGAATTGACTACATAAGAAATATAAATATGTACTTTGTGTCTTTTATGTTTGGAATACATACTTTTTTGAGGAAAAAATAAATTGTTTTTAATAAACATTTTTAACAATAGCAAATAAATCAAGCGTGAAAATACGGCAACCATTGTTATTTATAAAACCACAATTTAACAATGTACAACAATCATTATCATAATTATTTTATTGTCAATTCATTAAGTGACATAAATTTAAAGATAAAATGTTTGTGTTACCGAGAAAAAATACTGAGACAAACCCGTTTGAATAAAAATCAAAACAACAAAAAGAAAACACTTTTATGTCAAATAAATGTAAATAAACAAACAAGCTTTATTTAATTTATCAAATAATTATATCTCTTCCACGTCCCAAAAGCTAAAACAAAAAAAAAGGTAAAACAAGTTAAAAGGATATATTCTATTTTCCCCTATATACAAATATCTAAACACGAATCTATCACGATCTAGCAACAACATCAATAGTGTTTTAGCCTATGTTATAAAGAGAACGAGCTATCTTACAATACGTTAAGCGATCCAATATCAACCTAAGCGAAGACCAATGGTAAGTTTACAAATTTGAGGCGATAGTCCTATGATGGGTTCCTTTGCAACAACATTCAAATAATACCAGTCTATTTTAATTCCACTGAAACGACTGAGTTACCGTAATCGATAGATGGCGTTATACCCACCCGAAATGGTGTAGCTCAAATGGAACAGGGCATGTATATGTTACTAGGATACCATCGTGAAGTTATGACTTGCGAATCTCACCAATACCAATTATGGGCGAAAATTTCCCAAATTAGCAAAAACTGTAAAAGTTCGGTTCAGTTGGAAATCCCGTTGGGAGGTCATGTCCAGCAGTGGAGGTCAACGGCTAAATCGAAGAATGAATGACAAACTACTGGAATTTAAGGTAGACTGGTTTGTATTAAGTTGCAAAGAAACTATAGCAATATTACAATTATCAGCACCAGTATAAATTAACCCGCAAACTTTCTTGCATGTCACGTACGAGCGAGCCACTGCTTCTCTGTGCCAGTCTTCCACAAAATTGATTACACATTGCAAGCTTTTTATCTCTCAATTTAAACTTATACTACTTCCCCATACGTGTTCTTTGTCTTCAAAACAAGTACTTTCATCACACCATAATTCATAACCAACAAATTCCATAATCCTCAGTGTGCATATATCATCAACGTGCCAATAACAATCTGCAGCCCATATTGCTGAAAATACAATTTTGCACATGGCAACACCATTAAAAATATGCATCTGGCGACATCGTCTTTTGCCTTTGAAAAAATTCAATATTAAAAATTATAGCAATCTCATTTGTACTCTTATTTGTAATCTCATTAATGCCTACACTATCATATATCTCAGTGTTGCCATTGATTTCACGAAACTGTATTTCCACGGGCCCTACTTATTCCCTATCAATAATTGACGAGAACCCACCCCAAACTTATCTATAGAATATCAATCGGGAGCATTACAGTCAACTAAGGACATACATCACAATTTAAGCGAAACACGTCATTCAACAAAAGAGAAAATGGCGTCAATCCATTTTCAACGCTGTCAGTTTCAAACATGCTGGTAACTTTATTAGACATATCAATACAATTTCATACTTAACACAAGCTTCGATCAAAATATACTACACATATGATTGTAAATTGAATACTAATTTCCGAACTGTATATTCATACAGTCTAAATTAAATTATTCGGAAATCAATAAATACACCACACAAAGTTGGCACTAAAAATGTAATTGCCAATATTTTCTTCTCATAATTGTGAATTACGTAAGATTGGTGTTATTTGATACTATCCATGCAACTGCCACTGACATTTAAAAGCGTAAAGAAACTAAAGATTAATATACTCGACAACATAGTTTTGTAAAAAAACATATGTCTATACTAATATTATAAGGTTAAAGAGTTCGTTTGAACGCCCTAATCTGCGAAACTGAATATCCGAAAAAAAAAATCATTGTTGGATAGTTCATTTATCGAGGAATGCTATAGGCTATACTTTGTTTTCAAATAAAATCAGGATCCGTTTTAAAATAAATAAATTCTAAAAGTCACTTTACTCCCGAGTCACTGTTCTACGCGGGCACTGCTAGTATTGAATTTTAATGTTAGTCGTGTGGTACCGGCAGGATAGATGAGCACCTCCCCGTAAGTGTAAGAGGGGACTGAAGTACCAGAACCGACAGACGGCGGCAAATCCACCCAAAGCGGCGTAGCACAATTGAATGTTCCCCTTTCTTGTCGAAGCCTATGTCCAGCAGTGGACTTCCAATGGCTGATATGATGATAAATAAAGAATAAAAACAAGTATATATGTGTAAAGAACATGCATGTTAGCATATGATTAGATTTTTGGATTTCTGATACCAGCAACCATTTACTTCTCATACTGCATTATAAGACCTCTGAACTGAGGTGACACACCCGGATACTCTGGATTCTAACTCTGGACTGCTAATGGCTGATGTGATTATGATGATCCTAAATAAAGGGTATTTTGGATGATAGGACCTAGGAAAACATTTCATAGATATGTTAGAAAAAGATTACGCGTCTACCAGTGGCAGTTGAAAGATTAATTTAAATATGGTGATTAAATTGAAAATATACACACTTGACAATAAATTCAATTAAATGTTAGCATTAATACTAATCTCGTTCACACCGTTAAAACAAAAACATATACCGTTCTTCGCGTATCGGAAAAATGTCACAGCCACAATAATCTAACGTTTTCTTTTACAATATGAAAAAAATAACAATAAAAAAAATCACTGAACGGTATCTTAGATACTATGTTAATTTAAAAACCGTAGATTTACTAATCAACAATTTAGTAAGTAGATTTTCTCACAATTCATTTAATTATATTAAATTTAATATTAGCTTTAATAAAGGGCGCTAGCACTAAGTTAACATTACATTAATAATATTTTTACAAAAAATACAATTATTAAATAAAAATCATTCGCGGTGCGAAATTAACAGACCTAATTTCCAATGACCTAATTATTGTTGGGGCTGTCGAGACAACTTTGGGGATCACTGCAATAAGACAGGTTGGAGACAAAACGGAAGTTCATTTGTAAAGTTACAAAAAAAGGCGTGCTAGCGCCTCCAATAAAAAGTACATAAGTAAATAGTACCATTACACTATTATTATATTCATGATCAACATTCCTAGCGACTTAGCTATACGTGTGAGAGACACGACTATATTGTGACGGAAAAAATAACAAGTTCATACATATATGTAAAATAATAAAAGATTATTATAACGCAAAATTACCCTATACCGAGTGCACTGCAATTTACTTGAATTATTATTAGCTATTACTATTACAATAATTAATGACCATTCCTCCCATATTGTATAAAATAAGACAGTGTTTCTCAAAGTACCCCACGTGAGACCCCAAATGCGACTTTCTCGACACTCCTGGGTACAACATGAAAGTTTGACAAGACGTTCAATATTATGTTTAAATCAAATTGGGGCACGTGGTTTGACAAGTTTGAGAAACACTGACATAGATGAACCTGATAGATCGTATATCTCACCCAGCGTCACGTAAAATTCACATTTCATAGAGAACTGTAGTTCATAGCAAATTTATAATTTGGATATCGAATTAGCTGACAACCAGTAGCTGACAAAATAATACTTAATTTTTAATACTTAACTTTCATACCAAAATCTCAATTTATATTGACGCGATAACTAGAATAATTAGGTATATTAACTAGATTTCTCTCTCAAGACTCTTAAGTGAAGTCTAGAATTTTGAGTAAGCCTATTGCCGACCGTAAATAATATTGAAGGACAACATTTAGGCCCGACATTTGTATGCAAGGCAAAATCATGAGGGCCATTGCACTTAATAATTCCACATACCAACAGGGGACACTGAAGCGCCAGTTTGGGAACCGGTGACTATTCTTGTTCTATCTATTTCACATGCAACGACAGACATTATTGCTTCGATTGTCTTGCCAGGGCACCCTCACCTATTTCTATCGCTGGCTATGACACGGCTGGGTAATGCGACACAATAACTCAGATCACAAGTATTTTCTTTATGACATGAGCAAGTACAGTGCTGCCATCACGCGGTCCGTATGTCAGTTTTCCGTCATAACATTAAAATAGTAACATTCCAATCCCGTGTTCCTTACAAACTTGTCATAAGCGCCTTTAGATTTATCTTATACGTCATTCTTATAGATGAAATGTCAAAATTAGTTCCTCATTTCTCCGTTCACCGAGGTAGCGCCACTGCGGAGTGTACATTAAGCGTATGCTGTCCGCGAATAGAACGCACGGCCGGCAACAGGCCCGCTCGGCCGCGCCTCTCGCACGCAGTCTTACGTTACTGACAATAAAGGCTATAATCGTGTAAAGCTCTAGTAAGCGGGAAGCGACTCGTACACAACCACTAGCAGAGGACCTCGCACTGCGGGTCGCGCTGCGGACAAAATAATAAAAATAAATTCACTTAAAGCACTTGCCGTGGGGTACCATAAGATTTTCTCCCCTTGTACCAGGTGCCGTAAGATGCGACTGAGGTACCAGAACCGACAGATGGCGGTATATCCACCCGAAGTAGTGTATCTCAAATGTAAATGGGCAGGGATGAGTAGCAGTATTCCCGTAACGAAGCTACGCTCTGGGATTGCCACGCTTGCCCAGCGCGGCAATTATGGGTAATTTCATTCCTTTACAGGTAAGGTCTACACGTCTAGCAGTGGACCTTTTACGGCTGCTTAATTATGATGACTATACAGACATCAGACAACAGAGGAATCACAAATGCAATACTCAAATACACATTTAACACCTAGACACAGTTATAAATAAATATTTGTCCTGGGTGGGGGTCGAACCTAAGATCTATGACGTACAAGACAGGAACACTGCCATATGCTAGTTGCGATACTTACGCAGGAGAGGCGCGGTCACCAGATGTTAGGCGAGCCGTCGCGGCTGAAGCCCGCCTCGCGCGCCTTCCAATACTCGCCGGTGAACACCCACATTTCTTCGTTACCTTCCACCATTTTACTGGTAAAATAAGAAACAAAACTCGGTTATTAATTTTACCCGTAAAAATGTTACCCGTCTGGTAAACCCGAAGGTAAATCTGTGTAATAAATTCCGACTCCACGAGGGTCATTGCATTCTATCTGTTGATTGTGACAATAATAAGGTTTCCTTAATAATGGACAACTCGACATGTGACATCCGAAATTAATAAACACCGTACACACCAGTTCCTGTGATAAAAATAAATGATAAAACTAACCTAAGTTACTTCTTATAAGACTAGCGATCTGCCAGTGAAAGCCGTTTTAGAGATTAGGCGGAAACAGAGACTGTCTGTCAATGAAAAATAAGGATATGCATTTAGTGGAAAGCTGTTAATTTAAAATAACAAAACTTTATATACAGGCACTAAAAATTTGGATTAATTGTTTAAGTTGTAAGTCAGTGACTAACTAAAATTTCAGGGCCTTTGATGACTTCAGCGAAGGTCCAATGTCACAAACTCGCGTAAAGGGAAGACCTTCCATGGAGTCAGATGGTGGACTTCAAGGCCCGTGCCTCACTATTACATCGATTGTAATTATTTAAATACCTAGAAGGTTGAATACTACAACAAAAACAGCTTAATTTTTAAATTTGGAACGCTGAAAACGCTGTCGGCCATGATGTGACGTCATAAAACATGTGAACAAATTATGTAACTTGAACATTTAACTAGTGGAAGTAAGGCTTTCTAGTATGAATTTCTCAGCTATTACTGTCAATTATTATTCATTTTACTAATCCCCTCAAGTCAATTAATACCCTCGTCTTATAGCGGCATATATCTAGCAGTGGACGTTTTATGGCGGCTTTGATGATGTTGAATGTACACTTTAAAAAGGTCAACGAAAAATTCAATGACAGTATAACCGTGAGCCGTGAGGTATCGATAGTATAGAATAATACCTCCTCCTTTTCTAGTGGGGATGGGCGGCAGCATCTACGTCGTGAGAGCTGCGCTCAGCGATTTTGCGAAACGCGCTTGTCCGACGCGGCAATTATGGAAGAAATTCTTCACCTTCAATAGTTGGTATGATAATGATGATATGTCAATCTCTTAGTAACCCATAATAACCATTTTTATTCTCATCGCACCCGTGCGAAGCCGGAGCGACTATCTGCCCCCAGCTAGAACAACTTAACGTAATGGCCAAGAGTGGAGGCAGGCGGCACTGACCGGAACCAGGCGGGCGCGTGCGCGTGCGCGGGCGTCTCGCGGCGCCGCTCGCGCTGCGCCTGCTCCAGCGCGTGCTTGTGCTGCTCGGCCGCCTCCACGTCGCCCTCCTCCAGCGCGCGCTGGTCCGGCCTGCCCGCGGGCGGGGATACTTCATTACTTGCTCGATTAACTTTCCGTAAACAGTGGAAACATTCCGGGTCTCGGTAGATTTCCGGTAAAATCATTTGTATAATGGTCATTTTATATGTTTTAAAGTCATTTAAAAAGCATACGGTCCGTTTGGTGATAAACGTCACCGCATTCAATAGATGCTCGTGTCATTAAAGAGATCACTGGTCGCTAACCATATGAACTTACGTCCCTGTCTCCCTCAACCTTCAAACTGGAACACACGAACAAACTATTTGGCGGTAGATAAAAGTGAGAGTGAGGTACCAATGCAGACGACCTTTGTACGAGGTCTACCTCTAATGGCATGCTATTCGAAAGGTTGTTGGTTCGAATCCCATTCGTCCATCAGAGGCTAGTTCATCCATTAAACAGATTAGTATAAACGCCAAAATGGGGCTGACAAACTCACTGGTTGTTTCCCCAAGACCCTTGTGCCAGGTTCGTGCTGGTTACCATCCTAGTGGAAAGTACCTGAGCCTGGTGTCGGTGTGCGGCAACAGCTCGCGCATGCCGGGCTCCAGCTCGTTCAACTCCATGGCGAACCGCGTGAAACCATAGTACAGCTCGTGGTCCGGGGGCATCGCGCCTTTGGGAGGGCATCAGGGTTAATAAGTGACCAGCGTTAGACTACTTCACTGATATACTCGTAAGGTAAGTAGTTTTAATATAATACCAAAAGTGGTTCGCTATTATTTAGTGTAGAATATTATGTTGATGAGCGTGATCAAGCCGTGAGGTACCAGCAGTAAAATAGTACCTATCTGATGAAGATGATGAAAGGACATATAGGCAAAAAAAAATTATACATTTATTTCTGACTTTTATACGATACGACAATTCGACCGTCATAAATTCATTATGACGGTCGAATTGTCTATGATATCGAAAGTAGATGTTAAGTTACCCGGTCTCCACAGACAGCGGTGCGCGGGCGGCTCCCCGGCGTACAGGCCTTCGGACCAGCGCCCCTGCAACCGCAGCCTGCTGCCGCTGCTGCCACCTGCAGTCACGAACCCTCGGACCTCGTGCCTACTGCTGGACCAGGAGCTCGCCTGGGCGGAACACCAATTATGTGACATATATGTATGCATAAATTCACTACTGATACTGTATTCCAGCATTCATTATTCCATATTCATTAATCTCTCGTAGGTTGAATGGTAATCTACGAGTATTTATGGTAAAAGGAATAGTAGCTCGCTCTGCACCAGGTGCCGTAAGTGGTGACCATGGTACCAGGACCGTCAGATAGCGGTATATCCATCCGTAATAGTGTAGCTCAAATGCACAGGGTTGGGATGGGCAGCAGCATCCTCGTCGTGAAAGCTGGTTAAGATTTCCCGTTTCTTGAGGAGGGATATGTCCAGCAGTGGACTTCCAATGGCTGATATGATGATGAAACGACATGAAAATGTCATTACATGTAGATAGAACTTGCAAATGTCACCTTGTCGAAAGCAATGACACTTCAAAATATATCTTTGTACAAATTCAACATGACTAGTACATTAGGTTTTACTTATTATAATTCTTACCTTAATAAAGTTGAGTTTGCAAGTGATATCGGTGCCGTGGCAGGTGATGTGCATGTCCCCGTACTGGTCTACCCACCGCTGCCCGCCGAACAGGTTGTGGACGCATGTCGTCACCTGATGACAAACGTATACTTTCTTCGGTCAGCTCATTGTTAGACATATCGGGATTATTGCCCTAAAGGTCAACTTGTCATACAAAGGGTGTCTGCATTGGTACCTCACCCATTTTAACTGCCAACCAGCAGTGCTCCGGTTTGAAATATTTAATTGTATTAATTGTGATAGTAAAAACGTGCATAGGCTGCGGTGACGCTAACTGTCATGACGCGGACTGCATGCTTGTTTACGGACTAAGCCATATTAAAAAAAATTGCCACACTGAAAAGGCTAGTTTCGCCTCGAGGACGCTGTTTTAGGTTCTTATTACGTTTCATTTGAGCTTCACTATTTCGGATAGATATACTGCCATCTGTCGATTCCATCATCCCAAGTCATAGTCGGCTTACAAGAAACCAGGGTCTGTTCATTTTTAATTTAAATTTTAATTAAATAGAATTTGTTGACCTGTAGTGGACCTCAAAAACCAGTAATGTAATCCAGGCTTCAGCTGCCAATGAATGTCCTCACCTAGCTTCAGCTGCAGAACTGCCCGATATACTTAAACCTGATGACGATGCACTCATGAAATTGCCCACTACTTTGTTTTAATCTGGAACAGTCCCGACTGCTGAATGATTAAGTTTCCATGCCTTAGCTGAAGTTGATTCTGGTAAAGAACTTTATGAACTTGCTACAGAACTTTGCCATAAGCTGTACAATCAGTGTTGCAGGATGAGACTCCTCACCTTGTTCCAGCTGTAGTGATCGCCGGTGGAGTTGAGCCTGACGTGAACGCGACCAGTAGGCTGAAACTCCATAGACTTGCCCCAGAACTTAGTCTTGATGCGGGCTTCTTGCCAGAACGTCCAGAGTGTCGACTCCGCGTGGCACGCTGATATTGGAGGGTGATGTGACACCTGGACGAGAAAGAGGTAATTGCTCAATTCTCAAGTATATTTTAGACCAATCATTTTAGTATTATAGGATAATGTGACATAACATCTTTAAGTCACAAGGTTTACAACGGGCTAGTGATATCCTCGTGATAACACAAGCGTCTATCTATAGGTTGCGGTGGCTATCACGAGCAAGTTTGACGACTTAGTTATAAAACTTACCTCCTTTGTAATATGTTATTTAATTCTTAATTCAGCGTAATAAATTTTAGATTATAACGCTCCTGAATACTGCGCAATGTGTATGACTTTCAATTCAGACTTCTAGTAAAAAAAACGAGGGGTATACCGCTAAACGCCTGGAGGCGTTCCCTCCGAAACGAGAAGGATTGAACCCTCGGCTGTCTTGGTTATTTAGGCCCTCCAATCAAAGATATGATGACCTACTCACCAGTAATTTCCTGAGACGTGTGCTTTCACAACATATCTGATTGTTAAATATCATATAGGCAATAGAATGTCGACTGATGGCAAGTCGTCCACTCAAATGGTGGACAGATGATCACCAAAGTTGTAGAATCGTACTAGATACAGTTTGGAAACATAACAGCTCCTTTTGGTGATATTTTCAGAATAAGTTCACACGATCTGACACCGTGATAAGTAACTTAAAGCACACATCCACAAATACAATCATCATCATCATATCAGCCATTGAAAGTCCACTGCTGGACATAGTCCTCCCCGAGAAATAGGGATTTTTGCCTATAATTGCCGCGCTGGGCAAGTGTGTTAGCATTCGCAGAGTGAAAAGGAATACGTGACAAGTGACAACATATAGACATAGATCAAACACCAATATAATATAACTATTAATCATGAGGAATAAACTCACGATCCTAAACGCAAAAGATAGGGACACTATCGAAGGCGCCATCGGGCACATTTGGTCTACGTCTAGCATTGAGAAGCCACCTTTTTTCACATTAAATCCACATCCCAATATCTGAAATATTGAATTGACTCCGAGATGAGTCGCTTACTTGTGTTACGGATATCAGACAGCGAACAACCAGAAAAACAATACTTAAATACATATGTCAACACCCAGACAGAGATTAAACACAAATATTTATCATAAAACTGTTTATGAATGGGGATTGAACTCAAGACCGTCGACGCAAAAGATAGGCATAGTGGGAGGACGTGTAACAGGTGTTACAAAGGCAGGGAGAAGTGTTAGTCTATACTTCTTCAGCAATTGACCTGCTCCGCGAGGAACCGGAACCGCCGGTCGTGGCGCACGCACTCGTAGGTCTCGGCCAGCAAGGGGTTGAAGGGCTTGCTGGCGGCGCGGTGCGCGGACGCGGCGTACGCGCTCACCGCGAACGCCGCCACCAGCGCCATCCGCTCCACCGCGCTCTTGCACTCCGCCGCCGCGTCCAGCAGCTCCGAGTACTCCAGCTCCTCGCACAGTCTCTGTGGACGATACACGTAAACGTACAATATTCTCGCGAAGTTCATAATAGTGCGATCGTCATCGAAAATACTTGACGGCCAAAGGTGTCATAAATCCTGGGCACCGGGTCGCGGGTTACATCCCCACCCGGGACAAATATTTATATGATGAATCCTTATGTTTGTTGAAACATTACAAAATGTCCCTTATTCTGCAATCCCTGAAAGTATACCCGACGTCACAACAGAACATTACACTTGTTAATTTCATGAGTTAATATATAACTCATTAAATTAACAAGTGTAATTTTAGTCTAAAGGGTAGTTTCATCAAACAAGATTAAATTATGAAAGTCTATTATTTTTAAACATTCTATCATAAGAAATATGAGTATTACACTATTTTGTTATATAATGCGGTTTATTTATAATTCCCAGAATAAAATTGTAATTTTATTATCTGTATATATTACGTAACCGAAAATGCTGGCCGCCATACTTTTTCGTGAGTGACGTCAAATAAGTAGCAACACACAAGTAACCTACACAACAGACAGACGACTAACAGAGAAAGTTTGTTCTCTTTTATTCGAATTTGTGGCTTGTTATATTTTTGCACATTTAATACGTTATTATTTATAATGGAGGACGGTTACTAACAGTACTGTTAAATGTCCTAAATAAACACTTTAAATATCTTTTATATGCAACATAACCTCTATGACTAAGTTAAATCGTATGTCAATATACGAAATACTCTTTACAATAAATACTTCAGGCATTACAAAGGTTAATTACGTACATTAAAGTGATCCTCACACAGGTGAAGATGTGATTTTGTAGAGACTTTTGTTGGATCTCGTCCCGATAGTTCTACCCAAACATTTCTTCATTAATATCGTTTGGAACTTTGAGAAATAACTATTCTGAAGTCTTTAATGTTGTGTTACAATTTGGCACTATTCACCAACGATATGAGAGCTCATTATTAAGTTTACAAAAATATAAAATTCTATGCACCGCACTTCGCACTTGCACTTCACTGCAATCGTACGTTTGAGATTTATTTGTTTCTGTTCATATGACGTCATAATAATGGCGGCTGTCGTTTTGGCGCGAATATTTATTGTTTAAATTTTGAACTTTTTTTCTATGATTAAAAACGATATTATTTATAGGATATAAAAATATCGTTTTAAACGATAATTACTAGGAAATAAAAATACCTAGTATAAATATGTGATTATAAAATCGATATGAATATTTTAAAATATATCAAAACTAATTTAAAATAGCATCATCACCTGTAGCATGTTAAGCGGCTCGTTGATGGTGACCGGCATGGAGATCTGGCTCAGGTCCTTGCCGATGTTCTTGTACAGCAGGTTCCAGAGGCTGGGCCCGCCGGGCGTGGGCCGGGGGCACGGCAGACAGGTGCGCCGGCTCCAGCTCGGAACCACGCCACCCTCGAGGCCGTTATGGTTGAGGCGGAGGGTCACTTGCTCTGCTGATAGCACTAAGGATGTAGACGTACTAGTGAGTCAACGAATCCGATTTGCAGGGTTGAAGGATCGATACTAAGGATAGGCGTGACATCGGAATGATGCATCAAGCAGGCTATAAGGAATCTTTAACGGGCTCCGGTGGCGCTTTGATGTCCCTGTCTTATACGACAAGGTTCGCAGGTTCGGTTCTCATCCTGAACAAAAATTTCTGGGATGACCATTTTATATTTCTGGATTTCATTGGATAGTTCTGTTAAATATTGTTCACTTGGAATCACCATATCGTAAGAATAAAACTGAAACAATTATCCTTTACTAGCGCGCTGCAGTTTCTTTCGCGTAAGTAGTAGAACTTTTATGCTAACTTTGCACCCCCCTTTTACCCCCTTAAGGGATGATTTTCGAAAAAATATTTACACATGTTCTTGATTTTCAATGAAAAACCATTCTACGGAATGTTATTCAAATAACTTCTAGAACAGCAAAGTTTCGTACTTGGCACTTCCGTTTTACCTCTTTAGGGGGTTTCAAGGCCCTGTTGATATGTCAGTCAGTTAGTCAGTTTATCCTTATAGGTATGTAAAGAAATAATATGTAGATTACAATGCTAGAGAGGTGAATTTTGTTCGCATCTTATAAGACTCACTCGCACCATCAGAGTTGTCGGAACTAGCAGATCCCTCTTCGCTGCTCAAGGAACCGGCTTCCGAAGACGAGTCTCCATCCAGCTCGATCACTCCCGCCTGAGAGCAAAACACAACCTAACGTTGGCGTGATGTTCTACATTTGACGAACCCGATGGCGCAGTTTGTAGTGATCTTATCTTGGGCGTTAGAAGTCGTGGCTTCGATCCCCACCCAGAAAAATATTTTCTGTTGTTTCTGTATCTGTGAGTTGAATGTGTTTAATTATTATATTTTTGATTCTTCTGTTGTCTGTTGCCCATCGCACATCACTAAGAAGCCTTATATTGAAATCAGGTATATTCACACAACATCACATACGTTCGTATGTGATTTTGTGTAAATTTCTATTTATTTATATTTGTTTTTCTGTTCAAACGTCATTGACTATTCCTCAAAGCAGTCCGAGGACATAGTCTCACACAGTCCGCCTGCGGAATTAGATCAATGTATGTGATTTTGTTTAAATATTTTATTATTATAATTACCTCATCGCCGGGCAATATCTCTGCCGGTTTGAGGTCATCCTCATGTTCCTCCGCATCGAAGAACTCCGACGCGGACACACACGAGGAGCTGTAGCTGAGCGACTGCTGGAACTGCCGGTTGACCTGCTGCGAAATTTTGAGTTTCAATTATGTGCAAACGTGCTGGAACTGCAAGACTATTGGGGAATCATTTAATTATTAATGTGAACTTTTTTGTTATATTACTTCTAGTACCTACACACATATATACATATATATATGTAAGTACGTAAATATCCATTAACTTGATAAGAAATTACCCGTGCGGTTTGTCTTTATCTAACTTTTTGACTAGGTTGCCCTTGTCTGTAAAAAGCTACCGACTACAGCTTTAAATGGTCAACATTAAGTGAATCTAACGTGCATATATATTATAATTATGTGCTGATAAGTAACTAATCTAATATATAATTAAATTTTACTAATTGAAATATTTCTTTCACCAACACCTAGAAAGACCAAGAATTATACATTTTTAAATCTATGTATTGCGTGCGCAGAATATATATATAAGATATTAATGCGTAAGTACATATATTGAAAGGTAAAATATAATATTTTAAAGTCACAAGGTTGGCAACGCGCTAGTGATTCCCTAGTGATATTACGAGCGTCTATATGCTGCGGTAATACGGACTCTACGCTAGTTTGTCGACATAACCTAATAAAAAAAGTTATAACAATAGTTTTAGACATTTTCCGCTTTATACAGGTGAATCATTTTCCTTTTTTAGCACTATTATTTTTCTCTTGAAATCTAAATTTAAAATGTATCCTTAAAATATTTGTACTTACAACAAATTAACTTGGGTGTCTAAGGGAAGTTATATGTAACATTAAGGGATGTCGATGAGACGAGCATAGACAATTATTCCAATAGAATTACACACTTGAAACTGTTTTAGATATACCAGTGTAAAATTACAATGGAGGTTGAGGAAGCAATGTGATAAATACTATCATTTTAAATGTAGATTTTTCACTCATTAATTAGATGCCAATAACACGTTGTGGATGAAAACTAGTAGCTGTACTCATCTCTCTAACCTTTATCATCATCATATAAGCAGGTAGACGATCACTGTTGGACATAAGCCTCCCGTAAAGACTAAAGTACCGAAACTCACAGATGGCGGTATATCCACCCGATACAGTGTAGTACAAATGAACGGAGCGGTAATGGGCAGCTGCATCGCTGTCGCGACGCTACGCTCTGCTATTGCAACCACGCTTGCCCAGCGCGTTCCCCCTGCTTTGGGGAACGGTGGATGTCCAACGGCATAAATTCCATAAAATGTTTATATAAATCACTTGGAAAAGCTTATAATATATTAAACAATATCAATTAATATGGTATTTATAATATACTAGCTGTGCCCGCGACTTTGTCCGCGTTGAATAGTTTTTTTTGGGTACCATACCTCTTTACCTGAACTTTAAATATCATGTTTATTTATATCGAATCAATGGCTTGAAAAATAAGTTTCAAGTTTCTAGCTCCAAAAATAGCGATACTTCCATACAACTTTTCATCTCCCCTTTTGACCCCAACCTTTTTTTTCGAATTAAAAAATAGCCTATGTCCTTTCTCAGGGTCTAAAGATTGTATGTGCCAAATTTCATCAAAATCAGTTTAGAGGTTTAAGAGGAAAAGCGTAACAGACAGACAGACAGAGTTACTTTCGCATTTATAATATTAAGTAGGGATATAGGTCACATGCATGCATCTAACGAGCTCTTGGCACAACTCAGTAGCACACTAGTAGACTTTATGACTATTCTAATTTTAAGGTCTACGGTCAATTTATTATAGTGCCGAGTCATGATTTGAGCATAGTGATAACTAGATGATTCTAGAATCAAGCCCTGGTACTAACCCAATCAACCACTGTAGTCTGAAAATAAATAGTCGTCTCACGCTTTATAAGATCTTTATGTAAAATGTTACAGCATTATATATCTTGCGTAGATAGTCAAAAGGCTCTTTTTTATTAAAAAATATTAAGTATTAAGGGATCATGGAACTTGTATATTATTGTATTATACTACATATATATTTATTTCTTAATGTAATCCTTAATTCTTGATTAGCGCTGTACCTAAAAACATATATATAAAGTTGGACACAAATTTTCAAAACTTGCCGTACCTATTAAATATAAATAAATAAGGGATAGAGAGCCGATAGCTTCTGAGGTTTCTTTGTAAAGCATTTTTAATCAGGAAAAACCTTATATCCAATTAAAGAGAAGTTAGTCTAAGCGTTTACATTTACTTCTTATTAACTCTATTGCAAAAAAAGAGCACTTTAGACAACCTCTTTGTTTCAATATCAAATATTGAAACAAAGAGGTTTTTATAAATTTTACTGTGTAAATTGTTATTTGAAACATCCTGGCATGATTCTTGCGTTCCAAATTCAAAATTTTAAATGTACAAAAGAAAAAAGTAAGCATTACTAAACTAGCGCGGTGCTGAAACTGTTTTTTGCTGATTATAAAAATATAAAAAAGTCTGGGAAATTTTCAGTCAATTAAACAATTTGATCTTTCTCATAGCATTTAGAGTTAGAGAGATAAGAAAGAAAGAATAGTGTAAGGAGAGATCGATGTAGTATAAAAGATGATGTTGTGACAACAATAGAAATATATACATTTTGAGATGGTTACGACATGTAGAAAAGATGTATAAAAGTAGAATGACTGCACTAATATAAAGAATGGATGTGAATGTAAGCGTTGGTATGGAATGACCTAGGCGAACATTCTTTAACCAGGTAGAAGAGGTATTAGGGAAGGGCCAAGTCAGAAAGGTCAAGAACAAATCGAGCGCAAAGCGAGGAACGCCAAGATCGTGGCAAGTAGAGATCCATAGTCTCACTTTTTGATATGGCTGAAAAAGCGATACCGGCGATACTAAACGACAAGGACTTCCAAGGACAGTAATGAAATTAAGTTCAAATAACATACTATATATGTTTTGTAGCAAGGGCAAATGTGATGGTTTTTCTCAAACTTCATTTGTCTTAGCAGCTAAATTTTTGTCAATTAATTGTCGAGTGGGTATGACAATGGTATCAAGGAACAGGTTCGGGAAATAAACAAACTAAAACAAGACCACTATTTGATAAGTCTTTTTCTTTTTTTAAATAGGCATCGGCACTTTTAAATCGTCAAAAAAAATCTTTCGAATATAGATTTGCTAATTACAATTTTACTCAAATGACCGATGACCACCCTGACAGCCAGTATTGTAATAGTCATTTAAACAAATAGGTCATTGAGTGTCCTACTTTAATACTAGTCTACCAGCACCAGATTGGTATTATAACTTAATAGCAGGTTCATTACATGAATCACCAGAAAAGAAAAACTGATGGCGATGGTTCTTCATTTGTAACTTTATTTAATTAAACTGCAGAAATTTATTTTCTGTACTGCTGATTATTTATTATTTTAAATGCCTACACCAGTTTTATTAGAAACATGCCAGAATTAATTTTATGCAAATTATAAAATAGTGAAATAATTAACTATGTCAAGTGACCATTTATTTTTTGCAATATAGGTATTGATTATTGATACTCTGGTCTATTATCAAGAGTCGAAAACGATTGCTGTTAAAGACAATGCCACTAAAAAAGTAATTATAACAGTTTACAAATCACTCACCGGGTCGGAGTTAGGCCCCATAGACGAGATCTCTGCGAGGTCAGATGCGTCGTGGATCCTCGACAGCCGCGTCCGCAGCTCTGTGTACGCCACTTCACAGTCATCATTACATACTGAACACACACACCGAGAGTAGTAATTCTAGTATTTGGGCGGGAGTGGGGGATATAGAGAAGAATTCTTGTAAGACTCTTCAATCATTTTTTATAGATAATTGACAATAAAACCACTCATCAACGTGTTTTAAACTATAATATAATAATTATCTTTTTTTATTTTATGTCGACATTTCGATTATTTTGCGGCAAATAATATATTTGTCACTCTGTGTATGTATATGTGTGTATATATATATATATATTGGCTGACTTTGACAGTCCCAGCGACACCCCGGGGAAGAGGCCTGGCCGCCCGTTAAAGAGAAAGCCTAGACTTTCCGCACCGCCCGCAAAGTTGCGGAATAGGATCGAGAGACAGCGATCACTCGAGTTCGTCTCAAAGGCACGGGGCCTCGGCTTGAGTTGTCGTTGAAAAGTGGTTTACTAGTAGAACGTAATAAACCGCGCGTGCGAGGGGGGAAGGTGGGGGGGTCTCATTACGACATGCGCGGATTACACTAGTCAAATATTAGTAAGACAAGTGCATTTTAAAATTATTAAAAATAAATCTTCATACAAATGATGCCAATAAATGCTAGTTTTAAATATGTCTTCTACATCGTGTAATTGTATTTCTTATTTAGATAGCGGGCAACTAAGTCGAGTTAGAGGGCGTTAGATGATTATATAGTAGGTAGTGGGCGGTAAAGAAGTAAATTATAATAACAATAATAACTGTTTCAGTTAATTTCTGGATAGACAACTTATAAGGTCTATTCAGTTTTTACAGGTCACTTTTATTACAACGTCAAATATATATTATATGAATTCCAGTTTGAAGAAAGAAGTTGAAGAAAGAGTGAGTGGTACATTACAAGGTAATCTGATAATCCACAGCTAAGCTGAGCTGAGTTGTCTTGGCAAGATAACGCCACTTATCTATGCTTGCAAACCAAATATACCAAAAAATTCGCAACCTAATGAAGTCAGTAATAAGAAAAGGGCAAGTATATTTTCTCACCGGAATTCTGTTGCAACGCGGACGAGAGGTTGGTCCTGAGTGCAGCGACCACGGCGCCCCCTGGCGTGGTGGTCGTATCCGCCGCGTCCATTGCTGCTCTTAAACGGCCTCTTTCGCACACCTGTCGAAAGAACAGAGCAATATGGTTCAACACGAGAAAAAATTACGGATATATTAACTTTTCATAATCATCATATAAGGCATTGGAAGTCCATTGCTGGACATATGCCTTGCTAAGAAAGGAGAATTTTGCTAGTAATTGCCGTGCTGGGCAGACGTGGTGGCAATCGCAAAGCGTAGGTAAATGCCCGGCCTGTTGCATTTGTGTTACACTGTTGCGAATGATTATACCGCCATCTGCCGGTGCCGGTACCTCGGTCGTCTCTTACGACACCAGGTACAGGGGAGAGGTACTATTTTACTCAGCGAGTACCACACGGCCAATAGAATATATTTTTGTACTTCATACTTTTTAAATTAAATAAAGTTTAATTTAAAATATAGTTTTATATACCTATTATGGCGATTCGAAAGTGTTTTGCCATGAGTGCTATGATATATAATATGGAAGGTCTATTGCAGGGCCTTCTTGGATAAAGAATACTTTAGGTTTAAATTTAATAATTTTTTTTTGAGAATGGATTATATTAATCGAAGAGCTCAATTGCCCGTCCTGCAATGGCACGTACCCTTGTAACAAGCGTCGGAGTTGTCCATCCGAAACGTTGCAGCTCAAATGCATAAGGCGGGGATGGGCAGCAGGCAACAAGCTTGTCCAGCGCGGCAATTATGGGCAAAATTCCATCTTTCTTGGTGAGACATCTGCCTAGCAGTGAACTTCCAAAGGCTGGTATGCTGATGATGACCAGCTGTTGCCATTTTACGGCTGATATGAATTTATGAAACACCACTTACCAAAGTAGAAACAATCCCCTTCAAACTAGCGACCAGGTCCTTAGCCAGCACCGTAAAGTCCTCCCTCAGCTGGTGGTCAGGAGTGAGGCTGGTCAGGGAAGCCGGGCCGGCGGCGGCGCCTCCGCCGAGGGTCTCCGCTCCAGGTAAAGACTGAGGGCGCGCCGCTGCGCACGCTAGCAACGAAAGCATACGTTAGCACTTATTTATGAACGTTAATACATTTCTGTTAGTGAACGTAATGTTGAGTTGTGTTAAGGCAATATCATGATAATAAAATTCAAATTTTAATTATCAGAGTGACAGATAATATAGACTATAAACAAGAGTCAACATGTCAGTTGAAGAGCTGGCATACAATTTCGAAGAGTTATTCAAAACGCGGTGACACCAAATGCTATATTTCTTCAGTCTTATTTCAATACAAAAACTGGTTGAATAGGTAACACACTGATGGACAACAATCGACAATTTTTAAATTTTTATTGGTAAAATTGACATGTCATTTTTAACTATAATTATTTATTATTCGAACATGAATAAGGTCTCCTGAAAGATCTTTTAAATTTCAGACCCAAATAAAAACCCTTTTGAGAGACCAAATATAAATGCTCCCACAATTTTCAGCCCGTTCAACACTACGTATACAGACATGTTCGAAGAAATACAGAATAAGTTTTCACGTCGCCTCAAATACCAACTCAAAATTCTACCCCCTTTCCAGCATTGAGCTGCAGTGCGTCAAAATTGTATAACATACAAATCTCGTCCAAATACGTGCACCATTTAGCTTAGATCTCTCATCTGTTCAACAAGTGTCGAAAAGTGAATATAATACAAACAAAACATGCTCAAGACTGCATCGTGATCTCAACATGTCACTACATACTAAGTAGGCATATCTCGCATACAATGTTCAATGTACCGACGACAATATACTATGGAAGTATTGAGAGAAACGAATGAAATCGCTGCGTGTGATATGTTACAGCAATGAAGTCTGTGAGAATTGTGTATTTATAATACGTCAGAGTATTATAGTATGGTACCTCCGTACAAATGATTGAGGTAGCGGACCGGAACTGATAGGTGGCGGTATATCCATGCGAAATAGCGTAGCTTAAATGCAGCAGGCCGAGTGATGGTAGCCTCCTAAAATCCTTTTTAGGAGATTAGTGCTTCAGTCCATTAGTGGACATCCTACTATCCATCTGATGATCAGCCGTAAGACAATAATGATGTTTATTTTATCGTTTATACTTTGAGTTTGAATCTATTAACCTATTTAGTGTAAATAAAGATCTAAATGTCGCATCTACCTGGTGATCTACTTGTATCGTGAAGTATACATTTGATTTTAAATTAACTAAAACTTAAATTTGTTGTAATTAATTTTGTTGGCTTTCTAGACATACATTTTAATATCCAAAACCGTACGTGAATATCTAAGATTAAATTAAAAAATACTAGCAATCAAAAATAAAAACATAATAATTATAAAAAATAAGAACTTATGTGTGAATCAAGCTAAAAATCAAAATACCGAAGTGTCTAAATATTTTCAATTATAATAATGACTATTTAAATATCTAAATGTATTTTTTATTAACTGAGGTGTAAGAGTACTGTGGAATAGTACTCTCTGCAACCGACAGGTGGCGTTTTATCCAGCCGCAATGAGCTTATTCTCCAAAAACACTGATATTGTGAAACTTCTAATTACATAATACAAATACATTCTCTATTCCAATTTGTGTAGTAGGAAAACATACTTACAATTGGCTTGCGCTTCGCATTCCCTCAGAACGCGAAACACATATTCGCAAACAGTTTTGACTATAACGAATATGAAACCGGTGTTGTCTGTTGACATCTTATTTGTTTCGCATCACAAAAAATATTAAAATAACAATATTTACTAGACACATAACCACAACACTGAACAATAAAAAAATTAAAAATAAATAAATCAAATATATCCAAGAGACCAGTCTTACGTAAACTTTCTACTAGAGGTATGCATTGTTTATGGTTTCCGTGTACATTACAAAGGGCCTAAATAAAGCGCAAATCCTACGTTTCATAACAAAACTGCATTGCAACTGTTGAACTAATAAATAATTTATAACTTCACATTACCAAGGCAATCCTCAAACCAACCAAAAACGAACTACAACACGGTAACTTTAAAGTAGATTTTCGTATTGTAGTCTAGTTACAGTACAGACAGCACAGTGTACTTTCAAAACAAAGATTAGAAAATGTTATAACAACGATAGTTTTACATTTCCTATAGTTCTTATATCCAAGTAATAAAGTGCATACTCGCTTGATTTTAAAGCAAGCGGCGTTATAATAGAGATAATCTGAAAGTTCCAGAGGATGTGATAACAGGTGAAAAGATAAGATCTGTTTTGACAAATCTATCTTTCTCAAGGTTAGATGCAGGCTAAGAACCTGACCTGATACATTTTATTTCTTCATAATACTAATAGTATTTTTCAAATTATACTATATAGTATTTATACAAGATTACCCGATAGAAGTAAATATATGCTGCGAGCACCAATTAAGATATAATCTATCCTATTTTGTTTTCTTTTTCCCTACGAATCTAATGGTGGACTAATCCAGCGTCTATACCGGACGAGAGGACCAAGTCGCTCGTTAATGAGCGACTCTGTGCTACCTATCCTATATCTCAGGTTGGACACAAACTATAGACAGTAAGAGCAAACGTTAATTAAAATTGGATCAGAAGTTTAAAAAGTTCATCCCGGACAAACACCAGGTGTCGGTTAACAACTGAGGTACCCGACATGACAGATCGCGGAATATCTACCCGTTACCGACGCCCAAATACATGAGGCCGAGGATATAATAATTCATTAAAAGCCAAAATAATTACAACATCATCATCATACCAGCCATTGAAAGTCCACTGCTGGACATAGGTCTCACCAAGAAAGGTTTCGTTGCCCATAATTGCCGCGCTGGGCATGCATGAGCGCAGCTTTTGCAACAGGTATGCTGCTACCCACCCCCGCCCTGTGCATTTGAGTTGCACTGTTCCGGATGGATGTACCGCCATCTGTTATCTAGTAGCTTAGTCGCCTCTTACGACACCTGGTGCAGTGGGAGATACTATTCTACTCTGCCGGTACCTCACAGCAATTATATAAGGAAGTACAGTATGTAGAGAGCTTGTACATTCACAATTTTGGAATTTCCGCCAACTAAACTATGATAAGTCCTGATCTTAGTTAACAGCGATCCCTCCTTTTGCTATCTTGATGCAAACAATGTTAAATACGATCAATTAATATTGAGGTTATGTCTGAATGTGCTAGCGACCCTGTAGAGCAGAGTTCCCGTGATATGAGCAGCACCGACGGCAACCACTCTAGAGCTGCCTCTGAGGCTCAACCTCAGCTCGCGTGGCCCTCTTACAGTACAGTAAGTTGTTTGCAAAAGAGGATCAATCAGAAAGCCCGGTAGTACGGTCGATGCTGCGGTCGATGTTCTAAGTTTTCGGAATTGTACATAATATCTATTTTTAGGTAAAGCATATCAGCCATCTAAAGTGACTTTTGGACATAGATTCTCCCCAAGATTGGGGGATTTTTGTCCATAATTAACACGCTGGGTAGGCGTGGTGGCAATCGGAGAGCGCAACTTCGCGACTAGGATACTCCTGCCCATCCCCGCCCTATAGTACTTAGACTGCGCTTTTTCGGATGTATATACCGCCATCTATCGGATCTGGTACCACAGTCGCCTCTTACGACACCTGGTACCCCACGGCTAGGTTAACACTGAACAGATAATTTAAAAATCGTACCTCCCTGTACCAGGAGTCGTAAGAAACGCCTAAGGTCCTGGAACCGACAGATGGCGGTATATTCTTTCACAACAGTTTAAATGCGAAGCTACGCTCAGCGATGCCACCACACCTGCCGAGCGTAATATAGTGACGTTTATCCAATTCAATTTGCACTTAAGTTTTAGTTCTACCCCCTCGATGGTCTCACAAACAGAGGCATTTACGTAGACGCTTCACAGGCCGACCGAGATCCTAGCATAGGAGTATATAGTCCAGAGGGCTGCCCGCCCTATTATCTATCGTGAGTTTATTCATAAAATAAAAATAATGAAAGCTAACTACCTATGCAAGAAAATGCACGCAATGTATGATTGTTTGCGAGGTCCGCTCTGAACGAAGCCTGACTTGGCACATGCATATAACATCTTATTCAAAACTATGGCCAGTCGCCTAATTACTAGATGTTTGTATAAGCATACTTTAGTGTTTGATACATAAATTTGTTTAAGAATATTTATAATAAAGAAAATATTTTTACAAGCTTTTTTATATACATAACTTAATTTTTTCTATACAAATAGTAAATTTTAAGTAATCATGCGCCATGTTGGCGTATTTCAAATGATCATTATTTATCATTATTTGTAGTGAGTTTTTAAACCTAATGTACATTAAAATATAGAAGCCCATATTAAAGGATACGGCATCCTTAGGAAACCCTGAATAATACCCAAGGCCGCAATTTTATTCCGACCATAACGTCATCAGCATATAGATAAATATAGTTTTAAGTGCGTTTACTTATTGCCACATAACAAATAGGTACAGAAGACAATCCACATGTAAGTACGTCACTTCTTATACCTACGCACGACGCTAGCACGCTTGCTGACAACTTTGGCTTATACACAAGAAATATCGTGGTAGCGACACTCGTATTTAATTGATTTATTGTTGGAAATTGAACAGGAAGAACGGAAGTGTAAGCTACATTTTAATTGTAAAGTGTCTCAAGCGGAAGGCGGTTGCGCCCGCGCCGGCCCCAGCCGGTCCGTGAAATCGTGTGTATGTGTGCGCACTTTGTATGTAGACCAAGTTCTGTACCTATGCTCTGTGTTATTACATAGCATATTTATGGCCATGAATGTACACCAAGCTTATGCCGATGCGGTATGTACAATGTGTTCGAGAAGGATAGGGTTTATAAAACAAAAATAAAAAACAGTCTTACGAACTAAAGTAGAGGCCAGAAATGTTGAAAGAAATGCTGGAATGCAAAACGAGAAATTATTACAATTAGACTGCGTGTGTTGTTCTGTATTCAATGGTTGTTTGTGTGTAGGATCCAACAAATTGTGACTTATCGCACACATAGACGAAGACTGCATTCATTGTAAATTAAAAACATGTACGGTGGGCAACAGATTGACCTACCCAAACTGTCATTTTTTTACAGTCAATTTTGAACTAAATGGTTCGTAATTATAGTTTAATATCGATAGTAATTGTAATGGAAAGTTTGATAGATTTGGGTACGTGGATCTGTTGCTGTGTGTACAAGTTAATGGCGATTTGTAAACCCTCCGACTCGTATTCATCCGAGAACACAATTTAAAATAAGTAATAGATTTTTTTTATAAGAATTCAATTTCTATGATCTATAATATCTTGAATTGTCTTTTTTGATTCAATCCAGTTTTTATCTGTGGATGCGATATGTATGTATTGTATTCTTTAAACTTTATTATTTTCAACTTTATTTTTACCAATATAATGCATACAATGCTACCGATCAAACTATACAAATCTGCAAAATTCCACAACTATTTTTGAACAGGCCCGAAGGTCCTATCTTCTGCACGAAGTGAATTCAATCCCTATCCTAGACAAATTTCTATTATAAATATCGGATTTCGTCCCTGGGCGTTTAATATGTCGAAAGTAATTGTAATGACTACTTGAATTAAGTATGTGTGGATTTGCATCAGTAAGGTTTATCTAATAAATTTTGACAGATGTGCATTGGTTGATCTGGAGTCTTGTGTATTTTTATATGCATATAAAAAAGTAAGCGTTATAGTAAAAACGCAGTCATATATAATACTATAGAAGGCTTTCTGTTAAATACTTTTTTAAAATAAATCTATAAATTTCATCAAATAATCTGAGGAGTTTATCTACTAATATTGCCTTATCAGACAAACTCTGAAGCAAAATTTCACACTCTATCTGTCAGATTAGTGGCGTTTAGAAAATCAGACACCTATACTATCGGCATCTGCTATTGTTATCTCTTTATATACGAATTACTGGTTTTCTCTTAATATAACGAACCTTTTTGTTGGACCCCATGATAACTCTAGCAACGTAGCGACATCTACCGAACTCTGACGTAAGACTGTACGGTCGACACGTTTGAAAGCACGATTATTACGTCATAGAGCAAGCTAGAGCGAGACAGACATGCCACTTAGCGTTACATTGTTCGTGCGGTGTTCACGTGTGACAGAGACGAGAGGTAGTCAAACATTTCCAGTCGATTGTGACAACGCCATGCTTAGCGCGCATTCATAACTTACCGATTTCGTAGAATCCTTGACAAGACATATTTTAAAATTTATTCTTTATATTCACAATTAAACGAGCCAATGATGTACAATATGTTACAAAATAAATAAATTAAACAAAAATTTGTTACGTAAAATATAAATAAAAGAATCTCGAATTTTCACAAAGATAAATGCGTCGTCGTGGTCGGATTGGGAAGGAGTAAGGCTTGGTCGGGACGACTAAAAAGAGAAATACCAACAAAAAATCATTATTTTATATAAAAAATTTAAAACCAATTATGAGTCTGGGCATTAAAGTCCTATTTTCATCGAACGCATATCTAGTATATTATTGTATATAAGTGCTTATGTATTATTTACTATATATAATAATACTATTTTCACACCGTGACTTTTGTGGCTCTAAAATTAACATACCCATAACATTTCAATTAATATTTTAAAAAAACATCTTGTACGGTCAGGAAGGAAGTGAATGAACTCTTTATAATAAAGAATCTCAAATATACTTTTTATATAATAAACTAATCTAAGCTGGTAAATAAGTATACATATTACAAAAATGTATGTATGTATAAGCTATGCAATAGGTCCGATAAAGCCGGACATAGTTAGGCTTTTTGATAGTGTCCGGTCAAAATAAACGGTGTCCGCCTTTTATTAGGCATTTTACATGTGATTTTAAATTATTATTTTTTGTTGTAATATAATTAATTAATTCTGAAACAGAAAATCGTGAACAATGTGAGGTGTCCGGACTTTTTGCCAAAATGTACGGCGATAGTCTGTCAGGCAATTTGCCAAATTAGTCACGATAGTCGTGCGTCACCGCAGCCTATACAGGCTCGTCTCTATGGTCATCGCTACAATGGAGTCCCTATAGAGAGGCTCTACAATTAATCATTTGAATAAAATCATAGCAATAAAAAGGAAGGGTCATTTAATATTGATAGTGAAGCCAAGGGGGACTCTCGACTCGCCTGCAGACTACACAGGACAAATATTTATGTTATGAATATTTCTTTATTATGTTTGAGTATCGAGATAGACAATGTATGTATAAGATGTTGTTAGATCTCGCTTAGGCATATGCCTCCTTCCTGAGCGTAAAGTTTAATATATTCCCACAATATATCATTTTACTAACATGCGTACCCTCAGTGCAATCTAAGCTAACACTTTCACGGCTAACACGAATACCGACACAGATAACATAAATAAGACACTATATGCATACAAATTAGGTTGCTTACCGATTGGCAACGACGCGGCTGAGTTGGGGACCGAGGACGCCCCGCCCCCCGGGGAGGGGGGAGCGGTTAAGGCTGACAAAGCCTGCAAGGGAAAATAGGCTTTATTGCGATCGGTGTTGTATCACATTTAGTACAAGTCTGGCGCCGGCGGACCAGTTTCAGATATTCCATATAAATCTCCTAACTTTAAGATTATGTTACTTGAAAAAAATCAACTTGTCCCAGATGTGAGAACTGCAGTACCATCGTGATACCGAGACCTTAGCAGACATGTCTATTTTTTCCCAGTGATCTTTTATCTTCTCAGAACAACACGGTCCTCATTTGAGTTGTACTGTTGTAGTAATAAAATTATATTTTTTGACGATTTAAAAGAGTTTAGATGAGCTTGTGTTTGAAAGACATACCATGTGTGAGCTGGACGGGTCTATGTGAGGTGGTTGAAGCTCCACGGAGGCGCATTTACTATTAGACTTCTTTTTCCTCAGGCCGAATTTGCGCCGATCTTTCTTCACGTTCGGAGACGCACCCTCGAGTGACACCTGGCGGATATATAAGAAAATTAGTATTAAAAATAGAAGTGTACAGGCAGATAGTACCAAATGCTAGTAGTTAGGCTACAGAACCGGTTTTTTTTTCTTCGGACGAACCTATTGCTGGACTACTCAGACGTCAATTCCAGCGCCACCGAAAATAGAGGGGGGGAAATGGACCTCTCATAAATGAGAGGTCCGATGCCCGTTTTCATCCTGCGTACCCCGCGGCCGCAAAGCTCGCGAGATCTGAACGGGACCGACGGCGATCGCCCGAGGGCGCCTCTAGATGCTTGACCTAGGCTCGGGATGCCATCGTTGGAGCTGAATTTAATTATGAACATTCAGCAAAAGAGGACGAACAGAGTGAGCTTGAGCTCTAGGGCTGTCGGTTATCGCTGGGGGCAGGGACTGCGCGCGTTAACCGGCGAACGCGGTGTACTGCTCTATTTTAAGACTGCATGTGTCAATGATCGTGTTGTGCCAGTGAAAGGGCGGGGAAGGGCTGCGATTTTCGCGGTAATCCTATCGGGCGGAACAGAACTCGTAGATGGCGGTACATCAATACATAGTCCATAGTCGGGATGCTTCGTGCTAATTATGAACAAACTACTTCCAAATGTTTTGAGGAAGGGCTGGGTCTGACAATGGATGCCTTCCAATGGGTATTATGATGCTCAGCTCAAGGAGCGAAAAGCGTTAAGTTTTCAAACAGTGTCTTTTCACACCACGAAGGTGGCAAACAAGCAAGCGGCCCGCTTGATGATAGGAGGTTACCGTAACCTGTTTCAACAGGAAATCATTCACGAGTAAAAGCCTCTTTTCTCCCTTTTTGAAGTACCCCATAGTGTAATCCCCTGTAGTCCTTCTGAGCTGATTCGAAAGCCTTAGTGCTGGAGAAAATACTTCTGAAACCGTGACTACGTGACGTTGAATACGTGACCATATTGAATTTACTCGCGAGCGGTGTGATGGTGAAAAGTAGCCGGTGACATCATTATTGTGTCTATATTCAGCTCTTATGATATCTTCATCATTGCAGTCCACGACTAGACATAAACCTTTTCAAGAAAGAGGAAATTTTGTTCATAATTGCCGCTGGCCAGCCACGGTGGCTATCGCAGAGCGCAATTTCGTGACGGGAATGTTGCTGCCCATTCCCTCTACATTATCATATTCATCCAATACGGTTCTAGTCAGATCGTCGAAGATGTCAATACAGAGTGCCCATTTCCTTTGTTGAAGTATAGTATCCTAACACGCTGCTTCGCTTGTTCTACCCCTAATATCATCTTTCTGCACAAACTGTGCCCATTGACTTCAAGATGATCCCAATTGTTTCCAATAACAAAAACCTAGATACATTTCAACTACTCACCAAATATACAATACTTAAACCACCACCAATTAATAATAACATATATAATCCAAAAATACTTCAAACTACAGTTATATATAGGTAGTTCTATATACATATATGTGTCTACGCTATATACATTATATGTATCACTCATATTTACGTCGTGTAGTGGAAAGTCTTCGATGTTTGTACCCATGTCAAGTTACAACATGTCAAGTTGAACTGTGGACAACAATGGCACCTGGAATGTATCACACTTCACTTTTACGCCTGCATTTGTAAACATATTACTATTATACAGAGTGATGCCCGCGACTTCGTTCGCGTTCACCATCACGCGACCAGAACTGACATTTCATGTGGAAAAACAGACATACAGCCTATAGATGCTCGTGTTAACCGTAAAGATACCACTAGCGCGATGCCAAGACTTAGACTTGAAGTTGTCACATCACCCAGTAATTTTACTGCCTCTCTCTCTCTCTCTCTCTCTCTACAATCCGCAATACAACAATGCGAACGCTGCTATTTGCCGGTAGAAATAGGTGAGAGTGAGCTACTAACGAAGACGACCTTTGTACGAGTCAAAGTAACCTTTCAATTTTATGACTTATATTTTGATTCTACAATCGACCGTTTGCCACCTGATTCTTATTACGAATATAAACTTGTCTAAATTACTATAAATAACACCAGCTATCAATCAATAAAAGTACGGTCAAAATCGGTCTATCCAAACCCGAGACAAACCGCAACAAATAGACATAAACATATTTTGTTAAACTTTTCTTACATATTAAAATCCGGTTATTATTGCAATACAGTAATTTTTATTTACTTATTTCTATAGTTTTGTTTTTTTAATCTTTAATTCAATACAGTCAGTTATAATGTTTTCTGTCTTTATTTATACCACAAAGGTGGCAAACTGGCATAATGTGTGGTCTTTTCTTCCAGGTCTAAATTAACTTTACGATATTCAATGAGGGTGAACTCACATCGGTGTCATGGTGGACCTGCTGCTGCAATTCCAGGGCTTCCAGCAGCCTTTGCAATTGCTGCACCGAGAGTTGCGCCTGGCCAAGCTCGCGGGACGCGTTCTCCAATGGACCACCTGACTCTGAAATAATAAATATCAGGTTAGCAGAAATTACCTTATTATTGATATTTCCTTATCTCTGATCGATTATTACGAAAATTTTATTCATTTAGACGCCGATTCATTTGTTGCTTTTAATAATTTCAAACAACTTTGACGTGAGTTAGAAGACTCATCAGTTTTGTTTATTACAAGATGTCGTTACATTTTACATAAACATAATTTTTGTAATGGTGCGGGAATTGAACCCGCTAATGATTCACAACGGTCGCTCTAAGTCTCTTCAAATGACCTCACTTAGTTTACATACTAACACGACCATCGAGATCATCATAGCTATATTAAGCTTTAATCATGACACACTTTCCTTGCTTCCCTCACAATATCTAATCTCTTTATATACAAGTGCCCATTTAACGGACTTGGTTTAAAAATATATTTTAACAATTGTTGAGAATATGACGACATGTTCGTTACTATAAATTTAATTAATTTTAATTATAAAAATCAATTCTAATTGATGCCACCGACATAAAATTATCATGCACATGCAGTAAGGATAAATAATAATTACCTGTTATAACATTTCTGGAAATATTTTCTTTGTTTATATATTTTAGATATAATATTTAGCGTTTTGATCTATGCGATATCGATAAGCTGAGGCATTTTTAGGATGCACAAATATTTTAATTATAATAAGACAGAAACCTAGGTATCATCTAGGACTATTTTGATTAAGCATATAGTGCGCGCGATAGTAAATAACACTGCAGCCTATATACGCTCGTAATATCACGAAGATAACACCTTGCCAACTTTGTGTCACATTGGCCGGTAATTCACTGCCTCTCTCACCTTTTAAACCCAGGAACAGAGAAATGCGAGCACTGCTATTTGTCGGTAGAAATAGGTGTGAGGTACCAATGCAGACGACCTTTAAATGAGGTCTGCCTCATTAATATCATCATTATATCAGCCATAGGTCGTCCACGTCTGGATATAGACACCCTGACAGTCATTTCTGCAAGTGATTTCCAATAGGACCGGTTCCAAACGACTGCTATGCCAGGAGCTTGCGGCTCCATCCGCTGTCAGTCCTGCGTGTTATGTACTCAGCCCATTGCCACTTCAACTGCTAATCCACCGGATAATATCGGTAACTTTGGATCTTTAATATTTCACTTATCAGAATTATCGCTCGTCTATCTTTCTGTATTTATTCGTTTAAAGTCTTAGAGAATTCTGAAGTAAGGAAGTATTACATATTTAGGATACATTTAAAAAAACTGTTATCTATTGTTAGAAAAGTTTTAAAATATTTGCGCTTACTAAAAAAATATATTCAACTGGACTTGCTTCGCTTCTGTGCAATTCCTAATCGGAACGATTTCACCAATTATTACTTAGCTGCTAGGTAGTTTTTAATAATGCATCGCAGACTGTCTGTCTGCGCAGACTGTCTGTCTGCGATGCATTATTAAAAACGATATATTAATTAATTCACATAATATTAATTCATTCTTCACATACTAGAAGTTTTTGTAATGCTTATGCTTATACAGCAGCAGATTAACTTTTTACTACAAAAGTATATTTTTTCTCAACGGCAACACTGACACTACCGTACAGCAAAAAGCATAAACTAAGCGTCACTCTCACCTATGATCCAACTGGCAAGCCTGCCGCCCGGAGTGCCCGACACAAAGCCGGCCTGGGGCCCGCGTAGAGGAGGACCCGTTGGACTTACCAGCCCTACAATTAAACACACGGGTAGGGGCGGGACAAGCGTTATCGACGATGGCAACACTTCTTGGTAGCTTAGGTAGTTTTTGAACTTTTTTGACTGGTAGCATTTTTAATCGATAACACTCGTCTGGACGATGCAAGTGCATGAGAAGTTGGAAAGAGGGTTGAGACGATTAAAGATTTATAATGATAATAGTAAGAAAGAGACCAGAATGGTGTATAAGAAGTAGATCTTGAACAAGTATAGACCGTGATTGGGTTACACGAGCTTGCGAATTTAATACAGAGCATTCTATTGCTCGAAGTGAGCTTAGACCACTTTCATTTAATCTTAGTTTGAACCATGATCAAATGCTGCCATGTTTTACAATTTCTATATCGAGTAGTAAAATTCGCAAGCTTGTTGGACATGTCTCATGCATTCGAACATCTCATACTAAAATTATAAAACTTATAGCAATCTAAATGTCTATTGTAAACTATTTTAATTAAATGTTATTAACTAAATGGATGTGATGGAATCTAAGACATGGGGCTGTGAAGAGTTACAATTGTAACGTACTTTAATATACATCTTACTAAGATGTCTATTCCAGTCTACTGTTAAAGTGAATAAGATGAAGATTTCTGAGTCTGTACTACGTAAGTCAAATTAGAATTTGTATCTAACCCGAGGAGAGCGACGCATCCGACGCATCACTGCAACAGTATACCGTTCTAACATCGTCACTCCAATTAATATAAGTGTTATCCATCATGGAATAAGTCTTGAACAACTGGTGTACATAAAATTCATTATTTAATCCACGACCCTCCGTGGGTGAATGCGACGAATCAGGACATGTAGACAATACACTTTTATCAGAATTCTTACGATACAAATAACCTTTATCCGGCTTAAGAATGGGGATATTAGCAAAGATTTTCGAGCATGTGATGCAACGTGTGCGTACATAATGAGGTTTGTAGGAAACTGTCTGAACGCTAGCATCTACAGCGCATTCCTTTGCAAGTTTGCGCCAATTTGGCGTAGAGGTCGCACAGTCTACACACGTTGGTAGCAGAGCACTTTTTGGTGAACAAAATATCACGGAACTATCGCCGTTATCGTCTTGACTATTAGGTTCCATTTTGGGTGCAATAGCATCTGTTTGACCTTTACTAATGACCGGTTTATCAACACAGATACATTCATCATCCCCTATTTTTTTTATTATGTCCCGTTGTGAAGTAGTCATAGTTACATCAGAAGTTACAGGTAAATTATTGTTTAAATTGTCTTCGTATTGTGATTCTTTATTGTTTGGCCTTTTGTCTTCGTTATACATTTTACCCAATAAACTTAGCCCTTGGATACTGCAGCAGTCTTTAACTGCTTTTTCGTGTTTCTTCTTCAGTTTTAAATATATGGCTTTTATATCTTTGTGCATGGTCGGCAAATTTTCACAGAGTAATGTAAGATTTTCCAAAAGTAGAAGAATAAATTTTTCATCAATTACTTTAGGTGGGGATTGCTCAAATACAGCATATTCGTCAATAAATTTGCTGCAACCTAGTTTGCTGGGGGATTGCAAACTGTCTTTATTTAAATGTTTAGTAGATAAATTTTTCTTTTTGATTGAGGAAAGAATATAGCATTGGGCATCATCAAGCTCATTGCATAACGAGTCATTTTTATAAAATTGACTACTATTGAAAGACATATCTATAGAATGATCACTTTCGTGAACAATAGCGGAACTAAGCTGAGAAATATTGTCAGTGCTGTCTGTAAATGGTTTAAGCTCTAAATTATCCTCTAGGTCTACCTGAGATGAACTCTTGTGAAATGGATCGTAAGTTTCTCTTAAGGATCCACTATCGATATCTTCTAGCCGATTAGGAGAACAAGATCTATTCACTCTATGCTTTTGGTTGCAATATTTAATATTGGATTTGATTCGTTCTTTTACATTAGAGACTTTCTCTCGAAGTTTCATAGTTACAGATATTGTGCCTACAGACGTTGAATCACTGTACGTAGAAATATGTTCCAGATTATGATTTGATAAATCTATGACCAATGAATTGTCATCAAAATGTTGATTTATCAGATTTTTGCCTCGGTAGTTAATAAATCTCGAAACATATTTGGCTGTTTCTTTTTTAATTACTCCGGACTCTTCTTTATGGGATCTCGCGTCATTTGCGTTGCTAGGGCACATCTTATCAAGCATGTCTTTTAAGAATTGTTGTCCTGCATCTAATTCAGTGGTTGGTTTTTTAATTTTATTTTTCATAGTTAAATCGTGTTGGTTTGAATCATCTTCCGATTCTACCGTCATAACACATTTAGATGTTGTCATCAGCAATGACTCTGTTTGGGCGTCACCAACTGGAGTATCAATCTGTGTCTCGAATTGTCCAGTGGAAGTAGCACAATTGTCAGTACCACTTCTGCTAGAGTTATCAATCAACACTTCCAAGTACGCGTGTAAAAAGTCTTTAGCAACATTTACTGACAAAGCGGTATCACTAATTAGATGAGTTATGGTGCCTTGTATTTTTGGCAGTTCCGTAGACGAATTAGATAAATCAGAGAACTCAGGTAAATTGAAATCAGATGTTTTAGATAACTTATCAAGATTGTCTATGAGTCTCTTTGTCATTCTTATATCTTTTTCTCGAGACTGACTGTTTCGCGCCGTATCATAGACATACACTGTATTTTTTAATAATCTTTCAAATTCTTGTACTTCTCTTTCTTTTTCGAAACTTTCAGTGTCTCTCTTAGGACTGTAACATCTAATGCCTTTTATATTAGATTGAAATGTTTCCTCATCTTTCGGTGTCGATGTAAAATTGTTAACTTCAGACAAGTTCATTATGTCAGTTTCAGGTTTGTATATGCCATAAAATTGTGTTTGTTTTGTTGCATTAGTAATGAATTGACCAGACAATATTTTGTCCTCAGTGAAACGATTCGAGGGTACATTGACAGATTTAACACGTTTCGCAGCTTCGCTAAACTGTTTTCCCGTGGTGTTCTTCAACCAATACTCCAGAAGTGACCTAAGCAGCACTTTATCAGGATGTACATCATTCTGGCTGTATTGGATATGGTACAACTCACGGACTAAACGGCTTATATAATGTTTTATATCTGTACTTTTGGACTGATGGCTTATATGGTTTTGTAACATTGTGACCATTAAAAGCTCTGTAATGTTATCGAATTCTGAACTAGTCATAATGTCTTGCAATGACTTATGTTCGGCTTTTACGTAATCAGGTTGCTCTTTGACATCTTGAATAGTAAATGGATCACAAATCACACCTTTATTGCATTTTTTGACACTCTCTTTTGCTGGTCTTATTTCGCTGTACATCAACAAACATTTTCTTAGTGGGTCCTTAAGTGGTGGTTCTCCACATAAGTTTTTATATTTGACAAGATTTGTTGCTTTTCTACTTTTCCTCATGGGGAATTCAAAGGTTTCAGTTTGCGATCGTTTTCGTTGCTTAAACAAGAAGTACATCCGAGTTTCAGTTTTATTAGCTTGAATTAATGACTTTTTATCATTAGCAGACTCTTGGAGGTTCGTCACACTAGATAAAACTTTTGTCGATGGTAATCTAACTTTACTAAATACTTCATTTGTTCCTAAATCTGTTACATTCATTTGCTTTTCGTTACGACTGCCATCTTTGTCATCTATATGATAATTTTCAAGAACATTATCTAATTTTGCTTCACCAACACAGTTCACAGGGCAAAGGCCTTTTTGTAGATAGTTTTTTATTTTAGTGTCTAGATGCCAGTTACATAGAGATTCGACTTTACTATCTTCACATTTAGGTCCAGCTTGCTGTACACTTTTATTCAAGAAATTGTAACTATGGATGGGGTTATGGATATCTTCGTTGGAAGAAAGGTAAGAGGATTTGATGTTCAAGCGGGAAGTGCCTGATAGAAACAAGAGTCATCAATTACTAAATTACCAACAAACTTCTATACTAACGCAATACACTGTATCCTTTAAAACACAATCAAAACTTGGCCATTTCAAACGGAGATTATACCTGAGAATTACTTTGCTAAAATATTCTCTAACATTTACTACTCATATTAAAACTACTAAAAACCGTGGGATACCGGCAGAGTAGAATAGTACCTCCCTCTGTACCAAGTGTCGTAAGAGGCAATTGAGGTACCGTAACTGACAGATGGCGGTACGTTCATCCAAAACGGTGTAGCTCAAATACTACAGTGCGGAGATGGACAGCAACATCCTCATCACGAAGTTGTGCTCTGCGATTGCCACCACAACGGCCCAGCCCGGCAATTATGGACAAAAATCCTCCTATATTGGGGAGGCCTATGTCCAACAGTGGACTTTTTATGGCTAGTATGCTGATTAAAACTACTACCAAAAAAACCACGACTATAGATTTGATTATTACAATTTTACACAAATAACCAATTACCCTGAAAACTTTATAGTGTTCACAATCTAAAACATGTAAAAAGTTAAATAACTGCGTTGCAAAGCCTTAAAAATATAGTTTATAATAATAGTCTTAAAAAACAATACAAGGACTGCAGCTTGGTAGCAGAATTGGAAGGCCAAAAGTCTTCTTCTATTTCAGTTGGTTGGACGCGTCTCATAACAGTTACAAAATCATTGATAAACGAATAAAAGATATGAATCAATTTGAAATGACCAAATCTATCTACAGCCAATATTCTCAAAGTCCCGAACACAACACGCATGCTTTGCCCTACTTATTCTAAATGAAGCATCGGAGATGGATATAAAGTCGAGTACTCACGAGACGACGTGTCAGTGGGGGGCAGATCATCCAAGGGCGCATGGATTTTCGGTACCGATTCCCGCGTGCCGAACGTGAGTAAATGTTGCCGGTACAATCTGGAAACGGGAAATGATAATTGATATATTTACATAACAATGCCGTGGCATGTACCAGAATAAAACCTCCCTCTGTTCCAGGTGTCGTAAGAAGATACAAGGGCACCATATTAACCCGAAGCAGCTTAGTTTAAATGCAACAGGACGGGAATAGGCAGCAGCATTCCCGCCGTGAAGCTAGCATTTATGGGCAAAACTGCTTCAGAAGACATTTCATAATAATAATAAAGTCCCACAACATCTTATATTTCGACCTGCCTCCGTTATAAGGCGTTTAAGCATTTGTGTTACAGACGTCAAAACGGAGGAATCACAAGTATACTACTTAAATACATATGTTTAACACCCAGACTCAGAAGAAACACAAATATTATCATGTAAAAATCCTGGGTGGGGATCAAACCCACGATCCTTGTCGTACAAAACTAGTATTACTACCATCTGCGCCATCGGGCTCATAGGCCCGAAGGCCGAAAGGCTTCCATATCTCTGCTACCAAACTGCAGTCCTTGGAGTACTGCAGTGTAGAATAGTACCCTCCCCTATACCAGGTGTCGTAAGAGGTGACTGAGGTATCGAAACCGACAGATGGCAGTATATGCATCCGAAACAGTGCACAGGGCGCATTTGAGCTAAACTGTTTCGCCAATGCCCATCACAGAAATTACGCTCTGCGATAGCCAACACGCCTGCCCAACGTGGCAATTATAGACCCCCTTTTTGGCCCATCCAGCAGTGGACTTACAATAGTTGGTATGATTGAGATATTGAAATATTTGTCTTGGGTGGTGATCGAATACACATTTTACTGCTGCTATCCTGTCAAATTCACCTGTGAGCCTTGAGCACGTTAAGCCAAGTCCGGAACACGTCCGCCGTCTTGGCACGCAGGTGATAAATGAATTCGTCGGCGTCTATGTCGATGCGGCGCCGGCGCGCCTTCGCCGAGATCACTGACAGGCCGACGTCGACCGAGCCGTGCAGGCGGCCGCGGGCGACGTCTGTCGGCGACCGCGTGTACACCAGAATGCCACCGTCCACCACGAAGAATCGCTGGAGAAGAGGCACATCTATATTAACTTCAGCCTACCTAGATTTTGACCAAGTTTTATACGTTGACAGTTTTGATCGTTATGTTTAGATTGATTGCGCTCAACGGTGTCAACCGCGATAAGTTGTAGATCTTTCATGTTAACTCTGCACACCACTTTTACCCCCTTGAGGGATGAATTTCAAAGAATATTTTATACTAATACACGCGTTTCATAACTTTCAATCAAGAACTTTTATATTCAATTTCATTCGAATAACTTTATACTTCTTAACACTTTGTACTCATGTTTTACCCCTTTGGGGGTAAATTTACAAAAATCCTTTCTTAGTACTCCCCTACGTTATAAAAGAAACCCCTGTGAAAAATTTCGGGTTTCTAACCGTTATAGTTTAGGCCTTGCGTTGATATGTCAGTCAGGTTTTTTTTTTATCATCTAATATATAAATTTCTCGTGTCACAATTTTCGTTCCTATACTTCTCCGAAACGGCTTTACCGATTGTAATGCAATTTTATATGCATATTCTGTAAGTCTGCTACCATCTATTTTTCATACCCCTAAGCGATAAGAGTTGACAACTTCTAATATTTTTTCGAATAAAACTTGACATGTGGCGTTAAAAATACCTACATACAACCAAAAATTTTCACCCTTCCATCACACCAACCCCTATCTTTTCATAGTCATTATAATCATTTCATATAGTTTAATAGGCAAAACAACGTTTGTCGGGACAGCTAGTATATATATAGATTAATCCCCGATTTCCATGGTCACGACATCACATTTGAATGGCTGTACCGGTTTCGACTGATTCTTTTTTGTTGCGAAAAGAAGGTTCATACGAAAAAAAGAAATTAATTGCACCGAAAGTAAAAATTAAATAAAAAAAAAACTTATTGACCGTACACTTTTTCCCATGTAAGTAATATTGCGTTTGACGACAGTCAATGTGCCAAATAGGGCTCCATTAACAACTGGTGTTTGAAAATTACTGGGTGGTACGAGGCTTTCAAATCTCCATTTTTAAAGTGCTTTTCGGGTAGGTTGTATAATGAGTCTGCGATAAATTAAGTTGTAATCCCTTTTAGTGCCAGCAAGCTAGTTTCAAAGTTGGTCACTTACAATGACCCATTTATTTGACCCTTAAGCCTTAAAAGGTCATAATTTATTTTTATAGCGACAATGTGGTGATAATGCCCCGAATCAGCAAACTGTTTAATGACATTTGCTAACATTTTGAAGCCGATGTTTGCTTAATGTCGCTGAGTATTTCGCTGCACTGTGCGCTCAAAAATGTAATAAAATTAATTTACTTGATTTTTGAACGTATCTCTTTCGCTTTCTTTTTTTTTTGTTAAATTGCAGTTTTTAATAAATATTTTACTTATTCTGTGCATGCTGTGTTCATCTATAAATGATTGTACATTTAGGCTTAATATTTAGTTCTAAACCATTATGTTTTTATAAATGTATTAATCGCAGGTGATCCATTTAAATAAAATAAAAAATTTATTGCTTTGTACATATTGACTAATTAAAAGTGTCTGTAATCTTTACATTTACAGATGAAAAATAAATTAATGTATCAATTTGTGATTTAAAATTAACAGATTTTCACAAAATGCACAGGAAGTATACATACTTACATAGAAAATAAAAATATGTATACGTTTTCTTTGTCATGCTGTTAGTTTGTTCCCGTTAGTCCCGTAGTTTTTGCTCGGCTTGACTGATTTTATACAAAGATAAAAGTTTGTTTCTGTCTGCATATCGAACACAATACATAAAGTAGATTTGCGGATATAAGTTGGCAGGCGTTTGGGACGCAAACGATATTTATCTTAATATTTTAATCATAGCATGATGTTATATAGCCTACAGCCATTTCCGATAAATGGACTATCCACACTGAAAGAATTTTTTAAATCGGACCTGCGGTTCCTTAGTTTAGCGCATTTAAACAAACAATTTTTCAAAATTTATAATATTAGTATAGATGAAATTAAAAAAAAAATACTTGTTCAGGTGTCAGGCGGGACTCGAACCAGCATCTTTCCCATACCTTAATATCACTAGTAATGAAGTATCTAAACCGCTCAAAGTAATTAAGTACATATCCATTTCTTCTTAATCGATTGCTTCAAACTTGCAAAAGTTCGATATTTAAGTAATTGTAGGTAGGTCTGCAAAATGGAGCTGACATCTCATCAACACAAAAATAACACTAGGGAAAATTCGACACATCTATTCAGATCTCGGTAGCATATCGGTAATGCAGTCCCCCAGTATGGGATAAATATTTCAGATAACCGCGAGTGAAACCGCGACCATAGCTGGTATTTAAAGAGAATTTGATTATAGAAAGAGTTATTACCTTGTGCCATCCTTTCAAGGGCCACTTGCGTTTCTTGTGCAGGTAGCCGTTGAAGACGTCGGGCCGCTTCTCGAACCGCTGACCGTCCTTCAGCCCTTCTAGAACCTCCCATTCGCTGCCTCGGCGCCTGCTGCTGGCCAGAAAACATTTTTGATTTCAGAACAGCCGAAATATCAAACTCGCTATATTCTAGAGATCTCGCGAACATTTGTGAACCAGTATGCCAAGTGAGAGAGGTAAGACCGTATTTCACCATCATCATATCAGCCGTTGGATGATCATTGTTGGGCCTCCAAAGAGAAGTCCTCGATAATCACATACAACTGCTGATACTAAAATTGTTACTTGCCTCTATATAATTACCCTCAATGTCTACTCTAGTATGTTTGATGAAACCTAATCCTGCGCATATATTAATAATAACATTGTCGTGAGGTACCGGCAGAGTAGAATAGTACCTCCCCCTGTACCAGGAGTCGTAAGAGGCGACTAAGGTATCAGACCCGACAGATGGCGGTATTTACATCCGCAGCAGTGTACCTCAAATGCACAGGGCGTGAATGGCAGCATTCCCGTCACGTAGCTACGCTTTACGATTGTCCAACACGCTTGTCCAGCGCGGCACATAAGGGCAATATTCTATATTCTATTATTCTTTTATTATTATTCTTCTTCTTCTATATTCTATATTCTAAATTCTGGGTCTATGTCTAACAGTGGAATTCCAATGGCGGATATGATGATGATGATGATGATAATAGCATCTCTGCAAAATTATCGACCAAAAGTGTTCTTACTCCAAAAGTACCTCGCACCTTTAACAGATCTCGTAAGAGGTAAATTAGGTACCGAAACAGACAGATGGCGGTATATCCACCCGAATGAGTATAGCTCAAACGCAAAAGAAGTCACGAAGCTACGCTACGCTATTGCCACCGTGTGTGCCCAATGCGGCAAATATGGGCAAACCTACCTCTTTCTACTGGAATCCTGTCTAACTGGACGTTCCGCGGCTGCTTTGATGATGGTTGACAATTCACTTGGCTAACATAGATTAGAGAGAAAATTAGAAATTATATACTTTCTTTCCCTATTTTTCTGTACCGGCCGAGTAGAACCAGGCTCCAACCTCCCACTGGACCAGGTGTAATAAAATGCGACTAATGTACCAGAACGGACTGATGGCGGTATATCCATCCGGAGCAATGCAGCTCAAATGCACAGGGCGCGGATGGGCAGCAGAATCCCAGTCGCAAAAGCTGAGCTCTGCGATTGCCAACACCAGCGCGCCCAACGCGGCAATTATGGACAAAAAATGTCCTCCTTTCTTGGAGAAGCCATGTTTAGCAGTGGACATAGTATTCTTCAGCTTTCAATAACTGGTATGATGATAAACTTTCTATAATTATTAGATGTATGCATCTAATCTAGAGCAGCATTTACAAAACTAATGAATTTTTTTAGAATTCTTATGCTATTACCATGGAATACACAAAAGGATAGAAGGAACTTGTGATCGAATTCAGTTACCTGCGAGATTTGGTGGCCCGCGTTGGCGGTGGCGGTGGTCTCACGGCGCGCTCACCGCTGTCGGCCGACAGGGAGGCAGTCTCACCCGAGCAATCAGAGTCCGAAGGCGCACGACGCAGCACCGCTGCCCGACCAGAGGCTCCACGACGTCGCTCTCCTGAAGAAGAACAAATCACATGTATGGCTTAATGCTGCACTGCTCATCTACTGTTCACTAAAGTTAGTCCTCATACAAAGGTCGTCTGCAGTACTTATTTCTAGCGAGAAACAGAAGTGTTCGCATCGCCGTGTTCCGGTTTGAAGGGTGAGAGAGGCAGTGTAATTACAATGTGATGTGACATAATATCTTTTAATATTCTAGACAACGCGCTAGGCGCATCGTATCATGTGATATGATATATAGGCTCCGGACACGAATCGTATGCTTGTCGACTAAGACTTATAAAACACGACATATTGCCTTAAATATGATATAGTCACAATATTGGTTGTAAGCGTCGTCATAGTTAGAAATTGCAAGAAATCATTAGATTATACGAAACCTGCATCACTACCAATTTTACTCGCAGCGACCAATTCCGTCTGTGATAGCAGACATCCGTTTGTTTGTTGTTTTGTACGTTTTATTTAAATAAAGAAAACTTTCAAGTTCGTAAAGAGGTACACCTCTTACATATGTAGTCTGTATTGGTACCCCCTTCTTACCTACTTCTACCGCAAAATAGCAGTGTTCGCATTACTGTGTCTCAGTTTGAAGGTTGAGAAAGGCAGTGAAATTACTTGGTAAATGTAATATATTGTATCTTCAGTTTACAAGATTGTCTTGACTAGCGTATGCTAGTGATAACTTCGTTTATCTTCCAGCGGGTTACATGCTTGCTTGCTGACTTCGTAATATTAACAAAAGAGGATCAAATTTTTGTTCCCCTGGTGAGGCCGGAACGATAAACATGCATTTCACATATTTTAATGTAGAAAAAGTTATGTTGTCTGTCAATTCGAGCTTAAAGTGGAACACGCAAAATTGCCTCATGCCTCAAAATTCAATCTTGCCTCAATTACTCCCAAATTATACGTATCGGAGAACACTAGCAGGCTAATGTCGGCAGTTCAAATAAAATGCGTAAGAGGGAAACGCGGAGTAATCCGATGATGGTATAGTACTGGGGGAATCCGATTCTGTTATTTCCTATGTACGTTTACCAATTCTTGCCCATGTCTCGTTTCTCATGACAGAACAGTTAAACGGATCTGAATGAATTTTGTCACAGCGATAAATTAGCCATATGGGCCATTTATGCTGAAAATATTAACTTACCAATAAATATATATTTTTTAACACAAATGGTTGTGTAAAAACGATATACGCAACGTAGTGTCCAGAAAAAATTTTGCACAAAGGGAACGACACCGCTTTTTCCATACGTAGTGATCGTTTAGGAGTAAGTGTATCCTAGGACGTAGGCCAGTTTGGATGCCGAGAAAATAAAGAATTCCCGGCGACGCGCAGAAGACACGAGTTGGTAAAGGTGACAGTAATAAAAATGTCACAATAACATTTGTATAATGATTCTCATTTCAATAATGTTTAAGTCTACTTGGAGCAGACCTCATACAATTTTACATATAACTTAAATATCTTAGTCACAAGGTTGGCAGCGCCCTAGGGATATCTTTCTGATATCACGAACGCGTGAAGGCTGCGGTGACGCTTCACTATCACGCGGACTGACTGCAAATGTCGATATTACAATCATCACAGCAGCCGCAAAAACGTTCACTGTTAGACATAGACTTCCCCAATCCGGGGGAATTTGACCATAATTGCCGCGCTGGGCAAACGTGGTGGCAATCGTAGATCGCAGCTTTCGCGACGGGGAAGCTGCTGCTTATTCTTGCCCTATACATTTGAGCTGACTTTTTTACTTGGACATACCACCATCTGTCGGTTCCGGTACCTTAGTCGCCTCTTACGACACCTGGCACAGGGGGAGGTACTATTCTACTCTGCCGGTACCACACGGAGTAGTATAATAAGAAAAATAAAAAACGTCTAAATAGTTTTAAATCTCCGCATAAACTAACGAGCTTAATACTTACTATATACCAAAAATACAGCAACAACACTTAGACTGTCGCTATATACAACCATCGTTGTGGTGGTGACATTGAAAATGTACGAAGACTTTTGCGCGAGACAATGGAGCGTGCAACTAAATTAAGACGCGAGTAAAGTTAAGTCTAACACTGATTGTTTACAAGCTACCGACAAAATTAAACGCTGGTTATTTGAATAATTTTGCATTAAAATGTATGACAGAGATAATATATTCCTTACGTTTACGGCTTTTATTAACCGTTCATACCTGAAAAGAGTTAGATATACGAAGGTCATCTGCATTGGTACCGGGTCTCGTAAGAGGCGATCAAGGTGCCAGACCCGACAGATGGCGGTTTATCCACTCAAAATAATGTAGCTTAAATGCAACTGCGCGGCAGCGCGGCGATTATGGGCAATTTCCCCATTTTTTGGGCAGGCCTATGTCCAACAGTGGACGTTTTAAGGCTGATATGATGATGATGATTGGTACCTCACTCTAATCTAGCTATCGCCAAATAGCAGTGCCCACATTACTGAGTTCCGATCGGAAAGATCACCCTTCCGAGCCCCCTTCAAAGGCATTGAAATTACATTACAACACAATTGCGAAGTTCAAGCACTAAGGGGGTAAAAATGGATGACAGAAGTTTGTATAAAACTTTTCTAGTTTCAATATTAGAGATATTCGAATTACTAGAAAATAATAATTATTTAAAAACTTTAAATACAGTTGATTTTTGAAAATTAAATTACGCGTAACGATCATTGTCTAGGATGAACTTTTAAACTACTAAATCGATTTTAATATTTCCTTGCTTATTACAAAACTACTCTTTTAACGGCTTTAAAAATTACAAAAAATATATATTTTCTTTAGCTTACTGAGTCATCATACCGGCCATTAAAAGTCCACTGATACACATAGGCCTACCCCAAGAAAGGGTTATGTTGCCATATTGCCGAGCTAGGCAAGCGTGTTGGCAATCGCAGAAGTCAGTTTTCGCGACGGGGAAGCTGCTGCCCAACCCTGACCTGTACATTTCAGCTGACTTTTTTATGAGGTATTCTTCTCATCATTGCCGCACTGGGCAAGCGTGATGGAAATCGCCGAGCGCAGCTTTCGCGACAAGGATGCTGCTGCCCATCCCCACCCTGTGTATTAGAGCTGCACAGTTTCGGATGGATTTACAGCTGTCGGTTCTGGTACCTTGTCGCCTCTTACGACATTTGGTGCAATGGGAGGAACTATTCTACTTTGCCGGTACCTCACGGCAAATTTTTAAACATATACACGGAATTTATGACAATAACTAATATTAATAGATGTTATATATTAGTAATAAATTAATAAAGGCAAGATAGGACGTTTGTTGCTTCTGCTGGTTTTTATATAATGCCTTTGAAATTAATGGAACAAGTCATAGCGACTTGACTGAGAAATGGCCCAAAAACAAGAGTAAAATTTAATTCGAACCATACAAAATTCAGTCTTGATTGTTCCGAATTAAAATCGAATTTCACTTGCTAAAATGAATTTTCACTAGGACGTTGTCGCTACAACCAGTAAGAACTACCAGTATAACATTTTACAAATCACTTGAAATACAACAGGCCATTTTCTAAATACCCACATAGTGTCATAGGGTTTTCCTTGTAACAATATAAATTGAACTTTCTCCCGACTATATAGAACAGATTATCGTCTAATATTATTTTGCATTTAATTCCGGTGCCCGGTAATAGCGTGTTGGAAGCATTTCGTGCACGCTGATCGTTTTACTGCCGGCAAAAATTAAATTATAAGTTAATTTAGGAAATCAAATCCCACCTGTAATTGCTTTTGTAATAAAGTGAACACGTTCTGTGTTATTTTTTTACATGTTTGGCAATTAGTAGTGACCCACAGCTTCATCATTTATTGTTCTCTCGACTGTTTGTACCACAAAATAGCAGTATTCGCATTACTGTGTTCCGGTTTGAAGGGTGAGAGAGGCAGTAAATTAGTACGTAAGTGTGACATAGTATCTTTAATTCACAGGGATGGCGACTCGCTAGTGATATCTATGTGATGACACAATCGTCTCTAGGCTGCGGTCACGATTGTTAAATGACTGTATGGTATGCTCTTTATAATAATCGGTAGAGATTAGCCAGAAAACAGACAGTCAGATTTTTTAAATTTTTTTTATGTAAGTACCATACGTCAGGTAGACAGAGTACAATGGTACCCTCTGTACCAGGTGTCGTTAGAGGTGACTGTAACCGGGACTGATAGATGGCGACATATCCGCAAGAAACAGCGTAGCTCAAATGCAACAGGGCTTTGCGATTGCCATCACACCTGCCCAGCGAAGAAAATATTGGAGATATCCTCCCATTCTTTGTGAGATCTATCTAAGTCCAGCTGTGGAAAATTATTTTGTTTTACCAAGTTGACAAACATTCATAATATATATATTTGAAAAATGACAAATTAGGATAATAAGAGTAGATTTAGAAGTGTAGTGTAGTGTAGTAGAGAGAGAATATTTTATATTAGATTGCTTTTATAGGCAGCCAAAAATTACAAAAAGTAGAGGTGTGTTGGTTCCAACATTGACTTATGGTAGTGAATGTTGGGTATGGCAGAAGAAGCGCGCGTGTAGAATCATCATAAAAGGCACTGAAAGACCACTGCTGGACATATGCCTCCCCAAGGAAGGGGGAACTTTACCCATAATTGCCGCGCTGGGCAGCATACCGATGCTGCTCATCCCTAGCCAGTGCGTTTGCGCTGCAATGCTTCGGATGGATATACCGCCATCTGGCTGTTCTGTCGCCTCCTACGCACCTGGTATAGGGGAGGTACTATTCTACTTTGCCGGTAGCTCACGGCCAAGGTTATGACATAAGTATTTATCGTTTACAAGGTATAAGGCCTTCATCGACTTCATAAGGCGTATATATTTTCTGTAATATTGATGGGCTGGAAACCACAACATGTTTAATCTACCATGTGGTTACTGACAGTGTAAGTACGTGGTTGCGTGTCAATATGTTTGGCGCCCAACGTGGTGCAGTGCGTTGTGACCTAGATTTCGACGCATCAGGCCTTAACATATTTTATTTTTAGCGTCCGTTACATCATACAATTTTAACTACAACCTAAAAACAAGTTCATACAGTTTTTATAACTGAGAAAACTTGGTGCTAAGATAATTATAAAGGCAACTAAAATAATTATAAATACCACTTTTATATTATTTTATACACATAAATAAAAGTCAGCGTTTATGTTTCATCATATTAGCTATTAGAAGTCCACTGCTGGTCATGGGCTTCCCCAAAAAACGGCGAATTTTACCCATTAATGCCGCGCTGGGCAGCATACCGATGCTGCTGCCCATCCCCACTCAGTGCATTTGCGCTGCGATATTTCGGATTGATATACCGCCATCTGTGTATTCTGTCGCCTCTTACGCACCTAGTATAGGGGAGGCACTATTCCACTCTGCCAGTAGCTCACGGCCATGGTTATGATATAAGTAATTATTGTTTACAGTGTATATAAGGCCTTCATCCACAAGGTGAAGTAAATAGGTTTCACCTCGCGTTGCTTGGTGCTCGCTAAATAACGGTTACATAACCATGTATTAACTAATCGTTAATTGTTGTTTTGTTCGCACTCAACACTTTTTTTGTGTCTTACGACTAGCCTTTAGCCTGCGACTTCGCTCACGTGGATCATAATCGTATACCATCGATTAGTGAACACGCATAGAAACTGTCAGTTGATATTCTGCTGAGAGCCTAACTTCATTATTTTGATCGAGGTAGGTGTGTGATGTAAAGTATTATTGACAGTGTCTGGCCTCTGATGGGCCCGATGGCGCACATGGTAGTGATCCTGTCTTGTGCGCCGAAGGTCGTGGATTCGATCCCTACCAGGACAAATATTTATATGATGATATTATGTTTGTCCTGTGTCTAGGTGTTAAATATATCTATTTAAGTAGTATATTTATATAAATATATATATATATTAGCGCTCACAAAGTCATGATAATAGTAAAGAGATAGATCTCAAAACTGTCGACTGCATTGGTACCACTACCTATTTCTACCGACAAACAGCAGTCCGGTGAAAAATGAAGACTAGAAGAGTGAGAGAGACGTTGAAACGTGAAACAGGGAAATGTGACATAAAAGCTTCAAGTCACAAGGTTGAAAACGCACTAGTGATATCTTTGTGATAATCATCATCATATCAGCTATTGGAAGTCCAATGCTGAACATAGGCCTCCCCTGAAAGGAGGAATTTGGCCCATAATTGCCGCGCTTTAGCGACGGGGATGCTGCTGTCCACCCTTACCCTGTGCATTTAAGCTCGAGTGGATATACCGCTATCTGTCGGTTCCGGTACCTCAGTCGCCTCTCACGACACCCGATATAGGAGGATATTCAATGCTGCCGGTACCACACAGACAGTAGTCATGTTTCAGTGAATATAATCAGAAGGTATACGGGCTTACGGAGATTAGTTCCGAGTTTTCTTCATTCAGAAAGCTAGCGAGGCAGCCAGCACACAAAGCAACTTCTAACGAGGGCACGAGACATCTTGTGTTGGAGCGAGCGACTACAGCATATTTAAGTCAGATAATTGGGATGAAACCCCAACTAATATTGTATGTGCGAAGGTAAGTTTGTTTGTAAATTATTTACAATTTTTCTAAAAAATTGCGTTCATATAGCATTGCTGTATCAGACCTCATACAAAGATCTTTTGCATTGAAACCTCACTCTCACTTATTTCTACCGCCAAATAAGTGTTGTAAGACGCGACTACATCCAGCCGAAACTGCGTAGCTCAAATGTAAGAGGGCGGGGATGGCAGCAGCATTCCCCATTTTTTTCCCAGTATTATAACTGGCAAAATTCCTCTTTTCTTGAGGCTTATGAAGAACAGCGAACGTTCTACGGCTATAATTATGAAAGACCCTAAAAAAACATATTTAATTTGTATATAAGCAGTTACATAATATTATTTTTCACATTTGGACATTAATTAAAATTCTAAATAATGTACATTTTTCGTTATCTTATTACGTATAGTAAAACTACTTTTTTAAAATGCGGCAACCGATCAGCGAGAACGTTTTTATGTTGAAATAAAACACTTTTACTGTTATAAAAGTATTTGTTATATCACAAGCGTGAACCCTGCGCAATATCGCGTGCCCGCGCTTTTTGGCACCCAACGCGGTGCAGCGCCCCCTGACCCAGTTCATTGTTGTCGCACGTAGGTAAACGACTGCACTATTATTAAAACTAGATCACGGCCTGCGATCCTGTCCGCATTTCTTTTCTGAGAACAATATGCTGAACTACTCAGATTTCGGTTTCCAGTCCCACCAGGTGAGTGGAGGGGCACCCAATATTAAGCAACTCTATGCCCAGTTGTACCGATGGCGATCATTCGAGACCACCTCTAAGGCTCGGCCTCGGCTCGAGAGGCTATTGTTTTTGCAAAACAGGACCGAATGAGTTAGGCTTGAGTTATCGCACGAGGGGTAAGTACTGCACGCGTTTGCATGCGAACACGGCTTACTGCTCCGCAAAAAGAATTTGATGTTTGTGATTTTAGAGTGCCAGTAAGAGGGCGACAGACGGAGGCAATAATAAAAGTTTTATTGAATAAAATTGCAATTACTTAATTCAGCCATCATCGTTACACCGATAAAGCCGTGAAAGCGTAACGGATATACAGACAGTCAAAAACAATCATTTAAAAAACACTTCGTTATTCCACTTCAGATACGATACTTCAGATACGTCACTCTTGTGCGCCAAGAGTTGTCGGTTCGATTCCCTCCCAGAACCCCACTTTTAGTTTGGTCTATGTCTTCGTGTTAATAATATTTACTTTCAAGTGCCAATGTGTGAAGTATAATGCGAAAAAAAGATCATTATTTGTTCATCATTTGTTGGTTTACTCTTAGACTAATCAGAATCACTCTTTTAACTCAACATTTACGTTTATTTTATTTCGTAGTATTTTTCTATTATTATTAAGTCAAATATCAAGCATTCATATTTTAGCGCCCAACGTGGGGCTGTAACATATCGACAACAAAATAAAAGGCAATGAATCCATGTGTAAAAAATAGTAACTGTAAAACCATCCACACACTGTAGGATTTGCCGTTTGCCGCTTCGGTAGGATTCCGTCTGTCTGTTACAGGGGTACAGGGTTTACTATAACAGCACAAATGACTAGGATCTGTATTACATCGTGTCAAAATAGCATCAACCATCCGTCGTGCCGCGACGTTAGACCCGCAGTATGGCGTGCCCGCGCCTTTTGGCACCCAACGCGGTGCAGCGGCCCGTGACCCAGTTCTGCAGCCTGCAATTTTATTAGATACTAGCATACCGCCTGCGACTTTCTCTTTACTTCATATCTCGTCCCCGAGGATCTTTTGTTACTACCGGTAGACGTTTATGTCGCTCCGTGACAGGTAATCTTTGCAAAATGTTGCCGATTCCATAGAGAAAAATAAAAAGCCCAGTCTATCGCAGACGAACATGTTTTCGGGATAATGTATCCTACGTTTAATTCCAGACTATCAATAATCCCTGTACCAAATTTCATCCAGATCTGTTCAGACGTTCCGGCGTGAAGGACACGGTTGCGTGGATGTATGGATCCATACTACAAAAGATGGTAGTGTTCCTATCTTGTGCGCCAAAGGTCGTGGGTTCGATTCCCACCCAGAGCAAATATTGATGTGATGATATTTGTGTTTGTTCTGTGTATTAAATATATGTATTTAAGTAGTATATTTGTGATTCCTCTGTTGTCTGGCGTCTGTAATTCAAGTGCTTTAAGCGACTCACCACGAAGTCAGGTCATTGTATGAGATGTTGTGGGAATTTATTTATTTATATACAACCATAGTCACAAACTTAATAAAGATGTCTAAACAAAGGTTTTTCGATTGTATGAGCACAATTTTTATATACGCTATGCGCTGCATTTTGACGGGCCCGACGGCGCAGATGGTAGTGATCCTATCTTGTACGCCAACGGTCATGGGTTCGATCCCCAGGACAAACATATATTTGATGATGATTGTTATTTGTCCTGTGTCTGGGTGTTAAATAAATGTATTTAAGTATCAGATCTGTAAGAATATTAGTATTTTCATAAAATAAAATGATCTTTATGGCAGTAATAAGTTTGCCGGGTTAAGTTTAACTATAAAACTGTTTGTTATTCTCATAAAACAAAAGTTTGTCTATGCCAACTACCTGTTAAGAATTATTAACGAGAATAAATTACAGCACCACAAAATAGCCTTGTGCATACTAAATCTGTTTAAAGTGTAGCGTGGCATTATTTCAAAGTGCTTTACCATTTAGCAGCATTAACTCAATAACCTTGAATTTATACGTGTCACAGTTTTAACACAATTGCATGTCTCTGTGTTGTTTTTGTTTTAGCCTAATTTTCTCTTAGCAGCGTTTATATATAAATAAATTGAGACAAACATTCAATATATGTCACTTATATTCTGCTATTCTGCTGTAGACTATAATAAAACACCATTCCAAGAAAAAAGTGATGTGTTTGTTCTGTGTCTGGGTGTCATATTTAACACCATTTATGTATCATATTTGTGATACTCTAATACATATATCTAAGTAAGTAATGAATTAATGTGATGATATATAATGTATTATATTTGTGATAATTAAATACACATTCAACACCCAGACACAGAACAAACATAACATGTTTTCTGTAAGATGTTTTAAAGTTATATTAGAATAGCAGAGGTTGTGAACCTATTACTAGTGACATTCATTAAATGTTTGTTTCAATTTATGTTCATCCACGTAAATTTATGTCAATACTACGTCTGTGACATAAGGTCATTAGGATGTGAATTAATTAAAAAAAATAGTCTCCATAATGCTCTACTCTCATGTCTCTCCGGTCATACCCAATAACAATATTTGGGTATAAAATATGAGTTACGTTACGTTGTTTTATATATGCCGCGTAAATGTGAAGAACAATATCGAGTTTTATAATCAATTTTGAACTCTTATTTCCTACAAATATAGTCTACTATCAGTTGAGACATTTTGATAAATTTCTACAGGTACAGGTGATCCGTAGCCTAGAAAATACCTTCAAAGTATTTGAAGCGACATAGCTAGAATTTCTGAATCCGCTTTATCTATCGGTCTATAGTCTATAGTCTATCTATAGTCGGTGAAATGCTGACCAAGTTTAGTTTAAAGGAATTTTAGCCAAGTTAGAGTAATATATCTATGTCATAATCTAAAATTATTTGTGGGATACCGGCGGAGTAGAACAGTACCTCCCTCTGTACCAGGCGACTAAGGTACTGAAAGCGCAGCTTAAATACTTAAGGGCGAGGATGGTGGGTGTTCTTTTGAGATGAAAACACGAACAAATGTTGATTAATATAGTTGATGTGGCTCGTTCAACAGTTGTACAAAGAGTTCTATAGCTAATCAATATAAAATGAAGACATATTATTATGATAACATATTACAAATTAGGGAATAGTGCCGAGTGCAATGCTCATGTGATTAATCTGTCCTAAATATTTGGTACATACTCGTACATGGCTGCATGATGAGTTCATAACGAATGATGCAATAAAATTTATTAAATTATTACAGGTATGTAGACACAACGCCTTAGAACATATTTAGAGCCGATTTCAATTATTAGGAATTGAATATATTCTTTTTTCATTTTGTTGCAAAAAAAAATTTTACTTACAATTCCGATATGTATTATATATTTACGATATACGTAAGAAATGTAAGATAAGAAACAAAGATTTCTGTAATGTAAATAATCCAAAAAACCTAATGTTCGAATTTAGCAGTATGACCTAATTATTTATATTTAGAATTATTAAACGCAAAAAACTATTACAGTACAGTTTTTGCGTCACCTTAAAACTTTTGTATCATTTTTAATTTACAAATAATATTAAAACTACAAGTAAACTTCATTACTGTCTTATATATTTTTTTCTGTTTTGTGTAATGGTTGACTGGGAGATAATGCCATCTGACATTAAGCCTGCCATTTGTACATTCTGGGCAATAAAGTTAAATAAACAAATTAAAAAATATATATCGAACATCGCGCTTACAAACACATCCAATTATTCCACTATCAAGTCCCGATCCAGTGATATCCTGTTGATAATACGAGCGTCTATAGATTGCGGTGACGTGACTGATGAAATCACTATTACTTGTGCTTTGTCGACTTAGTAATATAAAAAACAACAAATTTGACACAACTAGAAGCTAATTGTAGTCATGTGTCGAGTCACTGTTTTGGTCGAATCGAGTCGAATGGAGTTTATATGGTAATCGAATCATGACTCGATTCCCTGATTCGAGCCCAGTACTCGAATTCTATGTTTAGTATTCGAATATTGACTCGAGTTCGGACGTACTAGTCTACTAATTCTAGTCCAGGATTCGAGTCCAAAGTCCGAGTCTAGAAATTCTAGTCCAGAGGGGTTATAGCGAAGTCTTATTGCCAGGCTTTTTACGGGTTGGAGAGGGATGTCTTTCTACTTACGAAGTAGTACTTCGTAGAGCTCCTCGGCTCCCTGGAGGCTCGCCGCGCCACTTCATTGCTTAAGTAAACTATATACGAGTAAGAACGAGTTGACCAAACTCGAATACTACACTCTAGTCAGTTGAATTCGCATGAATAGAATCGAATTTGCGAGTACGAATCGATTCTTCTTGATTCGAGTACCTGAATCGAGTCCGGCGTATTCGAATCAAAATAAATTGGTATTCAAGTAGGCGAATGCAAAGCAGGAATCGAGTCTGGACTTGAGTCAAACCATACTCGGCGTACAACGATGAGAAACTCACGTTTGTTGTCGAGCCTCGACTCGGTGGCAGCGTGCTTCAATCCGCCTTGATTCATCTCAGTGCCGTTGCAAGCGGTCATTAACCATCTTAACTCTTCTGTGAACAAATAAATACAGTTAAATTTGTTTAATTTAATTTAAATTTAATTTAAATTCATTCAAATACGCTTAATACGCTACTCCTTGAAGTATGAGATCTGCTCGTTCTCTTTCTATTTTTAAGAGAATGGTGAAGGAGTATTATCTGTCACTTTGATTTTGCTTTTCTGTCACTTTCTTTGTTCTGTAACTTTATCTTTTATACGTATTTGAATGTATGTGTATGTTTATGTACATGTATGTATATGCATCTATGTATGTATGTTTGTTTTTTCTGCTAAATTCACCTCTAACCTCTACCAGATTTAAATTTTTTTTTTAAAGGTTGCCTGTAAGAAATTACATTTAGCGATAAGGCCGCCTCGTGTAACTACTATTCCATGTTTTTGTGATGTTGTGTTGTTTTTCTAGGTGTAAAATTAAGAGTATATTATTATTAAAATGTATGTTTCCATTCGCTTTAATTCTTAGTCAAATTAATATATCAGAAATTTAGTCATATATATGACAGGTCATGGCTTATGGGATCGGCCCCCACCCAGGACAATGTCACGGATATCAGACACCAGAGTAATGTACAAGTACTGAAATACATACATGTAACACCCAGACGCAGATCAAACACAAATAGTCATCACATTAACTTAGGAAGATCAAAACTTACGGTTTGACAATGATCCAAAAATAATTATCATTGAAAAAAATCATCCAAGAGAATTGATAAGTACCTCTGAACTATTCCGTAAATAAAAAAAATATTTTGTATTTCATTTATTATTTAATAAGCCGTGAGGTACCAGCAGGTTAAAATAGTACCTCAACCAAGTTATCGGAATCGACAGATGACGGTATAGCCATCCGTGACAGACTAGTTCAAATTTATAGGGTGGGGATGGGCAGCAGCATCCCCGTCGCGAAAGCTGCGCTCTGCGATTGCCTACACGTTTGCCCAACGCGCCAATTATGGGCAAAAATACCGTTTCATTGAAAAGGCCCTGTCCAGCAGTGGATTATCAATGGCCGGATTATGAAAGGATTAGCTATATACTAACATTGTCTCATCGTCCCGCCTACGTATGACACTGAGTAATTTTCACCAAATCATGATTCGATGAACAAGAATAGATGTCGTGCAAAACGTTGGAAGGTAATGCCCACGCCCTTCCATCAAGTTCGCCAAGGTTAACCGCACCCCAAAAATGTTCGTTATACTTGACAGGTTATTTTAGTTCTGTTGGAAATATAGAAAAAATATTTGCAACTTAGCCATGAGGTACCGGTAGAGTAGATTAGTTTTTTTGGACGAACCTATTGCTGGACTACTCAGACGTCAATTCCAGCACCAACGAAAATATAGGGCAGGGCCTCTCATAGATGAGAGGTCTAGGCTGCCGGTTATCGCTTGTTGGGGCAGGGACTGCAAGCGTATACTGCTCTATTATAAGAATGCAAGCGCAGTGTTAGTAATCGTGATGTGCCAGTAAGAGGACGGGGAAGGCCTCCAATTTTCGTGGTAATTTTGTCGGGCGAGTCGTCTAGTTCTAGTCTAGTCAATAGTGTAGTTCAAATGCAAAGGTTGGGGATGGGCAGCAGCACTTCGGTTGTGAAAGTTGCGCTCTTTGATTGCTAACACGGCAATTATAGGCAACAATCCCTGTTTGTTGGGAAAGCCTATGTCCAACAGTGGACTTCCAATGACTGATATTATGCAACTATTAAATCCGACAGGTGTTGCCCTGTGTTAACTAAAGATACTTACATGTTTATTGTGAAAAAAAATTGTTTTATATACCACTATAAACTATTAAGATCCTAGCTCTCAAGCTGGATCAATATAGTTTGACAGTAAGCAAAAATGTATTAAAATCGATTCAGTACTTTAGAAGTTTGTCCCAAACAAACACCGCGATACGACATGTTTTGTACTGTTCACCGAAATTATTTTTCCTATTAGAAATATCTTGACGGGCCAGGTGGCGCAGATCGTATCTTGTGCGCTAAGGGTCATGGCTTCGGTCCCCTCCTATGACGTACATTTAGTTTATGAATATTGGTGTAAAGACACATTCCGCGTGATAGTAAGTGTCATATAGTCATGATCATATAGTTATGTTACTGCAGCATATAGACACTTATAATATCACAAGGATATCACTCATGTAAATTCAATGCCTCTCTCACCCTTCAGACCGGAACACAGCAATACGACACTGCTATTTGGCAGTAGAAATAGGTGAGAGTGAGGTATCAATGCAGACGATTCTTTGTGTGAGGTTTACCACATGGCGAATTCCGCAATTATCAAAGTAGACAAATTAATATGCGAATTATTTGTGACTAACATAAAAAATCGTGCGTCATTTATTTTGTAAACCTTCCCCCAACCTTTAAAACAGGGGAGGGTAATATGTAAACCGTGTTACCCAGTATGTGACGCGAGCGACGTCGCGGGCAAAAGCTAGTATAAAAACCCTATAAAACAGTACATTATTTACCATATTTCCATACAAATAAGAGTCTATAAATTGGTCATTTATCATAGCTCATCTGTAAACACTTTTTGATGATATCCTCATGGCCGTTTTGACCTTGTTAACGGATTGCTTAACTCCGTTTTATTGCCGTGAGGTACCGACCGAGTAGAACAGTACCACCCCTGTACCTGGTGTCGTAAGAGGCGACTGGGGACCGAAACAGTGTGGCTAAAATGCAACAGCGCGGGGATGGGACGCGAAGCTTTACTCTGTGATTGTCATCACGTTTGCCTAGCGCGGCAATTATCGGCAATATTCCCCCTTTCTTTGTCCAGCAATAGAGATTTTACGGTCGCAATGACGATGAAGATTTTATACTAGCTTCTCACTAGTATTACATTAGTAATGTCTTTTCCAATCTTCAACATGACGTAATGCAAGAACTATGAAGAACCTTTTATGCGATAAGATAAAAAAACTATCCTACGGGAATATCACCGTACAATATTTCGGGACAAAAATATGCCAATATTTTGTTCGAGACCATACTCTATTACTGTGACAAATTTGATCCAGAATCGTTTAGGCGTTCATGTGAGAATGAGTGACAAACAAACGTACATCTTACAAACATTTACGATAATAATATCAGTACGGTATTACCTTAGACGAGGAAAATAAATTACCTACCAGACGTTTATTTCTTTCCAATATCGTATATTGCTGCCAACATGTATAAACTTTACTGTTCCTCTATTTGCGACGGCTGTATAGAGAAATCAATGAAACCCAAGCAGTATTATCATATATCTGACTGGCCCGATGGCACATACACACACAGAATAAATATTTTTGTTTTTTCTGTGTCTGGGTGTTAAATAAATGTATTAAACTAGTATATTCGTGATTCCTCAGTTGTCTAATGACCGAAACACAAGTGCTTTAAGCGATTTAACACGGGAATTTATTTATTATATATATCAAAACGAGTACCGCTCCGAGCTATCATTCACGTATTTTTCTTTCCCGTGACAAAAACGGGGATACAATGTGTTACCTGATGTCAGTTGCTGATAATGTAAATTTTTATTCTTGATAGTTTCTGAATTAATTTCAGTAATATCTAAGTTTATTTGGTACAATATCTTTTCTAGTTATATTAATATTAGTAACTGCGTCTTCTTAATATCCGAGATGTGCTAGATAGATTTTAAAAAATCTTTCACTATTAGAGAATTACTTTTTTACCACTTACGGTCCGCTATACTGAATATTCAAATGAGAAAATAATAAAAAATGTACTTCCAATTTTTAATTGCATCATTAGATAAATATAAATTGTTTTATTAAAAGAACGAGTTGTTAATTTAACTTTTAAAATTTTTTATCGTTCATATAAATATATATGAACGAATTATTAATATAGATATATAAAATAACGAATGGTTAATATAGATGAATGAAAGAACGAATTGTCAATATAGATCCTTATAATTTATACCAACTCGTTTAGTTCTAATTTTAAATTTGGTTTCATTCTGTTGTGTCGTATTTTTCGAAGGAGCGTATAATGCGACTGTGCCAATTAGAACTTTAAAGTATAAATGAGTCGCAGAAAACTAAATAGTAGGGCGGCATAAACTTGGTCGTTGCTATAAAGCTATCACATTAGTCCGCCATATTGGATTTTGCTTCGGAAAACTCGTTAAGCTGCTCTAAACGATTATTTTAGGGTATATAAAAAATAATAAATCAACAAACCAATATGGTACCTACATCTGTATCAGGTATTACAGGAGACCATTGCGATACTCGAACCCACAGATGGCGGTATATCCATGCTAACTGGCGTAAGTAAAAGAGTAGGGCGGGTACACTCTGCGATTGCCACCACGCCTGCCCAGCGTGGCAATTATTGGCAATACCCTTAAATTATTTGAGGAGGCCTATTGAGCAGTCGAAGCCCTACAGCTGATATGATGCTAAGAATAGGACTACTCTCTTAATCAGGTGATGTAAGAGACGAACTATAGATGGCGGTATACCTGTCTTAACAGGCGTAACTCAAAGTATCATGCTCATCGCGATAATAATTATCATTATCTCCTGGAGAGGTCGATACGTAACAGTAGTCTTTCGACTGTTGTGATGATAATGTGGGTAGTAAGAGAATCCGTATTGATCCCATATCTTCATTATATCAGCCGTTGGTCACCCACAGTGGAACATAGGACTTCCTGAAAAAGGGGTAATTTTGGCTATAACTGCTGCTCTAGGGAGGCGAAGTGGTAAGCCCAGAACTTAGCTCCGGTACCATAGTCGTCTATACACGATACATATGATGGGAGGTACTATTCTAGCCTTACACAAACATATTCAGTTGTTTTTGCATTTGGCTCGATGGTATAGATAGTAGGGACACAATCTTGTGCGCCAAAGTTCTTGGATTCGATCACCACCCAGGGCAAATATTTATATGATGATATTTATGTTTGTACTGTGTCAAGGTGTTGAATATATGTATTGAAGTATTATATTTGTAATGTCCGATGTCCGTAATCCGTAACACAAGCTTTGGGGGACTTACCACGGATTCAGGTCAATGTATGAGATGTTGTAGGAATTTACAATTAAGTATATACTAGCAATTTGCCATAAATTCATCCGTCCGTTCGTAAAAATGTATCCCGTTGATTCCGCTACAGTGAGTTCATTATATTAGTAGTATTGGATACTCATTTATTTACCGTACACCGCCAACTGTTATAATTGAGCGGCACTTACAGATAATTATAACTCTTTGTCATATAATAAACATATACTGTATCCGTAAGGTTTCGGCAGAGTAGAATGGTACCTCCCCATACCAGGTGCCGTAAGAGGCGACTAAGGAATATATCCGAAACAAGGTAACTCAAATGCACAGGGCGAAGATTGGCAGCAGCATTCCCGTCGTGAAAGTATTATAGGCAAAATTCACCCTCTTAGGGAGGCCTATGTCCACCAGTTAACTTCCAATAGCAGATATGATGATGGTGATAATAATAAACAAAAAATATTGTGACTATAGATTAAAATTTAAACTGTTCTATCTCTCAGTTTTAACAAACTACAGAATGTGCAATATTCAAAACGATACAAGGATAGGACTTTAAGCCGGATAAACAACCTGACACTATTTCATATAGATATATAAAGATGATATTTATTACTAATTGCGTTTTTAAGCCGTTAAATACTTATTAATCGTAAAAAACGGCTCTTTACTAAGTAGTAGAGAGAGCCGTTTTTTATGAGTGTGAAAGCGTTATGTTTGTTTTTGTTAAATTTTTACGAATTGTCCTCAGTGTGATGCTAAGTGAAGGCGTATAACATCGCGTGCATTTATCGCCCGCAGGTCTAATAATTTTACGACCCCTGCCGTAAAGGAAAATTGCTATTTTTATTTCATAGGCACCCTTTTACAGCCGGAGGGTGCGTCCCTGAAACTTAAGTGAGAATACAAATAAAAGCCACACCGCATTTGAATTATTTCTCTATATTATATTGATTTATGACAATATATCTTTTTATATAAAAATGTCGTATCCCACCTGTGAGAATAACGAGCTATATGGAGGGCGATGCTCGGAGTCTCTTAGCACGAACGAATCAGGAATGAGGAGATCCGTAAAAAGAACTTAACTCACTGACGTAGTTTGACAGATTAGTAAGTTGAAGTGGCAGTGGAATTTATCACGTCGAACTAAAGGACGATGGAGTCGTAAGGTTCTGGAAGAGAGACCATGAACCGGCAATTGTAGCGTAGGACGTCCAACTCACGATGTCCAACGATCCACGTCCAACGATGATAAATAAATAATAATAATAAATTCCCACAACATCTCATACATTGATCTGACTCCGTGGTAAGTCGCTTAAAGCACTTGCGTAACGAATGCCAGACAACAGAGGAATCGCAAATATAGTACTTAAACACATATATTGAACACCCAGACATAAAACAAACACATATATCATCATATAAATATTTGCCCCGGGTGGGAATCGAACCCACTACCCCTGGCGCACAAGACAGGGTCACTAGCATCGGCGCCATCGGGCCCGGCGAACGATCTGACTAAAACCGCAGGATCGCGTTGGACGCAAGCAGCATACAACCCGTCCAACAGTTATTGACTTTCTATGGCTAACAGTAGTTTATCAATTGTTGTTTGTCCTACATGCGAATTAAATCCACGACCCTTGTGTTACAATATAGGATCACTACCATCTGCGCCATTGTGCCCATCAAAAAAATATATTGACCAAACCGTTTTTCCGATACAAAATGCATCGTTCAATTTAAGTTGACGCATCGCTTCAACTCACCGCGATCGTCTCTAGACGCCAGAGCGCCGAAACTTGAAAGTTAGTAATCAGATCACGCTCACGTGTAAGTGGTTCGGTGTTTTAGTATGATATATCAAAATGTATGAACATGAAAATCGTTAATCATATCAATCCACTGCTGGACATAGGTCTCCCCAAAATAGAGGCCGCCCATTTGCATATTGCCGAGCTGGGCAAACGCGGTGGCAATCGTACGAGCAGTTGCATTCGAGCTACACTGTTTCGGGTGGATATACTGCCATCTGTCAGTTTTGGTACCTCAGTCGACACCTGGCATAGGGGGAGGTACTTTTCTAATCTGCTGGTATCTCACGGCATGAATCAGAAATCTAGGTTGAGCTATATATATACGAGTATATATATATATATATATATATATATATATA
>JACJUM010003223.1:1882583-1918469 GCA_020976665.1 Heortia vitessoides | reverse complement strand
TATAAATACACAATACTTCTACTATACTGAACCTACTCTATTACTACTGGCTTCGGACAAGACAGAGGAATAACAGATATAATACTTAACGTTTTTTTCACCCAGACGCAGAACAAATACTATATATTCATATTAATGTTTGTCTTGTGCGGGGAACGAACCCACGGGCCACAACGCATAAGATAGGGACACCACCGAATGCGTCATTGGTCTAACATCAATCTATTAAGATGATCATAAAACGAAGTTTGGAATGTATCCAACATTTCTAATCAAACGACTCTTCTCATTCTGTTGCGATGTCATCTGAATATACTCATATTGTCCTGTAGCGTTCGTGACCCTGGATATGATTGATATCCGCAGGGGAACAGAAATTGGTCGACCGTAGGTATATTTGTATATAATAATGTTTAACGTCCACATTCCAATAGCATTACTGAGACCTCCCAATGTATTAATAATTTAGTATTTATGATTTTATATTTGTAATACAGTGGATCCCCAGTAATCCGACGCCCTGTAATCCGACATGGTCTACAAGTATGATTTGTACTTCAGAGTACATATATGTACATATGTATCTATAATATGTATAAAGAAACTTATCATTGGATCTGTACTTTGTCGGATTACAAGGTACTCTTTTGTAAAAATATCTGGACTATAGGGGGTCTCAGGCGGTACTCTATAATCCGAAGAACTCGATAGTTCGACACTGCTCTGCAAAATGTTTGTCCGACTACCGGGGGTCCACTGTATATCTATGCGTTATCTATAATTCTTTACCAATATCGATGTTTTGCTCGATGGTTGACAGGTAGATTTTTTAAATGACTAAATCAGCAAACAAGCGTACGGTCCGCTTGATGATAAACGTGACAGCAATCAGATGATCGCGTCATCACAAAGATATCACTAGCGTATCGCCAACCTTGTGAACTGAAGATACCGTGTCACATTTACCCAGTGATTTCACTACCTATCACCCTTCAAACGGGAACACAGGAATGCGAACACTATTTAGTGGTAGAAATAGGTGAGAGTGTGGTACTAGAGTAATGAAGACGACCTTTGTAAGAGGTTTACCTTAAGTAATGCCTATTTACTAGGCATTGAGTCTACCAATTGCATATTGTATTATTGATGTGCAAAAAGTTTATAAATAAATAAAGGTCATCTGCATTTGTATCTCACTTTTACCTATTTCTACCGCCATATAGCTGATCGCATGCTGAGTTCCGGTTTGAAGGGTGAGAGACGCAGTGAAATTGCTGGGTATTGTGACATAATACCTTTAAGCTACAAGGTAGGCAACACGTTGATACGTTCGGTATTACGAGCGTCTATAAGCTGCTATGACGCTTACTATTACGCGGCCTCTGTTCTAGTTTTTCGACCTAGGTGAATAAAAAAGAATCTTAGTCATTCAATGACGTCTGTTGGCGCAAGTCCGATGGTAGTGATCTTGTGCGCCGTGGGTCGATCCCCACTCAGGACAAACGTTTACATAATAAACATTTATGTTGGTTCTGCGTTAGGGTGTTATAATATGTATTTGAGTATTATAGGTATCTGTGGTTTTGTTGTATGGTGTCCGTAGCACAAATGCTTTAAGCGACTTATCTCAGGGTCAGGTTAATGCTACTAGTATTAGACTTTTAAGAAATACGTCATTCTTAAAAACATCGAAGATAAAAACGTTAAATATATATAAACCGCGTTTTAAAGCCGTTAAAACGTAGCTTTACTAAGAGAACTAAACGCATTAATATTAGAAATCAAGCATACACTATTTTTTTTAATTCAAGTAATATTAAAAATAATTCATTGACTGAGTTAGTACAATACTTGCCGATGAAACAATATAATACAATCAAGCCGACATAACCATACATGATAGTGAAAAAGTATAGTATATGTCATTAACATGGCTATACCAAATTTAGATAGCATCTAGAAAACCATTTCATAACAATTAGGCAAATATCAACATTTTGCTAGCTGCAAAATGTTGATATTTGCAATAATATCAGTGCAGAGAACAGTAAATGTAATATAGTTTAGTATATAATATACCATTAGTGTTCACATCAACCGGATTATTACCAAAATCATAATCCAAACGTTATCTATACCACCATACTAAGTAATCTATCTTGTTTAAAAAGCCATTACCCTGAACAAACGAAGATACATTTCCTTGTCCAGCGTTGGCGGTATATTTTCTGTTAGCACTTAATTTTTATGCTTGTATCGTTTGGCTGTCATCCGTCATGTCATATACCGCCATCTGTCGGTTATGTTACCTTAGTCGCCTTTTACGACACCTGGTACAGATGGAGGTACTATTCTACTCTGCCGGTACCTCAAGGCAAATTAAATTACTGCCTATACACGCTTATATTATAGAATTTTGGTACACGTATTACTTTTATAGATAAATGATTTAATCTATTAAATTCGGAATAATCTACACAGATGTACAAGTCTAGTTTATCATTTACATATCAGTAGGACGTTCACTGCTAGATATAGGTCTTGTTAAGATGTTTTTAATAGGACGAGTTGCATGCTGTTTCTATCCACGGTCATTCGTATCTAGTCAGATCTTACAGTGATAATTCACCTAAAGGATGTCCCACGCTGAGTAGTCTATATAAAATTTAAAAAAGCAGCTGTTTTAGTAAGACTAGATAGAAGATTATATAAAAAACATATCTCTGTTTGTTTGGGTTAATCACTGAAAAGGTTATACCAATTTTGACTGGACTGTAAATGACAAATACCTGACGTTATAAAGTATAAATTTGGATACATTTATTTTAATTTAGGAACAAGTGTTACACACTAACATAACTACTTTCAAAGTATTATAGCAAATTTTCACGCGCGCAAAGTTGGACACATCATCCCATCATTGCAAGTAATAATCAACACATAAAATAGTACAAACCTAATTTAAACACTGATATAGGATTCTTCAATTTCATCGTCAGCTTTCCACGCACATATATCACACAAAACACACCTAATCACACACACTGTACCACTTGAGCCCACATTCACTTCGTGTGATCAGTTCACGACCAAACACTGCCCCATTAACCAGGAAATGAAATAAGCCACACTTGTCGCACAGCGACGACTGTGCAACGGTTTTCCAACTTTGCAATGTAACCGGAAAAACACGACATCGATGGCCCCTCAGAACGTTGGAGTTCCAATTAGTCACATCTCACGGAGATTATCGGCGGTGTCATGTTCACTTCAAAAACGTTTGTGAACGAGTACGGCTCCGAGTAACGAGATCCACCGCAGTATTTATAAACCTTATTGGATCCTCGTGGTCATCTTCCCTGTTCACCAAAAAAGTTGGTCAAGGACATCCAAATATACGCCAAATGCACCAGATCAATTATTCAATAAGTCAAGCCTTCGGACATGAATGAACTGCACTCAGAATGTTTAAGACTAACTTTCTTTACATCTATATATTGAACACTTATAAGTTTTCGCTGTAAATGGACATGACTGAAACAAACATTTCTCACTGTTCTTATACAACGTGTTTCCGAGTATTGACACAAAATAACACTATCGGTATAGAGCGGTATCAATGCTATCAGGAAATAAATAATCAGAATTCACGTGACTATTACATTTGTTTGATTTTATATCTTCATTTACTTGCATTACAAACAATTTGTTATCATTGAGGTAACTTCTTATCGTTGGGTATAAGCCAGAGGGCGTCCACAGCTGGACATAGGGCTTCCTCAAGATATTTCTAGAAGGACCATCCATCAACATTATCGTATCAGCCATGAGACGTCCACTGCTGGATATAAGTCTCTCCAAGTAATCTCCAATAGGACCGGTTGTATACGGCCTGTGTCCAGCGCGATCCTGCGGTTTTAGTCAGATCGTCTGTCCATCTTGCGGGTGGGCTAGGCACTTAGTACGCTGAATCGATGGCCGCTGGAGTCGTAAGGTTCTAGAATGGAGACAAGCGCAGCGAAGAAACTGAGGAACTGTATTATGATATAAATTTATTTTTGTTCGATGTACCACTCAAGGGGACTAATTATAAATAATATTCACACAAAATCTTCGTCAACTGACTTAGAGGCAAGTCGTTTAAAGCACTTGTGTTACGGACATCAGACAATAGAGTGATCTCAAATATAATACTAAAATACATATTTTTTACACCCAGACACGGGACACAAATATCTTCATTATATAAAAATTTACGACCCCTGGCGCATAAAATAGGATCACTACCATCTGCGCCATCGGGTATATATAGGAACACTAGAGGTAGAGAAAAAGCGTCTATAATGCATATTGCCAACTTAGTAAAAGACTACGGTCGCTCGGTGTTCGAAATTCGACCACGAAATTAAACTTTATTTCATTTTAGACGGGTTATTTCGGAACGGACGAATTCGATCCCCAACCAAGAAAAAAACTGATATGATAAATATTTGTGTTTTTGTACTATATATGAGATTCCTCTGTTATCTGATGTCTGTAACACAAGTGCTTTAAGCGACTTATCTCGGAGTTTGGTCTGCGTATGAGATGTTGCGTATAATTTTTTTTATTATTATTTCTCGTTATTCTAAATAGCTATAGAAAAATTAATTCAATAAGTCCTAAGAGAATATAATCACTAAAGGCTAAAAACAATAAATGTTGTTTATTATTCAAACAGTAGTGTAATGTTTAATTCAATAATTTAATTTGTTTCTAGTGGATTTTGAATGTAAAAATTAACTCTATGTACTTCCTTTTATTATTATTATTATTTTTTTATTATATGTTGTCAGCAAACAAGCACGCTCCGTCAATAATAAACGTGACTACAGCCTATAGACACTCATTTGTCATCACAAAGATATCACTAGCGAGTCGCTAACATTGCGGGCTGAAGATCATATCATATTCACCCAGTCATTTCACTGCCTCTCTCAAACTTCAAACGGGAACACAGCAATGCGAACACTGCTGTTTGCCGGTAGATATAGGCGAAAGTAAGGTACCAATATTGACGACCTTTGCAAGAGGTCTATCTTTAGTAAACTTCTTCTCCACATTTATGTTAACTGTATTAAATTGCACACTTTTGCATTGCACACACAAAACAAAGTCCTTTCCGCTGTCTGCCCCTATGATGCTTAGGTTTTTAAATCAAGGCAACGTATTCGAATGCTCATTAAAATAGACAGAGTGATTTAAGACGAAGGTTTATATGCATAACACATGCATAATATAATAGAGAAACAGATCATTTAAAAAGTTTCTAATATGATGTTGTAAATGAACATATTTTCTTTTTTGCTGGCTGAACCCGACGAGATAGATCAAAATAATGTACGACAGTATCATACACTATAAAAAGGTCTACAAATAAATCTGCGATGGCATACGACCATCTCTTAGCGATAACCCACAATAACCATTTATATCAAGTCTGGACGGATAAATAAAGTAAAAAAAAAACAAACACGGACATTTAAAAACATAGCGTTAGCATTGTATAAATTATTGCAGTCTAGATTTTCCTCGTATCACAGTAATCAGAGACAATCACTCCAACTGGACCTTCACCTTACAACTCGATGGACGGCGATCTATCAATAGCATCTAATTACGAATCACGTCAAAGGCCGTTACATCTCGTCTTGCCACTTTATTCGCTGACCAATTGTCGCAATATGCTGTACTTGTCTATTTAAGAATCATCGCTATGCATTTCAATGCTACGACAAAACTAGTGTATCTTGTGAAAACTACTAGCATCGCACCGCGGTTTCCCTCGCGTGGCTCTCTATACCGTGACAATAAATGAACAATAAAAGAAGAGTAGAGTAGTACCTCCCTATACCGGGTGTCGTAAGAGGCGACTGAGGTATCAGAACCAACCGATGGCGGTATATCCATTCGAAAGAGTGTAGTTCAAATGTACAGGGCGGGGATGGGCAGCAGAATCCCCATTGCGAATGCTACGCTCTGCGATTGCCAACACGCTTGCCCAGCCTGGCAATAATGGCCTATGTCCAGCAATGGACTTTCAATGGTTTCTATAAATTGTTCTGACTTGACTCGGGCGAAAACGCGGGACGTTGCTAGTCCAACATGAATATATCTCAGAAGTTTACTGCCACAGGAGTACAGTATATACAAAGATCGATATATAATATATCTTTGCCCCAACAACACAGCACACGCTGATTGCGTTACACAAATTGATCAGATCCCCCGACGTTCCCGATAATTTTATTATCGGGTGCCTCGATAGAATGTATCGGATATCTCCTCGCAGGAATATTACGGGCTTATTTGTGTAATGTACGTGATAGGGCTAGTACAGAGTAAAGCAATTACTAAACTGTGTTTGCTGTGAGTAGAAACGAATACTTTTCATTATCATCTTCACTTTCTGCTGTCTGTCTGTCTTTCATGTCTCTTCTATAAAACAGCGCAACGGATTTCGATGTGTTTTTGGAAAGGTATATATATATATATATATATATATATATATATATATATATACACGCATAATATAGTAGAAAAACACGGATTATTTTTAGAGATTTTTAATGTGATTTCGTAAAAAAATATATTTTTTGCGATTATATTGCAAATATTGGCTGAACCCGACGAGATCCCGAAAACCAAAGACCAAAATAATGAACTACAGTATTATACACCTTAAAAAGGTCTACAGTTAGCGTCTCCAGATAGTAAGTAATGCTCCTGTCTTGTGCGCCAAAGGTCTTGGGTTCGATCCCGAGAAATATTTATAAGATTATGTTTATGTTTGCTCTGTGTCTAGGTATTAAATGTATGTATTAGAGGAGTATATTTGTGATACCTCCATTTTCTGATGTCCGTAGCACAAGGGCTTTACGAGACTTGTCACGGAATCAGATAATTGCATACATTCCCACAACATTTCATAAGATGCTGTGGGAATTTATTAAAGTGAAGTCAAGGCAGGCAGGTTCGAATACCTATAATTTTTCGCTATAAATCGTTACGCTATAATTTTCAAAGTATATGTTTGAAACTTATAGCGTAACGATTTTTAGCGAAACAGCACTTGTTCATTAGTACTCTATAATTGTCGCCTTGTAAATATGCGTATCATAAAGAAGAGAAGACATTACTAAGAAACAGTCGTCGTTGGCAAACAAATAACAACAATTTGATACATTGTATTTTATAACTAAAATTTACTACGAACAGGTCTGAGGCTTTGAAAGTGTTTTTTTTTTTTATTAGACCAGGTCGTTTTATTAGCATTTGCGTGGGGAGGCTTGTGTCCAGCAGTGGACTTCCAATACCTGATATTATACACATTTACAAAAACATAATTTAAACATACATAAAAATAACATTTCAAAGTAACAAAATAGATTTAAACCACACACAACACACACAAACAATAACACGGATAACATGAAACTCATAGGGAAACTTTGAATTATCGTTTTTCGTAGACTATAAAACGAATTCAGCCGATATAAAGATTTTAATCGATTGCAAGAACTGTTTTCATAGTGAATCTCAACCAATATTTTGAAGATTAATACATATTTGTTCTATAACTTTTTGTTGACTGTACACTACGAAGAGCTGGAACTTTTGACAGAACAAATTAATTCCGTGAAAGAATTATGAATGAACTTACGAACTAGTTTGATTCCCACACGTAACACACAAACACACACAATTTTGTTAAGTTATACAAATGACTAGGTAACCCGACAGACGGTGTCATGTCTAACTATAAACTGAGGTATTAGCTCAATCTTTCAAGTTGGATGAAATTACACAGTAACCAAAAATTTTTCAATATAGGTCCAGTCGTTCAAAAGTTTATCCCGGACAAACACCGTGACACGAAATTTAAAAATATATATTATATAAATATTGTCTTTGGTTACCACGATACCACCATACCTCAATTCTCATCCCCTGTTGTAATTGTATCCCTCGAGGGTAAACAATCGAATATAATATGATAAAATAGAAATATCGAATCAACAGCCTAAAAATAGGTTTCAAGCTGGTAGGTTCAAAAATAACGTTACCTCTTAACAACTTTTCATCGCCTCTATCAACTCCTTACAACCTTTACAACCTTTCTCAGGCTCTACACTATTAGTGTACTAAATTTCATTTCAATTGGTTCAGTAGGTTTGTGGTGAAAACGGCACAGACAGACAGAGTTACTTTCGCATGTAAGACAATATCTAAGCAGTAAGGACTATTTTACGTTCTTACTTTAACTGTGTTAATATACAATGCGAGAGTGACTTCGCCTCACATGTTCCAACATTCAATATATACGTTTCTGCACTTACAGTTTGTAAAATCTAACCTTTTCAGCCTCCAATTTTATTGCTATGTCAATTATTGCTTAATTGGATGTTCATAAATAGTCGATAACTGTTATTGATATAATATTATAGTTTTTGCGCAATTTACGAACTAGGGAAGGAAAATAACGAGACTCGGAATATATTTTTGTCTATAAATAATAGATACCTACTATATTTTTGTCAGAAAGAGATCGCTCAGAGCGATAAGGCCGCCAATTGTACTATTTTAAACATTATGTTCAATGTATGTATGTGTACAATAAATACATATTATAATTATTGTTTATAAGAATATTTTGACGAGCCCGATGGCGCAGATTGTAGTAATCCTATTTATCCCCACCCAGGACAAATATTTATATGATATTATTTGTGATTATTCTGTGTATGGGCGTTAAAAATATGTTGTCAAGCATTATGTTTGATAATTATTTATGTTATATAAATATGTATAATTGTTCTGTGTCTCGGTGTTATTTATATGTATTTGAGTACCAAATTTGTGATTTCTCTGTTATCTGATATCTGTATCACAAGTACTTTAATGTTACTTATTCCAGAGTCTGATCAACGTATTACATGTTGCGTGAATTTATGTATTACTAACTGTGCCCGCGACTTCGTCCGCGTGGAATAGTTTTTTTGGGTACCATACCTCTTTACTTTAACTTATATAAACTTTGAATGTCATGTTTATTTATATTAAATGAATGGCCTGAAAAATAAGTTTTAAGTTTCTAGCTCTAAAAATAGCGACCATACAACTTTTCATCCCCCTTTTCAACTCCTTACAACCCTTATTTCGTATTAAAAATAATAGACTGCCCTTTCTCAGGGTCTAAAGATTGTCTGTGCCAAATTTCATCAAAATCGGTTGAGAGGTTTCAGCGGGAAAGCTGCCGACCGCCCCCGCCTCCTCCTCCCTGTTGCGATTAAGCTATTTCAGGTAGATGTGCCGCCATCTGTCGGTTTCGGCAACTCAGCCGCACTTTTGACACGTGGTACAAAGGAGGTACTATTCTACTCCGCCAGAACTTCACAGCCAACCGTCTATTGATTAGGAAATAATCCTCTATTGTCCGAGTGCCCCATATCTATTACATCGATAAAAAAAACGTGTCAGTATGGGAAATCTATTTAATATCTATTTATACCATACGATAAGATATGATTCGGTTATGATTTTGATATATAAACATAAAATAAGCTAGCTTATCTTATATAACATATCATATGGTAAACTATAAATGAGGTAGACCTTACACAAAGGTCGTCTGCATTGGTAGCTCACTCTCATCTATTTCTACCGCCGAATAGCGGTGTTCGCTGTGTTCCAGTTAGAAAGGTGAAAGAGTCAGTGAAATTACTGGGTAATGTGACATAGCATTTTCAAGTTACAAGGCGACGCGTTAGTGATATTCTTGTGGTATTACGAGCTACGTTCCGCGGTTGCCACCACGACTAGCGCGCCTAATTATGGGCAAATCCTCCCTTCCTTGGCGAGGCCTATGTCCAGCAGTAGACGTTTTACGGCTGCTATGATGGATTCTCATGGTACTACGAGCTTCTATAGGCTGCGGTGACGCTTACTATCACTCGAAATGTGTGCTCGTTTGTTGAAAATAATTACGCGAATAAAGAGTCCAGATATTAATATTACCATCTGTATCATTATACCAGCCGCAAGACGTCCACTGCTGGACAAAGGCCTCTACAAGCGATCTTCAATAGGACCGATCGGCCTGCGGCCTGCGTCTACCGCGATCCTGCGATTTTAATCAGATCGTCTGCCCACCTCGTGGTAGACGACCCACGCTGCGCTTGCCGGTACCATGTATAAATAATTAGCTCAATCTATTTGCTTTGCTAATTGTGATGCGTTCAGGGTAAACTAGTCCTGATTTATAAATAAAAGAAGTGATGGCACCTAACGTAATTGATACGTTTAGTTTCCAAGAGTTTTATCTTGTCAAGGCTGACAAATGTTTTACACACCTATTCGAGATTTCATTTAATCTAATGATGCACCCGATTGTGCAGATGATTGTTAACTAATCTTGCGCGTCAGGGGTCGTAGGTTCGATCCCCACCCATGGCAAACATTTATATGATGAAAATTTGTGTTTGTCTTAGGTCTGTGTGTTAGATGTGATTTGTTATAATAATAATATGTTTATTTAGCACACAAAAAGTAATAAAATAATCCAACAGCTGGGCAGGTGACCTGATTTTTACGATTATACTACTTTAACAGAATCAGGTTTCAAATTGTAGATGTCATTTCAATTTCAATCACCAATTTATTCAAATGACTCTTACAACTCTATAAGGTCGTCAGAGTCATCATAGAATTTTTATTATGATGATTTAAAAGCGAATTCAATCGTGGGCCGGAACGCAATCATATAAAATAAAATAAAAATGAATAAAAATTTGTGAATATGACATTCAAATTTTGACACATCTTTTACTAATCTTAAGAACGGTTGCCGAAACGCAACCGATTTTTCGACAAGACCAATTAAATAACCAGCGTTTTAAGTAAGAGTATTTTTATTATTAACTTAGAAACAAGCTAAGTGCGAACGAACTTACTCATAAACATGCTAAACATTTGCTTATTAATTATAATTAAAGATTAAGCTTTCATTAAGCTGATAGATATCATTGTTTACATGCGATATGACATTGTATGAATCATAATTGTTTTTCATACGTGGGGCAATCCACGGTGTGCTGCAGGCAAGACCAGTCTTTATATCTATAAAGTTTAGGTTGAATACCGGTAGATGGCTCTAGGCAATCCTTTATCGCAACCTTCAAGATTGAAGAAATGACCTTATATTCTACTAGAGTGTACACCACGCGTACTGTAAGCTTGACCATAGACTATAAACGCTCAGGTCATCGTATGGATTTCACAATCACGCCGCCATATTTGTTGTGACTCGCCTGAGGCCAGTTTGAAGATATAATAATATAATAATAATAACTTTATTCAAGAACAAAAGGACACTTAAACTAAAATACATTTTGATACTTAGGTACCTAAACTAGATATGTGTCTGCAGCCTGAGGGTGTTAAGTCACATCTGCGTAAACATATAATTAAAATTGAATTGTCTGTATGTACATTCAAGTTCACATCTTTTCGCTTAGCCATGTGTTACTGTTAGAGTAGAATAGTACCTTTCCTTTAACGGCCTTAACCCTTCGTAAGCGGCGATTAAGGTGCCAAAACTGACAGATGGCGTTCATCATTATCATACCAGCCATTGAAAGTCAACTGCTGGACATTGGCCTCCCCAAGCAAAAGGGGATTTGCCCATAATTGCCGCGCTGGGCAAGCGTGTTGGAAATCGCAGAGTGCGGCTTTCGCCGCGGGAATACTGCTGCCTACCCTCGCCCTGTGCACTGTTTGTTGTTTCGTATGGATATACCTGTCGGTTTTGATACCTCAGTCGCCTCTTAAAACACCTGGTACACAGGGAGGTACTACACTCTACTGTGTACTACCTGGTACACTACTCTACTCTGCCTGTACCTCACGGCACTGATGGCGGTATATCCATTCAAATCAGTGTAGCTGAAATGCAACAGGGCAAGAATGGGCAGCAGCATTCTAGTCGCAAAGCTACGCTCTGCGATTGTCACCACGCGTGCCACATCTATTGACGAATTCCCCCTTTCTTGGGGAGGCCAATGTCCAGCAGTGGACGTTTTACGGCTGCTATGATGATCTTTTCGCTAAATGCATACAAAGGTATAACGAGACTTTCACAGGCAGATATCTGATGTTAGAAGGAGTTACTTGGCTATTTCATTAGGCAACCGCGTGACCAAGCTAGATGCCAACTACTAATCACCTCCTTCTATGTAAGGCATCCATACAGACGACCACTATCAGAAGGAGAGCTAGTATGTTTGTACATATGTTACTTCTCAAAACGGGACAATTGCGCTCTCGGTGGGGACAGCTGTCCCGGCAAACTGAGAATAGGGACAATACAGCTCAGGGACGAAAGGAAACTTCACACTAGCCTCTCGACTAAAAGATTAAAATATATATATATATATATTTGGTTATATGTAGCATGTATACATTCATAGGGAATTATTTGAAAAATATTTATTTTCATATTCCAAAAAAAACACTTAAATTTTATTTATTATATCATACCATGACACCAAGATAAGTCAGTTATTGGCTGTAGAATAAGAAAAACGCATCTCATAAAACACTCCGACGGCAAATTCTACTTTTAATTGAATAAAACCTGTACAGTTATTAAGAGTTCGCAGGATCGTTCAAGTAGTTTATTATGAGAAATAACATACCTTTTTTTATTAGACCAGGTTGACAATGGCGCAGATGGTAGTGATCTTGTCCTGTGCGAAAGTCCTGGGTTCGATCCCCACCCAGGACGAGTTATTATCTCATACATTGAACTGTCCCCGTGACAAGTCGCTTAAAGCACTTGTGTTACGGTCATCAGACAACAGAGGAATCACGAATATACTTAAATATAGATATTCAATACCCAGACACAGAACAATCACAAATATCATTATATAAAAACTGGTCCTGGGTGGGGATCGAACCCCCGACCTTTGACGCACAAGATGGTACCACTAATACCTGCGTCATCGCGCCCGTCTAATACATGTAAGAAAATATTTTTATATATATATATATGATTAGCTGGATGAGTGGAGACTAAAACAGAAATCGTATAGGTACAATTAAAAAGAAGCCGTGAGGTACCGGCAAAGAAGAATAGTACCTCCCCGTTCCAGGTGACGTAAGAGACTAGGGCACCAGAACAGTCAGATGGCAGTATATCTGAAACAGAGCTGTTCAAATGTACAGGGCGGGGATGAGTAGCAGCATCACCGTCGCAAAAGATGCGCTCTGCGATTGCCAACACGTTTGCCCATTGTGGCATTTATAGAAAAGAATCCCCCTTTCTTGAGGAGGCCTAGGTCTAGCAGTGGACTTCTAAAGGCTGTTATGATGATCATACAATTTATACTAGCATAGATGTTCAGTCAGACAAACGTGTAAGCAGTGATTAGATCACTGTATACCTACAGTAAGATAATACATCTGAAGTAATTTACGATAATTGGCGTGACTCGGCCACTTGCGTCCGCCATGACATGAACACCATAAACTATTGCATATATTTCTAGAACACAAACAGCGCCCCGCGGCTTCACCCGCATAGTTCCCATTTCTGTGGGAATAAGAAATAATAGAATTACCCTAAGTCACTCCTCATAACATCAGCTATCTGCCAGTGAAACTCCTGTTAAAATTGATCCAGCCGTTTCAGAGATTAGCCGTAACAAACAAGCAAACATACATTTAAAAAATTGTTATCTTTATGCAAGTACCGTATATTCTGTTATATGCATTTAGTAGATAGATGTTAATTTGGAATTACAAACAGATACTTAAATTTTATTTATAATATAGAGCTATCGCAGAGCGCGGCTTTCGCAACTGGGACGCTGCTACCCATCCCCACTCTGTGTATATAAGCTGCACTTATAAGGGTTGCACATTAGTTCATTTTATAACGAAGGGGAATACTAAGAAATAATTTTGAAAATTCATCTCCTAAATCGGTAAAACAGGGTTGCTGAAGTATTCCATTGAAAGTCATGAAAGACGTAAAATATTTTTAATTAAACCTTAAAGAAACTTATGGACGTTTTTACCACGTTCAATTGTTTACCCTGGCGCAGTCAAATATCTTGATGTACAGGCCACATTCCCCCTTTTTAGTGGAGGCCTATGTCCAACAGTGGACGTGCAACGGCTGATATGATGACGGAATTGACTAGGTTAAATGTCACCCCCTTGCTTTAAAATGTATTGTTTATCTAGGACAAATAGTCAATTTAGCCAATTTTAAAGAGGTTTGTAAGGAAACATATCTCAGTGTTTCAATTCAGACACAGAACAAACACAAATATTCACTACATACATGTATGAATGGAGATCGAACCCACGACCCTTAACGCACAAAATAGGGACCACCAGCAAATAAGGCATCGTATCGAAAGATAAACAAACATGCAAACTATATCATGTATCCTTTATACTGAATTAAGCTTCAAATTTCTCATTTATTTTATATATAATCAACATATCAGCCATTGTACGTAAGCCACTGCTGGATATGGACACCTCAAAATAGCGGAAATTATGCACTTAGTTGCCGCGCTGGGCAAGCGTATTGACAACCGCTGGACGCTACTTACGCGACGAGCACCACTGTCACGATATACGCCATCCGGGTATACCGCCATATATATACCGCCATCTGTCGGTTCTGGTGCTTTAATCGCCTCTTACGACACCTGATACAGGGGAAGGTACTATTCTACTGTGGCGGTACCTCGTATTAATTAATTATCGTTCAGTGTTATATCATCAGAGCTGCCTAAAAATCACTCGCGTTGTCACATTCCTGCGCAAATTAGTAATCTCTACAAACAAGGGAAGCACGCAACGCGTTCAAGGTGAGTGATGCGCAGATGACATCACGCTTAGGTCATTGCTTGGGATATTGCGTCGAATAAAATATACCAACTTCATTATAATTTTGTTGGTTAACATTTGCCATATGATTGATTTGTTTTGAACTGGCGTTACAGAATTGTGGTTTACGGTCCATCAGTGGATCACGGTCCATCGTTGGATCACGGTCCATTATTAATCCACAGTGGCCTACAGTCCACCAGTGACGTCAATAAAATAATAATATTTCTATTCTAATAAGGAAGTGATAATCTATTCCATGCATACATATTTATAGATAATACAGACGACCCTGATGACCCAAGGGATCATAGAAGTGTTCTAACACACAGGTGAGCCTGAAGAATTTTAAAAGGCTCACCTTAAACTAGTCTGCCTGCACCAGACGAAAGTAAATACTAAATATACCGCAGGTTCATTACGCGACTCACCAGACAGGAACAGATTCTAAAGTCAATTTTCAAAGGTCCTACATACAATTACAGTTATGAATCTATGCAATCTTTATCTAGACATGTTTAAAACAATCGTCCACTCGTGCGAAGTCGGATCGACTCGCCAGTTTATTATAAAAAGCAAACCTAGTGCCAAATATATTACTCGCCGATCATCGTTAAGGTAAAAGTAGAGTCATCATGTATTACGACATCATATGATGTAATTAGTGGTTGAGTTTATCCTGTGCATGGTCTATGACATCAGACTTTTCAATACTTCTACGTAACACATTCTTCTAATAAATCTTTAACTCTTGTGTACATTTCTATATTTTTCACACGACATGGCAAAATGTTGGCTTGACTCCGAGATAAGTAACTTAAAGTATTTGTGTTACAGACATCAGGAGACAGAAGAATTACAAATATAATACTTAAAGATATATAAAAAACACTCAAACACAGAACAAATACATCATTCAATACATAAATATTTGCTTTAAATGGGAATAGAAACAGAACACCTCAACGCAAAAGGACAAGCGATTGTGACCACGTCTGCCCAGTGCTGGCAAGTATGGACAAAATTCTCCCTTTCTTGTGGGGAGGGGCCATGTCCAGTAGTCCAGACGTCTTACGGCTAAATTGATGATAATAATCCAGCGTTTTTAGATTGATCCGGTTCTTCCACACAAATCTCGTTCACTATTCAAAACAGAACTACATTTTGATGGCTTCACAATTTTTCACGTCGAGTCACATTCTAAAGCCGCGGAACGTAAGTAAGTTGAAATGAGGAACACAACAAAAAATTGGCCGACCACAGCCCGCCGTGTCGTTTACAAGCGACGCGCAGTCACGCACGTGGCAATTATTTGTTTTATGTATATACCTACAGATTTTATTACAGCACTCGATACAGCGGCGTCGATTAACAGAATGTTTACGAGCGGAGGATTCTTGACGAGGGGCCAATGAGTTGTTCGATCGATTCATTTGCCCATTGACAGTTTCATTTTTGTTCTACATTTATAGACTAAAAGGGTTAGAAACTTGAAAATTTTACATTGATAACGTTATCATCATCACACCAGCCATTTCAAATTAGTTAGGATTGCATATATAAACTAATTTATGCAATCCTAACACAAAATCACGCCGCGGGGTACCAGTAGACTAGAATAGTACCTCTCCTTTCTCCCCAGAGCGACTGAGGTACCAGAACCGATAGATGGCGTTATACCCATCCAAGACAATAGCTTAGTGCAACTGGTAGGGGTTGGACAGCAGCATTCTAGACGGGAAACTTACACACTGCGATTGCCAACGAGTCTGCCCAGCACGCAAATAAGAGCGAAGTTCCCCCTTTATAGGGAGGTCTATGTCCAGCAGTGGACGTGGTACGGCTGCAATGATAACGATAAGGAACACAAAATCTATATAAAAGAATCTTCAAAACGTATGTATAACTCCATAACTTTTACACCATCCTTATCCTATTATGAATGCGAAAGTTTATAAGTATGTATGTTTGTAACTCCATCACGTCGGACCACCTGAACAGATCTTAATGAAATTTGGCACCGGAATTGTTGATAGTCTGGAGTAACACATTTATATTTTTAAACCCGAACTCATGTTTCCAGATCTGGCTGTTTATTTTTCTATATGAGACCGGTACGACTTTTTGCTCAGTTTAGCTTACGGAATCAAGTTTCTATGGAAAAGGTATTTGCTCTAGGGTACCTAGATTCAAGCTAATAGGTCGTTTATAAGTAGTACCTGGTAGAACAGGTATTAAAGGAGAGCCAGGTCAGAAGTACAAAGAACAAACGAGCGAGATTGAAAGGACTTATGCAAGTAAATGAAGCGAGACAGACATGCCAAGATCGTAACATGTGAAGATCAATAGTCTCTGCCTACCTCGTATTAAGTTGTAGAACTTTCATAACTTTGCACCTCCTTTTCAACCAATAAAGGGATGATTTCTCAAAAAAAAATTATACTTGTTTCATGACTTTCAATGAAGAACCTTTATTTACACTAAATTTAATTTAAATAACTTCAAAAACAGCAAAGTTTAATACAAATACGTTATAAAAGGAACCCCTGTGCAAAATTTTAAGGTTTCTAACCCTCATAGTTCAGGCCCTGCGTTGATATGTCAGTCAACCAGCTTCTATATATATTATATAGATTGAGGCCTAATAACTACAGTATATAATTTTACTATGTACCCGGACGAAGACAGGGTGGCACACTAGTCGTTAATATCGCCTATCACATTCCTATTTAGAAATTGAGGAAAAACATAATAAAACAAGCGAGATGTTCGAGAATCACTATGATTGGAATTTAATGATAATAATAATAATAAGTTTATTCAACAACAAAAGGTAACTTAAATTAAAATACATTTTCATACTTAGGTACCTAAACTAGTGTAGCAATGATGTAGATATGTTAATATATTTGATTCACAGATTTCTTTGTTACCAGTATATTACTGTATGAAAAAGTATCACATCACCAGTATAATATTTAGACAAAGAACAAACACAAATAAATCATCATATAAATATTTGCTCTAGGTGGGGATCGAACCTTCGGCGAACAGCTCACTATCGCCTGCGGTATTAGGACTGACGAATACATCGTTTTTAAAAATAAATACGTATTTAATTCCTTCATTTCATTGGGTATTTAAATACTTATATACATAAAAGGAAAGTCTGAATAACGCAGACTATAGTGCAAGGGTTAAATACATATCCTTGTGATGATTACGATCGTCTACAGCCTGCAGTGACGCTTACTATCACGATGACTGTATGAGCGTGTTTGTCGAACTTTTTTGTTATGATGTCAGCAAACAAGCACACGGGCTTGATGGTAAACACGACCGCAGCGTATAGACACTAGAGTCATCACAGAGGTATCGCTAGCGTGTCGTCAACCTTGTGAACTGAAGATACAATGTCCCATTTACCCAATAACTTCACTGCCTCTCTCACCTTAAAACTGGAACACAGCAATGCGAACGCTACTACTTGGCGGTAGTAATCAAGAGTGAGGTATCAATGCAGATAACCTTGTAAGAGGTTTGCCTCTAGTAAACCTGGTTTAATAAAAAAATGTGTTAACAACGAGCCCATCGCCTACCCAAGAGCCTTCAAATTATAAGGACTTGTTCCTTATAATTTGAATCATTATGATCATATACTCCGATCTGTCCTTACATAACTCAGATGAAATAATATGTTGATATTCAGCTTGTCTGAGTTGCGTAGGTCGTGTTGTAACGCATAATTAATTATTTAATTTAGGTTTTAGAGTAGACAGACAGACTTGTATATATTGACATTTAAAATTATGCTTGTACAAACCAGCTAGCGTATTCAACATGCCAGCCATTGAAAATCCACTGCTGGACATAGGCCTCCCATAAAAAAGGCGCCAAGCAATTACAGAGCGCAGCTTACACGACGACGGAATGCTGCTGCCCATCTCCGCCTTGTGCTTTTGAGCTGCAATATTTTGGATGGGTATGCCGCCATCTGTCGGTTCTGGTACCTTAGTCGCCTCTTACGACACCAGGTACAGTGGGAGGTACTATTCTACTCTGCCGGTACCTCACGCCACAAAGTGTAGCCGTAATCTTGTAAAAATATCTTAGAATCGGAGATCAAAAGCTTCATCCGCAAGACGAAGCCAGGCGTTGCCAATTTTACATCGAAATTAAATGTCCCGTACGGCTCAGACGGTTGACACGCTCAAAAGCGAAATTCGTGACTCTATTTCTTTATTGAGAAAATATACAGCTCATTGACGGGCCCTGGCTTATGCGCCTAGGGTCGCGGGTTAGATCCTCACCCAGAACCAATTTTAAATAATAATAATAACTTTATTCAACAACAAAAGGAAACTTAAACTAAAATACATTTTGATACTTAAGTACCTAAACTAGGTCTAGCCTGTTCTTATAGGCACCTATGCTCTGTAGCGTGTGACGTGTGTGTATATGGTCTAATATAGTACAAGGTTTGTAAATACAACATATTATTTACGCATATATTACATAAATACATAGAATATGAAGCTATATTGTGTAAATACTATATATATAAACAATAATAGTAACAATAAATATAGTCCAGTCTAGCATAATATTGTTAGCGATTCCTCTGTCTTGTTGTAGTCCAATGCCAAAAGCCATTCCCTTGCTTTGCAAGTATATTTATTCATGTCATGAATATCTATTTCATGGTTAATTTTATTATAAATAAATGGTCCTATAAAATTTAGAAATCGCTGTGCGAACCGTGTACGACATGGCTGATGTATATTTTGGAAATCCGCATACCTTAGTCTACTATGAGTAAGTCTGGTTAACATAGTTTATGCTGTTTGAGAATAAGTTCTTGGTAGTAAAATTGTCTCACTGTTAAAACTTTGCTATGGATATAGAGTTTTGAGGTAGGGTATTTAAAGGGTAAAATGTACATAACTTTGAGCACAGATCTCTGAGCCCTTTCTAGTGGTAACATATTTGTATTAGTAGCACCTCCCCAAATAGTAATACAGTACGACGAGAGAGTCTGACATAGAGTTACGTATAATGTTTTTAAATTATTTTCTGTAGCAATATTTTTTAATTTTCTAAAAACTGCAGTTAATTTCCGAATTCTTTGCGTTAAAATATTTATGTGAGGGTTAAAAGTCAATAAAGAATCCAATGTTATGCCAAGATATTCATGTGTTGAAACATTTTATAATTTCGGACAAACAAGTACCCTTCTTAAATTTACAATTTGCGACGTGAACGCGCGCAATCACTGCCGATATTTCAGAGAATGGTAAAGGAGTACTACCTGTCATTGTAGTTGTTGCTTGCATATTATATATCGTTTTATATTCTTCTCTTTATTTTAATATTATTATTATTTTTTATGTTTTTCCTGTGTGTGTGTGTGTGTGAGTGAGTCTGTGAGTAAGTGTGTGTGAGTGTGTGTGTGTGTGTGATGTGTGTGTGTGTGGTGTTGGTGTGTATGTGTGTGATGTGTGTGTGGTGTTGGTGTGTGTGTATGCGATAAGGCCGCCTATTGTACTGTACTGTTGTATGTTCTTCTATGTTATTTGAACGTGTTTCTTATGGTATGTACAATAAAAAATATTATTATTATTATTTAAAGTTAGTAGGCTTTCATTCAATTTTTGTTGTATGTCAGTAAAGCCAGTTTGGGCATTTGCAGTGACATCTTCCCAGTCACTACCACTAAACACTAGAGCAGTATCATCAGGAAATGCAATTATTCTACCAATTTTCAGGGTAGTATGAATTATAGGTAGGGTAGATTTTATTATGGGAATAGTATTTTGTGATCGTAATTGTTCCTTTATTTTACCTGCCAGTGTCTTTCCTACTTCACTGAAGTACTTGTTTATGTCATCTATAGATTTCTTTGGGTCATTATTAAGTTTCAAGAGGTCAGTGCAACTTTGTTCTGCTGTTATGTAACGTGATATTTTGTTTATGACTTCCCAAGCTTTTTGACACTAGTAGAGCTAGCCAATTCAAGTTGTGCTTTTTCATAACAAATGTTTGCTTTTTTTATGATGTTAGTAAGATAATTTCGGTATCTATTGTAAGATATTTTAAAAATTTCATTGTCTGGTGATTTCTTTAATTTTGAAAGTAGTTTATCTTTGTGTTTTACACATCTTAACAAACCATTTGTTATCCATGGTTTACATGGAGTTTTGCGTTTAGAATAAGTTTTATATTCTGTATTTTGTGCTATTATATTGCTTATTATAGTGATTAAATTGTTGATAGCCTGTTCAGGATCATTCATTTCGAAGATTGATAACCAATTTACTTCCTTTACATCACATGTTATTTGGCTGTAATTGATGTTTAGGACTGTAACGGGTTGGTTTATTTGTTTAGGTTTTTTATTTATGGCAAGTAAAACTGGGAAATGATCTGTAATACTACTTTGTATCACATATGTGTTAAAGGGGTGGGTTGTTTTAACTATTGTGTGGTCCAAGCAACAACTAATACACGTTAGCAAGTGATGTGTGGGAGTAAGACCAAATTTTGCTAATAGGTTCAGATATTCTAATGCTTGTTTATTGATAGAATTAGGGTTAATGTTAATGTTTATAACTCCAATTAAAATTATATTGGAATATCTATGTAGAGTATGCAGAAGTGCCTCTAAAATATTTTTTTTGTAGTGTTTCTTTCCAGGTGTTCAATTCTCTCATTTAAGGAAGCTATTTCTATTTTTAGTTCCTAGTTGTCATGTTTAAGGTTTTCAATGGTGGTGTCTAAGTCTTGAAGCTGTTCACACAAAAAGTTCATAGATTTTTCTATTTCTTGATTTGTTTGTCGGATATCTTGATTCTGGCTCTTCACTTCCTTTATATGTTCCTCAAGTCTATCCAATCGTTGTTGTTGTACTTGCAGGAGGCTAGTGATTATTGTACTTATTACCATTTTGAATTTATCAAACTCGTTCAAATCATCCGCCGAGAAACTAGTTTGCATTTTGGAGTCTGTCATATACAATGCTTTTTTGGAGTTTTTTGAGCGTTGCATAACTAGTTCGGAACCTACGGTCGATAGTTGTGTAGCACAAAACCGTTGCCGCAGTCACTGTCCGTAGCGTTTGCGTAGCACTAAGACAGATGAATGAATATTTGTGTTTGTTTTTTGTCAGGTTGTTAAATATGTATTTAAGTATTTTGAAATTATTCTCTAGAGAGACTTATATCGGAATCAGGTCTAAGAGATGTTGTATATAATTATAAAAGTTTATTGTCACAATCCAAAATACAGATCAATGTAGCCCCAGCATCCAAAATAGGATAACCTGTGTGTCAGTAGTTAGCTTCTTTCAAAATGCAACATTTTTTATTTGGGCTAAAGAACAATTTATCTCTGTAATATATTACACTAGTAAATAAACTAAAGAATTTGAAACAAAAAAATATAAATGAAAGTGAGAGTGTGTGTGTGTATGTGTTTTTGTATGCGCGCGCGTGTTGTGTGTTTGTAATTTCTGAGCATGCACGTACTATATAATATATGGAGTGATATGTAATTTATATTTAAGACGTAATTAAATTCTCTGTGCTTCCATAATTCAACTTTATGATCCATTCAAGAATTATGCATTTAATTTTGTAATTACTATATTATTTACACATGTACTCTTTATTAAACTTATTAAATAGCGAAGATGCTTAGTTATAGGATTGCTTTTTGCAAATGCACTACTTATTTGAGGTATAAGTATTTATCTCTGTTGTGTCTAAGATTCGGTTTTTCTATTCGCAAGTTTAGTTTTATGACACTGTCTAATACATTTAAAAATGAATAAAATTTAATAATACTTAATAGTTAATCATTATTATACAAACCGTGTATAAGATATTGAATTGATAAATTTTATAGTCCGTGATATTGGCAGTACAGATATTGGAGTACAATAGTAAATACTATTCTACTTTGCCTTACCTAAAAGTATACCCATTCGAAACTACTTCGCTCAAATGCAAAGAGCATGGACCGTTTTCTCCCCGTTGCAAAGTAACACTCGACAATAACCACTACGGCCGACCAGCGTGGCAATTAAGGGCAGATACTCTCTGTTGCGTTGCAGGAAAATGAGAGCAGCCTGGTTGTTGTGAAGAAATGTATAATTTTTATTATTTGCTTGCAGCGCTCAGCGTAGCGCATAATAATCAATGTAAGTTACACATTATAATATCAGCTATCTGACAGCAAAAATATTATTAAAACCGGTGCATACTCTTCAGAGATTAGCCGGAAGAAACAGACAAAAAAATTAAATATTTTTGAAAGTACATATGCACACTATAAACTTTCACAATTAAAATAAAAAATAAAAAAGATGTTTCAATTGTATATGTATTTATATAGTTTAAGTATCACTGCTATATAACATATCACAGTATATCACCAAAATATCAGATCAACAAGCAAATATGTAGTATGTAATAAAATTAACTATTTACTAATTTTGTCAAAAACTATTTTAAGTGCGAATTCATCACAAAATAATAAAAACAGTGAGAAACATTAATGCCCCTATTCAAATTATTATCTGTGTATTAGCATTAAAATAGAGTCAATTTTCAAACATTATGCATGTCAAACAAATCATAAAACCATTGTTTTTGTATATGTATACTGAATTCTTAAGAATGTATTTAATTGTAATACATACTTACAAATAAAAGTATTTAACATTACAAATAAGCAAAAACTTGCTGCTTTAACAAATGCTGACATTTTGTCCTATTCATGGTGGTAATAGTAATGTTATAAAGCTGAAGAGTTCATTTAATTAAATATACTTATTTCTTTCAGTGTTAGATTGCCTATTCATCGAGGAAGGCTATAAGTTATAAACTATCACATTATGCAATAATGGATGAACCATTGGTAAATTGGTAAATTCATATACCGTATCGTAATTCTTGATCAATCAATATAACATATGTATAATAATAGACCTTCTAGACCTAGATAAGGATTAGATGTTTCCAATAAAATCAATTGTATGCCCATCCAAAGTAATATTTCTCTTGCTATGTATGTAAACTAAAAGCACCCCATGGTTTCACTTGTATAGTTCCAGTTCCAGTGAAAATAATAAATACAATTAATTATTTAAGTAAGTTTACTCATAACAAAAATATTTATCAGCAATTAAAGTACGATTAATTGTATTACAAAAAGGGATATTGGCAATAATCATTATTAGGAACTTATAACCCAAATACAACATTTTACTGAAGAACATTTCATATTGACTTTGCACCACCTTTTTAGACCCTTACAAGGTGAATTGCCATAAATACTTTCTTTCTAAGGGACTATGTTACTAAGGGTACTTGGTAAGTACTAAGGGTTCCTTGTAAGGGACCGCCTACAAGGAACATAGCTTTATTACATAGCTGCTTCCTTTTACCCTTTCATCTGTACATATTGTGGGAATAGCATTATTGGTCTATAAAAATGAACATATTTTGTCCTAAATTGGTAATGTATTGGAACAGTTTTTACACTGATGATTTTAATACATATTAGAATACTAACACCTATTAAAATTTTAAGTAATATACATATAAAAGTAAATTAAGGGTATGTCTATACAAAATATCATAATACATAGCAAAGAAATACTATAATTCACTAGAAGCTCATATCAATCCAATGCATGAATGATTACTGTAAATTTGATTTAAGTGTTTTTTGTGTCATCCACATTTTAATGATATTAAGACCTTTAAAAAATTTAAACATATATTCTATAGCATTTTACATAAACAGAAACTTCATATTTCTCTTGGTGGGATCTTGGTGGAGTGTGTGAAATGGATTAAGTTTTAAGTGAGCTTAAATGTCTTATATGTTTTATGGTCAATTGCTTGGATAGGTGAAGGTATATTTACTTATTTACCATTTATTTATAATTAGTGAATGCAGTATTGGCCTTTACATGTTTATTACAATAAGATTTTGATGGTTTAGTTTTTAATATAATAGTTTATTTATTTTCATTTAATATTAAACAAAAAATTTGCACATCACTAGCCCCTACACTAGCTGAAGTTTGATTGTAGTTTTCTGAATGTAATTTGTAAGTAAACCAGTAAGTAAAATAAATATATAGATACATCAGGATAGTCTGTATTATAAAGATAGATTTTATTATTTCTTACTTTGAAAGATTAATATTAAATAATAAAATAAATATAATAATAAATAATATTGCCAATTTTGAAAGAACTAATCATAAGCCTAATTGTAAAAACATGATTGACTTTTTTTATAAATTATACATAGCTTCTATGACATTCAATAAGCAATGATCTGTTGAGTATACAATTAAAAAGATAAACTAGAATAATGAATTATTTCAAATATATATTATGTTTAATAAACTGTGTATTTAAGGTATTTAAAATGTTATGATTATGAATAATTAACCAAATTAAAAAAATACTTATAATAATTAAAAAATACCCATAGTAAATATAATAAGATATTAAATATTTAAAATATTCAAAAATAAATCTTTAATTATTACTCTTATTGATGATTGTTTGCTTTCTCTACTGATGCCAATATAGCCTATCTATCAACAGACAGACACATTATTTTTAGACATTTAAAGATCAATTTAAAACATAATTTACTGTGTTAATGTTCAGAGTCTAAACTAAAGCCCTATCTCCTATATATTAGAGATCAAAGTTGAATAATGCCTTAATTGATTTATTTCAGTCACAAGTCTGTAGCCATCGCATCTATACATCAAAATATTTTCAATGCCAACCTGCCAAGGAAAAAATAGATAATATGGCTTCAGTAGCAACGGTCTTGTTGCAAATAGCCTTCGACATGGAAACCAGTTTTCTTTCACACAAGTCGCATTATGGACCAATTACACGCCGCTGTGTTGAAATAAACGTATAAACATCGCGATAATGAACAAAAATATGGGTGTACGCAAACTAATACACTGTGTAATCGGGGTTGATTTGTAACTGCTACGTAGCACTTTGGGACGCTGTGCGTGGAAAATACTACTGTTTAACAACAATAAAAGCTTTATACTTACGTAAGATACTCTAAATCACAGTTGGATCACAATCATCACAAACGAAATTGATTTAGGATATTGCACTGTCGTTTTTTAACGCGAGAGACGAACTGAATAAATTACACACAATTTTTTTTTATCACAACGTTACAATGATTGCGTGTTACAATTGTGTTAGGTTATTCATTTTAGAAATAATTGAGATAATTTAGAAAGAAACCCGCGAGAACGAAACACCATTTTGAAAGATTGAAGAAAAAATTGTCAAGGATTTTTCCCCTCTTGTCAGGGGCTTGCGTCATTGCGACAATTTGACTTTTTGTTTCGTAAATTTGTATTGACGTGACTGACAGCTGTTTTGCGCAGTGACAGTAAAACATTAAAGTTACCATGTAAAAATATTATCTTTACAAAAGACAATGGGTTTTCTTTCTATTTTAAAATATTTATATTCATAGGACATTTTATGGTGTGGATTTTAAAGGAATAATATCGCTATATTAAGTAGATAATACAATATGACACTTAAATATGTTACAGCTTAAGTTGGTAGATACTATAACTAAACTTCTAGCAAATGGGTAAAAAAATAATGCGAAAAACACTAATAAAAATATTTATTATCTATGTATAAACTTCTAGTTCATCGCCTGCATTAATATCAGTTATTCTTCTCCATGCTGCATATTCAGGTTTTAAACCATCACTCCCCAAATAATAAGGATACCCTTTACTTGTAGATAAGTAGAATATCCCGTGATTACTTTTATTAACTCTTAAACCCATGACGTTAGTTTCGAAAGGAGTTTTATCATAACATTTTGCGTCTCTGGCTTGCTGTATACTGTCACACTTCATAGCGATAAATTCCTTTGGATTTTTCATAGCTGATATCCACAAGGGCAGTATTCTAAAGTGGCTGCATGTAGACGTGCAAGGGTACATAGAAAGCTCAGAAGGTTGATATTCACCGCCGTTGACGAAAAAGTCAACATGTCCCATTTGTGTTGCCATACCGTAACCATCTATGTTCGTGTGAATTACCTCTACAAAATCGGCATCTGAGGCGTCTAGTCTGTCTTCTGGTCCGAGAGTTCTAAAGCATGGCCCAGAAGGTTCTAAGCTGGTTATCTTGGATATGTTTCTGCCGGTCAGCTGTTTGTAGTTCTTCGCTATGTAGCTTATTGTGTGTCCCCCAAGGCTGAAGCCAAGGAGTTCAAGTTTTGAAGGCTCGAGTCCTGATTGAGTGAGCTGGACCAGTACCTCAGCAACATGTTTACCTACTGGACGCATTAAGCGACTGGCTCTGTGGAAGAAATATGTTTAAATAGAAACAATTCACGGGTAATAATTTGCAAGTGTAGTTGTTTTTTAAATGTAAAGATTTGAAGGGACCTTAAACAAACTATTGCAGGCGGGGAAATACTGCATACGGTCCATGTAATGTGTCGTGCTGTGTCACATGAGTCACCGTTGTCTATGGACGCTCGCAAGCATCGCATCGCCAACCTTGAGACTTGAGGATAATAATATTATATCGTATTTCCGAGTTAATTATTTAGTATTTTTTACTACCTATTTTTCCTTGCAAAATAGAATATAACAATTTTTTTTCGGGCGAATCCTGTATTAATCACACGTCAATTCTAGCGCCACCAAAGAAAATATAACAATGTAAATACTGCTGTTTGTTTTGTGACAGGTGTTTTATAAAATGATATATATATATATATATATATGTGTATATATATATTAAATAATTCAATTATATATTATATATATATAATTGAATTATAATTATTGTAGTGAACAAAATTTGGATTTTCATATCCAATTTAGCGCGCAGTATTTTGAATAGTTTTCGTGTTATACAAAAAAATTAATGAATTTTCATGTAAAAAACTGTGTTGAATGTCCACATAGGCCTCTTCAAGAAAGGAAGATTTTTGGTCATGATTGCCGCGCTGGGCAAGCGTGTTGGCAATCGCAGAGTGCAGCTTTCGCGACGAGGATACTGATGCCCATCCCCCCTCTGTGCATTTGAGCTGTAATGCTTCGGATGGATATACCGCCATCTGTCAGTTTTAGCACCTTAGTCGCCTCTTACGGTACCTGTCAGTGCTTGTAAACAATATTTATATCAAATTATGATCCAAAATAGCTTTATAACGATATATATAACTCGAGACGTGACTACATTGACATACAATCATACATAAATCACGCCTGTCTCCAATCAGGGTAGGCCGGGACTATGGATCTCCAGTTGCTACGATCTTGGCATACTCTCGCGTTCCTTAATCGCATTAGTCCCTAATACACGCTCGTTTATTCTTGTTACTTCTTTGATACCTTTTCTATTTGATAAGATATGTTACATCGACATCTGTCATTTTAATCAAATTATATTTCAAGGAGTATAGATGTATACCTACTGAAAAAAGTAATAAGGTTTCCTATAACGCAATATCCTGTCACCGTATAGTCTCTCGTTAAACAAAAATTCACTGATTCATTTGTTCTGTTTATCGTTAATATTTGCTCTGTTGCCGCGAATGTTGGTTCTGACCAAACACAAGTTTCCTTTGACGCGCCGTGACGTAAATGCGTCAGTCGTCTGTGCCAAGACCTAGTTGTTAGCTCGGAATAAGCTTGGAAAAATTTTGGTCTAATTTATTTGTTCTTACATACCTCACTAGTTGGAGTGCGTCCAATATAGATTAATTGGTCAACATTTTAGAAAGAAAAAGTCGCTTTGTAATGCATATTTCTGTAGGTTGACTCGGTCTTGAAATTGAGACATCACGTTTCAATACTACTCAAATCTGTCAAAAGATAGCAATCGAAAGTAACTTTTAAATAAGACTTATTGAGTTCAATTGAATTCAATCAATTTCAGAGCAATATACATTGTTTAGAAAAAAACAAACAAAACATTACAATATGATAAGCACGAACTTACTTAATAAAGATACAATATTTTACACGGACATACGAAAAATAAAATTGTAATTATGTTATTAACAATGATAATTTAACAAAAATATCATTTAAAAAAAAAGAGTAAAATTTCAGAATATTTGTTAAAAATCAATGAAATTTTAAAAACAATTCAAAATAATTACGTGATATATTATTTCAAAAGCAATGCCGGCTCCCATCATTAAACTTGTCTACACTATAACAGAATTATTCCAATAAAAATGGTTTGAAATTATTTTTGAAGCCATTCTTGTATAAGTAGTCCTTCAGTTTGATTAATTCGATTGATCACAAAGTTCAAAATGGACTGTAAAATTTTGACAGATTTTTGTAGATTAAATAAAATATAGTTGCATATTCAAAGCATGCTGCTGCATACACAGAGCATGCTATTACATACTCATGTATGTAGTACGCAGAGAAGAAAAGTACCTCCATTTACCAGGTGTAGTAAGAGACTACTGAGGTACTTTTTCGCAATCGATATTAATCTGTAAAAGCGAGCGATTGAGTTCAAAATTGTTTGTACTAATTTGACAGATTTGGGTAGGTTGATCTGCTGATTACCAATACCGACAGATGGCGTTGTATCCATCCGAGAGAGTGTAGGTTAAATGCGCATCGCTGAGAAAGGCAGCAGCATGCTAGTTACGAAGATACGTGTTGTGATTGCCACCACGCTCACCCAATACGCAAACGCTTTCTTGGGGAAGCCAAATTTTCACCCTTGTATCTTGTTAATACGTAGAAAAACTAATAATGAAGTTGAAATCACAATGGACATGTTATACTTAGAAATGAAGACAGACAAGGTTAGTATGTTCTAGAATTAAAACTTGAAGATCTCTCTTACTAGGGTCTTACTAATAAATGATCATCATATCAGGCATTGGAAGTCCACAGCTGGATATTGGCCTCCTCAAAAAAGGGATTCACCCATAATTGCCGCGCTGGGCAAGGGTGTTGGCAATTTCAGAACGTAGCTTTTGCAACGGGGTAGCTGCTGCCTATCCCCGTTTGAGCTACATTGTTACGGATGGTCCCGGTACTTTAGCAGCCTATTATATTATTACCAGGCTCCCACGGCAATGTAAAAAAGCTAATAATCAATTTGTAATTCACAACAGACACTCAGAGCTAAAGACTGACAAAGTTGTAGAGTTTTAGAATCAAAACTTTAAGATCTCTTTTACTAGGGTCGTACTAATTAATGATAAAAATAAATATGTTTTACTGCACACCATGTATAAAAAAAATTTAATGTTTTTTCTAGTACACAAAGTGACAGATAAACCTAATTAAATATATCAATAGTTTGTAATGGATATTAAATTCAAATTTCACACTATCGAGTTTAAAATTGGTTATGAAATGTCGACAGATTTATGTGTTACATATTGTATTTTTATTGCTCAAAGTCAAGCCAGTTCGCCTCCAAGTAATATCACTACATAGTATAAAACAAATCTTCGTGCTGTCTGTCCATAGGTATGTTCAAATCTTGAAAGCTACATTTAATAGATAGAGTGGTTTAAGAGGAAGGTTTATATGTATAATACATAATATAGTATATAAACACTGATAATTTTAGAAGTTTTCTAATGTGATGTCGTAAATATACACATATATTTTTTACGATTACATTGCAAATGCTGGCTGAACCTGATGAGGCAGATCAAAATAATGTACCACAGTATTGTACACCATAAAAATTTCTGCAAAAAATTCCGCGGTGGTATATGACCATCTCTTACGGATAACCCACAATAACCATTTTTTATTCTCAATGCACTCGTTCGAAGTAGAGTCGGGTAGCTAGCAAATAATTTCATCTTGTATTTTTGTTATTTAATTATACATACAAAACAATTTATTTAAAAGAACTTGCAGTGCCCCTTGGATTCACTCACAGTTGGAATTTCTGGGAGAAAATATAACTTACTTGTTAGACGCCCCGGCTTTACTCCGGGTATTTAACAAAAACTATTACCTTTTAACACACACAACCTACTTCTTCTCATTGGGTTACTCAAACAGAGTAAAATATTATATGAAATTCGGATATTCTTGATTTAATGTAATTTTTGTTATTACTTTTTTAATATCATAGTTTTATATCTACTATAGAAACTTTCTAGCCCTATTTACTGGAATTCACCACGACAGGTAAATTCCAATAAACCATGAAACAGGTACACAGTAAAATAATGAATCTCGAGTTTCATCTAAATCAGTGCTAATTTATTTATTGACAGGCCGATGGTAGTGATCCTGTCTTGTGCGCCAAGGGTCGTGGGTTCAATCAGATATTTATATGATGATATTTATGTTTGTTCTGTGTCTGGGTGTTAAATGTATGTTTTTAAGTAGTAATTGTACTTTAATACCTCTAAGATATAAACTACTAAAATTGTTTAAAATCACGTTACCCTGACAGCTGTCATTCTAATCAAATTGTTTAAAGGACGAAAGTGATATAACTTGTTAAGGGGACTGTTGGACATAGACGTTCTCAAGATAGGGGGATTTCTGCCCATGATTACCGCGTGGCAGGCGTATAAGCTGCGCTGTTTCAAATGGATATACGGCTTCTGTCGCTTCTGGTACCTCAGTTGTCTCTTACGCTATTTGATACAGATAGAGGTACCGTTCGACTCCGCCGGTACCACGGATTAACCTTATACTTACAAGTAATAGTGAACGGTTGCGAATCTCTGATTGTCGACCAATATCACGTTGTAACCTCTAGCTTCGTACTCGTTCGCGAACATGGCGGAGATGGGGAAGTTTGTGCTGTCCAGGTAGCCAATTGCCAGGACTAGAGTTTTTCTGGAATTAAAAATAGAAACTAATTTAACATTCACATTTATTAAACTAGTGTCAACATCTAAGGCAGACAGACAGACAGCGTTACTTTCGCATTTGAAATATTAGTAAGGAGTATAAGGAAGTAAAAATTCTCAGTTTGGGTGGAATTCATACTGCCCCTTCCCGCGTAGACACGGAGATATAATAATTAAAAAAGGTTTTTTTTGTTAATAAAAAATATTAGGCATATTTTTATTCATATTTTCAATATTCAACATTTATATATACTTTTATACAAATCAATAGCCTAAATAATAAGTTTTAAGCTTCTAGCTTTAACAATAGCGATACTTCCATACAACTTTTCATCCCCCCTTTCGACCTCTTATAACTCTTATTTTGAATTAAAAAGTAGCCTATGTCCTGTCTATGGCTTTAGACTATGTGTGTACCAAATTTCATTTCAATCAGTTTAGTAGCTTAGGCGTGAATGTGTAACAAACAGACAGACAGAGTTACTTTCGGGTTTATAATATTACTAAGGATATCTTTCTATAGGTTTAGCCTATAAGGATAGCTGTTAGGTACGATACTTAAATAAATAAAATAATATATTTTATATATATATATATATTATGCATTGCACTGCCAGACACATTATATAGTGATAAATTATAGGGAAGGGTTGCTTGCAGGTTCGAGTGTCAGCCTGACAACTGAGACATTTTGAATTTTACTAAACTTCAAGTGAATTGTACCTTTTTAAATTAATGCGTGGGTCATTAGCGATGTTCTTCGCTGTCCAGTAGTTGTATCTTTTCCTGCTGCCCCCGCGGCCTTGCACCACGAACTTAAGGTGCTTCAACTGACTCTGCGGGATCACGGCCGGCTTCGTAGACCCGGGACCTGGAAGCAGTAGTAAATATTCTTGATCAACTTAATTTTTTCAAAGAGAGGAGGGTAAAAACTATATTTTGACTGCTTTATAAATTTGTTAAGTATTATTTTTTATTTACTTTGAGGTTTTATAGACTGAAAGGAAATTGAAGATATTAGAATGGAAAACTATACTTAATAAGCGAGACGCAATGCCTTAGGTATTGTACTCCATAATGTCATACAAGTGTAGTAATTATTACGAAATGGATGTGTTTGTTCAATTAGGATTCTGAAGCGATATGTATCGCCTTCTTATAGAACTTAATAAATACCATAGAACGTCGACTCCATACGTCACAGAACCTGAATTGCGGTTACAAAGTTTTTACAAAGCCAGTATAAGAACCCGTCCAACAACTGATGGGTGCAGATGGTTGTGATCCTCTCTTATGCGCCAAAGCTCGTGGGTTCGACGTCCAACCAAAACAAATATCTATGTTTGTTCTGAGTCTGGGTGTTAAATGTATGTATTTGAATATTATATATATATGACTCCTCTATATTCCGACGTTCGTAACACAAGTGTTTTAAGCGACTTATTTCAAAATCTGATCAATGTATGAGATGTTGTGTGAAATAAAAACTGTCTTTGGAGTCTGAAGGTGGTCGTGGGGTTCTGGAGTCCACCATGAGATAAGTCGCTTAATGCGTTTGTTTTATGGATATCACACATAAAATACTGTTTAAAATTCTATTCAACTCTTGACATAGATCTGCAGATTATGAAAATAGTTCCATGACCATGTAAATAAATAAATAAATATTTTTCCGTATGTGCCTTTATAATAAAATCATTTCAATTCTTCATGATAGGAATAGACTGTTCTGTAGGGAAAGTAATCAATATATATAATTTTGTATTACGGTAAAACAGGTAACAATACCAAGATTATTATAATTTTAAGGACAAGATAAAAAACAAAATAAAATAATAATTATGTATGTATTAAAAACATCTAAGTGTGTATGTGTAAATGCCAGTAACTTTACATATTTAATAGATTTTTACACTTCTTCCATTTTCGAATAAGTCTAATTCAATAAAGTGGCAGTGGTGAGTTTATGGTTTCTCTCGACGTAAGCTTTAAGATTACAAATACTGTCAATTTTTTGTAAATGATATCACTTTATAATTGATTTATATTTATATTTTTAATTAATACATATATTTGTTATTGTCTTGATGATGATTTTTTCAATATCAGATCTTGAATTGTATTGTGATTTGTATGCAAAGAACTTTGTATATCGCAAATAAATAATAAAAATTACTTTTACAAATATTTAACACTAGACACAGAATAAACAAACACATTAATTATATAAATATTTGTCCTGTGTGTGTCCTTTGCGTGCAAGATAGGATCACTACTAAATGCGCCATCGTGCCCGTCCATTTAAAAAGCGGAATTTTTAATTAATCACTTAGCATTAATTAGGCAACTAATGAAGGTTGTAATTGGTGATAAGATGTAGGCTGACCGATCTCACACATATAAATTTCACATGATTAAAACGAGATCTAATGGCGTAATATGAATAAAAGCTATAAATATGCGTGCAATAATTGATTTAAAATTAAATATTTGCCGTTTGTTAAGTAAGCGTATTAAAGTTATTAGGGTTGTACCATGCTATGTAAGTTATAATATCAAGAAAATACTGGGCTACTTAATACTATTGTAACTAGCCATGAGTTGCCGGTAAATTACATTGTAGTAGAATAGTACCTCCCTCTGTACAAAGTACCTCTGAGGTACCGGAACAGACGGATGGTGGTATATCTATCTGAAATAGCGCAGTTTAAATACTACAAGGTGAATTTGCAGCAGCATCCTCGACGCGAAGTTGCGCTCTGCGATTGCCACCACGCCTGCGCGGCAATTATGGGCAATAATCCACCTACCTTGGGAAGGCCTATGACCAACAGTGACCTTCTTTTGGCTGATATGATGATGATGAGGAATTTGACTAAATGTCGTTAAGTCACAAGGTTGGTAACGCGCTGGTGATATTACGAGCGTCTTTAGGCTGCGGTGACGATTGCTATCACGCGGACTGTGTGTTTGTTTGTCGACTTGGCCTAATTTTTTTATTGTAGGTACACTTACAGATTTCTGCCATACATGCCTAATATTCATAATTAAATAGGTGGTAACGTAAAATTCCCCCTTTCTTTGGGAGGTCTATGTTCAGCAGTGGACATCCAACAGCTGGTACTATGATAATGATGATGATGATAAATTGAGATATAAAAATATATGATATCTAGAGTATTAGATCAAACTCGTACACTCAGCAACAGATCAATCTACTCAAATATCTTAAAACTTCGCAATCGATATTAATCCATAACTGCGAGAAATGGAGTTCAAAATTCATTGTATATATTTGACATATTTGAGCAGCTCACCTGTTGGCCACCGTACACAGCAAGCAATAAATAATTAAAATCAGATCACCAGTTTAGAAGTTCATCCCGGACAAACACCGTGACACGTAATCTAAACTAATATTATAAAGCTGAGGTCTTTGTTAGTTTAAACGCGCTGATCGCAGGAACCGCAGGTCAAATTTGAAATTTTTTTTCAGTGTTAAACGGTCCATTTACCGAGAAAGGCTACTTACTATACCCCTCAAAGTCACTATTACCACATAAAAACTAGCAGTGCCCGCGACTTTATCCGCGCGGCAATTATGGGCAAAATTCCCCCTTTCTTGGGTAGATCTGTCCAGCTGTGTACTTTCAAATGGATGGAATGATGATTTTGATGATAGAATAAAATAAATTTTGGTGGCAAACCCTACTACTAGAAAGACTTCACTTCAAACAAGGTTACGTGTTCGCGAATTTAACTATATAAACACATATGCATGTTTTACATAATCTGCAACATACTTTACTTGTTCGATCGTGTAACGATTTGAATATATCGCCAGAAATAGTTTAACATTTGCAAATGATTAAGTATAGCTTGAATAATTCATTCATTCGTTCATTTTAAAGTATTTCCCATTAAATTGTGTTCTCAAGTTCATATATTAAGAAGTCCATTAGTTATGTCTTCAGAATTAGTTTCGCCTATATCCGTGTTAAAATTGTAAACGAAAAAGCATATCTGTATATA
>JACJUM010003223.1:1793095-1877583 GCA_020976665.1 Heortia vitessoides | reverse complement strand
AAACCTCTCGCTCAAATCCCGCGAGCTTGGCGGAGCTAACGCGCGGTTGCGGCCGCGGGGTACGCAGGACAACTACGGGCATCGGACCTCTCATCTATGAGAGGCCCCGCCCTCTTTTTTTCGGTGGCACTGGAATTGACGTCTGAGTAGTCCAACAATAGGTACGTCCGGAAAAAAAGATAAAAAAAGCGAAACCTCTATAATGTGGTGGGATTTTAAACTGCTTTTTATCTCTTGACGATTGCAATATTCTATGCAAACCATCATAACTACAAATAGTTGGAATTGGAATGGACGTGGGGTACCGGCAGAGTAGAATAGTACCTCCCCCTGTACCAGGTGTCGTAAGAGGCGACTAAGTAGTACTAGAATTGACAGGAGGCGGTATATCTATTCGAAACAGCGTAACTTAAATGCAACGGAGCGGGATTGGGCAGCAACATCCCCGCTGCAAAGCTACGCTCTGCGATTGCCACGACGCTTGCGCAGCGCGACAATTATGCCCCATTACAGATGCAGGCAACATGCCAAAATACAATAATTTATAGACACTCGACAGTTTTTTTTTATTATCCTCTTAATAGTGTTTGTTGAAATTGATCAATATACCTGCTCAAGTAAAGTTACTGTTAGATAATTAATTTAGCTACCCGCAAATATACAAGCCTTAGAGACTGACTTTCTCTTATACCGGGCAATGAAGCTAACATCCCCAGCCTTACGAGACATTATCGCAAGGATCGAGTTGTAGGATTATTTCTTCCCATCAACTGAACAAGGTTGTTAAGCTAGCTAGATCGGGTTATTGACTGCCGTCCAAGTCTCGGCGTTGTTTTTCATTTGGCACCACCCAAGGGACACGTCTAGGGTGGATCTTGACAAGGGAAGATGGTGACTCCTACGGACGTAAACTCCCTCAAAGAGCCGAAAGCTGTTACGTTACATCGTTACATATACATAAAACTTCTAAACTGCTCAATAGATTTTAATCACTATTGCTGGTTGGATTTTTATTCCGTTTTCATAGTCGCAATACTATTTTTATGTTAAAAATAATTATATAGTATTCACACAACATCTCATACATTGACCTGACGCCGTGATATTACGCTATAATACTTAAATACATATTTAACACCCAGACACAGAACGAACTTGACTTCAAAATAGTATTGCGAATATTTAAAAGAAATATGACCATCCTATTTCCTATGTTGGATAAAATTTTAGTCAGTAAGCAATAGTCGATTAGAATCTATTTAGCAATTTAGATGTTCCTCCTGGACAAACGGCGTGACACGAAATTGTTATGTATAAAGATGTAATGACGGGCCCGATGGCGCAGATGGTAGTGATCCTGTATTGTGCACCAGGGGTCGTGGGTTCGATTCCCATCCAGAGCAAATATTTATATGATGATATTTGTGTTTGCTCTGTGTATGGGTGTAAAATATATGTATTTAAGTAGTATATTTGTGATTCCTCTGTTGTCTGGCATTCGTAACACAAGTGCTTTAAGCGACTTACCACGGAGTCAGGTCAATGTATGAGATGTTGTGGGAATTATTATTATTATTATTAATGTAACAGCTTTCCACTCGCGAATCAGACCTCATTTACCCAGGATTAAAGGATAGGCTTATTACTTCAATCTCGGGAACCTTAAACAGTATCCAGTTTATCTTTTAAGCCATGAATTTATGACGAAGAGACAGACCTACTTTCGAATACATATGTTTTCGAATTAATATAGATAAATCAAATGAGAAAATTTTATGCCGGCTCTAGAATTTTGATATAAAACAAATAACAACAATCTGTTACAACACATCTCTTACATTGACCTGTCTGTTTCTGAGTTAAGTCACTTAAAGAACTTGGATTACGGAAATCAGACAGCAGAGGAATCAAAAATAGAACACTTAAATACATATTTTCAACATCCAGGCACAAGACTAACACAAATAGGATAACTTGGCGCATAAGATTTGATCGAATTCAGAGAATACACTAATAAATTTACTTTGCGAAACCTTTTCGCTCCAAATATGTCTATTATGTGATCGCTGTAATCTACTATAAGCTAGTTAGCTACACAACATTATTTCCATTTATCATCTTCTCAGAAATTCACTGCGAGACAGTAGGCTTTCCCAAGAAAAGATGAATTTTGCGAGGAAGAAGGTTTACCTAGCACCAATTGTCGTAAAGTGCGGAATTCCCGTCAGAAAGCAGCGCACTTGCCATAGGAATTATGCGTTTGAAGCCGCGCGTTGCCGTTTGTTATAAATAAACCAATTGGTGGTCTATCGCACAGAGCGATTTCTATCAATATTTGGATGGAATAGAGATACATAATATCATCTGTCATAATTTAAAAATTCCCACAATCAAAGGAGAAATTATGAAAGTGATGCCCATATACAAAAATCGACACCTAAACCATGTTAATAAACTTGCTGCAGATCTGATGAAAACGAAAACTACATTTTCATGATTTAAAAGAAAACCGTCTCTGGACTTATGTCCGTGACTCAAAAATGCATAGACATAAGACACCATAAGTGTTGATTCTGACCTACCCATTGAGTGGCGAGTCACTGCATTTGGACCACAAACAGCTACTGCTAATTAATAAAAATAATGCTGAATGTTGAAAATTACAGATTGCAATAAATAACCTCGAAAAAACATTCACGATGACTGTGATCGGTTAGTATTGTGTATACGAGAAAACTTTGGCAGATTATCAAGTCGTCAAATACAATGATTAATTATGATAAATGTCCAAGGTTTCGCGCCATTTTTGTTTTGACACAAGGCAGAAGCCATGGCTAAATTCTATGAAAGGTAACGTATCTATCTATAGACTAGTGTGTAACGTCATCATCATTATGTTAGCCACATAAAGTCACTGTTGGACGTACCCCTTCCCATGAAAGAAGGATTTATGCCTATAATTGCCGCGCTGGGCAGGCGTGGTGATTATAGGCATAAATGAAAGAAAATGAAGACAGTTGTTTAATAGACGATCCAATTTATTAAGGAGTTCTTGAGAGATATTAGTGCAGCACACGTCACCATAGTCAATTATGGGTAAAACCAAGGATTGAATAAGAAGGGTTTTGGTTTTAGTAGGAAGAAAATATTTTAATCGATAGAGAGCACGAAGCGTTCCAGTAACCTTACTGCTGATTTCATTAACATGTGTATCCCAGGTTAAGGAAGAGTCGATAAATAGGCCAAGATTCTTAACGCATGTGCTGTAGGGCAATTTATATGATAATTATTTGAGTTTGTTCTGAGTCTGGGTGTTGAATATATGTATTTAGGTATTCTATTTTTGTATTCTCTTTTGTCTGATGTCCGTAACACAAGTGCTTCAAGCGACTTGTCACGGGGTCAGGTCAATGTATGAGATGTTGTGGGAATTTATTGTTATTGTAACATTTGTGTTAAAAACAATGCTACATTCTTAAGATGGGTATTTACGGATCCTAGGTTAATTCTCGTTCTACGCGTCTTCAGGATAGTTAAAAGTAAATTGGCAGGTTCTAACAAGACAACAGAGTAATCACATATATTGTAATTAGATACATGTAAATAATACAGAATAAATATTCATTATATATTTGCTTTGGGTGGAGATCGAATTCACGACCTTTGGCACACAAGACATCATCACAAGCATCTGCGCCATCGGGCCCGTCATAATATATTGCTATTAAGTTGCCCGGTCGCGTGAGTTTAAATAATTTCTAGTCTTGACCAATTGCGTTTTGACTGCATTGTTTCAACATGCTAAGCACAAAATAATTTTGAAATTATATCAATTTGTAATCCCTACTAATATTATAAGTGCGAAAGTAACTCTGTCTGTTACGCTTTCCCGCTTAAACCTCAAAACTAATTTTGATAAAATTGTGCACATACAGTCTTTGGACCATGAGAAAGGACATAGCTGTTTATTAATTCTAAATAAGGGTTGTGAGGGTTCGAAAGGGTGGATGAAAAGATATATGGAAGTATCGCTATTTTTGGATCTAGAAATATGTAACTTATTTTTCAAGCCAATGATTCGATATAAATAAACATGACAATCAAAGTTTATATAAGTTAAGGTAAAGAGGTATGGTACCCAAAAAAACTATTCTACGCGAACGAAGCGGGCACAGCTAGTCTTATTGTATGTCTGAATTACGGCAGTGTCTTAATGCGAAAGTTTCCGACTAATTTTGTGATATTAGCGATGACTTAGGGTTTGGAAACGTGGTCTATCTATGGTCCTTATTAAGAATCACATGGAAGGGATGTGATGAGATATGCTATATGTTCACTTTAAAGATAAAACAGACCAATGCAGGTATTATAGTTCCTATTGCTTTGATTTCAACATTAAGGGCGAATACATCACTCACCTTCGTTTTGCCGACGATATTGTGGTCATGGCAGAATCGATTGAAGATGATATAAACACGATGCTCGAAGACTTTAATCGAGTTTCTCAACAGGTGTGTCTCAGAATGAACATGGAGAATACTAAAATAATGTGTAATGACCATGTTGTGCCCACCCCAGTTTTAGTTGAGAGCTCGGTTCTTGAAGTTGTTGGCTCATATGTATACCTAGGACAAACAGTCCAATCTCAAGAACGAGGATAATCCATCAATCATCAATACCGCCAGAGTAGTACCTCCCTCTGTACCAGGTGTCGTAAGAGGCGACTAAGGTACCAGAACCGACAGATGGCGGTATAAACATCCGAGACAGTGTAGCTTAAATGCATAGGGTGTGAACATGCAGCAGCATCCCCGTCGCGAAAGTTGCGCTCTGCGATTGCCAACACGTTTGCTCAGCGCCGCAATTATTTTCCCCTTTTCTTGGGGAGACCTATCTCCAGCGGTGGACTTTCAATGGTTGGTACCTCAGTCGCCTCTTGCGATACCTGGTACAGGGGTATGTAATATTTTACTCTGCCGGTACCACACGGCTTACAATAAATATATTAATCTTTGAAGTATCGGTTCAAATTAACCATTAAAACAGTTCTGGCAGTCGATCAAAACCTTAATCTTGGCTGAATTTGTTTTATCGTCTACAAAAAAAGGATAATTAAAAGTGTTTCTAATAGTTCAATGTTACCAGAATTTACTGTAGTAAGAATGACGGTATATATTGAAATCAAGAAATATCTAAGTGAAGGGTTAGGCTTAAAGTTTAGTTCAGATCTGAAGGTTTACGAAACTAAGAGGACACAAAACTAATTTGTCTCACTACATTCCACAAGAACTTTCTAGGAACTGCCAAGCGGATTGTTTCCAAACACCATTGTCACGTAACAAACGCAACGTTGCTAGGAAATTTGTGAATTATGACAACGCTAATAACGTTCATGTCACATTTTTACTAATTACATTAAAGTCGTCCACTGTAAGAAGTAGATTTTCTAAAGGAGAGGTCATTCGTCTGTCCACCTTGTGGAACGTCTTTCTATAAGGCTCATCATCATTATCAACATATCACATAACGTCACTGGGCGCAGCGCTTCTTAAGAAATAGGATTTTTTTGTGTATACTGGGCAACCGTGGTGGCAATCCCGAGCGCAGCTTTCGTGACAGGGATGCTGCTGCCCATCTCCGCCCTGTGCGTATTAGCTACATTGCAAGCGTAACTTCGCGACGAGAATGCTGCTGCCTGTCCATGCATTTGAGCTACACTGCTGCAAGAAGCTATAAGCACTTGTGTTACGGTTATCAGACAATAGAGGAATCACAAATACAACTTAAATACATATAAATAACACCGAGACACAGAACGAATTCAAAAGTTCATCATTTAAATATTTGCTATGGGTGGGGATCAAACACACGACCTTAAGCGCATAAGATAGGATCACAACCATCTACACCATCGGGCCCGTCTTCATTCCTCATTATTATTTATGTAAATCTTGTTCATTTATAAAATCATTTAATTCTTTAACGAAAAATATCGAAATGCAAATGTTTATATCAAACGTGCGATCCAGTATTTCACAACACTGATGTTTGCATGCATGCACGTTTCATTTTTATGCTGTTGACAATTGTGTGCGATTAAATCTTAACACAGGCGTAAACTTTAAAGGAAACGGATCAATAGGGTAGTTTCATCCATCACAATTCAATAAGAAATACGTGTATACTATTTTGTTATATAAATATGTGGTTTATTTATAATGTCAAAAATATTTTGTTATCTGTATGTCGCTTGACCGAAAACGCCGGCCGTCATACTTTTTTCGTGAATGACGTCAAATGAGTAGCATCAAACAAGTAATCTACAACAACAGCGAAAGTTTGATCTCTTCTATTCGAATTAATGGATAGTTATATTTTTGTACATTTAATACATTATTATTTACCATTCCCGATAGTTTTATCCAAACATTTCTCATATTAAGGTCGTTCGGTCTGATAACTACCTTTTCTGGAGTCTTCAATGTTATGTTGTTACAATTTGACACTATAAACGCTCATTATTAAGTTCAGAAATTGTTCATATTTTAATTATATATATTTAAATTATATTATAAAAAAATCTCAAAGGAAATCTATGCAATAACAATTAAGAGTCTACTGCCTCTCTAATCGCAAACCCTGTGCATTTAAGCTACACTTTTTCGGATGGATATACCGCCGCCTGTCGATTCTAGTACCTTAGTCACCTCTTACGACACCTGGTACAGAAAGAGGTACCATTGTATTCTGCCGGTATCCCATGGCTAAACAAGAAATTAACACTTAATGAAATTAAAGTTTGTAAACATTTTCTTCTAAACGTGTCAAAAGTTCACGGCTAGCTGTTTTTAATGTTGTGTTGGTTCCAACACTGACATTTGGTAGTGTATGTTGGCAGAAGAAGCTCGCAAGTAAAATAAACGCTGTTGAAATGAGAGCACTTCAAAGTATGTATGGTGTGAGTTTGAGAGATAGATTAAAGAATACTGTGACAAGAGATCAATGTTGTGTAAAAGATGATGTTGTGACAGCAATAGAGAAAGGAATGTTGAGATGAAAGTAGAACGACTGCACAAATATATAGAATGGAAATGAAAAGACATACCTTATCCAGGTAGAAGAGGTATTAAAGAAGGGCTAAGAATAAACGAGCGTGTATGAAAGGACTAATGAGAGTAAGGGAAGCGAGAGAGGCATGCCAAGATCGTAGCAAGTGGAGATCCATAGTCTCTGTCTACTCCGATGGGACACAGGCGTGATGTATGTATGAGGAAAGAAATAACAAAAGTTTATTAATTATATAGCACCACTAGTAGAAGTAATATTTTTCTGCTGAACTTTTGATGATCAAGTCTGTTTTACTCTTTCGGATTTTCACTTCACACACTTCTCACAGAGCCCTACAAAGCCTGGGGAATTACCAGTGGCCTAGGTAAATAATACTAGCTACAACTACATAATTCGCTTCGTCCTGTAACCAACTAATTATGTAACTTCCATGCTTGTCTGTCTGTTCGCAAATAATAGTAACTCGGCCAATAATGTGTACCCAGGACGGGTCAAGCGTGAACCGCCTATGATTTTGTAATGTTCGTGTCCGGGTGCACTCATGCGGATGTGATATTAAGTTTGGACTTTTGTAAGATGTCGTTTGGTAAAGGATTTCTCAATGCCTTCAGCTCGGTGTCCATATCCAGCCATCTTCATAGCAATGGCACTTAAATTAATAAAATTAGTAATAATAATCATCATATTTATAGTACCAGCGGAGATAGCCATTAGGTACCGACGGAGTAGAATAAGACCTCCCTCTGTAACGGGTACTGTAAGAGGCGTCTAAGGAACCGGAACATCTCATACATTGACCTGACTCCGAGATAAGTCGCTTATTATGATGAGCAAATATAATTACTTTCACAAAACTATTTGTAACTATTCTACTCAGCCGGTACCTCACGGCTTAATAAACCCCAGCATTACTTGAGGTGAGGACTCACTTCTCAAAGTTGGCGACTCCTATGTATATACCTAGAACAAATAGTCCACTCAGTTAAGTCTAACTTCTAGAAAGAGGTCAATCGCAGGATCATCGAGTGAATCTAACTCGGCTGGACAGCGTCCGGAAAATTATGAAGCATCTTCTTGTCCGATATAACTCAGTGTCTCTAGTCGAACGTTTTCGACCAATGTGCGTTACCAGCGATGAAATATGGCATTGAAACGTGGTCTCTTACTGTTGTCGTCGGAAGTATCTATGCGTGAATCGAAGGACATATTGGTTGTGTTTGTAATTGACAAGACCCATTGTGTGAAAATCAACGAGATCCGCAAATTTATATGGAAAATATTGTTTCATTTTTATTACACCAGGTCAACAAACAAGCATACAGTAATTCAGATAGTAAGCGTTACCACAGCCTCTAGACACAGAGACTAGACACAGATCACAGAGATATCACTAGCGCTTTGCAAACCTTGTAAATTGAAGATATCAATGTCACCAATAATTTCACTCTATCCTGCGAATACTGCTAATTGGCGGCAATCTCTCACCTATTTGAGAGTGAGTTTTATCTATTATTTTTATGCAGGTAAGAAGTGTATTAGTTACAGACCCAATAATTTATTCTATTGAAATAAGTTATTAGAAAAATATCAATCGCAAGACTAATTTATTTTTTGTTTATAATGGCGGACATTAAATACGCGAAGATAATCCCGCCGAGTATTTGCTAACCACAGATAAACAAGATCGTTTTATAGTCATCAATCATATTTGCGATGAGGCAACGGTATCATTACTTTAATGTCTTGATTTCAAGACTTTTGAACATTCGAGAATAATCGACAATGGACTGCAAGTGACAATGGTGGACAAATTACTATTTGTTCAATTTAGGAGCTAATCTATATAAAATCTCGTTTTGTTTATTCAGACAATGGCTTTTTATTATTGGCTGGAAACCTGGCCCTGCTTAGTTGACAAATATCATCATATTTTACTTTGAATAATCTCATATGTATGAAATATTATCGTGTGAAAATGTATAAAAAAACCTTATATATACATATAATTATTGTTTGTTATCGCATTAAAAATTAACCTTGAACTTAAACAGAAACTCAAAATATCCAAACTTTTTAAAATATAAAAAAATTTAAACAGTTTTCAATAGTTTTCAAACTAACATAATTTCAATTATTTGGCGTCTAAACGCGGCTTGTGTTTTAAATCTAGTATTACAAAGTAGTGTTATTTAAAAAAGTATACAATGCTTGTCAACATCCCGCATTGCCGTCGTTTGACACGATATAACAACATACATATACAATGTGTCACGCTTCGCTTAGTAGCATGAAAATAGAAAATAATTTAGAAGTGAGAAAGTTTTAGACTGATCTATTTCCCTGTTACTACATTATTATTTTATGTTACTTAATTGAAAAATCACTTATTGGATATATTTGTCTTCTGTAAAACATGTTCTTTATCTATAGTAATTTTTTAAATTATGCTCCTAAACGGTTTGAAGAGCAGTTTAATAAAGGCATCTTATAAAGGATATTGTATCCAGAGTAGATATGAACGTATATTTATTTTTCATATTGTATATTTTGAAATAAATTAGGTAGGTACATAAGTTAAATTTTATATTAAAAATTGATTACAATACAGTATACCATACAAGAAATAACATTAAAAAATACGTATAAGCTTAAAATTATGTTAGTACTAAAGAAGCAACTATAACTCCACATACATACTGACATAAGTCCACTGGGATATCCCTGCTCGCTCCTAGGATCAGCAGATTCACTCAAACACAAAATAATCATTGTACATAAAATTAAACACAGTTGCATTTGAACTAACATTTTCTAAATATTTGTACTATTATTTTTAATTCATTTATAATATATATTGAGGTAATAAGAATAAATCAGTATTAATAAGTATGGTTTGGAACATGAAAAAACGGAACAGGTAATTTAAAAATGAAACCTAATATGGCGAATATTCGCTGTCAAATATTGGCGCCAAAATGGCATGGCCGCCCGCTCAACAGATTATAAATGGTTCTGCTGAGTGCATTGACCATGCGCCATGCCCGTGGCTCACTGACTAATCCTAAGCAGATAGTAAAAGGCGAGGTTACTTTGGAATGGGTGTAACGAGGATACATTACAAAATGTGATGGTTTAAGAAGTTCCGTCCAATATGGTGTCGGTCGTCCTTTTACGAATTAATATGTTTTTGATTTACTAAAATCAATCTACATAAGTAATGTAGAGGAAAGGTTTTAATAATAATATAAAGAAAATGATTTTACAATTTAAATTGTTTTGCCATTAAAGTAGGAACCTACAAAACTTCAATAATCTTACTCAAGATGTTAAAAATAAAAAAAGGATGACCTGCCTGTCCCAGCTTTACATGGATAGACATTACCTTCTCTCAGTTATTGTCTTAAAATATTTGCGCTTCAATACATTCTCATATTATAAAACAAAGTCACTTTCCGCTACCTCGGTTCCTACGTATGCCTATCTTTAAAACTTCGCAACGGATTTTGATGAGATTTTTAAAAGAAAAAGTGACTCAAAAAGAAGTTTTCATATATAATAAATGCATAATATATCAGAAAAACTCTGATCATTTTATAAGTTTAAAAACGTGATGTCGAAAAATAAACATCTTTTACAAACTCGATTACTTTGCAAATACGGCGAGGTATATCAGAGTATTGGACTGCAGTAATGTGCACCATGAAAAGGTTTACAAAGAAGTATATACTCCCTAACTGTCCAGGCAAACCTTTGTTCTGCCAATTATTTTATATAGTATGACTAAAATGACTATTAAAAGCAGGGGTTGGTGATAGAAGAGTGCAAAATAGGGTTGTATGTATTTTTCAATTAAAAAATATTAACAAAAAACTGTGGGGTGAGTCACTTAAAGGTTTGAAAAATAGATAGAAGCCTATTCTCAGACTTACCGAAGATGCATAAAAATCATAAGAATCGGTCACTTTGTTTCGGAGGAGTATGGGATAGAACTTTGAGATACGAGAATTTTATATATTAGAAAAAGATTTTAATTGGGATAACGTACCATTTTTTATCCCGATTGCGACCGCGCAAAGCCGGGGCCAGTCGCTAGTTGATAATAAAAAAATGTTGCCAAGTATAGTTGTCGTTTGTTTGTTGGTCGTAAAAAAGTATCACTGATCAATTAATAATGAATTCACTAATGAGACGGTTGGGAAGCATTGGATTGTTTAACATACAATAAACAATGAGAACTCACATGGCGTTCGCTGTTAACAATCCATGTTGTTTTCGGGTTTCTCCTTTAAAGTAGTCGATAGGTTTTAATTGAATTTAAAATATTATTTTTACGACCTCAATTTTTTTTTGTTTGAAATTTTGGTTAATATTCGGACAACCGTTCCCAAGATTGACAAAATATATGTTTAGAGGTTGTTTAATAATTGGCGGGTCCGATGGCGCAGATGGTAGTAATCATCTTGTGCGTCAAAAGGTCGTGGGTTCGATCCCCACAATCTTTTATGTGGTGAATATTTGTGCTTGTTCTGTACCTCTTATTATATTTATATCTGTCTGTAATGAGCTATAAGTGACTTACCTCAGAGACTTATGTATGAGATATTGTGTAAATTTATTATTTATTAATGTTATTACAATTGTTGTAATTTTATAAAATAAATAAATAAATTTTAATTGGTAAATATATTGGTATCATAAATTAATTAAGTCACTTTCCCACTTACACTTACCTACATGCATGTCCATTCACACACTGGCATGCACAAGTACATGTTCATGAATGCATGCCTTAACCCTCATAGACGAACCTCGCACATCCATAAAGTCTTCTTAACTCTTGGACTCAAGGGCTGAGAGCCTGCTTATTTGTATCACGAGCTTAGTTCAAACACTAGTCTCTCACAAATGATACACGTTATTGTAACATAAGTGATGAAGAAATAAAGTGCTTATTCATTATATCAGCCACAGAAAATCCACTGCTGGATATTGGTCTCCCTAAAATAAAGGGGTTTTATTGTCTATGACATGTATTGTATGTCCATAATTGCCGCGTTGGGCAGGCATGGAGACGAGGATGTTACCGCCTAACCTTACCCACACTTTTAACTCAGGTAGACCTCATACAAAGATGGTCTGGATTTGATCTCACTCTGACCTATTTCTACAGTCAAATAATAGTGTTCGCATTCCTGGGTAATGTGACAATATTTTCAAGTCACACAGTTGGCGACGCAGTTGTGAAATCCTTGTTATATTTCAAACGTCTGTAGGCTGCAGTGACGTTTCCTATCTATATATAAGTGGGAGGTATGCTTGTTTGTTGACCTGGTGTAATGAAAAGAAAGAATTTAGGCTGCGCGGTTTCGGATGGATATACCGCCATCCGCTGATTTAAGTACTTTAGTCGCCACTAACAACTCCTGGTACAAAGGAGGGTACTACACAAGTGCTTTGAACGACTTATTTCGGAGTCAGGTGATGAGATGTTGTAAAAAAAGGAATGTACATGGATCGGTTCAGTAGTTTAGGAGTTTATCTCGAATATACAAGTAATTCTTATGCTTTTATAAATATTATGCAGCTTACTATAAGGCGGTTTAGTACCTTCTCTGTAACAGGTGTCGAAGGCGCGACTGAGGTACCGGAACTGACAGGTGGCGGTATATCCAACTGAAATAGTGTAGCAATAACCACCATGCCTGCTGTAACGTTGCGGTTTTTTACGTTACATTACATTATTTTAATATATTTGTATTATATTTTTATTATAATGTATTAATATTGATCCTTTTTAGTATAAACTTATTTAATATAATATGTAATAAAATTTTAGAATTACTCAATTTATCTCGTTCACAACGTACAATTCTTTCTCTCCATCTCTCACGCACGCAAAGCGCGCGCTTTTAGATATTTTCTCGCGCTTAAGAGCATCCCGTAACCATAGAGTGTGACCATCTATATTGTCATCTCCGCCATATTGGAAAATATAAATAATTTATAAAATACTTGTTATAATTTTTATTGTTTAATAATTTATTTAATCTATTTACTTATATTAAAAATAGTTTTATTTAATATGTAAAATGGTATATTTTTTTAAAGATTATTTGGATTTTAATTTATATATTTTGACAGACTTGGTTGATGGTAAAAGAGCTGAGGAGATTTGCGATGGTAACATCAAGCCATGAAATATATTTAGTTTGTCAAGTTTTCGAAGAAAACTATTGGACTTTATAAGTATTGGTGTATGCCATTTCGCGCAGAAAGGTTTTACACAGCACAGATTACAGAGAATACAGAAAAGCCACGTGCAAGTGATTTTTTTACTAATCCTTCATTAGTTTTTTGTCCCGTCAAAATTGTATCTAATACCTACGGATCTTTTACCCTCCCTCCTGGTGTGGAATGTGTTTCACAGTGACATTTAAAATGTAAACTAAACTAACGTTAACTAAACTTTTAACTTTAACTAAGCTAACGTTAAACACAGTGACACATTAAATTGGAATTAAACCTTAAAGAACTCTCGAGCATTAGAAAGAACGTTTAAGTTGAGTGTATTTTGTATTACTTCTTTTTTAGTTTAATTTTTTTATGTTCTGGTTTTTTCATTGTAATATGTTTTTATTTCTATAAGAGTATTGTGTTACTTTTAATTTTCTAGTTAAAATCTGTTTACGCTGCTCCTGTTAGTAGCCAAGGTGCATTGAGACACTGCCCCGTGCGGCTTTTATGAGAAAAATTATGACTTTCTTGGAAGCAATTTGTCCAGCAGTGGATGGTCGAAAGCTGCTATGACGATGGTACGCACGTTTAGCAGAACAGGATTCAAATATTCATGTGTCACAAAAGACATTTATGTGTTACATGAATAAATTTATATTTCATCGTAACAGCCATTGGAATCCACTGCTGGACATAGGCTTTTCAGGAGGTTTACTGATTCAGATGGATATACCGCCTTCTGACGGTTCTGGTACCTTAGTCGCCTCTTACGACACCTGGTACAGAGGGATGTACTATTTTGCCGGTACTGCTGCTGATTATTTAAACTGCCGGTATTTATATTTAAAAGTCAAATAAATGCCGGTATTCAAGAACTTGTATTTCAAGCGCTATTCTCTAGTCAATGTGAAGGTGGTGTTATGTAAACAAAACATAAATCACGATTATTATCTTTGAAAGTATTCTAGTGATTTTAAATCAAGGTTTACGACTTTTCGACATTGAAAATCTATCTAAATGTTACAATTTAAATTTGGGTATTATTGAAATAATAAACATAGAATTCGAATATTGTGAACAGAAAAATATAATCTGTGAGCAGAAATAACTAATTAATCAGTTGCTCATAGACAGCAAACAATTAAAAAATCAACTAACAATTTATCTCATTCTGGATGACTGTAATTATTTCTAAACATACAGCATTAAAAAAAAAATAATGCAAAAATATTAAGTATGTGCTGCATATAAAAATAGCAAAAGTTACGTGTCATGCACAAAATGGCAGCATTCCTTAGTGGATGTGTTTGTTTGAGTATGAATAATTTCCAAGAGGTAGACCTCTTGGAAAGGTCGTCTGCATTGGTACCTCACTCACCTATTTCTACTGCTTAATAGCAGTGTTTGCATTGCTGTGTTCTGACTTGAAGGGTAAAGGAAAGCAGTGAAATTACTGGGTAAATGTGACATAATAGTTCGCAGGGTTGGCGATACACTAATGATATTCTTATGATAACATTAGCGTCTATAGGTTGCGGTCACACTTACCATAAAGCGGACTGTATGTTTCATAATATAAAAAATATTGAAGTAATAAGGTGCCCTGAGGTACCGGCAGAATAGAATAGTACCTCATACTGCACCAGGTGTCGTAGGAGGTGATTAAGGTACCAGAACCGACAGAAGGCGGTATATCCATCTGAAACAGTGCAGCTCAAATGCAGAGGGTGGGGATGGATAACAGCACCCCTGTCGCAATAGCTGCTCTCTATGATTGCCAACACGCTTGCCCAGCGCGCAAAAAACCTCCTTTCTTTGAGACGCTTAAGTTAAGATGATGAAATTAATAAGAAATAGTTAAACTGTTCAAATATTCTTAGTTTTCGTTGTGGTCGCAGTTCTAGCCTAACTAAACCAGCCATTTCGTTTTAATGGACTCTACACATACTGTCTAGCGTACTTTGTCGATTTTTCAACAAAAGCGTAATCCAAATAGTTATGCCCACGTGTTTTAAATATGCATAATAATGAAATACACTGCTTATAGACATCTCTGCTGACTATCTAGCTGCTGACCGTGTTACTAATCAAGTAGTTATTTTGCGGTCTGAATGTTTATTATGCAAACACAAGTTAATGTAAGCTAACTATTTATGATTCAATTTTTGACCATTATCAAAATTGCATACTGTTTTTATTGCTAAAAAATCTTTGCATTTATTACATATTTTATAATTGCTAAACATTTAACTACTCCTAATTACATTTGATATTACAAAAAATTTGAATTTGTTATTTTGGAGATATATTTTTCCGTTAATGATTTATTAAACCAACTTCTTTTAAGAGGATCGGCAGCATATCATATTATCAGCAGTTTTAATGGAATAAAAAATAAATAATGATAACAGAATAATAAAAATAAAACATCTTATATGATTCTGACTGAGATAAATCCCTTAAAGTACTTGTGTTACGGACATCAGACAACAGAGGTATCACAGATATAATACTTACACATATTTAACATCCGGTGAACTAACACAAATTACTGTATATATATATATATAATTTATCAGTATTAAATTAATCAGTATATACTCTAAAATTTATCAGTATTATTCTACTATATTATGCATGTATGTATATACTATATATATAACAAAGTTGCTTTCTGTTGTCTATGTATGATTAAGATCTTTAAAATTACGAAACCAATTTTGATTAGGTTTTTTTAAATAGATACATGCATAATATAGTAGAATAATACTAATAAATTTTAGAGGTTTTCAATGCGATGTCGTAAATAAACACATTTTTTAATTAACATATTGTGGTATCGGACGAGTAGATGATTACCTGAGATGAGGCGAATAAGACCTACCTGACTAATACCAGAACTGAAAGATGGCAGTATATTTATCCGATACGAATGTGCAGGATGGGGATGGGCATCCCCGTCGCGAAAGCTGCGCTTTGCGATTCCCAACACGATTGTCCAGCAAGGCAATTATAGGCAACATACCCCGTTTCTTGAGGAGGCCTGTGTTTTAATGACTGGTATGATGATATTATCAAGTTTGGGGGGGGGGGGGGGGGTTAAAATGTCACGCTTTACCTTATCTATCAAAAAATCACGTCAATTAGTCGCTCCGTTTTACCGTGAAAGACAGACGAACAAACAGACACACACATAAACTTTCCCATTCATAATATGAGTATGTATTATGTTATTCCTCTGTCGTCTGATATTTATCACACAAATGTTTTATGTCAGAGTTAAAGAAAGAGCATTACAATATGTATTCAAGAGAGCCTTACGCATTTTCTTTAGTTCTTATATTCCCCACAAAAATTATCCCCTCTTTTCTCATTCACCTATATCATGTACATTCACATAATGTTTGTGAAATGTATAGTATATTAGTGTTGTTTATATACTCATATCTATTAGTATATACTTTATTTTTTTTATTATTTTGCACCGCCTTGGTCCCTTTTCTGCATTAGGTCTACCACATTTACATCAATTTATATATGCGCAAAAAGTTTTATAAAAATTATTAAAAAAATAACAATACGATTGTACACATCCTTGTTGAATGGAGTACGATCACCGTAACTGCATTCAGTGGTCCATTCCAAATTTCCACAACAAATGGCCAGCCATCCCCAAGAGATGTTAATTTAGATAGACCTATTTGAGACGAGTGACCGCAATCGCCTTGGCGTACCGTCACGAACTTAATGGCAAATTAAAATAAATGACAAATTTTAATATCAGGTCTTGTTTAGTTGTCCTTGTTTGATCCGATTGTGCAAACGAGGAGATAAGTGTAGATCTATCTTTAAGCATTTAACGTCAGCTTGCTTCGGAATGTGCGAGTTATTTGATATACTTTAACATTTTACTTTTATTAGTTGGCCAATGTATTTCGGAGGCAATGAAAGGGTGATGATCATTGACATCATTTTAGTAATAATAATAATAAATTCCCGCAACATCTCATACATTGACTTGACTCCATGGTAAGTCGCTTACAGCACTTGTGTTACAAATCTCAGATAACAGAGGAATCATAAATATACTACTTAAATACATATTTTAACACCCAGACACAGAACAAACAGAAATATCATCATTTAAATATTTGCTCTGGGTGGGAATCGAACCCACTACCTTCTGCGCCATTAGGCCTGTCGATTATCATCGTCATCATCATTATTATCATTATTATCATCGTCATAGCAGCCGCAGCAGATCTGCTGCTGGACTGGTATACCAAGAATAGATATCATGTAAATAAATCTAGCCTAACAATGTGTGTTACCAACAAGAAATTTTTTAATTTATTTTAACTAACATCTTAAAAGCTTACAGAAATTAGTCCAATGGGCTTAGAAGATTAAATTTGATAGAATTTTAAAACAATGTCAGGGTTTCTGTAGAAATTATCGCTACTAATATTATAAATGCGAAAGTAACTCTGTCTGTATGTCTTTTACGTTTTCCCGCTTAAACCTCTAAACCGATTTTGATGAAATTTGGCACAGATCTTTAGACCCTGAGAAACGACATAGGCTATTTTTTAATTCGAAAAAAGGGTTGTGAGGGGTCAAAGGGGGGATAAAAAGTTGTATGGAAGTATCGCTATTTTTGGAGCTAGAAACTTGAAACTTATTTCTCAAGCCATTGATTCGATATGAGGTATGGTACCCAAAAAAAAACACAGCTAGTAACATAAACAAATAAATTTACACAAATAAGTGATGTAAGTTGCTACTCAAGACACAAAGACAATAATAATTTATTTTATTAATTATTAACATAATTATACGGGTTATCCCAATTACACGATTATGAAAGTTGTATCAAAAATAAAATCTACATCGAGCTTTATTATTAATGATTTGACGTTGTCGACAAATACGTCAAAGTCCGGGTGATACATAAGGAGTGCGTTAAGTGCCTGCTGCATGCATTATAAAGGCAACATAATATAATAATAAATAATAATCAATAAATGTAAGAAATAAGTCCACCTGAAGTCATATGTCATTTAGAAATGACTGAAACTGATAACATAAATTGCCAAAATTGTCTGCAAATAAATCTATTTCATAGTGCTGAACAAGAATGTCGCCGGCAGCAGTTAGAGCCCTGTTCTTAGGCGCGTGCCTTTCGAGTTGCGCTACCAGCCCGCTCGAATTCTAAGATACTGAAATTGCATTACGAGTCAACTTAGTAACTTTACGAGGTATAGACAAGACAATGTCCAGAGACTTTGCACATTTGAATCAGGATTAAAGATATACAAAGTTACCGATATGTACTTGCTATCAGAGAAAACCCAATGTATGTCAAGCCTTTGCAAATTTGCATATTAGCAATATTGCTGTAAAAAATCAAGCAGGCGCTCTAACCTAAAACGAGAGATTTCGATGACAATAGGTTTTAATATGTTATATTGTTTTAATGAATTAACACTTTTTTTTACTCGGTATATATCTATAAAATGGAACCAATAGAGATAAATTTAATCTCTTATTAATCGTCGGAATTACTCTAAACTTATACAATAATATGAGGGCCCGCTCACAATGAAACATTTTATTTAAATTGTAAAAAAATAACATTAATTTATCAACGTACAATTTTCGCATTTTCTTAAGACTTACTTTGACTTAATATTTGTCAAAATTAAATATTAAAAAAAAATATATTTACTACTTTTTAGTTCCAAAACCATTTAGAAAAGAAAAAGAACATACATATAAGAAATAAATTCCTACAAAAAAGTCCACAAACGCAACGCTATTATTGATAATAATAAATAATACATTTATTCAACATCTTATACTTTGACCTGACTCCGTGTGATGTTGCTAAAAGCACTTACTTTACGGATTAGACAGCAGAGGAATCACAAATATAATCAATATTAAATCATAGCCGTAAAACGTCCACCGCTGGACAAAAGCCTTTCCAAGAAAGAGAATATTGTGTAGCTTTCCGACGGGAAGCTGCTGCCTATTTCTGCCCTATTATTGCATTTGAGATACACTGCTTCGAGCTGATATATCTGTCGCCATATACCGTATACCGCCATCTGTCGGTTCCAGTACCTCAGTCACCTCTTACGACACCTGTTACAGTGGGAGCATCTGGTACCTCAGCGGTATCAGTACTGAAAGTTGGCGGTATATCCACCCGAAACAGCTCCGCACAAATGCACATGGCAGGGATGGGCAGCAGCTTATATGTCGCGAAAGCTGCGTTCTGCAGCTGCCAACATGGTTGCCCAGCGCGGCAATTATGGGCAAAATTCCCACTACCATGGGGAGGCATGTGTCCGAATGTAACGATTAAACACAATAACTAATAAATTGATGTCAATATTTATTTTATTATTAGAAAGCTAAATCTTTACGAAATAAAATTGGATATACTCGTATTATATTGCCACATTTTCACGGAAAAGGACTTATGCCTATGAAACCGTAGAGCGCTGGTTTGAAATATTTATGTGACCTTAAATTGTTCCATCAAAATTTAATGCGACCACATTTTGGAGTTGCTCGTTTTATGAGCAGCGAAAATGTGTCAAAAAGGGCACGACTGGCTGTTCATAGAGATTGGTTCCAACACTGACATATGGTTGTGAATGTTAGGTATGGCAGAAGAAGCACGCGAGTAGATTAAATGCTGTTGAAATGAGAGCACTTCGGAATATGTTTGGTGTGAGATTAAGAGATGTATTAAATAATAGTGTGATAAAAGATTTATGTAGTGTAAAAGATGGTGTTTTGACAACAATATAGAAAGCAATATTAGGATGGTTTGGACACGTAGAAAAAATGGATGTAAGCAGAATGGCTACACAAATATATAGAGCGGAAGTAAATGAAACAGTTGACCTAGGTAGAAGAGGTATTAGAGAAGGGCCAGATTAGAAGTACCATAAATAAACGAACATGTATGAAAAGACAAATGCGAGTAAGGGAATCGAAAGAGGTATGCCAAGATGGTAACAAGTGGAGATCCATAGTCTCTGCCTATCGCGAATATATATACATCTGCCTCTGCCCCAGGCGTGATGCATGTGTGTGTTTCGTTCTAACAATTTTCTTGGTGTCTTTGATAAATGCCTAAAGGCTGGTGAGCAGTATTTCTCATATTCATTAAGTAATGTATTTTATTTTAATAATTAAATAGTTTCTATTACACTATGTACCTTATATCATGTTTAATTTTGATTGTTTATTCCTAAGCCATGCGGTACCGGCAAAGTAGAATAGTACCTCCTTACCAGTTCATGTCGCGAAAGCTGCGCTCTGTGATTGCCAACACGCTTGCCAATTATAGACAAAATCTCTTTTTCTCAGGCTTATGTCCAGCAGTGGACTTCCATTGGCTGAGATTAAGATAACGATTATTAAATATAAATTATGCTATTAGATATTGAAGATAAAGAGAATGGAGAATAGAGATGAATTGAATGGAGACCACGTATCGGCTATTGCAGCGTAGGGCGTCCACCCGCAAGATGGACAGTTGATCTGACTAAAACCGCAGGATAGACACAGGCCGCATACAACCGGTCCTATTGGAGATTACTTGGGGAGGCCTGTGTCCAGCAGTGGACTTCTTATGACTTATATGTTGATTAGCTAATCATGTTTACTTATATCAATTATAAAAAGGAATATTATCTATGACAAGCTATAAATAATGTGCTGGCATTCTACAAATATGTTTTTTTTTATCGGTAATATATGCTTATGTATATACCCTAGTAATATTTGTTAGATATATGTAAATGTAAATATGTAGATGTGTGTTGCTCATATGTTGCGTGCTGAATGTACACAGCAAACTTCATCGGTGCCAAACTTTCTTCTTTGTATAAATGGATTAATTAATAGTTGTGTTACGTTCTGATTTTAACCACGCATTATTTTTTTTTAACTAAAGTTTCAGCTGTCATGTTTTTGTTGTATTAATAACGATTCTGGCCCAGGGAATATTGATCCTATTCATTGTATATTCATAATTTAATATTAAATTGGCGGTTGTTCTTCTATTCAATAAATAAAAAAAAATATGAAATAATTTTCCAATTCGGTTAAGTACAATTCCAATTTATTTGTTACAATTGTACAAAAATACAAATATTGATTTTTGTGTGTGATTTAGGAATTTACAGTAAAACTAAATAGTTCCTTTTTCAAATATTAGTATAGATGTACATATTTGGTCCTTTGCTTTTATTTAAATTAGGTTAGGTAGGATAAAAGTTTTTAATAAAAATTACCCGCGTTTTAATACCGATAAACCCAATGTTTTTATCTTTAAACGAGTAGCATTAAATTAAATTAAACAGTGCGATAAAATCTTTATCGGTTGGTATATTTATTGTATTTTCCATAGTTTGATGTTCACCTTGGTCAAATATTGACAGTGTTCCTTCAATATTGCGTATGTAGCGTTAATAAATAAGCCCTAAATTTCTGTAATTTTATGGGGCTTTATTTAATCCAGTTACTTACGCGGTATTGAGTTATCAATACAGATATGCTTTAGAGCGCTTAGCATTTAGTTCTTTGCTTGTACACATAGATGTCACTAGTTTGTAATAGTGGCACAATTATTATTGCGGTAACAATGTTTTTCTGTAACGGTTTGAAGCCTTATGATTTTAAAATGATTAACAAATACAAAACGAGGTTTTCCAGTCTTAATTAATCTTTAATGTTTACTATGAAAATATATTGCGATAATTTGAGATTTTTACAAACTATTCTAACTCTCAATTTGGATCAAAATATACCTACACAATAAGGAAACCTTTATTAAAACAGTTCAGGAGTTAGGAATGTATGCTGGAAAAACACCATTGCACACATTTTTGTGTATATGTACGTGAGATAGACCGAGAAGGAGAAAGGTTTCAAGGGTGAGAGGCCTCTCTCACCCCAGAAATTCCTTAAATCTCAATAATATTACTGGGTAATCATGATCATATCAGCCATAAAAAGTCCATTGTTGTGCATAAACCTCCTCAAAATAGGAGGATATTTACCCATATATGCCGCGCTGGGCAGGCGTGGTGGCAATTGCAAAACTCAACTTTGCGACGATGATGCTGCTGCCCATCCCCACCCTCAAGTATTTGAGCTGTGCTGTTTTAGATGGATATACCGCCATTTGTCGGTCCGGTACCTTAGTTGCCTCTTACGACACTTGGTACAGAGTGAGGTACTTCTACTCCGCCGGTACTCTAAAGGCTGTATTATGCTTCGATTTTCAAAACAACGCAACGGATTTTGATGCGGTGTATTTAAGTAGATAGAGTAATTCAAGAAAAAGGTATATATGTATAAAAGTTGCAAAATATAGTAGAGAATCACTGATAATTTAGAGATAGAGATAGATTTTTAGTAATATACAAAAATAAACATATTTTTATTGCTATTACACTACAAATGCCGGCTAAACCCGACGAGATAAATCAAATAATCCAATGCACATTAAAAAGGTCTACAAAAATATCCTACGGATAACCCAGAATAACCATTTTTTCCCCATTGCACCCGAACGAAGCCGGGGAGGGTCGTTAAATTCGCAATAAAAATTCACAAACAACATCTCGTAGCATCATAGTATTCCCACTGGTAGGCTCAGTGGGGGGAACCTAAAACCGCAAGATGGGGCTGGACGCAGGCCGCTACAACTGGTCCTCTTAGAGATCACTAAAGAAGCCTTTACCCAACAATGGTCGCCCTATAACTGATATGCTGATGATAATGGAAATCTCATACATTAACCTGACTCGGTGATAAGTCACTAAAAGCACTTGTTAAACGGATATCAGATATATTTGCACACCTACACCCAGATTAATGACTAATAATTATCGTTTAAATGTTTGTCTTTGATGTGGATCAAACCCTCGACCCTTGACTCACGAGATAGGAACACAATCGATCGCGCTATCGGGCGCGTCAAATATTGAGTGCGCTTTTTTATGATGCGGTTTGGATAACATTTGGATAACCTTAATTTGGTTGAGGTTAATCCATAAAACTGGATTCAAGTCCCCATGAATAAAGGTCATACAAAATCATCAAATTTTTATCTATATTCTAATAAATGTTTTGTGTAAAAGTATAACAGTTTTAAATACGAGCTGTGGTTATCGGGATAAAATAATGAATCTAGTTAGTTATAAGGATTAAAAACAAATTGTAGGGCTGCCAACTTATTGGCCTAGTATCATGGGGTACTGGCAATATAAAATAATACCTCTATCTGTACCAGAGCCGTAAAAGGCTACTTAGTTCGAAATCATCATATCAACCATTGCAAATCCTGGTGGATGTAGGCCTCTCCAAGAAAGGAGGATTTTGCCCATAATTGCCGCGCTGGGCACGCGTGGTGCCAATCGGAAAGCGTAGCTTCGCGACGGGATTGCTGCTGCCCATCCATGCTCTGTTGTATTTGGACTACACTCTTTCTTGTGGATAAACCGCCATCTATGAGTTCCGGCGCTTTAGTCGCCATTTAAGACACTCGATACAGGGAGCTGTACTATTATTTTCTGACAGTCTCCCACGGCAAGCCCACGGCATATAAGAAAGGATCACCACCATCTGCGCCATCAGGCCAGTCAAACTGATATGGTGATTTATTTATTTATATATTATTGCTTAACCAGTATTGCAAGCACAGGTTGTAGCAAGATTGGAAAATGACTTTCCAATCAGTCAGATTACAAAATACAGATGCAACCCTACGCACAGCGAAACGTATAAATTAATTGACTCACCGTAATATATATGTTTGTATGTATATACATATTATATAACATATGTAACAAAATAATATTTGGATTAAGAGGTATATACACTATCACACCGGCCATTAGAAGTCCACATCTGGATATAGGCCAATCGATGAAAAAGCGATTATTGCTCATGATTGCCGCACTGGGCAAGCGTGTTGGTAATATAATCGTAGAGCGCAGCTTTGTTTGCCCATCCCCGCCCTGTGCATTTGAGGTGCACTGTTGAGGATGGATGGATAGTCGCCTCTTACGACACCTGATACAGGGAGAGGTACTATTCTTCTCTGCCGGTACCCACTAAATGCAAAAAAATTACATATATACATAAATATCCCGCCTATTTACCACAAAGGGTTAAATTGCTTCGATTACATACTTTCTTTACCGACTTATCATTTATTTATGTCTTAATATCTAAGTGATGATTGATTTTAGACCGAGCCAGACCTCGTTTAGCGTATGCCCCTTGGGGGCTTGGGATCTTCAAGTAAAACCTTTCCATTATCGCCATCATCATCATAGCTTTAAAACGTCTACTGCTGAACGTAGACCTCCCCAAGACAGGGAGGATTTCTTCGCAGAGGAGGACAGGAATGAATATTTACAACAAAAAATAAGCTAATTGAATTTTTTTTCATTTTATTTGTTTTTTTGTCTAAGGTATAATGCGACTGTCACTGGAAAGTTGCTGCACCTGCTTCGGAGCACCTGATGCTGTGCTATTAAATCACACACAGTCAATATGATCAAAAGAGATCAAGAGAGCGCGGGGGGGGGGGGGGGGGGGGGGGCGAAGCCGCTGATTAATGAGTCATCCTATGTGTGCGCATACCATTAAAATGGCGACTATTTTTTATCACGATTTAGATTACGAAACCTCTAGTATTAAAGAAATCATGACAGACATAGGCATCTCCGAGTGATTTCCAATACGAACGGTTGTTTGCGGCCTGCGCCCAGCGTGGTCCTGCGGTTTTAGTCAGATCGTCCATCTGGGTGGACGCCCCACGTTGCGCTTGTCGGTACCTCGTACCATTGTTCCTCGGTTCTGCGTGCTAAGTGTCCTTCCACTGTAACTTGCTTGGCTATGTCGGTAACTTTGGATCTTAAATGGATATTCTCATTTCTAAGCAAAGAGACTCCGAGCATTGCCGTATCCAGAGCTCGATGAGCTATTTTGAGTTGGATAAGTAAGCCAATAGTTAGAGACCACGTTTTGCTGCCATAAGTCATTGCTAGTAACTCACATTGGTCAAAGACTTTCGATTTCAGACATGAGGTGTATCGGATGGGGAGATGTCCCGCAGTTTTCCGAATGCTGCCCAACCGAGTTCGTTGGACTTACCTAATTAGACTATTTGTCCTAGGTATATATATGAGTCAACGACTTCAAGAAGCGAGCACTTAATTAAACTAGGGTGGGTGGCCATTACACAGTTTTCGTCGTTAACATGGCACGTTGATGGCAAATCCTGGCCATTCCAGGAGCTTGAAGGCGTTTTTCAATGTGGCATTAAACAGTTTCGGAGAAATGGCATCTCCCTGTCTAATTTGTATTTGCGTCTGAGTGCTATATATGTAAGTATTTTATTAGTAATCCCTCTTTTGTTTGATATCCGTAAAACTAGCTTTAAGCTACTTATCTTGGACTCAGGTCATCGTATGATGTGTTGTAAGTATTTATTTATATATGTATTATTGAAAACCAACTATACAAAGTAATATATATCTTCCATCATAATTCATCATTCCAAAAAAAGTCCTCCGTTGGAAATAAGCCTCCCCAAAATAGGGAGATTTTTGCCCATAATTGCCGCGCTGGGCAGGCGTGGTGGCAATCACATAGCGCAACTTCGTATCAAAGACGTTGCTGCTCATCCTCACCTTGTAGTATTTAAGCTGCATTCGGATGGATATACCGCCATCTATCGGTTCCGGTACCCAGTTGCCCCTTAAGACACCTGGTACAGAGGGTACAATTCTACTCTGCCGGTACCTCCCGGCTAATGTACCTTTACTAAAGGCTTTCACGTGCAGTGTGTAATGTCCTTTATGTGGATGTGATAGTATATATAAAATGGTACGCATCCAGTTTTAAGTCACAACAAGTGCTGGAAGTAAAATGGCGGTACCACTGGGGTCGCTCGCTTTATTACTAATCGTTGCCTCCGGGTCGGCTTACACATTACTAGGTAATCTGAACATTAATTTTATTTAACTTACATTGATTCTGATTTGTATCTGTCTGTATTATATGGTCCGAATGGCGCAGATGGTAGCAATCCTATCTTGTGCGCCAATGGTCGTGAGTTCTATCTCCACCCAAAGTAAATATTTATGTCTGTTCTGTGATGTAATTTATATATATCTAATTTATTTTTTATTTATTTATTTATTTAACTTTATTGCACAAAATGTTACAAAATGTACAAATTGGCGGACTTAATGCCAGATGGCATTATCTCCCAGTCAACCATTACACAAAACTGAAATAATTAATTCTTATATTTGTAATTTCTCCGTTGTTTAATATTCGTAACTTAAGTGCTTTAAGCTACTTATCTCGGAGTCAGGTCAATATGTGATGTCGAGGGCATTTTTATTTACTAACAGGACAAACATTCAAATAATTCATATTCGTGTTTGTTCAGTGCATAAGTGTTAAATATCTATTTAAGTATTATATTTGTTAACCCTTTGTTTGATGTCTGGAACACAAGTGATCTCAGTATATATGTAAGAAAACTCCTTAGATTTACGATCATTTTTCTTAAGCTTGTCTTTGTTTATTGAAAAAGCGACTAGATGTCACGACTGACGGTTGTGACATTTTATGGAAAAATATAATCATGATATGTTTCACATCAATAAGATTTATTTAAATTTAATTATAAAAAGTCCTGAAGTAAAGGCTTTACATGTTGTTTCTTTCATTATTACAGGTAAAGTAATATTTTGATGAATGAATGATTGTTTAAATGTAAAGAAAATACATTTTGTTAATATATCTTTTATTATTACAGAGAAACACAATTACGTCTTTATTTCATTTATCACAATTATTGGAATAATATCATAATATATATATATATATATATATATATATCTACATGATTGCCCGCGATTTCGTGCGCATAAAATAGTGACTGAGAGTATAGTAGCTTTCCTTGATAAATTAAGTATATAGTATATAGTTATAGTTAAAACTATAAAAGATTTTTTAAGTCAGACCGGAGAGGTCGTAAGATTAGCTCGTTCAAACAAACAAACAAAGTCTTCAGCTTTATAAATTTAGTATTGATGTTGTTTTAAATTTATTTATTATTAGCGACTAGCCCTGATTTGACTGTTTAACAGGAATATGTGTTGATTGGTTCGAGAGAAGTAAAAAAGAAACCAAGAAACGCCACGCACAGAATAATTAATTTTAAATTACACGTTTCACTATTTTTTTATTCATTCAAACTTTTTTCATTTCAATGATTCAAAAATAAGTTAAAAATATTTTTGTTTAAAAAATACTTTTATAGTGTAGTCGAGTTTATTGACGGTCGCGGGCATCGCTTGTGAAATAATAAAACATTAATTTGAATATTTTTTACGTTATTTTGAGGTGATCACAATGTAATGTATTGTTTGTTTTTTCCATATATTTGTTCTGAATAGAAATATTGTCCAAGAAAATGCGAAATGCTGCTCATCCCCGCTCTCTTTCATTTGAGCTTCACTGTTACGGATGGATATATGGTTCTGGTACCTTAGTCGCCGTCTATTCTACTCTGCCGGTACCTCACGGCAAATCATTTCACCTTGCCGTAAGGTACCGGCTCCGTACCGTAAGAGGCTACTGAGGTACTGGAAACGACGAATGGCGTTATATTCACCTGTAACAGTGGAGCTCAAATGACGAGAATGGTAGCAGCATCCCCGTCGTTAAAGCTGCGCTCTGCGATTGCCAACACGCTTGCCCAGTGCGGCAATATAGGCAAAAAACTTCCTGTCTTGAAGAGGTCTGTGTCCAGCAATTCTAATGGCTGATATGATGATAAAGAATATACTATTATTAACTAAATATAAATATATAAGACACAAGTGCTGTAAAATTAGTGTTCCTGAATCTCAGAGTCAGGTCAATGTATTTGTGTAATGATTACGTATAATTAGGTACCACATTAAAACTAATCTTTTAACGTTTTTAAAACGTTCTTAAAATAGATAAAATATGTCTTTTGATAGGTAACAGATACGCCAAATAAAAAAAATAAAAGTTAAATAAACCTCGTTTCAAAGCTTTTAAAAGTAGTTTTCTTATTAGAAGTGTCCGCGTTAAAGTTAGAAAATATTTAAATCACATTTCGTCATACCAGCCATACCAAGTTTGGGGCATATTAACCCAATTGCTGCTGCCCATCCTCACCTGTAGTATTTAAGTTGTGCTGTTCCGGATGGATATACCGCCATCTGTCGGTTCCGGCACCTTACTATTTACGGTAATCAATATTTTTTCTATCAAAATAATACTTTCACAGACAACGATGGTGAGGACCCAACGACAGGAATCATATGGCCTTCTAGCTACAACTTCGACGCTGAGGAACTTGACGTTGAAAATAACAGAGTGAAAACATACGAGGCTTGGTAAGTAATGTAAACAATATGAAAAAAAAATTCATGCATGCCGGTTTGAATGGCTAGAGAGGCAGTGAAATTACTATCTTTAAGTAACAAGTTGGCGACGCGTGTGTGAAATTACGAGCATCTATAGGCTGTTATGCGCCGATTGTTTGTCGACTTGGTTTAATAAAAAAGAGAGAATTGATTTTAATTTTTTTTTCTTTTTTTTTTAATTTAATATTAATAATTATGCATGATGTGATTGCCTGTAATTGTAAGAACAGTTAGTTGATGTCTTTTGAAAACACAATTATGTTTCATAATTTACTGTTACTTATGTTGGTAATCCAATATTAAATAAATAAATAAGGATTGCAATATCCTTATTTCCAAACACATAGTTTTTATTTAAGTACATAATTATCTTCATCTTTCAATTATGTCTGTATGAAATAGTTTTTTTAGGTACTATACCTCCTTACCTTAACCTATATAAACTTTTAAATGTCATGTTTATTTATATCGAATCAATGGCCTGAAAAATAAGTTTAAAGCTTAGCGATACTTCCATACAACTTTTCATCCCCCTTTTAGACTTAAAAATAGCCTATCCATTCTCAGGGTCTAAAGATTGTCTGTGCCAATTTTCATAAATCGGTTGAGAGGTTTAAGCGGGAACGCGTAACAGACAGACAGAGTTACTTTCGCATTTATAATATTAGTTAGGATTGCACCCGTGCAAAGCTTTCTACTCTAGAAATAAGTAATCAAATCATTCATTAATTCATTCATTCGTTCGTTCATTCATTCGTTCTTTCATTAATTCATGGCACTTATTTGTATCACAGGTACAGCAGCGAGTATAATAAGTCGCGCATAGATTACTTTGGTGGAGTTTACCGGCAGTATTACTATGGAGAAACTGACGATGATACAGGATACATGTTTACCGTAAGTATACTTCTGGTTTAAGCGGTAGGGTATAGTACTACCCCCCTCCATACCTACGTGTCGTAAGTGGCGATGATTTGATCCCATATTAAGTCGCAAGCACTTGTGTTAGTGTGAAATACTTAGATACACATATTTAACACCCAGACACAGGAAAAACACAAATATCGTTTAATACATATTTGTTCTGGATGGGGAACCCGTGACCCCTGAAGTAAAACATGATCACTACCATCTGCGCCGTCGGGCCCGTCATTATGTCCAGCAGTGGATGCTCTATGGCTGTTACAATGCTTGTGTATACGAGTATATTCGGGGTAGTGTATATACATCAATACCAGTAAAATAGTTGCAAATATGCTCGTCTTTGTCACCCTTCTACGAATAACTTCTCATACATTGACCTGACTCCTTGATGCTTAAATTAATTGGGCTACGGATATCACACAACAGAGGTTTACAAATACTTAATTACATATATTTACCACAACACAAATGTTCATTGTTTGATTGTTTATCGTGGGAGAGGGAGGTACTATTCTATTTTCCCGGTGTCAAAGCCAAATGATCATTATCAAAGCAGCCATAAAACGTCTACTGTTGGACATAGGCATCTTCAAAAAGGGGGATTTTGCCTCGCTGGACAACCATGTTGACAATCGCAGAGCGTAGCTTTCCCGACGGGAATGCTGCTGTCCATACCTACCCTGTGCATTTGAGCTACTATGATTAGGCTAAATATCTCCTCATTAGTCGGTTCCGGTACCTCAGTCGCCTCTAACGACACTTAGTACAAGGAGGTACTCCTACTCTGCCGATACCTCACGGTAGAGTCCAACAATAATAATAATTATTATTAATTTTTCGATTCATTTCTCTTCATACATATAACACGTTATTTCCAGATCAATTCTGTAGCTTCGAAGGAATTAGAAGTCGAAGAGGTTTGCAAACGGAAGAACGCTAAAGGCAGCCAGCAAGATTTTTTGTCTAAAGCCGAGAACTTTAAACGTGAAGGTATGTCACTCAGTTTAGATACTGGCATTTAATTTCCATGTGTCCAGTGACTGTGAATTTATTACGTAGGTATTTGTGGATACCGGTATAGTTGAAATCTACCGTGTTTCATGCATCATAAATATAGTCATGCATAATAAATTAATAAATTATTTGGAATAATTTTTCAAAACAATTTAATTCATTTCCAAGCAATTTCATCATGAGTATATTCTTGCAAAGAGTGTTATATATATACCTTAGCAATAAGTTTGTCTTTTACGCAATTCTTTATTCAAAGGCATATTTGTATTTCTACTTGGAGTTTTATTATAAAAACTAACACTGTTCCGCTTGACGCAATGACTTATTTTTTAATGTATGTCACTCTTTTTCGGAAAAAATTAGTTATATTTTTATAAATTTAATGATTGTGTGTGCAGTCATTATATAAATTTGTTTGAATTTTAATGTTTTAGGTGAAGAAATTATGAATAATATGAAAGTTCAAAAATGGACTTCGGAAAAAATGAATGAAGGAAAAAGCGTTCACTCAATTTACTACGTGCACAGATCTGAGAGTGGCTACGACGTGCCTGTGAAGTAAGTATCAAATTATTTATACATAAATTGGAGTGTCTGTTTGTAATATTAAAATAACTGCTTTTAACTAAATAAATGCATATAGATGTATACAAGGTACATATAATAAAAAATAATTGTTTTAATTTATTGTCTGTTTGTCTGTTTATTTGAGGTAATCTCTGAAACGGCTGGACCGATTTTGATCGGAAATTATTGACATTAAAATATTTATTGTGGGTATAAGAGATAAAATAAAAAAAATATTTTACAATTTTTTTAACAATAACTATTAAATTATTATTTTTAGTTATTTGTTGACATATCAATAATAATGGATATGTTAACAAAATAAGGTCTTAGAAACATCATTCATACGAACATTAATTATAAAAAACATATAAAATAAAACCATCATAAATATTAATTGGCCAAAACAAAATAAAAATAGTAACTAATAATAAACATACGACACTAATTAAATATTTACATGCCATTTATTATTTCCTGAAACTAAGTCAGAAAACTCGTAAATAAAAAGTGTTTATTTACAAAATCACATTGGAAAATTAAATTATTAGTGTTTCTCTACTATATTATTATTATTATTATTACTACCTTTTTAATCACTATCTATAAAAAAAACTGCATCAGCATCCGTTGCCGAGTTTTAAAGATCTAAACATACATAGGGGTCGGCAGACAGTGCAAAGAGACCTTGTTTTATACTATATATTGGTAAGATAAAATAAACAAGACAAGTACTTATATTAGTACGTATTTTATATAAGTACCTACCTATGTAATATCAATGGAAAGTTGAGAGAGGCGTCTTTTCTAATACAGGTTTCTTCAAACTCTAACTTCAAAAGAAGAGATCCTCACAGTATAAAAAATACTAGTTCGCAATAAAGATTTATTTGTATTTTGTAATTATTTTTTCAAGCCGTGAGGTACCTGCAGTGTAGAATAGTACCTCCACAGCACCAGTTGTTGTAAGAGGCTACTAAGGTACCAGAACCGACTGATGGCGGTATATCCATCCAGAACAGTGCAACTCAAATGTATAGGACGGGGATGGGCAGCAGCATCCCCGTCGCGAAAGCTGCGCTCTGCTATTGCCAGCACGGCAATTATGGACAAAAAATCTTTCTTGGAGAGGCCTATGTCCAGCAGTGGACTTCCAATGGCTGGTATGATAACCATGATTTTAATTACAGGCATATTACAAGGATTCATGATAACGAACAAGGGAATTTGATTTACTTCGTCATCGTCAATTACCACCGATTTAGTACATCCGTCCAAGACGCAGACGTGAGCTATGATAAAGGTAATTTATTTATTTTGTATATATATATATGCTTTTTTATATGGCTAAGTCGATGTGCAGGCATACATCTTAAATACATGTGTCATAGAGTATTATAATAAAAACTTGTTTTAAAAGAAGGTGTTTACATTTTCTTGTCATGCTAGACATGTCTCTAAATCTATCTATCTCATTAAACAGATTATTCGAACATTCTAGCCCTTCGATAAGAAGACCTTTATTATTTTAGATAAACATATTCTTGAGAAAAAATTTAAAAAAAATATCCGCCATCTTGGGTGTTCCGCCATGTTTGATTCAGAATGACGTCACAAACTTAGCCATGCAGTGTCATCCAAACAGAACGCGTACTCAAAATTTCAGCTCAAACTGTGAAAGAGATCTGTTTTAAGGGATGCAAGATTTCACCCGAACCAAGTAAAATAAAAGGTTGTAATAATAAATAAATGAGTAAATCCGATCTCACTATAATTACAGAGCCGTCGTGCGCAGACTATGGAGTATTTGGCAGAGACTTCAAGACTGACATCGACTACTTGAATCCATCTATCCCTGGACATCTGGATGTTGCGTTCCATGGGTATTAGAATTTACTAGTTTTTATATCTGAATATGATCTAGCAGACAAGTGCTATTACAAAGGTTAACTTTAGCTAGCGTTGTCTTATTTATTTCTTTTGTAAAAATGACAACTATTTTTTATTTCATTTTGTAATTTAATAAAGCTCGTATTCCTAATTTAAAATAAGTTAATCTGAAAATATATAAATACACAACAGAAGGAAGATTTGGCTTGTGCGGTATTGTTAGATAAGCGATGTAAGAACTACTTTTTAACGGCTTCTAAACGCGGATTATTTTTAATAATTACCCTTTACTGTTTGACGTTTCGTTGACCTTCCGGCAAAAAGTAATTTTATGTCGTTGCCGCGAGATGGCGTTTTATTATGAGTAGTGAACAGGTAAATGGTAGAAGATTGAGATAATCATAATATGCAAGCGAAAAGACAATAAACTATTAATAACTATACACAATCATCATTTTATAATAAATATCATATTGTTACTTCACAGGTACAAACTACACCACAACAAAGTGTACAGTCAGAGGGAACACGAAGTGAGGAAAACCATATTCCATAAGAACTGGAAGTAAGTGTTTCATATTTTGTCGTTTGTACATATTAACATTTTTGATGCAGCGGCGATTGTACTAAACAGTATCTTTACATCCTGCTTATTGTTATGTCTTATCATCACCATCAAAATCATCACAGCAGCCGTAAAACATCCACTGCTGGATGTCCAACGGCCTATGTAGGCCTTCCCGTAAAGACCACATTACTTCGGATAGATATACGGTTATCTGCCGGTTCTTATACTTCACCCGGTTTTTACGACACGTGGTACAGGGGGAGGTACTATTTTAGTCAGCCGGTACCTCACTGAGAACCTCATTTTTAATAAAAATAATTTCACTTAAACCCCCAGACTGGTGGAAGATCACAATCGCAAGAATCTTGGCTTCAAACTGGAGACCAACGAATTCGCAGACTGGACTAACGAAGAGTACGGCATGCTGACAGGAACTAAGCCGTCTGATAAAGAAGCGGAAGGCCCCATCCCGTTCCCTCATGAGGAGCTGATGGCGACGGTGGAAGACTTGCCTGAGTCCTACGACATGAGGCTGGATGGGTTTTTGCGTCCAGTCTCCTGTAAGTGTTAATCTGTTCTAGCCTATATGGAGAAAGTGGACTGCATTTGATGCTTTGTTAATCGGGCCCGATGGCGCTGATTGCGTAGTCTTGTGTACCAAGGGTCGTGGGTTCGATTTTCACCTAAGACAAACATTTATATGATAAATTATAAATATTTATTTTGTGTCTAGGAGTTATAGTTTGTTAAGAAATTTTATTTATCCCTACTAATATTATAAATGCCTAAGTAACTCTGTCTGTCTGTTACGCTTTTCCGCTTAAACCTTTTAACCAAGTGTCGTAAGAGGTGACTAAGGTACCAGAACGGACAGATGGCGGTATATCCATACAAAAAGTCAGCTCAAATGTACAGAGCAGGGATGGGCAGCAGCTTCCCTGTTGCGAAAGCTTCGCACTGCGATTGCCAACAGGCTTGCCCAGCGCGGATACCCTCTTTCTCGGGGAGGCCTATGTCCAACAGTGGACTTTTAATAGCTGGTATGATGATGATGATAAAAAAACAAAATTGAGGCCTTTGTTAGTAATTTTAAATTAACAGGCTTCTACTAAACGAATAAATCTTCCGGATAATATTTGTAACACTTACACCGACCTCAATGGGACTGTTTTTGGCAGTTAGCTGATGTTATAACGAGCAACAGAGGTTTCTAGCTGTGAGGTACCGGCAGAGTAGAATAGTACCTCCCCCTATACCAGGTGTTGTAAGAGGAGACAAGGTCACAGTGCCGATAGATGGCGGTATATCCGTCCGAAACAGTGCAGCTCAAATGCAAAGGGCGGGGATGGGCAGCAGCATCTCGCAAATGTTGCGCTCTGCGATTGCCAACACACTTGCGACAGTTATTGGCAATTTTCCCCCTTTGTTTTGGTGAGAGGTATGATAAGGGAATAGGAGATGCGTTTATGAATCAAGTACGTTGTTTGCAGATCAAGGTAACTGCGGATCGTGCTGGGCTTATTCCACTACAGCTGCAGTAGAAGCTGTTCTGTCCAGGAATAATGGCCAAAGGAACTTGGACCTGAGTGAGCAATCGCTGGTGGACTGCGCTTGGGGGTAATCATAAGCTTACTTTTCTTTATTATTTATCGCACCCCTAGATGAACACTACAACGACTCTTGATTAGAATTTGATGTAGACCTTTCGACATTAACTGAAAGCAGATGACGTTTCTATGAAGTGTACCTCACACTTTATAGAAACGTCATCTGCTTTGGTACCTCACTCTCACTTTTTTCTACTGCAAAATAGCAGTGTTGCGAACACTGTGTTCTGGTTTCAAAGGTGAGAGAAGCATTGGATTTACTGGGAAATGTAACGTCGTCAAGTCACAAGGTTGGCAACGCGGTAGCGATAACCTTGAATCCAAGTGTCTTTAGGCTGCGGTGACCCTTACTATAACGCGGACTGTATGCTTTTTTGTCGACCTGGTGTATTTAAAAATATAATGCGAAAAGAAAACTTTCAAAACACAATGTCTGTTGGAATCTTTTTGAAGGAATTTAACGTTTTGTTTTGGTTTGCGAATTAATGGCGATGTTTAGAATTTTGGGAAATATATTGGTTTGAGATGATGCAGTCTTCATGTAGAAGTGTGATTTGATTTTCATATTCGTTGTTTACTTCTGTTCCAGTCAAAAGTTGGGATAATCAATTTAATTATCAAATTCATGGGATTATCTCATGCAAAAGTGAAAGGAAGTTTTTACGCCCGTGTTATTCCAAACCCCTCTGACACAAAACTGTTAGTGCTAAATACAGAACCTATGACAATGCTAAATAAATATATATGGGATGAGTGTGTGTCGTATTACATAAGGGAATGTGTCTAGCCACTCCGCTGGTATTTTTTGTATCATGAAGTCAGCAAACAAGCACATGGTCCGCGAAACCCTAACCTATATATACAAAGATATCACCAACCGTAAACTGAGATACTATGTCACAGTTATCTAGTTATTTCACTGCATCTCTCACTCTTCAAACCGAAACATAGCAATGCGGACACTGCTATTTGGCGGTAGAAATAGGTGATAGTGATGCAGGCGAACTTTATGAGTGATTTACTTTATGAGAGTGTGTGTTTGATTTGTTTGATAATTGATAATTATTACAAGTAAAAACCGGTGTAGGTTTATATTTGCATTGGATAGATGGCGCTGACTTTTTTGCACATAATTTACGTTTGTTGCAGATATGAAAATGGTGGTTGTGAAGGAGGGCAACTCGACAGGGCACTCACTTATGTCCTCGATCACCAAATCCCCACTGAAAGCGAGTACGGGCCGTATCTTGAACAGGTAAACTATTCATCTCCATTATCTTCATCATATCAGCCGTTCAAGAACGTCCAATGCTGGGCATAGGCCTCCCAAGGAAAAAAGTATTGCCCTTAATAGCCTCGCTGGGCAACGTCGTGGCAATCGAAGAGCGTAGCTTCGCGAAGAGAATGCTGCTGCTCATTCTCATCCTGTTATATTTCAGCTACCCTGCTTCGGGTGGATATACCGCCATATGTCGGTTCCGGTACCTCAGTCGCCTCTTACGACACCCCGTACAGAGGGAGGCACTATTCTAGTCTGCCGATACCTCACGGCTAGAAGTTTTTTGGAGTTATTCGAATGATATATGTAGTACAAAGGTTCTTCAGTGAAAGTCATAAAACACATGTGAAATACTTTTCGAAAATCATCCCTTAAAAGGGATATTCAAGTTTCTACAATTTATCGCGGGTGAAAACACGGGAAAGTGCTAGTATATACTTGCGTTAATTTTAATTTTTCCGTTAAATATTAGGAAGGCATCTGCCACATTGAGAACATGACTCAGACCTTCGGCATCCGAGGCTTCTCAAAGGTGACCACTAATGACCCTGAAGCCATGAAAGCAGCCTTGTTCAAGTACGGACCAGTCGCCGTTGCGCTGTACGCTAGCGATTACATGAAGTTGTATTCTAGCGGTATCTTTTATGACATCACATGGTAAGTATTTTCGTCAAACATTATTATCATCACTGCATGAGGTTGTGTTCATACAAAGGTCGTTAGCATTGGTAAAATGCTCACCTATTTCTACCGCCAATATTCCAAGGTTCGCATTGCTGTGTTTCGGATTGAAGGCTGAGACAGTGAAACTACTGGGTAATGGTTGACAGGCCGGATGGCGCAGATGGTAGTGTTATGCACCAAAGGTCGTGGGTTCGATCCCCTCCCAGAGAAAACATTTCTATAATGATATTTATATTTGTTCTGTGCCTGGGTGCTAAATATATGTATTTAAGTAGCATATTTGTGATTCCTCTGTTGTTCGTAACACAACAACGTTAAATGTTGAGTTAAACGAAATTTATTTTAAAAAATGTGACATAGTATGATCAGGTCACCGGTTTGGCAACAAGTTGATGTCCTTGATATCACGGGTGTCTATGGGCTGCAGTAACGCTTGCTATCACACAGACTGTAAGCTCGTTAGTCGACTAGCAGTCTCTTAAAAAAATCATCACAACAGTCGTCATCAGAGCATTCACTTCTGGACATAGACCTCCCTAATTAAGGATTAGTTTTGTCTATAATTGCCGTGCTGAGGTGTGGCGGGTGGCAGGTGTGGCGGAAATTGCAGGCCGTAGTTTCACCCCTGGACTGCTGCTGTCCAGGGCATCACCCAGTACCATTCTATTGTTCCCCAGATGTTTGCAAAAATTTGTATTGACAAGAAAAACTTTCTACGCGCCTTTACTCCGCCATGATTAGTCTTGCATTGACGAAACAATGATGCAATGATGGTAGTGATCTTATCTTGTGTGCTGAAGGTCGTGGGTTCAATCCCCAACCAGAGCAAGTACTTCTATTTATTCTGTATCTGAGTATTAGTATATGTATGTGTATTAGTATATAAAAACATACATACATCACGCCATCCCATCGGGGTAGGCAGAGATTATGGATCTCCACTTGCTACGATCTTGGCATACCTCTCTCGCTTCCCTTACTCTTACCATGTAAAAATATTTGTAATTTATCTGTTTAAGTGATCTAAGCTACTTATCTCGAAGTCAGGTTAACATATGAGATGTGGTGAGAATGGATTATTAATTTTTATATTTTATTTTACAGTGAAGGAACAACTGCAGTGAACCATGGTGTCGTGGTGGTGGGATATGGTGTCCGAGATGGTGTAGGCTACTGGATCGTGAGAAACTCCTGGGGGGAGCGGTGGGGGGAAGCCGGCTACATACTCATATCCACAATCAACAACAACTGCAATATTCTATCCACACCCTACTACCCTGTCGTCTAAAGTGTCTCAAATTATTTAATGTAATATAAATTCCACGTGCTGACTGATGGTTTCTTTTATTTTGACATATATATCATTCATTCATGCCGTGAGGTACCGGAAGGGTAAAATATACCTCCCACTGCGCTAGGTGTCGTAAGAGGCGACAAAGGTACCAGAACCGACAGGTGGCGGTATATCCATCCGGAACAGTGCAGCTCAAATGCACAGGGCGGGAATGGGCAGCAAAATTCTCGTCGCGAAAGTTGCGCTCTACGATTGCCAACACGCTTGCACAGCGCGGCAATTACGGGCAAAAAGAGGAGAGTCTTGGAGAGGCCGATGTCCAGCAGTGGACTTTCAATGGCTGGTATGATGATGATAATGATATCATTCTGCCCGCGATTTTCTCTGCGAAGTCTTTTTATCTCTTATTATGAGGAGCTCATATTATTTCGGAAAGACGTCTATGTCGCTCTTTGACAGCCGAACTATAACTTGAAATTTTGCACAGGGGTTCCTTTTGCAATTTGCCTATGGGGGTGAAACCGCGGATATAGATCTCATACAAAAGTCAGTTGCATTGGTACTGCACTCTCATCTATTTCTATCGCCAAATGGCAGTGTTCTCATTACTGTGTTACAGTTTGAAGGGTAGGAGAGGCTGTGAAATTACCGGGTAATGTTACATAATATCGTCAAGTCACAAGGTTACCAATGCGCTAGTAATATCCTTGTAATATTACTAGCTTCTATAGCCTGCAGCGACGTTTACTATCACGCGGTTTGTATTCTTGTTTGCCGACATGGTCTTATGTAAATAGAAAAAAAAAAACTATATTCTACCCCAGAACTCTGATGGTAACGGGAAATTCTTAATTATCAAGCCTGCCTAAAACTGACGTCTAAAGAGGCAACCGCGGTACCGGGCCCAATAGATAGCGTATCTCGAAACTGAATAGCTCGAATGCGATGAGCGGGGATGGGTAGCCGCATAGATGGTAGATGCAAGGCTGTGCTTGCGATTGAAATTATATCTTCCTTGGGGAGGTCTATCTCCAGCAGTGGATATTCTACGTCTGTAAAGACGATGATTATGTAATAAAAAAAACATGGCAAATGAATGCAGTAATTAGTTATACCAATTTATATTAAAAAAAACATGCACGATAATTAACTTCTTATCGCACTTTAACAAGCGATATAGTTTGAATAAACTTCGAACGATTTTTGAAGATAAATAAGTTATAAGAATAATTTCTACAGCTTGCTGTGCCTTGCTGTTTATTAAGGAAAATAAATTGATTTTCTCATGGAATAAGATTTTTTCTCGCAGTAAAACGTAGCCTACGTGTTAACTTAGGTGGTCAGTTAAAATCACTCCAGCCCCTTACACTTGAAGAAGTAACAACTATACCCACTCCCAAACTTTCGCCTTTATATTTTTTTAATCGATTTATTTAGTTAAACATGAAACAAACGTATTCGAATAATTATTTCAAGAGTATATATCTCAAGTTTTATCAAAATCATTACAAATCAAATATTTTTCCATATAAACTTGAAATCCTTATTAATCTTTTAGTGTCACTTTGTTTTACCACATATTCTTTGTGTTGAATAGTACCTCCCCTTGTAACAGGTGTCGTAAAAGGCGACTAAGGTACTAGAACCGACAGATGGCGGTATATCCATCCGAGACAGTGTAGCTTAAATGCATAGGGTGGGACCGCATCCCAAACGCGAAAGCTGCGCTCTGCAATTGTCAACACGCTTGACAAGCGCGGCAATTTTGGGTAAAATTGCCCCTTTCCGGGGGAGGGGGCTATGTCAACCATTGTCTATGTTGACTTCCAATGGCTGATATGATGAAGCACACCTTAAAGTAATCTTTAGGCACCAGACTTAAAATTAAGTTTAAAGCAAGTTCATTAATAATTTTCATTAAATCTTATTAATGAATTAATTCTAATAATATAATCGGGTTTACCCAGTAATTTCACTGGCTCCCTATTTCTTTTAAATGCTGGCACCATTGACTTTTGCGTGACATCTGTAATTTATCCAATTCGGCTGGTCATTGGTCAAATGACTAATACAACAACAATGAATTAAATTAGGTATGTATGTCAAATATTGTCATAGGAAATTGGACTTACCTTTTATTGAATTAAAAGCTATTCTCGTCTACTGTCGATATCATAAGGATGTTAATTACTGTAAAATGTGTAAACTCAGTATAATTAGCCGATAAGTATTAGTGATGTCACATTTTATCGATAGCTTTATCCTTGTATACATGTAGGTATGTCGATCTTGTTGTTTTATCATCGTCATTATATCACCTGCATTATATATTGTTAATTTTGCCCATAATTGTTAGGCTGGGCAGGCCTGGTAATCCCAGAGCGGTGCTCCACGATGGATATGCTGCTTATTCCCATCCTGAAGCGGGAGAAAGGAGGTTCTTTCCATAACTGCCGCGCTAGGCTTGCCCACTCTGTGCATTTGAGTTACACTGTTTTAAATAGATATACCGCCATTTGTCGGTTCCGATACCTTAGTCGCTTCTTACGACACCTGGTTCAGTGGAGGGAACTATTCTATTCTGCCGGTACCTCACGTTGCTTATGTTATTGTTGTAGTTTTTGATGAACTACAAAGTTGGCAAACAAGCATGTACAGTTTTTTTAAGTTTTACATTCTATAAGAACTTAATACAAATCGATATTCAAAAATAGCCTCTCTTACTACTATGAGTTAGTACTTTGTTTACTTTGACAGTCTTTTATGTTAATCTCAACAAACAAGCATATAGTAAGATAGTAAGATTGTAAGTATCACTATTGTCTATAAACTATATGAGGTATAACTCATACAAAAGGTTGTGTACATTGGTACCTCACTCTCACTTATTCCTACCGCCAAATAGCAATGTTCGCATTACAGTGTTCCGGTCTCAAGGTGAGAGAATCATTAAAATTACTGGGTAATGGCATATAGTATGTTATAAAATACAAATTTAGCTTTTAATTTATAATATCACTAGCACTTATATCGACATTTTCGCTGAATACCGAGCGTACATTTCACCTTTCTAAAACATATATGTACGAGCATCGATATTGCAGTCCCATCACTAGTACTATCGGTATTCATGTCGGTTACGGTTCTTTATGTTTGTTTGTAGTTATAAAAAGATTTTGACTGCACATTGAATTTGTTCATATGTTCAATTCAAGATGAAAGCTCGGGTGAGTTGTCGCATTTATTTGTTAAAGACCTTTAGACGTAGCTTTTTAAGACTTGACAAATTAATGTGTTTTCAAACAGTCATTTGTCCTTATTTTATGTGATTTTGTATACCTTTGAATAATTCTAGTAACAACTATTATGACAAATACTATAATCATAATCATTACAGCCATTGGATATCCACTGATGGACATAGGCCTCCCTAAGAAGGGGGAATTATGTATGCCCATAATTGACGCGCAGAGCGCAGCTTTGGCGACCGGGATAATTATGCCCATCAACGCTCTGTGTATTAGAGCTATACTATCTCGCCATCTGTCGGTTCCGGTATATTAGTCGTCGTTTCTTACGACACCTGACACAGAGGGAGGTACTATTCTACTCTGCCGTTACCTTACGGCAACCATAATCAATATAGATAACTGTGGCGCTTCTATTTTGTCACCGGTCACTTTAATTAAGCTATATTTAACTAAGAATTTAACAAAGAAAATGAGCATACAGTCGCTTATGGTAAACGCAACATCAGCCTATAGACGCTCGTGTTATCACAAAGGTATCACTAGCGTGTCGCCAACCCTGTGAATTGATGATTCCGTGTAACATTCACCCGGTTAATTGACTGCCTTTCTCACTTAAAATCCTTGCATAGCTACCTACCTACCTACCTTATAAACAAACATGACAAACCATAACGTGTCGTAACAGGCAACTAAGGTACCTGATCCGACAGATGGCGGTATATCCATACAAAAAAGTCAGCACAAATGTACATGAAAAAAATGTACATGAATGAAATAACAAATTTATTTTCAGATGTTTTTCATTCTTGCTGCCGCATCTTTCATCATCGCAGCTCCCTCCCAAGATCCACAAGTGCAAAGGCTTGACCTACTATTCAATAATCAGTTGAACAAGCCCTGGCATCAGTCGTCACCACCCTCAAAGTACCCTCGAAAGGGAGAGTATGTGTGTGGGACAAAGATCTGCAAGACACCAGCAGGAAGTGGACCGCAACAACTCTTGCAACCACTGGACCTTAACGACTTTGAGTTAATAAATTAATGATAAGGACAACTACTTGTTTGCGTAAATCCTTAATTCTCCTATTGCATTGACTCTATCTTATGCTACAAGGGTCGTGTGTTCAATCCCCTCTTCGGACGTTTATGTAATGAACACCTGAGGGTGTTATATACACGTATATAAACATTATACATATTGTGTTTAAAGATTTTTATTCTCATACGAGTCTACATTCATTTACAATGATATATTACAGTTATAACAAATAATAAACAAATTAGCCGGCACTCGACTCCAAATACAATTTCAGCCTATTCCGAAACATTTTTATACTTTCATACTCCTTTATGTTGTTAGGCAGCTCATTGAACAGCTGTGCTCCTCCAAACAATACAGTTTTCTTTCCATAGAGAGTTCTAGGTGCTGATAGTTGCACTTTATTATTAGTTCGGAGATTGTGGGGGTTGTCTTTTATAAACAGTCTTATATTACTTTTGACAGAATCTTTAACTAATTTTTTTACTAACATGCATGTATTAAACTTGTATAATTGAGATAGATTAAATATTTAAGTTTTTTCATATATACGAATAGTTGGTGTGTGGAAGGGATATTGAAATAAGGCGTTAAGGACTTTGTTTTGAGATCTCTGCAATGAATTAAGGTTTGTGCGTGCCAAATCTCGATAACATAGTTTAAGTATGATTTCACCAAGGCATTATACATAGTTATTTTTATTTTCCGGGGAATACAGTGTGTGCTATTTTACGAAAAGCTCCTACCAAAGATATAAATTTTTCTCTCACATGGTTAATGTGAGGCGTCCATGTTAATTTATCATCAATGTATAGTCCCCGGTAATATATATAATATTTGTAATCACTCTGTGACCTGATGACTGTAACACAAGCGCTTTAAGCTACTTACTTACTTACGTATGAGATGTTACGTGATTTATTCATGCAAATATAAAAATTATAATATGATAAAACTAACTTGTATTTCTATAAAAATAAGTCGACAAACAAGCATACGGTCCTCGTGATAGTAAGCGTTATCACAGTCTGTACACGATCAAAATATCACACGGATTTCACAAGTCCACTGCTAGACGTACACTTCCCCGATAAATGGGGAATTTTGTCCGTTGTTGTTGCCGCACTGGATAAGCGTGTTGGCAATCGCAGTGCGCAGCTTTTGCGACGGAGATGCTGCTGCCCATCCTTACCATGAACATTTGAAATACGCCGTTTCAGATGAATATATCGTCAACTATCGGTTCTGGTACCTCAGTCGCCTCTTACGACGCCTGGTACAGGAGGAGGTAGGTACTATACTACTCTGCGGGTACCTTACGGCTAACTTATATTACTATTTCTATAAAAATAAGTCGACAAACAAGCTTACGGTCCGCGTGATACGATTAGTAAGTGTCGTCGCCTATAGACGTGCGGTGCCGACGTGGTGGTGTCTCCTCCCGGGGGGGGGGGGGGGGGGGGTGATACCAATGCAGTTAAAATTTGTATGAGGTCTACCAATTAAGATTTGTCCAAATCGGTTTAATTTTTATAGAATAGAATATATATCGTACAACCTTACACTGTACCAGTTATACGATAACGAAAAAGGGGCCTAAAGTACCACAATTGATGGTACAGCAACCATTGACCTGGTACAATCAGTCAAGGTCAGATCGATGGGCCCGATGTCGCGGATGGTTGTGATCCTATCTTATACGCCAAAGGGTCTGATCCCCACTCGGGACAAACAGACACAGACAGTTCTGTATCTGGGTGTAATATATATGTATTTAAGTAGTATATTTGTGATTCCTCTGTTGTCTGGTGTCCGTAACACAGGTCAGGTCAATGTACGAGATGTTATGGGAACTTATTGTTCATATTTAATTTGAAAGGAAGGTATAAGAACTTAAATCATTTAAAAAATACGCTTGATCGATAAAACCGACTTAGTCAATCCAAACAGACTTAGATATTGTTTTTTGATATATTCTAAAAATTACAAGAGAATTATCAAGAGATTGTAAAATTTTTACAATTATATAATTAAATACAAGATGATTTAGATTTTGATAGATAATTTCAATTTTATAAAGTAAATGTTTATTATTGTGTGCAAATAAGTTATTTTGAATTAAAGAATAAAATTAATAATACAAATGTTTCACAGAATTATTAACTATTTTACAAATACTTAATATAAAGACTAAATATTTCAAATGTTAAATAAAATTAAACAAGTACATATTTTTTTATGGTACGAGAACAACTAACCCCTACTAACATTATAAATGCGAAAGTAACTCTGCCTGTCTGTCTGTCTGTTACGCTTTCCCGCTTAAATCTCTCTACCGATTTTGATGAAATTTGGAACAGACAACCTTTAGACTGTGAGAAAGGACATAGGCTATTTTCTAATTCGAAATAAGGGTTGCAAGGCATCGAAAGGAGGGTGAAAAATTGTATGGAAGTATCTCTATTTTTAGAGCGAAAAACTTAAAATTTATTTTTCTGGCCATTGCTTCGATATAAATAAACATGATATTTAAAGTTTATATAAGTTAAAGTATAGGGGTATGGTACCCAAACTATTCCACGCGGACGAAATCGCGGGCACAGCTAGTGTACAATAAAAAAAATATTTACAATAGAAAGCACAGCGATATTTCTTCGTATTAATTGTGTCGAAAACTTGCTGATGTAGCATGCTTTTCTGGCTCTTCCCGGCTTATAAACGTAAAAACTTAGTACTGGATAATGTTCATAGATGGCGGATATTATAGTTTAGCGTGATAAATCAATTTCACATGAACAGCCCTTCTCACGTCTCAAAGTTTGTATTCATATAAATTAATTATTAATGATATTTTTTTAGGTACTATATAATTATTATAGTACCTCCCTCTACACCAAATATCGTAAGAGGCGACTAAGGTACCAAAACCGGCAGATGGCGTTAAATCGAAAGTTACGCTCTGCGATTACCACCACACTTGCCTAGCGGGCCAATTATGGTCAAAAAACCTCCTTTCTTGGAGAGTTGTATGTCCAGCAGTTGACTTACAATTGGTGGTATGATGATGATGATATTTTCTTGCAGGTACACATATAATTAATTTTCTTTTCTCTATTCGAACGTGTTTTGGAATAGATATTTTAGTTTTAGGTAATTTTCAAGTACCTAAAACTAAAATATCTAGTAATTATGAGCACATGCCACGGCAGTTTGAAAATGTAAAATAAATCAACTTTATTAGAATTTTACTTTTGGACATATTTGCGACTCCCACAGGGCTAAGAAAACATTTCTAGGACAAAATAGTTACTAATACTTCTGACTTTGGTTTGGAATTTTCCCTCGTTAGGTACTCCAAAAAATAGATAGTGATTTACAGATTGAATTGGTGCCTATTGCATTTCAATATGTACAAATTGTAACATTTTAGTGAGAACATTTATTATAGGTTATTATAACATTTCAACAAGAAAATATTAAACAAGTGTAGGGAAATGTTTCATTTTGTAAAATAAAGTTCACCATCTTTAAGCTCCTTTAAAGTCGTTTTTTTACCATTCTATATTCTGTTCCTGAAACCCTGCTAGAGGAACACTGTCACCGCAGCCTGTAGACGCTCCTAGGTAATATTACAAGGATATAATCAATCTTGAGATTGGAAAATATTACATCACATTACCTAGTAATTCTTTTTTTAATTTCTTCACTGCCTTTCTCGCCCTTTAACAGGAACACGACATTGCGAACTGCTATTTAGTGAAAATTCGTCCCTTACTCTCAGTAAGGTACGAATGTAGACGACTGTTGCATGAGGGTTACCTTTTCTAGCGTGCTTTGCAGAGAGTGAATTTTGAATGGCAGTCGTTGGAGATATTTTCAACCTAAAAAGTGAGTGACGGTATTCGCTCGAGGTGATGGGACTGCACGCGTTCCCCGATCGAGCGCAAGGTACTGATTTATTAGCACGAAGTTCAAAATCGCGCGTTGCGAAGAGGGTAACGCCTGAAAAAATTAAGACCAAAAGTTATGACGACAATTTTTGCTATATTTGTAACCCGTGCGGCATGTGCGTGTTTCTCTGTCTGTCTGTCTCTTTCTCTGTCTCATAGATTTCAACTCTCATTAATATCGCATTGAACAGTGTGATGTCGCGACGATTATTTTTCTTGAATGTATATATACAGGTTTTTTGTACATAAAAAAAATAATCGAAAGGATTTGAAATACATTTATATATATAAATGAGAGATCTATGTGGTGTAAAAGATGATGTTGTAACAATAAGAAAGAAAGGAATGTAGGATTTTTCTCGGATAGAAAAGAGTTCCTTAAGGATGCGATTAAGTCTTGACGGTTTAAGTCGGAAGTAGAAAGCTAATATAGAATAACGTCCTTTCAAGTTCTCCACGTGAAATCTTAAAAATACTTAAAGTATTGCGGATTTGAACCTGCATCTTTTCCTTGCCGGAAGGCTGTGCTACCTTTACACCATCGAGATCTTAGAAGACATGATAGATGGCGCTGATTTCTCTGCACAAAAATAATACTAGGAAAAAATCGATGTGTTTACTATGGTTTACGTAGCACAACGATGCAGTTCCCTGTAAGGAAAGACTCAGATTCGAGTCCCACCTGACCTCGCCAGAGATAAGTTATTTTTTTTGTAGTAAATATTATTCAATTACGATGTCTGCATGTTTCAATGTATCCATCCGCAAGAAAAACTGGTTGTAATATAGGAGACAAAGGTTTGTTTTGAAAACTATTGATTTCAAATCAACAGACATCGTAATAAAACTACTGCCGAAAAGATGCCGCGGGGTTACCGAAACGTCACTGAAAAAAAATTAAACCGTTAAAAGATCCGCGTTTCAAATCCGTTAATACAGTAGTTTTGTTATGAGTAGCGTTAAATGTTAAAAAAATAAACAGACATATTTTTTTGTAGTATTAAAATCAAGTTGTCGTGCCATTACTGCGAAGCCTTATATTCCCGGCGAGGGAGGGCGGGTCGTCCCTCATTCAGACCTCGCGCGGCACTCCGGGTCTTACCTCGCAGCGGACATTTTACAGGTGTTGCCCGATGTACATTTTATTAAGTCATTAACAGCCTTCATTTTTTCGGTATGGCAATGTGATCTGTTGAAGAGATAACGAGCTATCATTTACTTTATGGCCTTGGAATATGAAATACTAGCAGCGCACTGAGGTTTCACATGCGTAGTTATTATTAAATATATGGGTTTAAAATATAGTTTATATTATTAGCCGATAGTGTATCTAACTATTAGTCAAGAATTTTTGAAATCAATTCAGTGTTTTTAGGGTTTATTTGTTTCAAACGTACAAAAATACAAACCCAGTTTCTATATCCTCACTCGATGAATATAGTTTTCTATTAAAAATTTCAATAATTAGTTCCATAGTTTTTGAGCCTTCTTCACGAACGTCATTATTATAGCAAACGTAAAACGTTCACAGCTGGACATAGGCCTGCCTAAGAAAGGGGGAATTTGCCGTGCTGGGCAAGCGAGACTGCTGCTGCCTATCCCGTCCTGTTGCATTTGAAATACACTGGTATACCGTCATCTGTCAGTTTCAGTGCCTCAGTCGTTTCTTACGACACCTGGTACAGGGAGAGGTACCATTCTATTCTGCTGGTACCACACGTTTAGTTACAAATCTTTTCTCTTTATATTATAATGTAGACTAGCCTTCTTCCTGCAAATTTGTCCGCTGTGTTGCAAGCATTTGTGAAAATGCTGTCAGTTGTGAATAATTTGCCTTTCCCGCCTACACGAGGTTGACCTCATATCAATAAGTGGTCTGCTTTGTTACTCCACTCTCACCAGTTCCTACCGCTAAATAGCAGTGTTCGCATTGCTGTGTTCTAGACGGAAGGGTGAGAGAGGCAGTGAAGCATACTGGGTAATATGGCATAATATGCTCAACGTTGGCAACGCGTTAGTGATATCCTTGTGATATTACGAGCGTCTATTCCACTCCGATCTCGCAAGTTTTGCGGCCGCGGGGCACGCAGGATGATAACGGGCATCGGACCTCTCATCTATAAGAGGCCCTACCCTCTTTTTTCGGTAGCGCTGGAATTGACGTCTGAGTAGACCAGCAATAGGTTCGTCCGAAAAAAAAAGAAAGAGCGTCTATAGGTTGCGGTGACGCTCATTATCACGCGGACTGAATGCTTTTTTGTCGACCAACAACCTCTCTCTTGAAATTGAATTTACCTAACTAGACTATTTGTCCTAGGTATACTCACGTGTCAATAACTTCAAGAACCGATTTTCAACTTATACCAACCAGTGATGTTATGTTATAGGCTGCATATACACAGGCTGCCATGTCCAGCTGTGGACGTCCTAAAGCTTATTTGAAGATAATGATGATAATGTACTACAAACATTGTTAACGCAAGAGGTGTTACTTTCAAACTACTTTTATATGTTTTAGATATATTTTAATGTAATAATGGAAGATTAAATGTATTCTGTAAGTAAACTTTAATAAATAAATAAATAAAATATGTGTATTACACAAACACAAATAAGAATATAAGACAATTAATTGTAATTTAATCTCAGAAATAAAATAAAACTCCAATTTGTTTCTCTGTAAATAAATAGATAGGTATCACACAATAATATTTACACAACCAACCAAAAATCTTAATTTGCAAATAAAGAAACGACAATTAATATTTATAATTGTCACCTCTCGATTTATAAAACTTTATATTAATTAATTAAACTAAAAGAAAATTATATATAACATCTTATGAACAGAACATATCTGTCTTTGACAATGACAGCTCGATTGACGCGACACGCTAACGGTGCGCGCGCATATACAGATTAAAGAGATGAAAATTTATGTTAATTTTGTATCTGTATTGTAAATATGTATAGATGTATTATTTGTGATTCCTCTCTTGTCTGATATCGGTAACACAAGTGTTTGATGCTACTTATTTAAAAGTCAGGACAGTTTAAGAGATGTTGCGTGAGTATATTTTATTGTTGCAATGTAATTGTATCATGTAGTATTTGTTGGAATATGCATACAGTAAGGTACTGGCAGAGTAGAACACTACCTCCCCATGTACCAGGTGTCGTTACAGCCGACTAAGGTACCTCTCGCACTGCACTGCTCCGGATGGATATACCACCATCTGTCGGCCTGGCACTTTAGTCGCCTCTTACGACACCTGGTACAGATGGAGGTACCATTTTACTCTGCCGGTACGTCATGACTTAATGTATACATAAATAAAATTCCAACGTCTGTTCATAATTCCAAATACAACTATTCACTAATGCATATTAATGTTTATTCTTATATGTATATCTTATATAAAACAATATATATTTTTTGTCTCTGTTCTACTGTTCTGTTTGTGTTTGCTCCCGGAACTAGAACTACGCAGGTGAAATCGCGGGACGCTACTAGTAAAACCAATCAATATTGTCATTATATTTTAATTGTGACAAACCACAAGTTTTCGCACGCAAGTACCGATTGTGAACTAACTTTCACTGAATAACACTTAATTATTCATTATAATAATATCAATTTCACTTATAATACAATTGGTTTCGTCAATCTTGACAACGGTCGCTGAAAGGTAACCGAAACGTGAAAAAAAATGTAATAAGGAAATATAGCGCATCTTAGAGTCGCTAAAAAAGTAGTGTTATTATGAGTAGTGATCGCATAAATGTAAGAAAATATTAGCTTGTTATATTCAAGTAGATCCATTACAAGTACTATCGAAACGTCAAAAACAATAATGTTTCAAAAACATGGAGCAGCTACTAAATTCTATTATACTCAAAATACTGATGACCCTAATGATCTCACAAGATCATAAGAATAATTCATAACATAATTAACTAATCATCCCTACTAATATTATAAATGCGAAAGTAACTCTGTCTGTCTGTCTGTCTGTCTGTCTGTCTGTCTGTTACGCTTTCCCGGTTAAACCTCTCAACCGATTTTGATGAAATCTGGCATAGACAATCTTTAGACCTTGAGAAAGGACATAGGCTATTTTTGAACTCGAAATAAGGGTTGTCAGGGGTTGCAAGGGGGGATGAAAAGTTGTTTGCATGGATCGCTATTTTTAGAGCTAGAAACTTAAAACTTATTTTTCAGGCCATTGATTCGATATAAATAAACGTGACATTCAAAGTTTATATAATTTGAAGTAAATAGGTATGGTACCCAAAAAACTATTCCACGCGGACGAAGTCGCGGGCACAGCTAGCTAATAATAAAATTAGGTCACATAACATAATTAACTAGTCTGCATGCACCAGACAGGTCTTAAAACTACGTTCAATGCAGGTTTATTGTACGAGCCTCCAAAAAGGGACCTACTAATACTTAAATTCTTTGCATCCCTGTCGGAAAAGCTGCTCTCTGCGATTGCCAACACGCTTATTCAGTGCGGCAATTATGGGCAATGTTTCCCTTGGCAGCATACGTCCAGTTTACTTCCAATGGCTGATATGACGATCATATATAGAACATCTACTGCTGCATATAGATAGGACGATTATTCCTATAATGCCTCGCAAGAATTCCAGCGTGTAGATTTATGCCAGGGATATTGACTGTTTTAATTAAGCTGTGTTGGATATACAGCCATTAATTGGTTCCATTATCTCAATCGACTTACTGAACACCTGCTATAAAGGTGTACTCTACCCAACTCTACTTCTTCTCTGTCAGTACTCTTTAGATCTATATTATTTCATCATCATCTCTCAGCTATTGGAAGTCCACTGCTGGACTTTTACCTTCCCAAAGAAGGGAGAATTATATATATATATACATACAGCCAACACCCAGACACAGGACAAACACAAATATGATTATATACGTATTTGTCCTGGGTGGGGATCGAACCCACGACCGCCACCGAGCCTGTCACATTTTCTAACAATAACAAGTATAAGTTTTTTACGGGTCTGAATGTTTATGGTAGCCTTGTTGATTCAGAGTAACTGTCAGTCAAAATTCAGAGCCAATAAATCTAGCTACAACCTTAGGTACAACCTACAACAAAAAACCTTTAGAGACTAGAACCAGAGTCAACAAAATGTACATTATGTTTTTTGTTTCTGGTGTTGATATTTGCCACGTAAATTTCATGAATGGAGCGTCTATTTATGTATATTTGGTTAACAGAAATTTCTGCTTAAAACTCAATTAATGGCAACCCTTCGATAACAATGTACTTTTAATAGAACTCGTACGAAATTATTTTCGCATATGCGTAATATATATTCACCTGAAAATTTATTCGTTTCTGAATAGCGAGTCGCAAAATCGTACTGCTCACAGGCAGCCATTTTCCATTCCCCGGGGTGGTTGGAGGGGTAAAGCGCTGGGCCAGATCGCGTCGCACGCTTGGAGGAGACGCGCGCCTTTCCCGCGCGAAAAAAATGTCATTCCATTTTTAAGCTGTGCTCTGTGATTGGTCAAGATGACGAGGTTTGACGTGTTGCTGTTCATCTTGCTCGCTCTGTCCTTGGCTTTGGGTAAGAGGTTTTTGGCATTTTTTAATTAGAGTATTATTGTGTTGGCAGTATTTGTTTTGTGTTTCTGTCAATGTTTGCTCTATGTTTTTATTTAGGATGTTTCTTGAAGTTTTTTTTTATATACAGTGCTAATGGTTTTTACAACATTCTTTCTAGAACAACATTATTTCATAACTATAATAGTTATAATAATATACACCAGTCTTTTAGGTTTACAAAAGATAATAAAAACTTATTTTAAATACATTTTAAAGAGCCGTTTAATGGCAAATTTCATTAATAAATAATTTGCCTTACGAACATGTTTTAATACACACTGTAAAGTGAAACGTGAACTTATCAATGAGGAATAGGAACATCGAATGGAGCATCATTAAGTCGTTGCTTTTTTGTGTCACTATGTCACATAGGTACTCTATTTGATGGTATCATTATGATTTTTTCTTAATTTAATTCTACCCTACATTTTCTGTCCTCTACAAAGAACTTTTGTTCTAGTTCAACATTATTATTTATCTGTTTATATTAACTTAAATCTATTAGAATTGCTATTTTCTAACCATTTATTCTATTTTGAAGTGAGAATATATACCAAATGCCGTTTCTGAATGAATATGGAGAATTTCCCAGACACGACCCCTGGGAGAAGCAAGAGTTACTACAAAAAATTGAGAACAAACAAAAATTGGGACATTGGGTTAAAATATTCGGTGGGCAAGCGAAATTGGGTACTGCTGGCCACCGTTGCCTGCCACGAAAAATGTACCATACGGTGGCCCACCGCTCAGTAAATGAGCAAATGAGCGGACGGATTCTGTAATGCGTCTTAATGCATAATCAATAATAATTAAACACTTTAATGTACATCAGGGAAATATAGGCAGAGAAAAACAAATGTTAAAATTAAGGCAATGCGCGGCCTTATCGCATGGTAAGAAAAAAACCAGTAATAATCTAATAATAACATAATCAATAATCCAGTGGTAGACCTCATAGGGTTGTCTGCATTGATACCTAAGTCTCAACTGGTCAGTGAAATTACTGGGTAATGTGACACAATATCTTCAAGTCATAATGTTGGCAACGCGCTAGTGATACCCTTTTGATATGATGAGCGTCTTTAGGCTGCGGTGACGTTTTTCATCATGTAGACCGTAGGATTGTCTAATAAAAATGAAATATTTCTACTGTACTAGGTGTCGTAAGAGGCTACTATGATACCGGAACCGCCAGTGGTATGTCCACCCAAAAAAGGGTACCTCATAAATAGAATCCACCTGTCTTGGGGATGTTTATGTTCAGTAGTAGATATTCTACGGCTGCTATGATGAATCCAACATGATGTGCTACAAAAATCGAGGGTTGGGGGGGAGAGTTTGGGTTTTTTGCCATGTGGTACCGGCTGAGTTGAACACTACCTCTCTCTGTATCAGTTGTTATAAGAGGCAACTAACGTACCAGAACTAACAGATGGCATTATATCCGTCCGAAATAGTGAACCATGTAGCTCAAATGCCCTATGCGTAGTGGGGATGGTCTGCACCATGGTCGCGAAAGCTGCGCTCTGCAATTGCCAGCTTGCCCAGTAAGGAAATTATGGGCAAAACTCCTCCTTTCTTGAGGAGGAATATGTCCAGCAGTGGACTTCCAATGGCTGTAATGATAATGATGATTATTATGTTGGTCAGAAGTCGGGTTGTGGGCATACCCATCGTGCCCACAACGGTAGACCCGTCCTTGTTAATTCGCAATTATGATTTAGCGAAGTTTCTGATTTAAACTGAACAAAGAAAAGTACAACTTCAACTGATCACGCGTGCTGCCGTGACCAAAGGAAATATAGAAAAAAATTTATATACAGTAGTTTCGGAGTATAAATAATTAGTGTATTGTATAAGCTATTTGTCAAACAAGCATACGAGTATATTCCGTGTGATAGTAAGCGCTGGAGCAGCCTATAAACGCTTAACATCATCATTATCATAGCAGTCGCAGAACGTCGAGTGGTAGACATAGGCATCCTCAAGAAAAGGGGGAGGTTTGCCTATAATTCAATATTCCATTCTCCAATAATCATTTATTAGCATATCATTAAAAATATGCAAAGAATACAATGATTTAATGAATTCAAAAATATCGTAAGGAATAAGGACTAGATTATAGATTTATTTTTTTATCCGGTTTTCTTGCACACAGAACCTGTATCTAACTTTTAAAATATAAAAAAAACATCTTTATCTATATATATATCAATGGAGAAGCTGACTGGCTGTCTGACCGACATATCAACGCAGGGTCTAAATATATCATACATAGTAATATAATAGTAAAATTTGACATTTTGCACGGGGATTTCATGAACCACAAAGAATTTTTTAGTACTCCTCTACGATTTATGACGGGCTCGATGGCGCAGATGGTAGGGTTCCGTTTCTACATTGTGCGCCAGGGGTCGCGGGTTCGATTCGCATCCAGGACGAAAATGAATATTATGTTATTTGTATTTTTCTGTGTCTGGGTGTTAAATATGAGTATTACAGTAGTATATTTGTGATTCCTCTGTTGTCTGACGTCCGTACCACAAGTGATTTTAGCGACTTGTATATTTGAATGTATGAGATGTTGTGGGAATTTAAGCTAAACATCTTTGAAAATTTACCTCTTTAAGGGGTAAAACGCGGGTGCAGAGTAAATAAGAAAGTTTTATAACTTTACGCGGGTGAAACCGCGGGGAGGTGCTAACATCCTTATAAAAATAAACAGCAACAGTTAATAATTGCTTATTAAACGGAAACATAAGTCTATCACAAAGTTTCGCCATAATCAAAACTCATCCAAAACCCAAACGCCATGACACAACAATACACCGACCCAATATAACTTTGTAATTGTTTCAGAACTCGCCAAGTGTATTTAGTGACTCCCAAAAGTGATTTAGTATTCATTACAAAAACTTATTCTCAAATACAATGCTTCGAATGTAATCAGTGATGAAACAGTTAATAAAATATTTCTTATTTTCGACTAGATATTTACATTTATTGAGTCAATAGCATACGCAAGATTTTATTTGGAGGTAAATGTGAAAAGTTTATCAGAGCAGTGGGGTATTGAATGAGTAAAATAGTACCTCCCCCTGTACCGGGTGTCATTAAGCGACTGAGTTACCATAACCGACGGATATGGTAGTATGAATAATTTTATCTTACATCTAATATATTGACCTGATTTCGTGATAAGTCGCTTTAAGCACATGTGTTACAGACATCAGGCAACAGGGTAATCACAATTTTAATATATAAATACGAATTTAACACCCAGTCACAGAAAAAATACCAATATAATCATATAAATAATTACCCCGGATGGGGATCGAACCCACGATCTTATACGCGCAAAATAGGATAACTTCCATCAGGGCCATCGGGCTCGTCGGATATACCAGAGAGATGGTGAGATAGTCGGACGCTCCAGCTGCAAAGTGGATACAGTTAAAACCATTGCAATCCCATGCAGTATACCAACATAGTCGTATGGTTCCGTGCCGGTTCCGGTACCTCAGTCGCTTATTACGTCACCTGGTACAGGGGAAGTTACTATTCTAATCTGCCGGTACCTCTCGACTTCGTGGTTACATACGCAATAAAGTTTTCATTGTTAAACGCTGTAAATGGTGACCGCAAGCAAATCCGCAGGCAACGGGCAGTAAGAAAAAAGAAAGATAAAGTCTTCTTTTTCTTGTAGAAAAAAATGTGATTTATTTATTCGAAGACAACTCGGCTGAAATTAAAACCTGACTCGACTTGTTGGCTGGAATGCTGTAAGCACTTAATACACCCTGGAACTCCAGACAAATGAGTTTTTCATGTAAATGAAAGCAATAAAGATTTTATGAAACGATTTTCTTTTGTACCACGGACGAGGTATTTTGTTTCTGACTCGGTCACTTTCGTCTCAACAATGTTTTTAAGCTGAGAACCGGAAAAGTGAGTTTGTTCTTTCTGTCTATGGCAACACCATAAAAGCGTGACTTTGTTTTTAAATAAGTGAAAAAGGAAACTAAAGTTTTCTTTGTTTTGAATTCGATTTTATCATTTCACTTGTAGGACGATCACAAAAGACCTAAGACCGTCCCAATTAAATGCATTTTATTTATTCATTTAACTTTTGTACATATAAAACGATGCTCATAAGACGGACTTTAAACAAATAAAAAAAAAGGCGAATCGGAAAAAAAAATATATACACACAATATAGATATATATATATATATCTGTATGTATGTATATATCTATATGTATATTCTACTGTATGTGTGTATGTCACTAAATTCCTAAACGTTTGGACCGATTTGAATTATTTGTTTTACATGCGTTGGGTAGCGCCCTGGATGATTTAGATCCACAAAGTCGACTTCTAGCTTATTTATCAAACATACACACATGAATACATATACTTAAAACTTATATACAATACAAAGCAAGATATGATTATACCTAATACACATATCCGCGAATACGGGTCACAACTTTCTTTCACAATCGATGTCGCTGCGCGTAAATCGATAGTAGACTTTTGTTGACAAATATTTGCAAAATAAAACCAAATATTTGAATTTAAGTAAACAAAAACATGACCTGAATGGAATTCATTAATTTTTCAATTAATTAATCACTAATATGTAACATTTTACCATAGGTGATTTATTTATCCATGGAGTAAGAAATCTGACATACATAAAAGTAACGGATTATGATCCTTCTTTTCTATCAGATAACCGCAAGTTGCGGTTATCGGTTAATTAGCAGAGCGTATTGCCGGAACCTGCTGTCCATTTCCGATATGGGTTCGATCCTTACCCATGACAAACATTTACATTATAAGCACCCTGCATTGTTCCGCCCCCGCAGGATACGCGTGATCTGAGAGGGGTCAAGGATGGAGGTCCGGGTGGCGATCGTAGGTGATAGCTTAGATGTTTGCAAAAGAGGAGACCTAAGTAAGCCAGGCCGAACTAGAGCAGTCAGTAATCGCTCGAAGGGCAGTAACTGCACGCGTTCGGCGAACACGATGTACTGTTCTACGAAAATAATGTGTTTAAAGTGTTTGTGATTGTGATAATAGATGTGGTGTAAAAGATGATGTTGTGATAACAATAGAGAAAGGAATGTGAAGATTGCTTGAATATGTAGAAAGGATGGATGGAAGGAGAAAGAATGTTGTGCACAAATGTAAAGAGCGGAAGTGAATGGAAGAGTTGGTATAGAACGACCGAGGCGAACATATCTTAACCAGGTAGAAGAGGTATTACAGAAGGGCCAGGTCAAGTACCAAGAATAAACGAGTGTGTATGAACGGATTAATGCGAGTGAGGGCGGCGAGAGAGGTATGCCAAGATCGTAACAAGTGGAGATCCATAGTCTCTGCCTACCCTGGTGAGACACAGGCGTGATGCATGTATGTATTGATGTGTTTGTGGAGTGCCAGAGAAAGGGTGAAAGAGGGAGGCATTTGTGGAACTTATGCTATCGGGCGGATTTTCGAGTACGTGTCGCAGTCTATTATGTCAGACATATATCGAATGCGATAGCGTAAAAATACACAGACAGACATATTATCGCATTAATAATAAACCATGTGGTGCCGGCAGAGAAGAATAGTACCTCCCTCTGTGCCAGGTGTCGTAAGAGGCGACTAAGGTACCAAGATGTCGGTATATCCATCTCATACAGTGTAGCTCAAATGCACAGTATGGGTATGGGCAGCAGCATCACAGTCAACAAAGCTGCGATCTGTGATTGCTAGCACGCTTGCAAAGCGTGGCAATTTTGGGCTAAATTCCCCCTTTATCGGGAATTCCTATGCCCAGCACTGGACTTCCAATCGCTATTACAACTATCCAGCAATAAAGATTACACGTAGTTCGATCCGTCCATTTACTTGGTACACGTTTTTTTAAATAAAAACATGATAATGAAACTCTGAATGACGTTTAACGCCGCATTATATCCAAGTTTCTATTTTCCATCGTGCGAAAGTGCGTAATGATTGACGTACATCTTTCAATTTCCGAAGGCGTGTGATATAAGCGAAATTGACCCTTATTCTCTAGAGATAATAGTCACCGAAGTATTTATGAGAGGACTGTAAATCGATCGACGTATTGATATTTCCATTTTAATGTGGGAATGATGATTATATAAGTGTTGATAAAGTAAAAAGTTCACAGGTTAGGTGCATTTCGCAGTTCGTTTCTCTTTATTGATTTCTGTGCATTGAAAAAATGTTTGATTTTGTTTAGTTTTTGTAACTAAAAATAAATTAAAGATTGATGTGGTGTAAAAAATGTTGTGACAACAACAGAGAAAGGAATGTTAAGCTGATTTGGACATGTAGAAAGGATGGATGAAAGTATAATAATTGTACAAATATATAGAGCGGAAGTTAATGGAAGAGTTAGTCTTAGAGTAATAGGACGACCGAGTCGAACATACCTTAACCAGATAGAAGAAGTTAAGGAAGGGCCTGGTCAGAAGTACCAAGAATAAACGAGCGTGTATGAAAGGACTGCGAGTAAGGGAAGCAAGAGAGGTATGCCAAGATCGTAACAAGTAGAGATCCATAGTTTCTGCCTACCCTGATGGGACACAGGCGTGATGTATGTATATATAAAAAATGATAGATTTTATTTATTTTTGTAACTAAGAATAAATTGAGTCACAGCCTGAGACATCTTGATTTTTTTCTAGTATATAAACTTAGATAATATCAATGTGGAATAGTACCTCTACCTGTACCAGGTGTCGTATGGCGGTACGTCAATCCCAACTGACGTATCTCAAAAACAGTGACGCGAGGATGGGCAGCAGTATCTTCGGCCGAAGTTGCACTCTGCGATGTTCATCACGTTTGCCTAGCGTGGCAATTATGGGCAAAGAATACTTTGAGCAGACATATGTCAAGCTGTCATCTAACGGCTGATCTGATTATAATAATTTAAATTAAATTGGATTGTATAGGTTGTTCTGCGTAGAGCGTCCACCCGCAAGATACACCAACGATCTGACTAAAACCGCAGGATCACACACAGGCCGCATACAACTGGTCCTATTGGAGATTACTTGGGAAGGCCTATGTCCAGCAGTGGACGTCTTAAGTCTGAAATAATGATGATGATGATGTATACGGTTGTGTGGATGATTTATAGTGTTTTACGCTACCATTGATTCTTATCTCAGGCTTAAGTCGGGACTCGAATCTGCATTTTGTGGTGTCCCTCGACAAAGGAAAGGGTGTTTAATGCGACAGCGAACAGACAGCTCTAATGTTCCATTCTAGAAATGACGTGATATGAATAATTAACAGTCGTTAACGAAGCGTCCCGGAATTTACCGAAAACCACCGAAACTGATACCGTAAGTCGGCCTCATTGTAACCGGACAGTCGGCTAGTTAGCCATATTCGTAGTTGGCACATTTCTAATAGTAATATAAGTTAATATAGTGATTAATAAAATTCTTACAACACCTCATTGACATTGACCTGAGTCTTATGTTACGAATGCCAGACATCAGAGGAATTATAAATATACTACTCAAATATATATATTTAACATCCAGACACAGAACAAACACAAATATCATCATATAATTATTTGTAGTAGTAGTAGGAATCGAACATTCTACCCTGCACGGAGCACAAGTGAGGATCAATGCCATCTCCGCCATCGGGCCAGTCTTATAGTAAATCAGTGAAAATCTTACTGATGTATGCTGTATTTCTTCATTCTTTTCTTTCGACGGGCCTGATGGCGCTGATGGAAGGAATCCTATCTTGTGCGCCCACAGGTTGAGGGCTTGTTCTCCATCCAGGAGAAATATTTACAAGATGATATTTCTGTTTGTTTTGTGTCTGGGTGTTAAATATGTGTTTCTTCTATTGTCTGATACAAAAGCTTTAAGCAACATATCTCGGAGTTAGGCATAACATTATTTATTTTCCTTATATAATATTGTATATTTCTCAAATAAAGGTAAAGAGAAGTAAAAGCAAAAATAAAATTATCCGAATTAATAGTCTCATGATAAATGATATAGATATATCATCTGTCAATGTGGAGCTGTTCCTCTACGAAATGCACCTTTACTATCACAAACTATTCTCAATGCGTAAACACGGAATTATATAACGAGCCGTCGCGTTTGTTTTCCGTGCATTAAGTAGAATGCAAAAAGCAGTCAAGCGTGTGTCGCGCATCAATCGACAAAATATAGTAGGCTTGCTTTTTGCGTATCATTAACCATTAACCATGTATCATCAACCATATGTCTAGATGTTATATATCAAATATATATAAAAACAACTAAGTAGTGTAAAAGTAATCGATTGGCTAAAGTCTGAAAGTATAAGAAAATTTTGACAAAAATAATATATCTCCGCCCACACATAAACAAACACACATACACACACACAAACGTCCACAAAATAACTGCTCATTCACTTTTAAGTTCGTCTTATAAATATTAAATAATAAATATTATTTGATAATAGGTAATTAATTTTTTTTTGCTTTTCGCCTTCCTTTTGCATTTTAATGGACCTGTTTCGATAGGTACAATCTGCTGTACCGGCAGAGTAGAATAGTACCTCCCGCTTTACTTTGTATAAGAGACATCTGCAGTGCCAGAACCGACAGATGGCGGTATAATCATCTGAAACAGTCGTCAGACGACATCCCCGTCGCAATAAATGCGCTCTGCGATTGCCAACACGCTTGCCCAGCGCGGCAATTATGTTAAAAAATTCTCCTTTTAGTCCAGTAGTGGACTTCCAATGGCTGGAATGATGGCTGATGATGTATGGGTATTCCCGAATCTGTCTGCTAGCTACCTCAGTTGTCACTAACCTGGTACCGGAAGATTCTTCTAAATTTTTTACCACCTCTATATAAAGACGTTCTCAGAGATCCATTGCAAAAGACTGATGGAAGTCATTTAAGGATCGACTTCGATTTGAGATCAAAATAATTAGCTAAGTATAATTTATTAATTATTAATGCTTCAGGGCAATGAACCCAACTATAGCCCCTATAAATGCATAGATACAAAATATCAGATGGTTCATATATGTTATCTATGCTATCCTAAGCACACGCGGTTTCTGTGCACGCAAATGTATAGCAATGGTGATTGTAAATTTTATATATACCAGTCATAGGACATCCACTGAATATAGGCCTCTCTAAATGATTTCAAATAGGACCCGTAGTACGCGGCCTGCTTCTATCGCGATTCTGCGTTTTAAGTCAGATCGTGAGGTAGACTTCAAACAAAAGGTCGCCTGCATTGGTACCTCACTCTATTTATACCGCCAAATAGCTGTGTTCGAATTGCTGTGTTTCAGTGTGAAGGGTGAAAGAGGTAGTGAATTTACTGGGTAATGTGGCAAAATATCTTCAAGTCATGAGGTTGGCAACGCATTTGTGATATTACGAGCGTCTATAGGCTGCAGTGACGCTTACTACGTGGACTGTATGCTTGTTTGTCGACCTGATCTTATAAAAAAATCGGTCTGTACATCTGTAGGCGTATGTAGTGTTTCTTTAGTATTTCATCTTAACTGATATTATAAACTAAAAACTCCCCTCGGTTTCGCCTGCGTTAGAACAAATCTAGTATCATTTATGCTCTGCTGTTATTGGTTCTAGCGCGATATTATATATGTAGTCTATAATTTTCTCAAAAATGGCTATGTAATACTATTTTTCTCTGACTTTATAGTTTAGCCGCTGTGTTCTTATGTCAGTCAGTAAGCTTCTCTTTTTATTTTTTGTTTGTTCTATGTTTATTTGTTCTGATTTAACTAAAAACTCACTGATTCCACCATACTTGAAAGCTATAACTTTACCAAGTAACTTAGCCTTTGCTATATGAACAAAATTAGGGTATAAAATAGGGTACCAAAAATAGAGTCATCTAAGCCAGATTTTTAATTTTTTAACAAAAGACAACCTAACTGTTCCTAACGACTAAGAAAAGATTTTTGAAAATTCACCCCCTAAGGGGTTAAAAGGGGGATGCAAAGTTAATATAGAAAGATTTCTGTTTTTGAAGTTATTCAAATTAAATTCAGTTTTAAGGTTCTTCATTGAAAGTCAGTAGTAGTTGGGAGTAAAAGTCTGGTGAAATATATATGCATAAAAGAATAGAGTTTTAGCGGGTTGTCTGTACATATTAAACATATATATATATATATACAAGTGGTACGAATGTTCGTGCGTGCGTGACGCGTTAAAGAAAGTGTTCGTTTTTTCTTTATGAATGGCTACAATGACAGATAGGACACGACAATGTAACCTAAATGAGTTACAACAATTACTTTTGTATTGCTGTTTCCTTGATCAGACCTGCACGCTAGATCATTATTTAGACTTTAATTTATTTTTATTTTTTCTATCTTAGTTTATAGAAAAACAGCTAAAAATTCATATATAACTTGATCCTATCTCGATCCCCAGGACAAATACTTTTTTGTTTAGTATCTGGGTGTTAAATAAGTGCAGTAGTGGTGATCCCTATGTTATTTGACGTCCGTAACACAAGTGTTTTATTAATATCTGCCGTTTGTTACTCATTGTTGTCAAAGTCAAAATGTTCTAGTAGGCACATTACAAGCATTTTCAAATCATCAATAACATAAACAGAACAAAAACAATTTTTCCAAAAAGAAGGAGGTATCAGATTCTATATAAATAATACTGATGACCCTGATGACTCCATAGGGTAATAAGAGTCATCTAACAGGGCTATCAGTACCATTGCCAACCACTAGTGATGCGTCCTAAAACAAATTTTACTGCCAACAAAATGGAAACTGCAAGAAATCCGAATGTCGAAAAAGATTCTATTACCGTCAAGGAATTCCCTATAGGAGAAATTGAGACTCTGGTTTTCTCAAGAGGAATAATAATAATTTGATCTATACCACCATTCGAACTCTATATTTTTCAAAAAGCCACTATCATCATCATCATATCATCTATAAGACGTCCACTGCTGGACATAGGCCTTCACAAATAATCTTTATTAGGACCGATTGTATGCGGCCGGTTCCCAGCGCGATCACCGAAAGTCATTATACTAAATACCTTTTGTCGCTTGACATTTGTCCGCGTTAGTTGCCAACGGTACCTTTTTAGAGGATGAAAAATAATACAAAAATTACAACAAACCATTTTTTGCTCGTGTCTCTTTAAGGGTAGTTCATAAGTTAAGGCCCTGTGGTTGGTTTATGACCTGCAAGGCCATAGCAATTTCAGCAAAGGACTCATAACAAATTAAACTAAAATTAATACAAATTTATACAGCTCTTAAAACTGAATAAAGGGGAATATTGCCCATTATTGCGCGCTGAGCAACCGTAGTGACAAATACTGAGTGTAGTTTTGCAACAGTATAGATTGCTGCCTATGGGTTTGTGATGTATATACCGCCATCTGTCGGTTTCAGTACCTTAATCTCTTCTGACCGGTACCCCACGGCAATACGGTATTTGTAAGATTCAACTCTACATCATCGCGAGACTTGAATCTACCATTGGATTATATTAGATAATAAACCGCTATTATCTAACCAAAGCACTCAGTGAAACGCTGCAAGTATAAAAAGGTCTAACCAAAATTACCACAGACTAAAAAGTCACGTAATAAACAGAAATCCCTTACTTCGCTGAATGTTGATCACTGGATAAGCGTGATGCGGACACGCGTCCCGAGGGATCTGTTGCGTATTACGAGCACTGCTTTATTTAGTAACAAAATATTTCTCATATGATAAAATTTCAAATATTATTCATAGGCAAACATCAACATATCTATTAATTTGCAAAAAAAATATACCTAAAGTATACCGCTATCTCTTGGTTCTGGTACCTTAGTTGCCTAGTAAAGGGGGAGGTATTATTCTACTCTGCCGGTACCTCACGCGTACTTCATATGCGCATTTCAAAAAAGGACTCGTAGAGGCAACTGAGTTACTGGAGCTGTATTTATTTATTTAACATTATTGCAAAATATATTACAAAATATACAAATGGCGGACTTAATGCCAGTTGGCATTATCTCCCAGTCAACCATTACACAAAACAGAAAATATGTATATATATTAGTGGTGCAAATAATAGACATATATACAAAATAAATAAACGTTACATACATATTTGTATAAAAATCAAATTTCAAAAATCGAAATAAATAGATATGATATAAAAAAAACATATAAAATAACGTATATCAAAAATAGGGTTATAAACTTAGAGAAGCAGCATCAGTAAATAAAGTACGGAGAAAGCGTTTCAGGATAAATTTGTTTGGAACCGTATAGTTTAGGAATGGAAGGCAGGTGGTCAGACGATCTGATTGAAGCCACGTTCGCTCTAGACGCTGGCCGCATATAATCAGTCACTCACAAAGATTAGATGCCTATAAGAACAGGCTAGACCTAGTTTAGGTACCTAAGTATCAAAATTTATTTTAGTTTAAGTTTCCTTTTGTTTTTTAATAAAGTTATTGTTATTATTATTATTACTTAGTAAACTTAAAATAATAATCTATTACCATCTTATATCGGTGGTCCGCTAATACGAGAGAATGGACTTTTGCCACTTATCCTTCATGGTAGCTGTTTTAGGGACAGTTAAGTAATATATCCTTAAAAGCTGACGTCCACGATAAAAAGTCCACTACTGGACATAGGCCTGCCCAAAAATGGGGGAATTTGCTGGGCTGTCGTGATGGCAACCGCATTGCGTAGCTTTGCATTGCGTTACATTCGAGCTACACTTCATGGGGTGGTCTCTTACGACACTTGGTACTAGAGGTACTATTCTACTCTGCTGTTACCAGACAGCCCCAGGGTTTTATATGGAAGCCATGAAAGAATAAGAGTCACCGTACAGCATCCAAGCATTCTTCGATTACTCTGCACAATTTCTCTTCCAAAAACAACAATCAATGACCAATATCGCTGTTTATCCATTTTTCTGAAATCCGCGGATTCAAAATAATAAGCCTAATATAGCTGGATTTTGGCAGAAATAAGAATTAATGCACGATGGTAATTTTTTTTTACGATTGTGGCACCACTAGTCCATATATTTAAATGATCTCGTTTGTACAACGAGGTCAATATATTGTCCTCGATAAAAACAGAGCGATGTGGGGACAAAGAATACAATTTTTCCTTTGCTCAAACAGGGAACCCCAAAACCAATTTCGGCCCATTAATTTTTGCCCCGCCAAAAATGTCGGAGTGCCACGCGCATTGCTGACGCGTCCGCGTGGAACTGAAAAATCAGGCGGAATTTTCACGGTTCTCCTGAAATTGATGTTCGATATTTTCAGCGGATTTTTAAAGTTTACCCGACACGAGGCTTTTATCGATGGCTGCATTGTTATATGATTTTCTGGTTGAAATAACATGGTTAAGTAGAATAATGATTTTTGTGGATTTTGAATGATATGTTTACAGATGACGTAGTCAGTAGGTCAATTTATTAATGAAATCCAATACGCGGCTTATCAATATCTTCATATATACAAAAATCACGTGACTTGGTGTTTGTCTGGAATGAAGTTCTGTACTACTGAACCGATTTTAATTTTTTTTTGCTTACTGTGTACAGTTTGATCCAACTTATGAGTTAGAACAGTTTATATTTATATAGCGCAGTCGCCTTTATGCAGCAGGCACTTAACGCACTTCTTTTGTTTCACCCGGATGTTGACATATTTGTCGACAACGACAAATCATTAATAATTAAGCTCGATGTAGAATAGTTTAATTGTTGTTAAAACTTCATAATTGTGTAATTGGGATAACCCGTATAATTATGTTAATAATAAATAAATGAATATCTCAAAGTAGAGTCACAATACGTTTTTCATGATAAACAGGTGTATAGTTTAGACAGGACTACGCGTGTTGGGTCAGCTAGTTAATATTAACCTTAACCGCATGCCAGTTCTCCCTAGGGTTATGTCGCGCGGGGTCTCTTTATGTAGTTGGATTCACTTTGGTTATATGTGGTCGTCCGCAGAGGGAAGGGGGGGGGGGGAGCAACGAGTGTTTACCCGGTATTACCCCTGTAACCGCCAAGTTGGCATTTTTTAATGCCAGAGCAAACAAGAGTTTGCCAGTAGCAAACAAGTTTGGGCTCCGGTAGTAAGCGGTTAGTATTACGTACGAGTTCTCTATCTACCGTTTTCCCTTTCCTATTAACTCCTTTAAAACCCTGTTGTCCCTTGGGAATAACTAGCAGGGCGCACTTTGCATATTTGAAGCATTCGCTGAAATAAGTTGCTTTGCTAACTGCGCGATATCATTAAGGATATATATATCGGCGGTCATCAAATTTAATGGTCGTAAGGGATAAGTTGCAGGTTTACAAGAAGAACTTAACAGATAATAAAAACAATTATTTCGTTGCTGTTTTTATGCGGAGGGTATGGGCATTTATATCGTCGATGATACTTAATACCGCGTATGTAGCTTAAGTTAATAAAGTTCATTTTCCATCTGTTCTAATTGAATTTTCAACTTTATTTGCAACTGATATGATACTTACGCGGTATTGCACGATCATCGACGATATGCCAATTACAATCCATTCATTTTAACAAACGGCTTATAGAGGTTTCACCGATACCTGGATCTAGATGCCCTTAGAACATTTTAGTTGCTCAAGTATATAAACCTGTAGTAAACAATCGTCCAAAGCCGGCAGACTTGTATAAAGTTCGAATGAATCTTATTTTCTATCAGGTCATCAGGGTCATCTGTTATTTAAGACATAGAATTATATCATTGTGTAGAGAAAAGTACTATTAATATTGTATATAACAATGACTGCGATTTAAATAAAGATAAATATGAATTTGAGTTTCAAGATCCATTAATTACCTGTATGTGGATATAATTAAATGACGTACACATTAAATAATTTTTAGGATTTTCGAAAGGTCATCAGGGTCGTCTATATTACAATTTATAAAAATAATTTTACTTAGTACTTCTGTTCTTGGGAACAATTTTGTTAATTTTTATTAATCGCATTTTAATGCAGGTATGTTAAACATTATAAAATGTCTTTAATTAAAGATAATTTTGAAATCACATTTTAGTTTGACCGTTGTTTAGGACCACCAGAGTTATAAAAGTAACACGTACATTCAAGCTAGCGTATAAATATTTATTTTATTCATTGCTCTAACGCGAATTTGAATATTTAGTCTGTCTGGCAGCGTAACATGCGCGGGCGCATCGCGTGATTGACGCAGCTGCCGGCTTCCGCCTATCACCAGGGTTGCACACAATATTCTGATAACTACTTTATTTTTTTACAAATTCATTACAGGCATTGAAAGTCCACTGCTGGATATAGGCCTCCCCAAAGAAGGGGGAATGTTTCCTATAATTGCCGCACTGGGCAAGCGTGTTGGCAATAGCAGAGCGCAGCTTTCGCGACAGGTATACTGCTGCCCATTCCCACTCTGTGCATTTGAGCTGCACTCATTCGGATGGATATACCGCCTATCTCTGTCTATCGGCTCTGGTACCTAAGTCGCCTTTTACGACATTTGGTACAGAGGCAGGTATTATACTCAATCGGTACCCCACGGCTATCTGACTAATTAATTACAAATTAGTTATTTGGCGCCAGATCCATGTAATCCACAAATGTATAATGCAATGAAATAGGATATCATATATTCAAGCATTAGGTAAATGTTTTACGCAGTAAAAGTAAATAATATTAAAAAATGTCTAACGAAGTGTAATCAATAAATTTTATTGAGCATATCAGTATTGAAATCTTATTAATATTTTCACGTGTTTTATCATCAACAAATCAACCGCAAGACGTCCACCGCTGGATATACGCCTCTCTAAGTGAAACCTGCGTCCAGCTCAATCCTGCAGTTTTAGTAAGATCGTCTGTCCACTTTGTGGGTGGACGTCGCACCCTGCGCTTGTTGGTACGTGGTCTCCATTCTAGAATCCTTTGATCATCGGTTCTGCGTGCTAAGTGCCTTGCCCACTGCCACTTCAACTTACTAATTCATAGGTCTATGTCGGTAACTTTTATAGATCTCCTTATTTCTCTTCTTATTCAATCGGGAAAAGGGAGCATTGCCCTCTCTATATCATGGTGTTTACAACTCGTAACAAAACTAATTTTTTACCGACTTTAAACATTGACCTGACTCCGTGGTAAGTCGCTTAAAGCACTTGCGTTAAAGATGCCAGACAACAGGAATCATAAATATATAATACTTAAATATAAATTTTTAATCTGTTGCGTATTTTTAAAGATTTAAGCAAGACAGGCAGACAGCGGAAAATAACTTATTGAAATTGTATACCTGTGCCAACCCTAGGCGATGCCGGAGAATTTCTCTAGTATTGTGTTTCCAGTGTCGGATTGTTGCTATAGGTATAATTATGTGGGAAATGTTGGAGGCATGCTCCAAGTTAAAAACATATGTCTTTTTGTGCAATTTTGATTTTTATCGAGAGCTTCCTAAATGAAGAACTATGATAATTGTATGTTTCCGAGTTTGTACTTGATTGCATCATATAAAAACAGCTTTAACTTAATTTTTACTGATCTTTGAGAGATGGTATGAGTGACTAAATCGTGTTTATCTGAGTTAATTACACAACTAAAAACACGATTTTAAAATACATCAAACTAACTAACTTTGACGGGCCCGATGGCGCAGATGGTAGTGATCCAATGTTATACGCCAATGGTCGTGGATTTGATCCCCGTCAGGACTAATATTTATATGATGATATTTGTGTTTATCTTGTGTCAGGGTGTTAAACATATGTATTTAAGTATTATATTTGTGATTCCTCTGCTGATCAGATCAGTGTTTATGATGATGTGTGAATAATGTTTTTTTTACTGTAACAAAGTGAGAATAATGATGAACAAAAATGCTAGTAAGGTTCTGAGATAATCGCGGGTTGTGTTGGGTCTACAAAATATACGGCACAACGCACCCCACACTTTGTTTAGAATACTAATAATATTTCAGAAGTAGTAGAAGAAAAGTAGAAGTGAAAGTCATAATGTCCAGCAGTGGACGTCCTACTGCTGTTAAGATGATGAGGTTAAAGTGAGGTACCAAGGCAGACGATTTGTGATCATGATAATAAATGGGCTGTCAAATAAAACAAATAAAAAACAAACGAATTGCGTTAAAATCCGTTACAAAAACTGACACACGTCAAAATGTCAAATGTCAAATGTTGTTTGAAATTCGAACAGACGATAAAGCCAATTGTTTGCTCACCGGCAGACAGTGACGAGATAAGCGGTGTTTTGTCTCCATCAATCCCATAATTCAATTTAAGTAATATATCGCTGGAATTAATTGCCCGCGTACCGCCAAATTGATGGCGACAGCGAGTGATAGATCACCTCTAATATATATTGCGGATTTTTCGTATATCCATTGTTAATATGTTTTTTATCTATACCTATTGAATCTGGAATTTATAAATAGTAATTCATTTGAGGGAGACCCCATACAAATGTCGTCAGCGTTGGTACCTCACTCTCACCTGTCTGTTACGGACAAATAAACTACTTAAACGCAACACACAGAAAAAATACAAATATTGTAATGTACATATTTGTCCTGGGTGGGGATCGAACCTACGTCCGTTGGCGTTAAAGTTAGGATCACTACCATCTTCACCATCGGATAATAATATATGGTAAATCTCCAAATGATAACATAAAAAAACATAGGCGTATACTTTGAGTGGTACCTACTCTATATAACTAGAATAATTTACAGACTTTTTATTACATATTTTACGTTTATCTGTCTGTGTATACGAAAGTAGAAGCTGGCTGACTGGCATGTTAATGTAGGACCTTAACTATAAGGAATAAAAATTGTGTACAGAGGTTCCTTTTATAAAGTGAGGGAGCTCTAAGAAAGGGTTTTTAAAAATTCACCCCCTTAAGGTGTAAAAAGGGGTTACAAATTTAGTTAAAGTAATTCGAATTAAATTCAGTATAAATATTTTTTCAACAGTTTTAAATATGTTGAAAATCATCCCTTAAGGGGGTAAAAGGGGAAAACAGTGAATGAAAATAAGGGGTAGTAGAGGTGTACATAATATAGATATAGATGACGGGCCCAATGGCGCAGATGGTAGTGGTTCTTGTGTGCCAAAGGTCGTGGGTTCGATTCCCACCCACGGCAAATATTTATAAGATGATATTTGTGTTTATTCTGTGTCTTTGTGTTAAATGTATGTATTTGGGTAGTATATTTGTGTTTCTTATATTGTCTGACGTCCTTTAAACGACTTACCACGGAGACAGGTCAATGTATGAGATGATGAGAGTTATTATTATTATTAAATATACTAATATGCTCTTGGCGGGGATGGGTAGCAGCATCACCGTCACGAACGCTCTGCGATTGCCAACACGCTTTTCCAGCGCAGCAATTATGGGCAAAATTCCCCTTTTCTTGGGGAGGCATATGTCCAGCAATGGACTCCCAATGGCTGATATGATGATAGACAAGCGTTTTAAGTAAGAAGTTCTCTGATGACCTGAGAGTATTCTCATGGCTGTCACCTATGAACACGAAATGACCTTTAAGATAAGGGAAAAAAACTTGAAATTTGATACAGGGGTTCCTTTTATAACGTAGGAGCCCTAACAAAGGAGTTTTCAAAACTCACCTCCTAAAGGGATAAAACGGGGTTGCAAAATTAGGAAATAAAATTATGAATTTTTAATGTAAATCAAATGAAATTCAGTATATGTTGGATAAGAAGAGTAGGAATGGTCGAACAGAATTGTGCTGTAAAGACAGTTTCTCTTTAAATTGTAAGTGAGGTAGACCTCATCCAAAGGTAGTCTGCACTGGTACCTCACTCTAAACTATTTCTACCGCCAAGCAGCAGTGTTTGCAATGCTGTGTCCCGGTTTGAACGGAAAGAGAGGCAGTGAAATTAATGGGTAATATGCCATGATATCTTCTATCACAAGGTTGGCAACGCCGCGCTAGTGATATCCTTGTGATAACGTCTACAGGCTGCGGTGACTCTTACTATCACGAGAACCATATTATCAACTTATTATTATTATCAACTTAGTCTGGAAATCTCGGCTCGGCAATTATGTGTTCAAATATCAGACGTAGTTTCGCGACTGTGATGCAGCTGCCCATCTCCGCTCAGGTGATGTCAAACCGCCATATGTTGATTCCACCACGGTTACCTCTGGTTTCAATAGCACAAAGCAAATCCCACGTCTATTTTTCTAAACCTACACTCAGTTGCAAAAATATTAGGAATATTTTTAGAGTTATATTCAATTGAGGGTTGTGAAAGGTTACCAACATTTCCCTTTGACTGGGGTTTTATCCGGGAGGGTAAATTATAAGGGAATCGTTTATCTAACAAAGGTGGATGAAAATCCTTTTCAGGGTCGCTACCAACCCTATTATGTTCAACACAATAGGAGCTAGTACTGTTAAGCGATGTAATATTTTGTCACTGTGACTTTGTTTGGATATTTTTGTCACTGTGATATTATTTATTTGTTTTTTTTTTATTTATTTAGGCTCTCCAGTATTTGACAAAATTAATGTGGTAGTACACTTTATAACACTATACCTTGGAACTAAATATAACATACGTTAAAAGAGAACAAAGCAAGTAAAAATAAACGGAAAATAAAAGATATCAACTATACTTAAAACTTAAATAAACTACTAAACATTATTCTAATACAAACTCAAGAATACATATTTGTAATGAATAGTGTGATAATTGTTTTTACTGATGCCTTGATTTTATTGTATTGACATTATTTCTATTATTTACTCGCCTATTCTGAATTCATCCAGTTATTATCCTTTTGGTCATGAGCTACCGACAGAGTAGAATAGTACCTCCCCTAGAACAGGTGTCGTAAGAGGCAACTGAGGTACCAAAACCGAATGATGGTGGTATATCCATCCAAAATAGTGCAGCTCAAATGCACTGGGCATGGATGGGCAGCACCATCCCTGTCGCGAGAATTGCGTTCTGCGATTGCCATCACGCTTGCCCAGCGTGGCAATTATGGGCGTAATTCCCGCTTTCTTGGGGAGGCCTATGTCCAGCAGTGGACTTCCAATGGCTAGAATGATGATTATACTGTCGATCAAGTTAAGTTACAAGTTTTGATTTGTTATGTTAAGATTGACGTTACCAATTGACGTCAAAGACCAGTGAAAATACAAAAAAAATCCAAAAACCACCACGCATTTAATAAGTATTCTATCACTAATCTTCTTTTTTATTAAAATCTTCGTGTGTCTTCAGGAAAATACGAAAAAAATATAAGCCATATTGCTCAAGCCGTTCTTGAGTTTTTCGCTAAAAAACATTCATTTTAATTTATATAGATTTGTACATTTAAGAGAGAGAAAGAGAGTTAAGGGAGGGATAGAAAGACAAAGATATCATGTTGTCACTGTCACTACGATTTAGATAACATTATAATGAATTCATACAACATCCCATACGTTGACCCGAATCTGAGATCAGTTAAGCACAATAGAAGAATTATAAATATATCACCAATATATATAACACCCAGACACTGGTCAAATTTAAATGTTCATTTTATGTTTATCTGTGGGCATCGAACCGACTTGAACTACTACTAGCTTTCCATCGGCGTCTTCATCCACATTGACCTCACTTTATAACCTCTTGCAGGAACATTAACAAGAGCAGAAGTCTATATCCCTGGGACTCAAAATATTTGCATGCCATATCGATTCTCCGGTTCTAACTTTGACGGGCCCGACGGTGCTGGTGGCAGCGAGCCTATCTTGTGCGCCAAGGGTCTTGGGCTCGATTCCCACCCATCGCAAATATTTATGCGATGATATTTGTGTTTGTTGTCTGGGTAATATATATATATATATATTTAAATAGTATATTTGTGATTCCTCTGTTGTCTGTTGTCCGTAACACAAGTGCTTTAAGCGACTTATCACAGAGCTAGGATGAGATGTTGATATATGAGGTGTTGTTTATTTAATTTATAAAATAAAACTATAAATCCCTACACAGGCTTATACTTTCTCATCACTACCTAACCCTTATGTATAAGACTAACAACTCCCCGCAGTTTTACCCACGTTAAGTTGTAGAGCAAACCTAGTATCATTTATGGTCCACTGTGATAAGTGGTTTTTGGAGGACTTTTTTATCTTATAGTTTAAACCCTGCATTGAAATGTCAGTCAGTCAGTCAGCTTCTCATTTTCGATATATATGTATAAAATAAATTTGAAAATCACAGAATTCATACTAACTTTGGACCCTCCTATTATTAATGATTTTCTAAAAAAATATTTCATGCTTGTTACACAAATTTCAATGAAGAACTTCAAGTGATAAGATTGTTTATTGCTCAATTTGTAGTCACCATATATTTTAGTATAGTAAACAGGTATAAATAATAAATATAGGTAAACTACTATTAGGATAGATATTAGTGATTTTATATCAGGTGACTAAAAATATCACATGACTTCCGTCACTGTTATATTCACAATGTTATCTTTGGGGAAATGTCATTCTTACATAGAATGGAGTATAAAACTCTAAAAAAACGTTGGCTGAAATAAATAAACTTTTGTATTTATACTAATATTATAAAGTTGGAGAGTTTGTTTGTATGTTTGAACGCGCTTATTTCAGAAATCAATGATCAAATTTGAAAAAATCTTTCAGCGTTTGATAGTCCATTTATCGAGAAAAACTTTACCCCCCAAAGTTACTACTCCACGCGGACAAAGCCACAGGAACTGCTAGTACATAAATAGAGTGGTTTGGTATTGCCAGAATATATATTATTACCTCCCTTTGTGCCAGGTGGTGTGATAGGTGAGTGTACTTTTAAGAAAGCTTTATATTTGGGTAACGCATAATAAAATCGAAAAATCCTTTTTTCTTTATAAACCTAAGTCGACAAAGTTAAGTGATAGTAAGTGTCACTGCAGCCTATAGACGCTCGTGATATCCCTAGGATATCATTAGCGCGTATCCAACCTTGTGACTTGAAGGTATTATGTCACATTACCCAGTAATTTTGCTGCCTCTTTCACCCTTTAAGCCGGTACACAGCAATACGCACACTATTGTTTGGAGGCGGTAATGTGTGAGAGTGATGCAGCAACAAACGTTTGTATGAGATCTACTTGTAGTAAACTTAATTCAGTGAATGCATACTTCATCATTTTTGCTGTGGAGTACCGGCGTAGTAGAAAAGTACCTCTTTATACTGAGTATAATAAGTTAGGTACCGTAACCGACAAGCGGCGGAGAGGTATATTTATCTGAAACAGCGTAGTTCAAACGGGCGGGGATGGGCAGTAGCATCTCCATCGCGATGCTACGTTCCGCGATTGCCACCACTTCTGCCCAGCGCGGCAATTAAGAGCAGAAATCCCCCTGTCTTGGGGAGGCCTATGCCCAGCAGGAAACATTCAACATTTGATGTGATGATGATAATACTATATCATAGTAGAAAGTACAGCCCTCTATCCCAGGCGGCGTATGCCTGAAGTACTTTAGCTAGCAGATATACCTATCCGAAACAGGGTAGCTCAAATACAACAGGGCGGGGGTGGGCATAAGCATCCTAACCGCGAAGTTTCGCTCTTTGACAGCTAATAGTAGACCAGTATATATGTCATCCAAAATTATGCATAAACACGTAATAAATATTAATTTTCTTTAACCGTGCGCCATGAGGTAAGGCGGTATATCCACCCGAAGAACCACCTTATCTCAAATGCTACTGGGCGGGGATGTGCTGCTACCCATCCCCGCCCAGTATTTCTGTAGCAAAACTATGCACTGCGAATGCTGCTACCCATACCCAGCAAAATAACTTATGTGCAAAACTTTTCTTTTTGGTATGAGTATTTTTGTCGCCTCTTAAGACGAGTTGATAATGAAAGTTTGACAGGCCTGATGGCGCGATCGGTAGTGCCCTTATCTTGTGTACTCAAGTGTTGTGGGTTCCATTCTTAACTAGGACAAAACATCTGATGAATACTTGAGTTCGTTCTGTATAGTTTTTAAGTAATGTATTTGTGATTTATCTATCGTCTGATGTCTGTGACACAATTGCTTTAAACGAGTTATCTCCGAGTCAGGTCAATGCATGAGATATTGTGTGTTTATTTTTCGCTTATTTTTGGCATCGGCGGAACCACAATGAGCGGAGTGAATCTAAAATAGATTGGCCTTTGCTTTGTAAGGTTAAAATAGATTTCAAATTTAGAAGCTTTATTTGGACTACTGCCGGCACCATTGCCAATACGCTTGCCCAGCGCGGCAATTATGGGCAACATACTCCCTTTCTTGGGGAGGCCTATGTCCAACGGTGGACTTTTAATAGCTGGTATGATGATTGTAGTACAGAAATCGATAGATGGCGCTATATAAATAGTGTAGTTCCTATATTATTAAGTGGGGAAGGGCAATAGCATGCCCGTGTGCCACAACAATTTTCAACGAACTCCTATGTATATAACAAGAGAAGCTGACTGATATCAACGCAGGGCCTTAACTATAAGGGTCAGAATCTTGATATTTTGCATGGGGGTTAATTATATAAAATAGGAGAGCACTAAGAGGGATTATTGAAAATTCCCCCCATAAGGGGGTGAAATAGGGTTGTAAATTTAGTATGATACATAAAAATTCTGACAGAACACCTTTGATAATTTTGAGAGTGGCGGCCGCAAGGTAACTGAAACGTCTAATAAAAATGGTAGAAAATAAATACACCACTTTAATATTTTTTATAAAATCTGTAACAATAAAATACTTTTATTCACAAATTTACTTATTTAACGGCTTAACCGTTAAATAAGTAATATTATTTTTGGTCTTCATATAAATGTCTTATATAATATATGTTATTTTATGTTCGCGTTTATAAAGACAGTACTTTTGCGATGAAAGGCACTATATTCCTTGAAAAATATCACGAAGATTGGAGACACAGCATATCAGACAAATTTATCCACGTTCGTAATTTAATATAGACAAATTTAAATCGGTTAAGAATATCCTGGTTAAACTAGCTTTTACCCAAAAAACGCTTTATTGTAGTGTTTATATTTTGTAGTACTAAAAATGTTATTTACCGTAAATCACACAGGGACAATATTTTTTCGGGAAAAAGTAGTCATATCGTTTTCCATACTTTTAACTACATGTTTATAAAAATAAAATAAAATTAGTTAAGTAAACATAGCGTGAAGAGGTTACAAACAAACTACCATCATCATCATACCAGCTATTAGAAGTCCACTGCTGGATATTGGCCTCCCCAAGAAAGGGGGAATTTTATCCCTAATTGCCGCGCTGTGCAGCGTGTTGGCAATCGCAGAGCTTTCTAACTTTCGCATTCATAATTTTATTTGGGATTGTTTTATATCTATTATAAGTTGTGCATGCTATAATAAATTAAAACTGCACAGGCAGCAATATGAAAGCCATATACGTGTATTCTTCTTGTGGGGCCATCGCATACCCAAACGTAATTATAATGATCCTCTAACAAATTTTGGAGCACAAAACCTTTGGTTTATGAACTCAGTTAAATTTAACTCAAACCCTTAGAGGGTTCGCTACTCATTCCCACTAATTTGTGACAACTTGTTTGTATTTGCCGCGAGATACCGACAGAGCACAGTAGTACCACCCTCTGTACCAAGTGTCGCCAGAGGCGACCAAGGTACCAGTACGGACAGATGGCGGTGTATCCATCTGAATCAGTGTAGCTCATATACATAGGGCGGGGATGGGCACCAGCTTTAACAACAGCTTGCCTAGTGCGGCAATTGTGGGCAGGATTCGTCATTTCTCGGGGAGGCCTATGTCTTTCCGACTTTCTATAGCTGATATAAAAATGTGTATGTGTATGTAAAACAACTGTTTTAAGTCACTTACTATGGAGTCAGGTCAAGTATGGACTTAAATACATATTATTTAACACCCAGACAGAAAAGACACAAATGCCATCATATAGATGTTTGTCTTGGGTTATTTGTTTTTAACTGCTTTTAATTTATTTTATGTAAATAAAAAAATGTTGTTTCTTTTCAGGTAAGTTCCAAATGTATTAACCTGAAAAAAACTGTAAAATATTCACCGTAAGGTAAGTCACAATTTCCTTTGCAACAAAACTGAATAAAACATCACATATATCCGGATTTACAAGTCTGGGTAATACGGATACCCGGCTCCAGATTCCCGGGTCCTGAAGGACTTTATAGCTTAGTTCACCGGAGCGTCGTTGCCGGAGTTAGAAATTCAATACCGCGACATCCCAGGTTTCCCTAGCACCTCCAATATGAATACGGCTGCATTACTTATATATATGTATGTGTATATATATATATACGTCCTAAGTTTCCTCAAATTTACACCAGCTTTAACATTATCATTATCCAAAGGTCGTCTGTAAGAAATTTCACTAGTAATAAGGCCGCCTCTTGTGCCTACGATTCCATGTTTTTGTGATGTTTTTTTGTTGTATTTATTGTTGTACAATAAAGAGTATCATCATCATTATCATGCCAGCCATTGTAAGTCCACTGCTGGATATGGACTTTCCAAAAAGGGGGATTGATGGCAATCGTAGAGCGTTTTGCGACGGGGATGCTGCTGCCCATCCCCGACCTTAAGCCACACTGTTCCGAATGGATATACCGCCATCGGTCGGTTCCGGTAACTCTCTTCTCTTACAACTCCTGGTTCAGGGGAGGTAATATTCTACTCTACCGGTACCCGACGGCAAATAAAGTTTAATAAAATAATTATTTTAATGTCTAACATAATTAACATTTCGGGATAATATCTAAATGAGATTAAATAATTTTATGCAGCATAAGGTCTGTTATACTTTGCCTTGGAGAAATTATTATATCATAAAATGCAGTGTGTTAATAATAAATAACTGTATTTAAATGTATATACAATACTGTATATACAATTTGCATTCTCAGATATTCCATAGGGGAGAATTTCATTTCTCAAGTTATGACATGTTTATGAGTTCTCTGCTCCTTGATCTAATCATTTAACATAAGTTATTACTTTATTTCACACTTATTACATACAACAGTAAATAGGAATTAAGTCCAGTCTAAGAACTCTCTTTTAAATAATTGTAATGAAAATATAATTTAATTATTTTAAATTTAAAAAACCTTGAATGCATCCGCCCCCTAAATATAGTCTAATAAAAAAGTATTTGTAAATATAATTTATATGATATATATATATATATGGCATATTTAAATGATGTTTTTTTATTAGATTAGACCATATTTCATTGATATTACAAGTACTTGTATTCGGAATTTTTCTCTTCTTTTTTCTTAACAAATTTATTAAATTATCATTGTTAATAATATAATTACAAATGAATTTTTTGTATATATGTATTTTATAAAATATTGCTTTTTCTTTTTATGCAATTTTTGCTTATCCTATTGTGATGTATTGCTTTTTTTCACATATTGTATATTGTTATAAAATAAATTGAATTGAATTAAACTAGGTCGACTAACAAGCATGCAGTTACTGTAGCCTATAGACGCACATTATCGTCATCATCACAAGGATATCACTAACGCGTTGCCCAGTATATTCACTGCCTCTCTCACCGCATCAGACCAGAACTGCAATTTGACGGTAGAAGTAGGTTAGAGTGAGGTACCACTTCCGTCTGCTTTTGTATGGGGTTCTACCTTCTATACCTATATGAACATTAAATGTCGTTTTTCAGGTATAATAGATGTGAAATTAGCGTAATTAAATGGTTGTTGTAATATTGTTATAAGCGTATAAATAAAAAATATCTCTATAAACAGAAAAATTGCAACTTTTTAAAAAAAATGCCCATTAATATATCTTATTATTTTTTATCAAAATAAAGTTATATAACTATTAGGTTTATTCATTGGTAAATGCTGAATTTGCTATTAAAGGGAATATTTTGTTAAATAAATCAACTTCTCTCAGGTATCAGGCAGTTTTCGAACATGCTTCCCTTTTTTTAAAGGCCTGCACTATCGTTGTGCTACTAAATTTGTCTGCTTTTCGTTCATTTATTGCTAATAAATAAACGTATGGTACCAGCAGAGTAGAACAGTACCTCCCTCTGTATCAGGTGGCATAAAGGCGACTGAGGTACCGAAATCAACAGAGTACGGTATATCCATCTAAAATAGTGTAGCTCAATTTCACCGGGCGGGGATGGGCGGGGATGGGCAGCATTCGCCAACACGCCTGCCCATCGCGGCAATTATGGGCAAAAATCCCCATTTCTCGGAAAGGTAATTCCAGCAGTAGCCGTCCTTAATTGATAAGGATAACAATGATGAATAAATCAATGTGGTTGACTTTACCTTCCCTTCATCCAACTGTTCTATATCTTAAAAATTTTACGTAGTGAAAATCAAGATACATTTATAATTTATTGTATTAATTACAGGGCTTTTAGTGCTTGCTCACTAACTAAGTGATCTAGGTTGCTCCCATAAACTAAGTAAATGGCAGCTTGATCAGATTTAAGTAAAAGCTTTCACTTGAGCACTAGTTACCTAAACTAATCCCGCTAGTCTCTAATAGTTGGATATTACTAAAGTTTTAAACCTTATTTCTACAATTAGTGAGCTATAAAGAAGAAACGATTCTGAAACTGATCAATTAGTACTTTCACATATTTTCACGTACACTACTTATGATGCAAATACTTTTTTAACGACTATAAAACGCTTGTCGTTTCGGTTACTTTACGGTAACCGTTATCGGGATTAACAAAAGTAATATGACCCACGTGTTACTCGTAAAGCCGTTAAAGAAGTAATTTTATTATGATCAATTCGTTTCCTTATTGCTTATTGAGATTTCTACAAAATAAATGCGAAATATAACGTCAAACCGAAAAAATCAGTTCCGATTAATATTTTAAATGAGATAGTAAGTTTGTTTGTTTGTTATGTACTCAATAAATTTTCTTAAAATACATCCTTGCTTGGTTCCTTTCTGCAATCATCATATCAGATATTGGAAGCCCACTGCTTGACATAGACATCCCCAAGAAAGGGGATACTTTCCCATAATTGTTGCGCTAAGAAAGCGTGTTGGCAATCATAGAGAGCAGCTTTCGCGACGGGTCTGCTGCTGCCCATCCCCGTCCTGTGCATTTGAGCAACATAGTTGTGGATAGATATACCGCCATATGTCAGTTCCGACACCTGGTTCAGGGGTAGATACTATTTTATTCTACCGGTGTCTCACGGCTGCAATGGTGATAATAAGATACGTGAAGTGCAAAGTTTTGACCTCTTTGTAAGAAAATTGCGCGAATGTATGAACATAAAATTTGACACATTTAAAGTTAACGAGGAGAAGAAGTGCCAAAAGCTATTATTTTGCACAAAAAATTTATGAGAATCTATTAAAATAACTATTAATACACATACTATATTTGGTATAACAATTGACATAAAGTATATTTATATCAAATTCAAAATATATAGTATACAATAATAGCCTTGTAATGCAAGCACTTTCGAATCGTCAAAATATTAATAATAAAAAAAATAATATTTCGATAATAGGAAGTATGAGATTCATTATATTTAGGATAATGATGACCCTGATGACCCTGCGAGATCATGAGAGTCATCTAACATATGCAAACTACGCCGACCTTAAACTAGTCTGCCTCTATTAGAGTCTTAAAACTAAGTTTACTGCAGGTTCATTGACATGAAATACCAGAAAAGAACCTGCAAGAAAAACTGGTGGTGGGAACAACAATTATGTTTTCTGTTGAACGTCAAGCAAATGATAAAAGGATTTTACAAAATATAATGAAATATGGTCGATCAAAATCGTGACCAATTAGCAAAAATACAAATTTGACACCATTTTACAGTGAACTAAGAACTCAATGATTTACTCATGGAGTTTAAATACGAATTTGCGAATTTTTGGCAGTTTTGTACAGAGTTTGATCTGTCTTATGTATACTGTAACTTTCTGCGTCTAAGGAGTGCTGACTGAAGGGTAAAGTCGAGAGGTTTTACGGTCAGGATTGCGCTATTGGTCTATAAACCCTTACGAGAAGATGACCACTTATCTCTCATGATTCCTTGGGTAGAGGTTTTATGAGTTTTAAGGGAACTTACATTTGACGATCGGATCCAATCTAAGGCCATTCAAATGTTATTTTCGACTACCAATGTTATATTATGTTCGATTATTGATTTTAAATATAATATTGAATATAGGTATGGTAAATCATTTTGATGTACTTTGATAAGAATGACAGCTGTCAAACTGTAGGTTTTTTGTAATTTAAATGGTTTTTTTTATCGTAAATTTAGGTTGATTTTATATAATAGTCGTTGGTAATTGCAGAGCGCAGTTTCACGACAGAGATGCTGCTGCCCTAAGCATTTGAGCTACACTTTTTCTACTTCAGTCGCCTCATACGGCATCTGGTATTGAGGGAGGTACTATAAGTAAAATAATATTTGAAATCAGTCGAGTTGTTTTTGAAATAATTCGTTAAATATAAATAATCATATTACGGTTCAATTATTTTAAGTGTATATAGTCTATTTATTCCCACAACATCTCATACATTGACCTGACTCCGTAGTCCGTAAGTCACTTAAAGCACTTGTCTTACAGATGTTAGAAATCAGAGGAATAACGAATATACTACTTAAATTCATGTATTTAACACCCAGAATAAACACAAATATCATCATATAAATATTTGCTCTGAGTGGGAATCGAACCCGCGACCCTTAGCGCATAAAATAGGATCACAACATCATCACAATTTGATTCATGAAATTTGATATAGCATTAGAAGACGCAGCATTCTAATGATACAAATAAATCATTTTAATTGGTCAACAAGCTATAAAATATATCCTCTTTATAATATTAGTATAGATAAATAAATTAATAAAAGACAGTTGTATATTTTTTCACGAGGAAAGCACAAATTGGACAGCTTTTATATATCCGGGTATGGTCGTCCAACCAGAAAATTTCTCAATCCCGAAGGCTAGTCCGGTCGAGTTGTGTCAAAGTGATGCTGAGTCAGCGCCGACTGATATCTCAGGGTTGTCACGAGTAACATTTACGCAGATTAGGACAGTACCTCTCCCTGTACCAGGTAAGAGGTACCGGAATTGACAGATGGCGTTATATCCATCCAAAATAGTGTACCTTTTAATTCACTGGACGGGAATGAGCAGCAACTTTTACGCTCTGTGATTGCTAACTCGAAACCCCAGCGTGGCAATTATGGGCAAAACTCCTGCTATCTTGTGAAGGCCTGTGTACAGAAGTGGACTTCCATTAGCTGATATGAAGATGATGATCCCACATATTTAAGTGTTAGAAGCAGATTAAACTAAAATAATACATTTTATATTAGCAATAAACTCTGTGCAAAATTTCACCTAGATCTGTCCAGGCTTTCTAGAGTGAAAGTATAAAAAAAGGCCATTCCAATGTCTTGACACTGATCTTGTGGGGTCATCAGAGTCATCAGTATTATAAATATAATAGAATTTAGTACTTGTATCTATGAAATATTATTGTTTAATGTTATTGTTTGTAATTAGGACCAATTTTTCTTAAAACCAAGGATTCAAGTATGAATGAAGAAGGTTGAGCTTGTCTTTAATATTATTTTGTTTTATGAAGTGGTGGCAACCCTACTAGTTATGGGTTGTTCGAGGTCAGAGTAAAGTTTTGGCACCGTTTATTGGTACAAAAGGAGATGGCGCTCGGAGTGACTTAGTCCGAGTGATTTAGTGGCTTATGCACTTGAAACTTGTGTTATAATCTAGGAATATAAGATAGAGGATGTGTGAAGGAATTAGATCTGCTAAATATATATGAAATATAAGAAAATTTTACATAAATACCTATATATAAGTAACCTGATATGTGAAGATATTTTTTTATTTAATTTTTAATTTTTATTGCACAAAATGTCACAAACTGTACAAATGGCGGATTTAATGCCAGATGGCATTATCTCCAACCTCACATCAGTCAACTAATCCTCAGTCAACCATTACACAAAACAGAAAAAATATATATATAGTGGTGCAGACAATATACAAAATAGATAAACGTGGCATACATATTTGTATAAATAAACGCAATAAATGCATATGATATAGATATAAATATAAATATATATATATATATATATATATATATATATATATATGTAGACAATCAAAAAAAGGAGAATTACGCTGATATTACTCTGCGAATGTCACTATGCCTGCCAGGAATGTGGCTGATCATCCCCGCCCATCTATTTGTCATTTAGTTTCGGATGTATATACCGCTTCAGTAACAAATTAAGCTTAATTTTACCCCCTTTAGAGAGATTTCCAAAAAAAAAACTGAATGTCATTCGAATATCTTAAAGTTTCACACTAACTTTGCACCCCCGTTTTACTATTTTAGGAGGTGGATTTTCAAAAATCCTTTCTAAGTGTTCCCTAACGTTATAAAAGGAACCCCTGAATACATTTCAAGATTCTAACCCGTATAGTTTAGAACCTGCATTGATATAAGTCAGTAAGCTTCTCGTTTTATACCGAAGAGGAGTTTTTTTATATTAAAAATTACAAGCATGTAAGTGTAACTATTAAGTGGATTAAAAACCACACAATATTTATGACAAAATTAAGTGGATTAAAAACTTAAATAAATAGATAAACGAAATCTATTTCCGTATGTGTTTTTACAATAAAATCATTTCAATTTCTCATACTAGGCTTAGTCTGTCCTGTGGTGTAAGTAATTGATGTAC
>JACJUM010003223.1:1764023-1788095 GCA_020976665.1 Heortia vitessoides | reverse complement strand
TCTCATACTAGGCTTAGTCTGTCCTGTGGTGTAAGTAATTGATGTACAACTTTGTATTACGGCAATACAGGTAAGAATATAAAGTTTTTATATAATAAATATTAAAATTAAGAAATAAATAATAATAAACACACACGCACAGACACACACACAAATGTATGTTCGTGCGTAAACTCCAGTAACCTTACTTAATAGTTTTTAACACTCCTTCCGTTTTCGAATAACTCCAAATCAATGAAGTGTCCGTGATGAGTTCTTTGGCTTCTCTTCACGTACAACCTTTAATATTACAAATACTTACAAATACTTACAAATTTATTGTATAGATATATATTGATAGAATGTAATAGATAGAATGCAAAGAAAATACTTAACCTAAAGGGTTTAGTATTGGTTATATAATAATTGCATTTATGTATTTTAATTGAAGTCAATATTTATAACAGATATTAAAATAACAAATTGAACTGTAATATTCAAAACTTAATTGAATAACTAGCTACGAGTTTCTGAATAATTAACTAACACAAAGCAAACTTGGTATAATTTAAATCAAAAATGTTTCAAACTGTTCCAATCTCACTAGTTTGTAGAGCTAGCATTAAAATTGATATTAATCACGTCGTAAATCACCCACTTCATCCACTCCCGGATATCCGGATAGCCGATATAACCGCATAACCGTCTACATTGTCCGGTCGACCGGAAAAATACGCCGTATATGGGCAATGATTTAAAATACGCCCTCGTTAATTTTCGCCCGACGTTTACGTAGAGTTATTGAGACGTGAAAATTTGTCGAGATACTGATAGCTTTCGATTGAGCGAATCCCGCTCTCAATTTGTTAGGGGGTAGAATTTAGGGGTCAATGACTTACTTGTATCGATCCTTTAACTGACTAAACTACTTTTAATTACATTCACGGAACAAAACATAATATATCATCATCATTATCATGACATCATTAAAAACGTTCACTGCTGAACATAAGCCTCCCCATGAATAGAGGGACTTTGCCCATAATTGCCGCTTTGGTCAAGCGTGGGGACTAACGCAGAGCGTGGCTTTGCGATGGGGATGCTGCTGCCCATTCCCGCTCTGTTGCATTTGAGCTACTATATTTTGGGTACCACCATCTGTCGGTTCAGGTACCTCAGCCGCCCTTACAACTTTTCGTGCATGGGGAAGTATTATTCTGTTTTTCCGGTACCTCACGGCATATTCGGTCATAATAACATTAGATATAAACAATAATAAATAAATTATTGCCACAAATGTCCTAAATTGACGGTCCCTATAGCACAGTTGGTGGTGACCTTATCTTGTATGCCTGGGTTCGATCCCCACCCAGGGCTAATATTTATATGTAGAATAATGGTATTTGTTCTGTGTCTGGGTGTTATATGTCATCGCTTTAATCAGCTTGATAAACGTCAACTGCTGGACATAGGCCTCCCCAAAAAAGGGAGAATTTGCCCACAATTGCCGGCCTAGTCATATAAGAAGCGTCTAAACTATCACTTATAGTCTTATAATAATAATATACTCTTTATTATACACCAATAAAAACAACATAGAAGCATCACAAAAACATAGAATTGTACAAGAGGCGGTACAAGAGGTACAAGAGGCGGCCTTATCGCTAAATGCAATTTCTTACAAGCAACCATTGGATAGAAATTATGTTAGAGCTGGTAGAAGTTAGAGGTATATTTAGTACAACGAACAAAAACATACATACACATAAACATATATATAGTCTACCGAGTATGATAAATATAAAATAAATAAATAAATACGTTAACCATTATATCCGTGCAAAGCGTGGACTCGCAATCTGAAGCTACAAAACCATTACACCCACCACAGGCTCCCACCACAGGCGCCCGAACCGGTAATTGTGTGGTGACACCGGCCTCGGACAGCTCAAACATTCCAAATACTGAAAATGAAATTTCGCACGGACTCGTGATTTACACATAAATGGGTCTGAAATTTGATGCGATAATTATAAACGAATTAATAATGGCATCACGGCACACGTGATGAACTGTCGAAGTTGTAACAAGCAGTGTTGATTTGTGAATATGAATCAATCAATTTACTAAACATTATTACAATATAATAATAATATTAATAATGCACTTTATTGTAAACTTATATATTACAGACAATAGTATATATACTTATACATGTAAAGCAATATATTTCTTATATTTGTATATGCGCGCGCACCGTTATCGTGTCGCGTCAATCGAGCTGTCACTGTCAAAGACATATATGTTGAGTTCATATAATTTTCTTTTAGTTTAATTAATTAATATTAAGTTGTATACATCGAGAGGTGATAATTATAAACTTTAATTTTCGTTTCTTTATTTACAGGTAAGATTTTTGGTTAGTTGAGTAAATATTATATGATTCTGTGATATCTACTCGATATACTCAAATAAAATTGCTATCTTTATATACAGTGATATTGGAGTTTTATTTCACTTCTGAGATTAAATTACAATAAATTGTCTTATATACATAGTGAAGCACAGTTGGCGGCCTTATCGCATAGAACTATTTCTTTCAGGCAACCTTTGCATGGAAAATGTGTGGAAAACATATTTATAACATAAGGTTGACTATGAGGTACACCAAATAATAATAATAATAAATATTAATAATAATCATTAAATTCAATATAAACTCGTTACTGCTAAACCCTTGCCATACTCCAATATAGCCCAGAACCAGTGCTGGAAACCGCCAGCTATTAGATGTATTATGATAGAGCCATTCTGACTGACCGAACTGTACATAACAATGGACCCGACATTACTCTAGCTTGCCAAAACACTCACAACCTACATAAAACTATCACAGAAAAAATACATAAATACACAGAACTAAAGGAAGAAATAGTTAAAATATGGAATACGAATAAAGTGTACATCCTTGTATGTCCTAAGCACCTACTTGATGCCTTAGAACCCTTGACCTACCAGAAAGCACTTATATCACTATGCAGAAAGCAGCAATTCTTAACACTGCTGTATTGTCCGCAAGTTGTTGCAAGATGATACTCATCCCCTCTATCATGATCCTGAAGTTCACGTGGCACGTGGCCGTGAATTTCGGTTATGTACCGTGGCACCCTTAGTGTTTCGAGAAATTGAAATCCAAACATGATAATAATAAAAATAACGTAATAATGATAATAAAAATGTAATACAATTTATAAATATACACAGTACTCGTAGCAATTTTGCCAGTGAAAATACTACGTTCTAGAGTCGTAGTAATCATAGCGCTAGATAATACTCATTCACTCTCTTCATAAATATCGCCAAAGACTACGCGCATCGCATTGTTTGGGGGGTGCATTCCACAAACAAACAGCAAAAACCATAAAGGATTTACTGTAGAATGCTGTGGAATACACCGGCATCCTAAGCGTTAAACTCTCTGATGACCTAAGGGATCTCTCGAGGCTGTCGCCTAAGAAGATAAAACGATTTTTAAGATAAGAATGAGAGGAGGCATTAAAGAAAGTATATGAGCGTTCCTGCGAATAGGAAGTCATTTGAGCTTAGTAGAAAATCCGGATACGTGATCATATTTACGTAAGCCAATTATGTATCTAATGCAGAAATTTTGAAGACGCTCAAGCCTCTCAAGTTGGGACTCTGTCAAATCACGGTAACTGGAATCTGCATAATCAAGAACAGGAAGAAAAATATACTTATCTGTTTTTATATTACTAAGTTGGTAAACAAACATACGGTCTATAGACGATAGCACTACAATAAATAATAATAATACTAATAATTCCCACAACAACATACATTGACCTGACTCCGTGGTAAGTTACTTAAAGAACTTATATTACGGACGCCAGACAACAGAGATGGAGAGAGAATCACAAATATACTACTTATATACATATATTTTACACCCGTCTTGGGTGAAGATCGAACCCACTACCCTTGGCATACAAGATCACTATCTGCGCCATCAGGCCCGTTATAATGCATCCGTCCATTTTTTACGCAGAGCAACACTGAATTTGCCGGTGAACGCGTGCGGCCCTTGACTCTCTAGCGGTAACCAACTGCACTATTGCAGCCGGGCGCAGTCCTCTTTTAGCAACCAACTTAACTGCCCCACGCGATTGCCACCCAAGCCTAGGTCGAGCCTCAGACTCATCATCGGGAGATCACCAGTGCGAAGGTACAAAATGGCTCATTAATAGGCGCCAGACTAGTCTAGCGTAAGGTTCACCAAAAAAAAAACAATAGCCGCACCGTGTTATCTCAAGGATATCCCTTGCGTGTGATCAATCTTGTAACTTGACGATTTTATGGCACATGCCCAGTAGATCATTTAAATTTACTGCCTCTAGCCTTTTAAACCAGAAAATTCCGCTAGAAGTAGACCTCATATAGGTCGTCTGTATTTTTGCCTGACTGTCAAAAAAAGTTATAATGCGACCGAAAAAAGGGAACCTTCTTTATACCTCTATCTCTTCATAACAGAAGTTATAGAGGCCACAGCTAGACATAGGCGTTCCGAAGAAAGTAGGATTTTACATTGAAGCATAGAACATGTGTGCTTGCAATTGCTTATTAACAAAAACGGCATTGGTTAACTAGAAAATTGTAGGTATAATAATAATAAATTCCCACAACATTTCATACATTGATCTGACTATGTGATAAGTCGCTTTAGGCAACACTGATTTGGATGGATATACCGCCATCTATCGGTTCCAGTATCAGTATTTAGGTATAATATTTGTAATTTCGCTGTTGTTTGATGTCTAATACAAATGTTCTATGCAACTTATCTCAGAGTAAAGTCTAAGTATGAGATATTATGTGGAATTATTTGTATATCCAACTTTTTTTAGATGAGAATATGAAATTATTAACTAATTAATAAATGCTCTTTGTGATAATTAAAACGATCAGTGAATTCGCAATAGCTTTAAGCGTTAAGTGTCCTAAAGAAAATCGAGCAACATTCAAGTGAAGGCTTCGCTCGGCCCGGATATATTCCCCTCCTCGCCCGATGTTTCATACTCATTCGGTGCTGATTAGTGACGTCATAAAGGCTGATTGGACGACCTGAGCCGGATGTCCGGATACATATTGGACCGGGTAATCGCAACACTAATAGTTATGAATAGGGATGTGCAAGTGATTTTGTGATTTTATCTATAGAATGTATAATATTTGTAGGAGAGGATTTTTGTATTTGTTTAAAATGATGTGATTGTAAAATAAACTGCATAGTTCCGGTTTTAAGGGTGAGAGAGGCAATGAAATTACTGGATAAATGTGACATTGTATATTCAATGCACATAGTTGGCGGCAAGTAAGTGATAACTTTGTGATGACAAACGGACCGAATGTTTGTTTGCTGACTTCATAATATGAAATTAAGGAATATTATAAAATCCAGATTTCATTGAACTAAAACAATATATTTAAGAAAATATTAGAAAAACGTCAACCTGTATCAGGCTTTAGGCGGAACTCGTTCGTCGGGCATCATACATTTAAGTGTTTGTAGGTAATTAACCTAAAATCATTAAAACGCCTGAGTCGTCCAAAAATACGTCAATCCGAAAAAAGCATTGTGTTACGGATATCAGTCAATAGAGGAATCACAAATGTAATACTTAAATACATATATTTAAGACCCAGAGCAACCTCAAATATCTACATATACTTATTTGTTCTGGGTGGGTATCGAACTCACGACCTTTGGCGCACAAGATATCGGCAATCTGCGCTATCGGGCATGTTGAATTTAAAATGTTCATTTAAACTTAGGTTTTCAAATAATATAAAAAAAGAAGAATAAGAGCATATATGGAGAATAAGCTGATTTTCTAAGCTTGCTATTATATTAAATACTACGCAAAAGACAAATTATCTATCTGTCTGACTTCTATATTCGAATGTCTAGTCATTAGTTTTAAAACTAATCGATAATACCTACCAAAATATTTTCCTAAAATCATTTAGTATTATCGATACTCGAAATATCGTCAGCGTGCCTCATCACCAATGCAAGCATAGGTTTGTAACTGGGTCAAGCACTTATGGGCAATTAATTCTCTGAACAAACTGTCAGCACAAGGGTTGTGTATTGATTGTCTTATTGTCTGGATAATATCTTTCAGTGGAAAAGCCTTAGCAATACTTGTCAGCCTATTTGTTAAACGGAAAGGCAATAAATATGTTGTTTATGTGTTACATTTACCAAGAACGAAGAAGGAGGTGGTAATAAATATTCTTATTTTATTTTGCGCAAACAAGAGTGATATTGTCAAAATGCTTTCTGAAGGGATGTCTGTGCATCTTATTACACACCTGAGAAATATAAATGACTATATACACTCTTCTGACTGAAATCTCTTATGAAATAGACTCTTTAACTGAATTCAATGCGATTGTTTGTGACTGACTTTCGCGACGGGCATGCTACTACCCATCCCCGCCCTGTGCATTTGAGCTCCACTATTTCGTTACATCATCTGTAGGTTCCTGTGCCTTAATTGCTTCTTAAATCTGGTTCAGGGGAGGCACTATTCTACTCTACCGGTACACTACAAAAATAGTGCTTAAGTATTATATTCTTAACGAACCCTCGACTCCTGGTACATAAGATAGAGAAGCTGCCGATTACGCCATCGGGCTCATCGTTTACTAATGGATACCCTCAAATAATGCCTGCCCAAGGGATTTCTAATTGGCCCGTTTGTTGCGGCTTGCATCCAAAGCTACACTGCGGTTTCAATTTGAAGGTCTATGAGCGGATTGTTGGTATGAGAGCATAGAATCGCACTACGCCCATAAGTCTTGCACATTAAAACTCCGGGATGATATCTTTAATTGAGCAGATTAGGGCTCCAATTATATGGTTTAGAAACAAATCGTCTGCGTTGGTACCTCACTCTCATCTATTTCTACTAAATAGCAGTGTTCGTATTGCCATGTTTCTGATTAGTAGGTGAATGTTAATGGTGAGTTGATATATTGTTGAAATAATAATTTTAAATAAAACTGTCACTATTTTCATGGTCGGAGTCTGAAGGTTCTCGAATGGAGACCACGTGCCGGCAAGCGCGGCGTTGTACCGCGGGATCGCGCTGGATACAGGCCGCTTACAACTGGTCCTATTTGAGATCACTTGGAGAGACGTTTCAAACAGTGGACGTCTTTTGGCTGATATGATTGTGGTGATAATGTGCCTCAATGAAAATACAAATTAGCCGAATTGGTCAAGCTGTTCTCGAGTTTTGCCTTTGGTGACATTAATTTTTATTTATATAGACATAATATGTGATCTAGATCGGCACATTTTCCTCATTTTCCCGTCTCACGAATCATTTGTCAATTTTTTTTATAGATCGACCTGGTCTAAAGATCACTAATCACAATCTAATGTCACCACAGCCTGTAGATGCTCATAATATCACAAGGATATCACTAGCGCGTCGCCGATCTCGTGACTTGAAGATATGATGTCACATTACCGAGTAATTTCACTGCTTTTTCACACTTTTTAACACAGCAATGAGATCACTGCTATTAAGCGGTTGAAATAGGTGAGAATGAGGTACTAGGCGACCTTTTGTATGAGGTCTACCATGTAAAGTTTTACACTGTTTCTTGTTTAAAAAATCCCGTGATATGAGTTGAAATTCAGCTTAAACCTGCTTTCCTGAACGCCTCACGTAATTGAGGAACCTCCTTAGATGTAAACAATTATTCTGTCTGTTAAATAAATTCGAATCAATAAGGAACAGGCTATCTGACAAGGAACCGTCTGAGTTGAGAACTTTTGATATTGGGTCAAGTTTCTTGGAGTAATTAAACCGAGCGCCAGTCAATCTTGGTGCGGAGCTATGACTTAGATCCTTTGTGCGTATAAAAACTTACAACAGATGTACTAGATTAAACTAGATCTTAATTTTATGTAAGAATTAAATTTTTTTTCTAAAAACTCCGTGTGCCTGCAGAGTAGGATAGTATCTCTCCCTGAAGCAAATGTCTTAAGAAGCGACTGAGGTACCGGAATTGACAGATGATGGTATATCTACCCAAAATAGTGTAGCTCCAATGCAGCAGTGTAGAACAAAGGTAGATTTCCGCAACTCGACAACTTTCTTGGCGCCTATTCTTCGTTTTCTGGACTGTTAGCCATATTCTTGCCAGCCTAACTCATCCAGGAAGCGCAGTAATTCCTTATGGTTGCTGCTCACCTCCTGAATTGACATCGAGAACGAGCGGCTGACTGATAGTACTTTGATCCTGAATTTGGTTGCCTTCCTTTCTGCCGTTAGAATGCCTATGTATTCTACGGGAAAGAGTGGTTTATTTTTTAGGATGAACACATATCGATTATAACAATTTTCGTCCTACGACGACGATCTTGGCGCACTAAGGACACTACTGAATGCGCGATGAATCCCGTCATACAAATTACTAGCAGTGCCCCATGGTTTCACCCGCGTCAAGTTAAGAATTAACTAGTAGAACTTTCATTTTAATTTTACAACTAACATTTTATGACTTTCAGTGAAGAACTAAATTTTATTCCAATAACTTTAAGAACGGCGGAAAGTTGCATACAAACTTTGCACCTCGCTTTATTTGCAACTCGCAACCTTTGTGCAAAATTTTAAGTTTCTCGCCTTTATAGTTTAGGCCGTGAAATTATATCAGTCAGTCAGTCAGCTTTTCCTTATATATATAAGGAAAAGCGTAGATATGTAGAAAGTCAATAATTGCAGAAATTGATCTGATTAATTGAAATGGAAATGAATTGAAACAGACAACACTTTTAATTGCAGCCTAATCCTCTTGACAAAAAAGGTCACGTTTGCGCCCAGTAATCTAAGTTTACTGTGACATATTGTTAGTGCCGGGTATCTACACTGCATATTTGACTCCGCTGCAGTGATATATGGACAGAGATAGCCCTGGCTGTGAAATGGTTGGACTGTGTATTCAGTGGAGTAGAAATATTGCATGTCAGACACAGTTGGATTTGCGACGGTACACAGCAAGTTTAGATGTACTCATTGATGTATACTAGAGGTATATCTTAAACAAAAGGTCGTTTGTATTAGTACCTCACTCGCATCTATTTGGTGGAAGAAATAGGGTGTGCGTGAGGTACACTATTATATCGCGGATCGTTTGCTAGTTTTTCGACTTAGTCATATAAAAAACATATTCATTTTGTTATATAATGGATATTGTACCTTAATCGCCTCCTACGACACTTGGTACAGGGAGGAGTACTATTCTACTCTCCTGGTGCCTCACGACTAAAATTGCATGGCATCAATAGCTATACTGCCATCTGTCGGTTTAAAATCATAAAAGTTTTTTGCTAGATAAAATAGCGTGTTTAAGCAAAAAGTTGTTTGACATCTCCAGTCGACTTTTGTAAATGTGAGAAAATACCGAATTTGGTGTATTGGATTCTTTCTCGTATTACGTCACACCAAAGTAATGGTAGTTTTTCTTTGCAGACTTGAAAGGAACAATTCGACGTTAAGTAAACTGAAGTCGAGGAAAACAAATAATGTCGCCTTGACACAACATTTTACGAATGTCTTGAATATAAAACTATTGAATGTCTGTAACATAAAGAAAATGGGAATTCGGTACTCTGAATTTATATATTTTCATGTCCACCTATTTATTTATTCATTTGTTTATATGTTTATATATATATGCCTAATCACCATCATCATATCAGCCATAAGACGTCCACTGCTGGACATAGGCCTCCCCAATTAATCTCTAATAGGACCGGTTGTATGCGGCCTGTGTCCAGCGCGATCCTACGGTTTCAGGCAGATCGTCGGTCCTTGCAGATGGACGTCCTACGCTGTGCTTGACGGTACGTGGTCTCCATTCCAGAATTAATGACTTAATTCATAATTAAATATAATATTAACTATATCTTCAAGATTAAGAAATGTTAACACAACATGTTTTATTAAATTTTATTTTTATCATCGAGACCTAAATAATGATAAGAATACAAGCAAAATTTTTGGCACAATTAAACATTTTTACCGTGAGTTTCCGGCAGAGTAGAATAGTACGTTCCCTGTGTCAGGTGTCGTAAAATGGTGACTAAGGTACTAAAAAAGGTAGATGGTGGTATATTCATCCGAAACAGAGTAACTCAAATATACAAAATGGCTAAAGAGTAAATTATTATACTCGTTTTCGATTTTGGTAGTAACATCATATATTCCATTGGAAGTTCTCAGCTGGACATATCAAAAAAGCCTCTCAAAAAAGAAGGTTTTTTGCCCATAATTGCCGCACTGGCCACGCGTGGTGGCAATCGCAGAGCGCAGCGATGGTGATGCTGCTGCCCATCCCTGCCCTATGCATTTGAGCTGCACTGTTTCGCAAGGATATAGCGCCATCTGTCGGTTCTGGTGCCTTAGTCGCCTCTTCCGACAGCTGGTGCAGTGGGAGGTAGTATTCTACTTCACCGATACCTCATAGTAATGAGTATTCACTGTATAGTTATCATTATTTCATCAATTTAAATCATTTCATAATTCCCAATTAACATCGAAAATAAATCCGTCACCGCGCGATATGAAAACCGTAAATCGTTTCAATTACTTAATTTATGCCCGTTAATGGCCGATACCATTACAATTCATCACTAGTGATGTACGGACTAAGGCGGGATGTCCGAACGTATCCGAACTTACAATTCAGAGGCGGCCTGATGGCTTTGGAACGACTCCAAACAATGGCAGATCAGAAATATGTGCAATTTTACGTTTCCGTATCTGAAATATACGATCAATGGTCATAAATATACTATGGAAAAGCGTTTTGTAATAAATTCATTTGTAATAATAAATTCTTTTATAATTACTTTTTTTTAATAGACCTGGTCGACGAGCCTACAGTCCGCGTGATAGTAAGCGTCACTGCAGCCGATTGACGCTCGTAATATCACAAAGATATCAACGCGTTGCCAACCTAGCGTCTTGAAGATATTATGTCACATTATCTAACAATTTTACTTCCTCTCTCACATTACTAAGACTGCTATTTGAAAGGAACAGGTGAAAGTTCAGTACCTGTACCAATACTGTTTTATTATTATAGTTTTGTGTAGTACATTTTGCGTTAACCTTACAATGTTTAGCCATGAGGTACAAGCAGAGTAGAATAGAACCTCCTTCTTTACCAGGTGTCATAAGAGGCAACTAAGGTACCAAAACCGACAGATGGTGGTATATCTATGCAAAAAAGTCAGCTCAAATGTACAGGGCGGGGATGAGCAGCAGCTTGCCCGTCGCAAAAGCTGCACTCTTCGATTGCCAACACGCTTGCCTAGCGAGCCAATTATGGGCAACATACCCCTTTTCTTGGACAAGCCTATGTCCAACAGTGGGCTTTTAATGGCTGGTGTGATGATGATATTGATCTCTCTATCTTGGGAAGGCCTATGCCCAACAGTGGACTTTCTATGACTATATGATGATAACAATATGTCTAAAGTTAACTGTCTAATACGAAAACAAAGACTTAAACAATCACACGTGTATCGCACAGTATAACAATACATAGCTAGTGATGTGCCAGTTTCATCCGGATATCCATATATCCGGTACTAGCTTGATTGATGCGCTTGGACCGGTTCCAAGCGTCCGCTATCCGTTCAATATTTATGCGTGCCGGCTCGTGCATTGCAACTGGACTTGGTTAATTTATACGGATTGCCAAGCAGAGCAGGGAATAAATAACAGGGCATATATATATCTCTAAATAACCGGAAATAAGAATAACTTTCACCAGACAGAGGTTTGTGTTAATATATTTTTGAATAATAGGAAACTATCAATGTACATTGCGTGTTATTTATTTATTTTTCAATCAAGACATTGTGATTATTAGAATTTACTTCATTGTAAGTACAAAGAAGGTTAAGAATGTAGCAAAACAAGTTTTAAAGTAGATAAATAATACAAAACTCAAACATTGATCTGACTCCGAGATAAATCACATAAAGCACTTCTTTAACGTAAATCAGCTATATTTTACACCCAGACACAAATATCATACTATACATATTTGCTTTGGATGGGGATTGAGTGATATCCTTGTGATGTCCAATTTGTGCTTTCCTCGTGAAAACATATGCAACTGTCTTTTGTTCATTTGTTTATATTTACTAAAATAAGCCGTGAGATACCGGCGGAGTAGAATAGTACCTCCCCCTGTACCAGGTGTCGTAAAAGGCGACGGTGGTACCAGAATCGACAGATCCATTCGAAACAAAGCAGCTCAAATACACAGAGCGAGGATGGGCAGCTGCATCCCCGTCGCGAATGCTGCGCTCTGCGATTGCCAACACGCTTGCCCAGCGTGGCAATTATAGGCAAATTTCTCCCTTTGTTAGGGAAGCCTATGTCCAGCAGGGGACTTTCAATGGCTGGTATGTTGATGATGACTGAAATTGCCTCACGGCCAATGTGTCTTGTTACCCAAGATATTCTCATTCAACATACTTTATTCAACGTTTATTGAAGACCCATCTGAACCGCTTATGTAAAGATAGAATAGGAAACTGTCAAACCTTATTTGGACAATCAATCAATAGTGACGTACCAGCGTTATATCCGAAATGAACCGGTAGAGCCGGGATCCGACAGAATGACGAATGTCCGCGTCCGTACAATATTTATTTGCGTTGCGGTGCACCACGACAAATTGGGCTCTAGAATTTTATTTGATTTCTAAATTAAACTTGTATCGGATTAGTGTCAAAAAGGATTTACTTATGTAATATTTGCCGAGACGGGCAAATAGTAATAATACATGTAAAGAAATAATATTTCTTTAATTTTTGAACGACATTGAATGACATTGACAACTGACAAGCGCTAAAATCTGAGGTCAATGGTCAGTTGAGAGGTTATGGAAAAAATAGCATTGTACATATTAAATTATTGTGATTTGTTAATTAAGATAGATAAATAGGAATAATTGGTGGAAGAATAAACTTTAATTGTCGTTTCTTCGTTTTCAGAAGCAACGCATAAGTTTATTTTAACCTAAAATAAAAGAATAAACAATATATACATACAAAACTATTTTGGATATATAAATATTTACAAGACGGTCCCGATGGCACAGATGGTAGTGATCCCGTCTTGTGCGCCAAGGGTCGAGGTTTCGTTCCCCACATCATCATCATTTTAGTTATTGGATGCCCACTGCCGGACATAGGCTTCTCCAAGAAGGACGTTTTTTGCCCATAATTGATACACTGGGCAAGCGTGTTGGCAATCGCAGAGCGCAGCTTTCCCATCCGCGCCCTGTTCATTTAAGCAACACTATCTCGGATTGATATACCGCTGTCAGCTTTGGTACCATATAGGGGGAGGTACAATTCTACTCGGACGGTACCTCGCGGCACATTGCTTAATTCGATAGATCCATATTATATGTGTGCTACTGTGGTTACAAAGTGCGATCATCGGCTTACCATTATTTCAATATTCCATTTCCATTTTATCCGGACGGTGTTATATTCTAGCGAAATGGATATAAATAAACGGAAGCCATTTTATTTTTTTGGCTAACTGAATGTGTATTACGTGAATTTGTGGTATTATGTGGTAACGTGAATTTAAATAAATTTGTGCAATAGTTCTTTTATATTTAGAGGTATTTCTGTCAGTATTTCAGTTGCATTTTTTTGTTTCAAACTTTAGCTTTTCACCGCGAGTTTGTCCGCTTGGCCTTCTACTTATCACATCTATTCGTTACTCCAAATGTTTGTGATCATTTTCTCATGGGGAGGCCTTTGTCCAACAGTAGACTTCCAATGGTTATATAATTATAATGATGAGAGCTTAATTGATGTTTGCAGGTGTTAATAGAGTTGGTCGATACAATTGACAAAATACTGACAAAGTACGACAACCATAATTACATTTAAACAGAGCGTGTCATCATTGCAGCCATTGGGAGGCCTCCCTAAGACAGGAAGAATTTTGCCCATAATTGCCGCGCTGGGCAAGCGTGTGCAATAGCAGATCTCGCGACGGGGATGCTGCTGCCTATCCCCGCTCTGTGCATTTGAGCTGCACTGTTACGGATGGATATACCGCCATCTTCCGGTTTTAGTACCTTGGTCGTCTCTTACGACACCTGGTATAGTGGGTGGTGCTATTTTACTTTTCCTCACGGCTTTCATGTTAATTTAAATATGTAGATAATGTAGCATCTTTATGGTGAAGAAAATGTTTAAATTGCTTCAGTAGTTTGTGAATTATTTTTTTACATAAATACAAATTCGTTTTATATTCTTCTCTTTATTTTATTATTATTATTTTTTGTGTGTTTGCGTGTGTGTATGTATATATGCGCGCGTGTGTGTGTGTGTGTGTGTGTCTGTGTGTTGGTTGCCTGGAAGAGATCACTCTATGCGATAAGGCCGCCTATTGTACTGTACTATTGTATGTTTTTCTATTTTATTTAAATGTGTTGCTTATGGTGTGTACAATAAAGAATATTATTATTATTACAAATCTGTTCCCTTTGTTATAATAGTGTAAATGTATTGAAACAATTAAATAGTATTTTACTAATAAAATGCTATTTGAATTACAAACAGACAATTCAAAGTTATTTTTGTGTATAGATAATTAAGGTTGACAATCCAGCCGATTGTCCAGGTGTTTAGCACAGATTGTGGTTGAAATGCGATGGGCAATATAATGGACCATTTATATGCCGTTAATGGTTCTACGGTTATAATGAACAGTGTAATTATTTATTAAAATAAAGCTTGCCATATCGCCGTGGTGTACCGGCAGACGACTTAGGTACCAGAACCGACAGATAACGGTATATCCTTTCGAAAAGGTGTAGTTAAATGCCCAGGGCGGGGATGGGCAGCGGCATCCCCGTTGCGAAAGCCACGCGATTACGTTTGCCCAGCACGGCAATTATGAGTACATTCCTCTTTTCTTGGAGAGGCCTATGTCTAGCAGTGGACTTTCAATAGCTGATATGAAAATTAAGATTAAGATATAGACACAAAATCTTAAAATATCACATGAAAAATCACGATATGATTCAAAATAGATAATTGATTAAAAGATAGTGATTAAATCAAGAATAATTTACCAATTTATTCAATAATACGAGTATTTCCTCGTTCAGAAACACTTGTCTGGAGTTTTTACGCCAATTTTGTCTCCACGTTCTATACGAGATCGTCCGTTTCGGACTTTCATTACCAGAGCAAACCCCATCTGAATCCACACGCCGTTTTTCATTCGGAATGAATTGTCAATGGAAATCGAATTTTTCCTCGAACCGGTTAGTTTTCCGGTTCGTTGCTTCGAACCTATCGTAACATGTCACTATGGGGCCAGGGTCGTTTATTAGATGAAATAACAAAGAAAACGTATATATTCGACTTGAAAAAGGAAAATACCAAATCCTTGTAGAATCACTTGGCTGTCCCTTCATCTGACTTTTTGTCAGTTTGCCAATAAATATTACTTGAATCAACTTTCAAAGATAGAAATGTCTTTCAATAATAATATCTATATATAAAGGTTTATATTTATAAACGGTATCACCAGCTTATATTAAAGACAGGCTACATAGCAAAGGCCGTCAGGTACCTGCAGAGACGAATAGTACCTCCCTCCGTACCAGGTGTTGTAGGCGACTAAGGTACTATGTATCGACAAATGGCCGTATATCTGTCCAATACAGTGTACAAGGTTGGGATGGCCAGCAGTATCCCTGTCGCAAAAACTTCGCTATAGGATTACCGAAACGCTTGCCCAGCGTGGCAATTGTTTTAGAAATTCCCCTTTCTTGGGGAGGTTATCCAGCAGTGTAATTACCTGTACGTTTGACCTTCTCTGTTTAACATCCTACTACAATATTTTGATAAAATGGGCTTATAATAAAGTGTATACCGATCGGCCTCCACCCTTTCCCCGGATATCCGGTTGCACTGAACCGTGTCTGTTATCTTTAAAGCATGGCAGATTATGTACTAGTCCCGCTGTGTTGGCTCTATGGAAAATAGAGAACAGAATTGCGGACGGGCTTCACAGAAAGTAACGGGATATCCGGACACAATGCGGCGCCGAAGTAAACCGGTTTTTGTGCCAGTTGAGTTTGAACGGGGATTATGTTCAGAGGTTTCTTTTCAATTTCTGTGCGGTATTAGAAACGTAGAGTTGTTCTTGTAAGCTTATTTTGTATGATTTATTTAGAACCTAGGTGCCTGTGATTTAGTCTGCATGAATGTCGGTTAATTGGTATATTACATAATTGGTACCAGAACCGGAAGATGGCGGTATATACATCCGAAACAGTGTAGCTAAAATGCACAGGGTAGAGATGGGCAGCAGCATCCGCGCCGCTAAAATTACGCTCTACGATTGTCTACACGTTTGACTAACGCGGCCATTATGGGTAAAATTAATGATTTCTTGGGGAGTCCTATGTCCAGCAGTGGACCGTTAATGGCTGATATGACGATAAAAAGGGAATGGTCCTGTCTGAATTTTACACACAACTCAGCCCACAACGTCCCACCCATGCACCTTGCTCGAGGTATACCATCCTGAGAAAACCTACTGCCATTATCGTACTATGTTACATAATATATGTTTTATTGCAAGCAGTACATGATCTTAGAAAAAGGTCGTCTACATTGGTAGCTCATTATCAACTACTTCTACCGCCAAACGGCAGTGTTTGCGTTGTAGTGTTCTGGTTTGATGGGTGTAAGAGACATTGAAATTACTGGGTAATGTGACATAATATCTTGAAGTCGCAAGGTTGGCAAATTAGCTAGTGATATCCTTATGATATTATAAGCATCTCTCATCTATTATAAGCATATAAGCTGCGGTGACGTTTACTGTCACGCGGAATGTCTGCTTGTTTGTCGAACTTGTCTAATAAATAAATAAAAAAAACGAAGTATGTTAAAACGAAGTGCGGTTTGCACTTTTTTCTTATTCTTACTTCATTTACTCCTGTCGCATGCTATTAACTCGGGTTGGCGTGCCGTATTTGAATTGGCATTTCCATTTAATCTAACACAGACTTGAAATGAAGCCAAAAATGTTAACGCAAACCATTGCGTTATGCCCTTATTAACCGGGTCAGCGCACCCGGGTATCCGGACATAACAAATGGTGGCATTAGCATAAAAACGAGAAAGTTAGTGCAATTTTACAACGTGTATTTTTTGTTTGAAACACAGTGTTGCTAGTTTTAAAAATAACAGTTTTTATATGCAAGCTGTATGGTATTATGCCGTGTTGTGGTTACCGTTTAAAAGTAGATTATTGAGAATGGACGCAAGAATATAAAAATGATTATATCTACATACATAAAAAGGGAAGCTGACTGATTGACTGAATGACTGAAATATCAACGCAGGTTCAAAACTATAAGGGTACAAAGAAAACTTGAAATTTTGCTCAGTGGTTTTATTTTATAACGAAGTGTAGCACTAAAAAACGAGTTTTTCATACGCACCTATCATTCACGTAAACGTCACTGCAGACTTTTAATGCTTGTACTAGAACTAGGACAGGGCGTTAACAACCTTGAGGCATGAGGAGGATATTTTATCACAACACCCAGTCATTTTACTACCTCTCTTCCTTCTGGTTCCACCTTGAAAATCAGATCAATGCCAACACTAATATTTGTCGGTAAAAATAGACGAGAGTAAGACCCAATGCAGATGACCTTTGTGTGAGGTCTACCTTATTTGTTCTGTGTCTGGGTGTTATTGATATGTATTTAAGTATTAAATTGTCTAATAGTAATAAAAGTTGTCTTGTATAATATAATAAAAAAATAAACCAAAAACTCTTTTACCATTATAATTGTTAATATGCATTTGAACCATAAACCACTATAAGATAATAATATTACTGTATATTCAAAATCACACAACATCTCATACATCACATAACTCCGAGAAAAGTCACTCAAAAGCACTTGTGCCACGGACATCAGACAAGAACAATCACAAAAAAAATCATGACAGCACCAAAAACGTCCACACTTAGTCCTTCCCAATGAAGCAAGAATTTGCCCATAATAGCCACGCTGGGCAACACGCGACAATCACAGAGCGCAGCTTTCAAGGGATTCTTCTTCCCATACTCGCCTTGTGTGTTTGAGCTACACTGTTTCGTGTATCTGTCGGTACCGGTACCTCAGTCGTCAGTTATGACACCTGGTACTATTCTACTCTGCCGGTACGGCTAGATAAACATATTTTAACACCCAGATACATAACAAATACAAATATCAACATATATTTGTTCTAGGTGGGGATAAAACCACCTGCGCCAACTTCAAAAGCTTCGAAAGATTCATATTACGGTGACTTAATAATCCGTATTATAATCACGGAAATTACAGGAAGGAAACCGCCGAAATGAAAAGGATATTAAAGAATATTAAATGAATAAAATTCCGTTGTCATCTCACATCAAATCCCGTACAGAGCAAAATTCTGAGAAGATTAAGTGCATAGACTTTGTAGATATATTTCTAGATATAATCGCACCCCTAGATGAAGACTGCAGCAACTCAATACTTAGTTGTATTTAGTATTTAGAGTAGAATAGTACCTCCTGCTGCATCAAGGGTCGTAAGAGGCGACTGAACCAGAACTGATAGATGGTGGCAATATGTCCATCCGAAACAGTGTAGGTCAAATTCACAGGGCAGGAATGGGCAGCGGCATCCCCGTCGTGAAAGCTGCTGCGATTGCGAACACGCTTGGCCAGCACAGCAATTATGGGCAAAAAACCTCCTATATGTCTAGCAGTGGACTTTCAATAGATGGTATGCTGAGACCTCTGTGAATTGTCGTATTTATCGATTTAGGGTCCATGATTCGGAGTTTTATTCTATATTTTTTCTGTACCATTTGTCTGTTGAAGTATTCCTAAAAGAACTCGGAGCTTCCTTAAAATTTACAAATAAATAGCGATGTGACTTTAATTGAGAGAAATATATTCTTCATTTTGCTGTTTTTATTTTCAAGTAAGTTCGTGAGAGTACCTGGAGCTTTCTTTATGAACTAGCCCCCGATGCCCCGTGGTTAGATCTGCAATAAGTTGTAAACTTTTATACTAACTTTGCCCCCCCCCCCCCCTTACCCCGTTTAATTATGATTTAGGAAACACATTTTACACGTGTTTTATGACTTTTAATAAAGAATGTTTATACTGAATTTCATTTGAATAATTTCAAAAATAGCAAATTTTGACACTATCTTTACACCCCCATTTTACCCCTTTAGGGTAATACATTTTCAGAACTCGTTTCTTTGTGCTACCCTTCGTTATAAAAGGAATTCCTGTGCAAAATTTTAAGTTTTATTTCTTCCCCATTAGTTTTGGACCTGTGTTGATATGTCAGTCAGTCAGTCAATCAGTCAGATTCTCATTTTATGTATGTAGATATAATCAATTTTATATTCTTGCGTTCATTCTCAATAATCGACTTTTAAACGGTAACCACAACACGGCATAATACCATACAACTTGCGTATAAAAACTGTATTTTTTAAAACTAGCAACACATTGTTTTAACTAAAAAATGCATGTGGTAAAGTTGCGCTTATTTTAGTTTTTATTCTAATGCCACCATTTTTAATATAAATTTATAATGTGCACTGACCCGGTTTATAAGGCCATAATGCATTAGATTGCGTGGCTTCATTTCAAGTCTGATTAAATAGAAATGTCAATTTGAATATGGCATGCTAACCCGAGTTTATATCATGCGACAATAGCAAAGGTAGGAAGAATATGGAAATAGTGCAGTCTAGACTTCGTTTTAAAACTACATGCATTAAAACTTTTTAATATTTTATCATCATCCTAATCGTTATCATCATTACAGCCTGATGGATGTAGGCCTCCTCAAATAAGGGGAAAATTGCCCATAATTGCAGCGCTTGGCAAGCGTATTGGCAATCGCAAGACGCAGCTTTCATGACGAAGATACTGCTGCTCATTCTCTGTGCATTTGAGCTACACTGTTTCAGATGGACGTACCGCCATCTGTCGGTTACCTGAGTCGCCTCTTTTACAGGGGGAGGTACTATTTTCTCTGCAAGTTCTTCACATCAAACTGTAATAATTCTTCGATTTTTCAAGGTAAAATTAAACCTTTTACAAAGGTCGTCTGTTTCGGTACCTCACTCTCACCTATTCCTGCCGCTAAATAGCAATGTTCGCATTCCTGTGATATCTTTATGATGCTACGAGTACCTACAGGCTGCGGTCACGTTTATCATCAAGCGGAATGTACCTTTGTTTGCTGACTTCGTAACATAAAAAATAAGTTTATTTAAATCGCCAATTACATACAGCCATAACCAAACTGTAAAGGGTACGTATCCATTGCAATTCGGTTATTTGTTTTTATTGTTGTAGTAGAGTTTCTGTTGCATCACAACTTAGTGGTGTGGAATGACAATGTCTTTAAAAAGCAACTATTATGATAAAACTAAGAAGAGTAGAAAGTTTCTACAGAAACGTAAAATTCGGTTCAAATTTCTACTCATATTTTGAAGTAAAATATAATATTATATTTATAAAAATATGTATTACTATTTTCCAGTAGTCACTGCAAGTATAAGACACAGAAATTTAATTATTGTCAAATACGAACGGCCAGCTCATTCATAAGCAACCTAGCACCAAATTAAAGGCAAGCTCATAGCTGTGTTATGAAAGGTATAGCATTATCTCTACCCGGATATCCGGACGTACGAACCCGGTTAATAAGCCCGCTGCATTGGATCGAGGATTTGGCGCGCTTCCAAGTTGCTATCTATAAAAGTATATCGGATAAACAGCGGCGCCATGTCTCAAGAATTTCGAAGACAGATTGTGATTCTCTCGAAGCGAAGTAAATGTTGTTCCAATTTGATTTATGATTTTGACTAATATTGTTTTCGAAGGCACATAACTTGTTTAAAACGCCGTTGAAAACTTTATCAATATCATTATCAGCATCATTGTAAGTTCTCTGCTGGACATAGGCCTCCCCAAAAAAGTTTGTAGCCTCCTCTATCACCTGGTACAGGGAAGGTACTATTCTGCTTTGCCGGTACCCCATATCAAATAATAATAATTTATCAATTTTCCAAGGAACTGAGGTAAATCTTGTACAAAGATACCTCACGGTGCCTCATTTACACCAATTACTGCCGACAAATAGCAGTTAATGCATTGTTGTATTCCAGTTTGAAGGGTGAGACAGGCAGTTCTTCATCTTCAAGTCATAAGGTTGTGATATTACAAGTGTATATTGGTTGCAGTGATGTTTACTACCGCGCGGACTGTATACCTGTTTGTTGACTTGGTATAATAAATATTTACACCGTGGAGTACCGGTGGAGTAGAATAGTATCAGATGTCGTGCCGACAGATAGCGGTATACCCATCCGAAACAGTGCAGCTCAAATACACAGGGTGGGGACGGGCAGTAACATCTATGTCGCGAAACTTACGTTAGCGATAGCCTGCACGCTTACCCAGCGTGGCAATTACGGATGGAATTCCTTCTTTGTTGTGGAGACCTATGTCCAGCAGTGGACCCTCAATGGATGATATGATCATGATAATGAATGTTGGTAATCTAACTAACCAGCTTGCCTTCAAAGGTGGAGCCGAAACAAATTACATCAAAGCCCATTTTATCGGCCCGGATATCCGGACGCAGCGATCCGGTTAATAAGCTCCATGCATGGGATCACGGCTGCAACTTTTGGCGCAGCTCCAAGTTACCATGTGAAAGTAAATCGAATAACCGGCTCGGCGCTGTCGAATTTATAAGAGGGATTGTGTTTTAAGAATATGACGTGATTTAATGTTTTTGTAATTTGTTAAGTTTGTGTTCCAATTCTCTACTCTTTTAACGGCTCTAAAACGCAGTTTATTCAACTTTTACGTAATTCTTTTGTTCGACGTTCCGCTTACATTGCGGCGACCGTTTTAAAGGATTCATGAAATAGTAGTTTTATTATACTCGTAAGTAGCGACGCGAACGCGTATGTGTTACAATATATTATGTATAGATATCGCAGGCTGCACTGTTCTATTAGCGTATCACTAAGTTGGTGGCATAAACATGTTATATTACACTAACTAATGCCCTCGACTTCGCCTGTGCAGTATTAGTAAATCGAATAGTTGGTGTAGTTATTCTTCTCCGAATTCCATAATCTCTATACGAACCATAATTCATGAAAATTAGTTACACAATTTATTTGTGCTTTGGAACTTTCAGTTCGGGTGTCTCTGGTCTGGCGTGTCTGGTACATAGTCTTTGGTTATATATAAAAAAACTTTCGTTCCTGTTAAGCAGATTTGCGGATGAAACTTGGTAGGCGTTTGGTACTCAAACAACACGTGTCGTTTTATTTTGGATATAGATATATTATAGCTTATGTATTACTCTGATGTCTAATCTATATTTTTTTAAAATTCCATTAAAAGATATTCAGTAGTTATTGTGTAAAACAGAAACAAACATACATCCATATATTTAACTTCAACATACGCAATGAGTTTAAATTCATTATGTATATTTTTGTTTACTTTTATTATTCTTTGTATAATAACTAATTTATTTTCTTAGCATGTTAAGGAGGAGGGTCTCACTCTGGGAACCCGCAATTTTTAAAGAGTATGAGAACCTAAAACCTTTTTATATTTATGGCTAAACAAATAAATTCGAATGTAATACTTATTTTTTAAATATGAAATTCCAGTCGCCTCAGTCGCCTCTTACAACACCTGGTACAGAGGGAGGTACTATACTACTCCGCCAGTACTCCACAGCGTCAATTTTGTTTATGTGTATGTAATTTTAGTCAGATAGAATTATTTTACCCTAACTATATAGAGCCAGAGAGCTTCAAAGCCAGTAACAAAGTGCAAACAATAACTCAATTATGGTATAACTAGCAGCCAACTGGGACTTCATCAGTGAAATAGTTCTAAAACATATGCTGTTTATTGTACACTAAGAAAAACAATACAAGAACATCACAAAAACATGGAATAGTAGGTACAAGAGGCGGCCTTATCGCTAAATGCAATTTCTTACAGGCAACCTTTGGATAGAAATAATGTTAAAGCTAGTGGAAGTTAGAGGTGAATTTAATTAACATTTAATTCATTTAACACATTTTAGTAAGTTACTTTTTTTATTAGACCAGGTCGACAAACAAATGTCAGTCCGCTTGATAGAAATCGTCAATGCAGTCTATAAACGCTTGTGACTTGTGACTACAAGATATTATGTCACGGTACCCAGGAAATTGTCAATAGAAATAGATGAGAGTGAGGTGACCAATGCATACGACCTTTTGTATGAGGTCTACCTGAGTTCCTTGGAAAATCGGAGAACTATTATAATTTAATGTACCGGTAGAGCAGAATAGTACCTCCCTTTGTACCAGGTAATAGGCGACTAAGGTTAATGACTGATAGCGTTATATCCATCCAAAACAGTGTATCTATGAGGCGGGAATGGGTAGCAGTATTCTTGTCACCAAGCTACGCTCTGCTATTGCCACCACGCGGCAATTATGGGCAACCCTCTTCTTTTTTTTTGGGATTCTTTGGTCTAGCAGTGGACGTCCAACGGCTGATATGATGATTATGATTATTTTTAAAGATATTGCTAGATCTGCGAACCCAAATCATCCAGGCCTCACTTGAATGCACTCATACATAACGCACGTAAATTCTTTCAGTATTTAATTCTGGAGTATGTAAACTACATTCCGACTGCAGCGCCATTTCCCAGACTGTCAGGGAATCAAAACCATCAAGGGCGATACTCAAATGCATTAAAAAAAAACATTCAAATCGATCCAGCAGTCTAGGAGGAGTTCAGTAAGATACACACGTACAGTAGAATTATATATATATATATAAAGAGAGAGGCGCAAACGAGCCAATGAGTCATCTA
>JACJUM010003223.1:1709664-1764013 GCA_020976665.1 Heortia vitessoides | reverse complement strand
CCTACAACACCGAAGGAATCAAAGGCGGGTTGCCGGCCTTCAAGAGAAGATTCGGATTTGGTCCTGAAAAACTCTAACTCGTAACGGTCTGAGCATACTAACGCAGCGAGTTTATTCCACGGACCAGCTTTATTTATCAAAACTATTTAGTTGATAGTCATCGTCTGTAATCATCGTCAACATGACTGCCATTGGAAGTCCTCTGCTGGACAGAGGCGTCCCTAAAAAAGGGAAAGTTATGGCCATAATTGCCGCGCAGGGCAAGCGTGTTGGCAAATTGCAAAGCGCAGTTTTCGCAACGGGAATTCTACTGCCCATCCCGTTCACATTTGAGCTACACTGTCTCGGATGGATATACCGCCACCTGTCGGTTTTATCTTACTCGCCTATTACGACACCTGGTACAGAGGGAGATACTATTTTACTGTGCCGTACGTCACGGCAAATCACATCTGTTATGCTGAGTTTAATTTTCGTATTCCTCTCAGATATCCTCGAATCAAGATAACGCTACTAGATAATCCCTTACATAGAACTGGGTTCAGCTTTAATTACCCAATATCCAGAATGTGTCGGATAGTGAATGAGTTAGTGATGTGAGTGAGGTCTTCTCTGACTCGTCTAACACGGTCTGACGCAAAGTCAGAATTTATGGCAAAATGTATTATTGGTTTGTGGCATTATTTATATTTACAAACTCCAATAACATCGCTATAAAATATCGGAGTATCAATTTGCCTGGACATGTAATCCGTAAAAGCCGGTTTCATATCCGTTCTGTATATGTCAAATACCTAGCCACCCGTTTGCTACGTCTGCATACCCGGTTCATGATTGGAAATCCGTATATGGAGCTACAGATCTAGTTTTGTATCAATCAGCTTGATATATCTATCTGAGAACTTGAGACATGTTGAGAATGTATTTCTCAAACTCAACCTGTCCCAATTTCTAGGCAGGAATAATACAGTAAGTAACACAGAGGCATTGTTAATAATATTGAAGGGCCCCATGGCGTAGATGGTAGTAATCCTATCTTGTGCGCCAACGGTCGTGGGTTTGATGCCATACATTTATTTTTTATTATGGAGAGGGCAATGCTTTCGTTGCGCGATCCAATCAGGAATGAGGATATTCGTAACAGAACCAAAATTACCGATATTGCCCGGCGGATTAGTAAGTTGAAGTGGCAGTGGGCAGGGCATTTGGTACGCAGAACCGATGGTCGATGGAGTCGTAAGGTTCTGGAATAGAGACCACGTACCGGTAAGCGCAGCGTAGGACGTCCACCCGCAAGATGGACAGGTGATCTGACTAAAACCGCAGAATCCACATAAAACCGGTCCAGCAGTTGACATCTTATGGCTGATTTGATTATTATGATAATGGTGATAATATATATTGATATATATGATTATGTATATAGAGATTAATGAATTATTCATTACTCTCTATATACACTAAAAATACATCATTACCATCATACTAGCCATTGGAAGTCCACTGTTGGAAGTAGGCCTTCCAGAGAAAGTTGGAATTTTCTCACATAATTGCCGCGCTGGCCAAGCGAGTAAGCAATCGCAGAGCGTGACTTTAGCTATGAAGATGCTGCTGCAAATCCTCACCTTGTGCATTGTGCACAGGATCTTTCGTGCACAATGCACAGGGTGGGGAGTGGTTCTGGTATCTCAGCCAAATCCTACGACTCCTGGCACAGTCCACTTCTATTCTACTCTGCCGGTACCTCACAGCTAATAATATAATACTTATTTTTTTATTATATATGTACTATGTATTATATATGTACATACAGATTAGATCATACATACATCACATAAAAGGCCTGATGGCGCAGATGGTACTAATCCTATCTTATGCTCCAAAGGTCGTAAGTTCGATCCCCACCCTGAAAAATATTTATATGATGATATTTTTGTTGCGTTCTGTGTCTGGGCGTATAAATATATCCATTTGAGTATTCTATTTGTGATTCCTATGTTGTCTGATGTCCGTTTCATAAGTACAACTTATCTCGGAGTCAGGTCAATGTTTGAGATGTTGTATGAGTTATGTTTATATACATAGCATAAGTGCCTATAAGAACAGGCTAGACCTAATCTAGGTAGTAACGAATCAAAATGTATTAGACCCGGTTTCGAATACCCGGTTATTTTACATACTCTGGTATGCAACCGGATCGCTGTACTCGTATCGGTGAAGCAATAATAACTGGATTGTATAGATTTAATAGAGAAAATCTATACGGATATCCGGGTCGTGTTTATTGAGCCGTGTTTCGGAGCTGGCTAACTGTTAGCTTAGCTGGATTTAGCGAGATATATTTCGATTAGATGAATTTCGTTCGATAATGGTTTCGAAGTGAACCGGTTTTTCGTAACCGGTCTTAATATTTGATAAGGAAATTAGAATTATTGCAATTGTAGTTTTAATAATCGCAAACATGCGCTTTTTTATATTAAGTTCGCAAATATCGCCGCTGCCTTTAGACGCTCGTTTCATCACAAGTGTAACGAAAACCTTGTGAACTGAAGATACTATATCACATTTACACAGTAATTTCACTATCTCTCTCACCCTTAAAACCGGAACGCAGGAATGCGAGCACTACCATTTGGCGGTAGAAATACGTGAGAGTGAGGAGTGAGGGACCTATGAGTAAGGTCTCATTATAGCAGCCTCAAAACTTCCACTGTTGCGCTTAAGCCTCCACGAGAAGTAGCATTTGCATTACTTTTTGGATGGATATACCGCACTCTGCCAATTCCGGTACGTCAGTCGCCATACACACCTGGAGAGAGAGGTACTTTTCTACTCTGCTCCATGGTACTCCATGGCAGTCACTTCGCGTGTAATACATAAATTGAATTACTTTATTTACTGGAATATTGACCAATTAAATAGAAATAATTTAGGTTTAGAAATCTGGAAGTAGGTGTCATAAGAGGTGATGGAGGGAGGTATTATCTGCTCCTGTACCCTACGCCTATGAAGTCTACCTCTAGTGAAACAAAACAGAAACGCTCTCGTAAAACAAAATACAATCGTTAATGCACTTTGAGTAGAGTTTAATGCAACATAATCAATTTTTGAGATGGCTGCTGCAAGGTGACGATGTTGTCATTTGAGATGGGAAAAATAAAGTTTATAATATTTTATAGGAATATAATCCATACTTATACTGATCATAATGATTTCATCTTCACCTTCACGGAAGCGGACTTTACCGCATAAATGGCGGCTTACGACTCTCAGAAACTTCAAATAGTTGAATGTAGCATTCTATTATTGTACTGCACTCTCTTTTGCTCACGATAAGCATCAGTTGAATATTATTTGCTATACCAACTTAATATTAACTTGGAAACTATCTATAGCCTATTAATAAGGGTTATCTATATGTTACAGCCAAAATCAAACATATATAGTTATGTTAATACGTACATCCATAATCTTGCGAACATTTTATCTCTAGGGACACGTCTCTTAGTTCGTAATGCAGATGCTCTTAAGCTTTGTTCTACGTAAGCGGTCAAGAGACGAAGCGATACGAAAACGCTACCTGGTGAAAATTTTGTTCTCATAGTCTCAGGTCAGTCATCAGTCGTCTTAGTACGCGCACTTCTTATTTTGTGCCATGATATCAGCTATAAAAAGTCAACAGTTGGACGTAGACCTCCCCAAGATAGGAGGTATTTGCCCATAAATACCGAGCTGGGCAGGCGAGGTGGCATTCGTAGAGCGCAACTTCACGATGAAGATGCTGCTGCCCATCTCCGCCCCGTAGTATTTCAGTTGCGCTGCTTGGGATGGATATACCGCCATCTGTCAGTTCCGGTACCTAAGCTACCATAGGACGCCTGGTATAGAGAGAGGTACTATTTTACTCTGCCGGTACCATACGGTAGCCACTCCGTGTATTATTACCTCCGAGATTAGGACCAATTAAATAAAAATAATTTACAAATCTGGAAGTAACGACATTGACTTGTTGGACCCGACAGCGCAATAGCTCTAATGCGAAAGAGATTATAGGTTCGATTTCCACTTAGGACAAACATTTCTATTTGTTCTGTGTCTAGGTTTTTAATGTATGTACTAGACTAATATGTTTTTAATATTTAATTTTATACGTTCCCGTACCCCTCCACGCAGTAAGTGCTGACAGTATCTTTTTATCGATATTGGCATTAGTTCTTTCTTGATCATATGTATGACAGGATCCCAGCCAGATGGTATTTTCCAACCATCTCTAATGAAATTGGGATATTTTAATTAAAATAAAGCGAATCATCCGCGGAATAACAAGGTGTTTCTTTGCAAATAATTGCGGTCATGTCACCTAATCCAGTAGTTGGGTTTGTCCAGTGATTGCTTCCAGACTACAAATTCTTCTGATCTTCTATAATTTTCATCAGCTCTGTATTCTCGGACTATTGACAAGATATTCCTTTCAGTTTGGCCGATGTAGGAGAGACAACAGTCAAAGTCAAAGTTCCAAATCCTGATACACCACCTTTGGCAATCTTAAGAACGTTACGAGAAAAAATATAAAAAGTTTAATACAAAAAGTTTTTGACGATTTTAAAACGCCATATAAATATAAGAGTTTGAAAAAAGTGTTTTATTAATGTAACCATATCCAAGAAATCTATCTATCAAGTGGCTTGACTGATTTTAACTGAACTTTTTCTAGGAAACATTTAATTTTTTAAAAAATAACTCAGGCTTTTTTAAATATTTGTTGTCCTTACGGTAACAAAAATTACGCGAAGGTAACGCACGCAGCAACTTTCCACCCACATCAGCCATTAAAAGTCCACTGCTGGACATAGGCCTCCCCAAGAAAAGGGGCACGCGCTGGGCAAGCGTGTTGGCAATCGCAGAGTGTAGCTTCGCGACGGCGATGCTGCTGCCTATCCCCGCCCTGTATGGAGCTACACTGTTACAGATGGATATTCCGCCATCTATCAGTTATGGTACCATAGTCGCCTCATACGACACCTGGTACAGGGGGAGGTACTATTCTACTCTCTACTGGTACCACACGGCTAAAACTGCGGATAACTTTGCGTTAGCATTGTATTATCGTATAGATATATCGCATCGTACTGCTTTCATCGCACATCGAGGGCAACCTATAAGAAAATTACCATGACACGTAATACGCCATAGATATGTAATCAGATTGCGAATTTGATAAGGTGATTATTGCATAACTTTGGAACTTCAACCATTTCATTTCCAGGGACAAATGTTTATGAAAATAAAATATGGTTATATTTCTTCCAAATATGCAGGCCTCCTGTTTTAGGAACAGTCCACGAGGTTTGTGTATACAAATAGTGACTTCACAGAGGAACCCCCCAACCACAAAGGCTTCTTCAAAACCATCCTCATGGTCCTACCAAATCCTCCTTATAATTGAATATCCTGCAAATATTTTAAGAAACCCAATGCCGCAGATATTAGTGATCCTATCTCGTGCGCCAAGGGTCGTGGGTTCGATCCCCAGTACAAACATTTATAATATGAATATTTGTGTTTTTAGATGTTAAATTTGTATCTAAGTATTATGTTTGTAGTTTTCTAATTTATCTGATGTCCGTAGCACAAGCGCTTTAAGCTATTTATCTCGGAGTCAGATCATCGTATGAAATGTTGTGTAAATTTACTTATTTATTTTTATAAATTCGGTGTTTATTACTCTTTCATAGTGGAACGGTTTCAAAATGGGAATTAGATTTGACATATAGATTACTAACTGAGCCCTCGACTTCGTCCGCGTGCAGTTGTTTCTTTGGGCACCAAATCTTTTTACCTAAAGTTATATAAACTTTGAATGTTATATTTATTTATATATAAAAATTAATAGCCTAAATTATAAGTTTTAAGCTAGCTCTAACAATAGCGATACAACCATACACCTTTACATCCCTCCTTTCAACCCCTTACAACTATTACGTCGAATGAAAAAGTAGATCATGTCCTTTCTAAGGCTTTAGACTATCTGTATACCAAATTTCATTCAAATCGGTTAGTAGTTTAGACGTGATCGCGTAACAGACAGACAGATTTACTTTCGGATTTATAATATTATATATATATATATAAGGATTGGGAGATTAGGAAACAAAACATTAAGTGTCATAACATAGATTACTTCCCGATATAACAAGAGATCCTTAGGGTTGAGATATTAAGTCAAGAGGTAGAATAAAAATAGTACTATCAAGTAGTAGTATCGAAAGTAATAGTAATTCACCCCCTTAAAGTGTAAAATGGGGGTGCAAAGTTGATTTAATACTTTGCTATTTCTGAAGTTATTCCAATAAAATTCTGCACAAAAGTTTGGAATTGAAAGTCATGAACACGTGTATAATATTTTTTTTAAAAAATCATCCCTTATAAGATTGAAAGAAAGGGGCAATGTTAGTATGAAAATTCTACATTTGCACGCACGGGAAATCGCGGGGCATTGCTAGCAAATATTACTACAACATAATTTATTTCTACCTGTGTTGTATTTGTATATATCCCAATACTTTATAGATGGTCGTGTCACACAGGACAAATATATATATGCCCTGTGCTGTGTTAAATACATATTTAAGTGATATATGCAAGAGCTTCGACCGACTCGGTCGTGAGTTCGATCCCTACGCAGGATAAACACGGTGTTAAATATGTATCTAAGTGTTATGTTTATAATTATTCGGTTGTTTGACGTCCTCAGGTGCTTTAAGTTTCCTATCTTGGTGTCAGGGCAATGTATGAGATCCATACTTATAATATAAAGCTGAAGAGTTTGTTTGTTTGTTTGAACGTGCTAATCCCCAATCGCGCAGGAACCTGAGTCTGCAGGAATCGCTGGTCCGATTAAAAAATTATTTAAGTAGGATAGTCAATTTATCGAGAAAGTGTATAGATTGTAAACCATCACGCTAGGACCAATAATAGCGTAGCATAAATGAAATTTGTTATCGTGAGTGAAACCGCGGAGCGCTACCAGTTAATTATGAAACGAATTCAAACCGGCTATAATCTGCACCATTCCTCAATAGGTAACATCAGTATTCTCAAATGCTTACAACTGTCTCCGAGCTGGGGTCCGTCACTTATTTATAATTCATAGACTCGCCCACAGGGAGCTGCCTGGAAATGCGCAGTGCTAGACAAGTCGACGTTGCAATAGATTGAGACGTTATTGGGTAACTCCAAGAACGTTCAGGTGAAATTTGATTGCTCGCAGCGTATGTCGTCCTTCTAGATAGAGAGGAATTAACAATTAATTCAAAAATGATACAGTTGAAAGTTTTGCTAATTCTAGTACCTCGTTTGACTCTATCATCATCTTATTTTAGTAAAATACTGAATACAACGAATGTCTCAAGCAAATTTTCACCAACAAAATGCAAAGATCTTACTAGAACTGTAAGATCGCGCTGGATGCAGGTCGCATACAATCTTGGATTCAGGTCCCGTTGGAAACTTTTTGGGTAGGTCTATTTTTTAAGTTATGAAGTCAGCAAGCAAGCATACAGTCTGCTCGATGATAAACGTGACTGCAGCCTACAGACATTCGTGTCACAAAGATATCACTAGTGTGTCGCTAGCCTTGGAGACATTATGTCACATTACCCAGTAATTTTACTGCCTCTCTCACCCTTCAAACCGGAACACAGCTATGCGAACACAGCTATTTGTCGGTAGAAATTGGTGAGAGTGAGGTACCAATGCAGACAAACTTTGTAAGGAGTGTACCTCTAGTTACAGCAGTGGACATCTTAGGGCTTATATGATGACAATACGATTTATAGTCGCTTGCAATAACAAGGCCACTGCCAGGCGATGAAGTGCTTTGTGTGGATTAATAGAGAACAAATTTCGCTAAATGTAAAAAGGATTTAATTTATCAATTAAATCAATATTTAATAGTTTTCTTGCCGTGAGGCACCGGCGGAATATAATAGAACGTCCCACTGTACCAGGAGTCGTAAGAGTCGACTTAGGTATCATAACCGACAGATGGCGGTATATCCATCCGAGACAGTAAAGCTCAAATGAACAGGGCGGGGATGGACATCAGCAACCCCACCGGGACACTTGTAATCTGCGATAGCCAACATGCTGGCCCAGCGCGGCAATTATGCTGCGGCAAAATTCCCCCCTTTTGGGGAAACCATAATGATGATAATAGTTTTTAACAAATATAAATGACTTTTGTACGATAGTGATTTCACTGAAATCCATTTTTTTATTATTAACTTAAAAGATTTATTATTATTTTTAACTTTATTATTATTTATACATTAGTTTCCTTTATCTGTGTCAAATAAATAGCTAAGTTATATTTACATAGTCTCTGTGGGAACGGAAATTTTATCGGTTGCCGACATGCATCAGCATTTTCATTCAAAAGCGTACACAAGCATTGTGAAATATGTCGTATTTCCCAATATCGCAGCGTCACGCATGGTCGAACTAACAATGTCTGTTAACCGGCCTCGTTATCCGGCCAAAACTGGTTATAACCGGGTTACTTGGGCATACACAAACATTTTATCTTTGTCCGGGTGATTGTGGGCCGTTCTGTAATAATTTGGCTTGTAAAATAATGTTTGTGAGTGTTTGATTGATATATTCTGACTAGTTTACTCTCGCGACTTCGTCCGCGAGGACTTCATCGCATCCTTGAAAAACTCTTGTTATTCCAAGAACAGTTCTATGACGCTTTCTGACACCTAAACTTTGCAAAGGCTACTCTTTTAACCCTCCAGGGATTAGATTTACAAAAAGAGATATCGGTGAAATTCATTATATAACATTTTATTGAAATAACTTTGAAGATCAGAGAACAGTCATACTAATTAAAAAAAAAATTATACGACTTTCAATGAACCTCAGAACCTTCAAACTGAATTTCATTCGAATAACTTCGTAAAATAGCAATGTTTCATACAAAGTTTGCATCTTTGGCTTACCCACTTAGGGGTTGTATATTTTTATAGTGCTGTCTCACGTGCAATAATATGTGTAAAATGAATTTTACTGATATCTCTTTTTGTAAATCCAATTTCTCGAGGAGGTTAGGCAGTGAGTTTACTGGGTAATGTGGCATAATATCCTCAAGTAACACGGTTTCCAATGCGTTAATCGACAGATGGCGGTATATCCTTCAGAAACAGGTCAGCTGAAATGCACAGGATAAGGATGGGCAATAGCAACAAGCAACACGTTTGCACAGTGCAACAATTATGGGCAATAAACCTCTTTCTTAGAGAGGCCTATGTCCAGCAGTAGACTTTCAATGGTTGGTGTGCCGATTGGCTGAGGTGACGCCGGTCTGTATGTTTGGATGTCTTGGATGTAATAAAATAAGCGCGTTGCCAGTCTCGACTTGATGATATTACGTCACATTACCCAGTAATATCACTTCTCTCACCATACAAACCGGTACATAGCATTGCAAACACTGCTATTTGGCGATAGAAACAGGTGAGAGTGAGATAGGTACCTATCCAGCGACCTTTGTATCAGGTCTAACGCATGTAAAAAAATATGTAGTAAGCCATTGTTGGAAATGCTGTAATTTCTAATTTAACCGTGGCATTTACAACGACACCGACGGCTTTTACCGGCCCTCGTTATCTATGAAAAATATTATGCCATGTTTCACAAATTCGAATAGTTATGTGATATTTGTTTATTGGAATAGGTTCAACAGAAATTGCATGACTGATGACCCCGATGACCGAAGATACATTTTACGTTTCTTTATTTTTTTTTAATATGAAGTCAGCAAACTAGTGTACGGTTCGCTTGATGATAAACGTGACCGCTGTATATAGACGCTAAGTATATTACTATCGTGTCGCCAACATGTGAACTGAAGATGCTATTTACATTTAGCCAGCAATTTCACTGCCTCTCACCCTTCAAACCAAAATACTGCAATGCGAACAATAATATTTAGCGGCAGAAATAGGTGAGAGTGAGGTGCTATTGTCGTGAGGTGCCGGCAGAGCAAAATAGTATCTCCCTCTGTACTAAGGACAGATGGCGGTATATCAATCCGAGACAGTGTAGCTCAAAGGCATAGGGTGGGGATCGGCAGCAGCATCCTTATGGCGAAATTTGCGCTCTTCGGTTGGCAACACGCTTGGCCACCGTGGCAATTATGGCCAAATTTTCCTCTTTCTTCATGAAGCTATGTCCAGCAGCGGACTTTCAATGGCTGAACTTCTACCGGTACCCTATTCTATTCTGCCAGTACCTCACGGCGTATATTTTAATAAAGTTTGATGTATGTGCCATGGTGTACCTACAATATAATTCTGAAAAATCACTGCGTAATATTTTCCCTACGTGAAGTTAATACCGCTTTGGTTATTTACGTTGCAAGTAAATATTATGTTTTATTACGATTTTCCATTTCATACTTTCATATCGAAAGAACCTACTACTAAGACGACAATTCAAGCCGCACCGAAGGTGTTGTTCAGCTGTTGCTTGATAATGAGCGAGTTTTTGCCTGAGCATTTCTGGTTCGGTTAGACTTCCAGGTGAAGTGTGAAGGTCCCTTCAGGACTTACAAATTGTCGAACTGGAATGAAAATTATGGACCCACAAAATAAACTTTAGCTATTATGTTTTAAAATTTCCCTGTGAATTGGCGTGTCTAGGATTAATTTTCAGTAGAGGACCTGCCCCTAACATGCCATAGTCGATGCGATGACGCACTCGCTCACGCAGTCAACATCATAACACCAACAATGTAGGTATTACTTTTTAAGTCGGCAGGCCAAGGACTACAAATACAGGGAATACAAATTTTCATTTGCTCTGCGTCTGGGTGGTATTAATATAAATAAATAAATTCCCACATCATCTCTTGCATTGAACTGATTTAGTTATAAGTCGCTTAAAGCACTTGTGTTACGGATGTCAGACAAGAGATGAATCACTAATATACTACTTAAATACATAAATTTAACACCCAGACACAGAACAAACATACATACCATCATATAAATATTTGTCCTGGGGGATCGAACCCACGACCTTTGTCGTATATGTATTTTGGTATTTTCTTAAATCCGTGTTTTGTCTGATATCCGCAACACAAGTACTTTCAACTACTTATCTCTGAGTCAAGTCAACGTATGAGATGTCGATTGAATTTATATATTTATGTTAAATTATTTTAGCGCTCCGTAAAGAGCTTAGGCTGTCTTTAATAATGTTTACATGCAAAATGGTCACGTGTTATCGCCGCCATTTGGCACTGCTTATGCAATATTAAGCGGACCTCAGGTGGCTCCACCCTTCTCTAGACTCCTATCCCTGTAAATTGAGTTGGAAAATCTTTTGTTTGGACAAGTAAATCTCTTAAGTGCTATCAGAGTGGAGCTACAAGCCATTGTACTGCAAATGGTGTCGATTTTTGGCTGGTGGCTGTGGTTGTTTGACTTTTAAAGGAAAAACTGGTACATAAAATATGCTGAGAAACAGTAAAGAATGTGCTTTAAATAAATTTGGGTTACATAGAAACCAAGCTGAACCAACAGACGTTGTTCTGTCTTACCTATGATACCAGCTATTGGAAGTCCATTGCTGGACATATGCTTCCCTAGGAAAAGGGGAAATTTTGCTTATTATTGCCGAGCTGGGCAAGCGTGTTGGCAATTGCATAGTGCGACTTTTGCAACGAGGATGCTGCTGCCCATCCTCACACTGTTCACTGTTTCGTGTGGATATACCGCCATCTATCGGTTCCGATACCTCAGTTTCTTACAACACCTGGTATACATAGAGGTACTATTCTATTCTGCCGGTACCTCACGGCTTACATCGATAATTGGATATTAAATCAGTGTAACAGCGGCAGTGGTCATATTTGTACCCAAGGGAAGCCCGGGCAGGATGCCAGTGTCCAATATTCAATTCATACTTCTAGAAACAAACCCTTTGTGGACATAAGCCATAATCAAAATGAAGCAATTTTAGGTGCAACCTATAAACGGATGGGTGACTGCAAATGGTATGTCTGCGAGTTATCACGCTTCAGAGAGCGCGTAGATTCCGGCTGCCACTTTATACCCTATACGTTGAATATTGCATTTTATTTTAAAATTCAAGAATACGTTTTCAGGATCCTTGAAAATAACAGATGAAAACCGTAGCATGGAAAAAGTAAATCACCACCACATGTTGGCTATCGGGGAGCGTAACTTCATGACGGAAATGCTCTTACCCATCGTACGATCTATACTGTGCCAGGATATACTGCCATCTGTCGGATTCGGTACGTCAACCGCTTCTTACGAACCTGGTACGGATGGTACGATGCTACTGAAAGAAAATTTCACACAACATTGCATACTGAATAGACCTGATGCCAAAATAAGTCGCTTAATGCACGTGTGTTTCGAACCATGAATACAATAATTAAGTACATTATTCAAAACTCAAATTTAAGTTTTATTGAAATTTAAATAAAAGGATTCTGGAGTTCCCATTTAATTTTGGAAAGAGTTAAAGTACACATTCGTAGGGCCCGATGGCGCAGATGGTAGTAATCCTATCTTGCGCGCCAAAGGTCGTGAATTTGATTCCCACCCAGAGCAAACATTTATATGATGATTTTTGTGTTTGTTCTGTGCCTGGGTGTTAAATATATGCATTTAAGTAGTATTTGTAGTGCTTTAATCGACTTAACATGGAGTCAGGTTAATGTTTGAGATGCTGTTGGAATTTATAATTATTATTCTTTGATATCAAAGAAGTCACGCATATACTTAGGAATATGCTGCTAATTATATTCAAGCCAGTAGCTATGATCTTCCGAAGATTTTTGCTGGGCTGGTGGTGCGTTTTCCGCCAAATCTATAGCTTATTTGACAAGGATTTGGGTTCGTTTCTCTATCCAGAATAAAACATTTATGATCAATAATCGTAGCTTTTGAAAATCACGTGACTTAACACAGCACAGAACATCCCACAATTGTATAGAACTGAAGAGTTAGCATGGGCCGTCCCAAACGTCAAGGCAAACATACCTTAACTAGGTACAAGTGGTTTTAAAGAAGAGTCAAGTTAGAAGTAACAAGATAAACCTCTGTGTCTGAAAGGACTAATACAAGTTAAGGAAGCGAAAGAGGTATGCTCAGATTGTAGCAAGTGGAACTCCATCGTCTATGCTAACCCCGATGTATATATGTATTAATATTACAAAATTCGTAACTATTAGATAATTTGCAATTCTATTTATAATTTCGAAAACACTCAACAATAAAAAATCTGCAGAAAATAAGCCGTATCTAGAAACTTATTCTTTTCTCTATAAACCCCAGAAAAGCTTAATGCTTAAAATTTATTATTACAAAATTCGTGTGCTCACAACACGCCCGTTTAATATTTATCACGACCCAAATCACCGTCTGATGTTCGCTACTTGACGGTGTCGCGGTTCACCGCTACATTCAGCCATCAAAGAGCTGATGTGGAATGCTTTATGTGTGCGTGTATGTGTGACCGCACGTACATATATGAGTGGACAGGACTATGAACCCTTTATTTATGTGTTTTTTTAATTAATTAGAACTTTAAATACTGAACAAATTTGTGAACAGTGCAGATATTAGACGTTGATACAAGATTTTTACTGTTTCATAACTGATTGGGCATAGACCTTACCGAGAAAAGGGAAATTTTTCTATAATTCCCGCGCTGAGCAAGCGTGTTGGCAATTGCAGAGCTGCTGCCCTATTCCGCCCTGAGCATTTGAGCTACACTGTTGCGGATATACCGCCATCTGTCGGTTCAGGTGCCTTAGTCGCCTTTTACGCAACCTAGCACCGGGGGAGGTACCGTTCTACTCTACCGGTACCTATTCATAAAATTAAATGTATCTATACAATTTATCTTGGACTGTTTACAAAGATATTTGCAACGCATATTCTATCTTTACCGGCAATTTTTTTTATTTATTACACCAGGTCGACAAAGAAGCATACAGTCCGCGTAATCGTTAGCGTGACTGCAGTTTATAAAGACTCGTAATATCATAAGGATATCACTAACGCGTTGCCAACTTTGTTACTAAGATATTATATCACATTATCCAGTAATTTCCCTGTCTTCACCCTTAAAATCGAAACACTGATATTTGGCGGTAGAGATAGGTGAGAGTGAGGTATCAATGCAGACGAGCTTTGTGTCAAGTCTAGCTTATGTAAATTTCAAATGACTGACAGTTGAGTCAATCGCCATTGGTGATTGAGGTACCAAAACCGACAGATGACGGTATACCACCACGGTACGTGACCACCTGAAGCAGTTTAACTCAAATGGATCAAGCGGGGATGAGTAGAAACATACCCGTCGCGAAGCTACGCTCAGCGCGGTAATTATAGGCAAATTCCCCCTTAGTTGGGAGAGCCTATGTCCAGCAGTGGTCGATTTTTGGTTGCTATAATGATGAAGACAAAATAATAGACGAAAATGTTCTGGAATTATTATTTATCTTTTCTTTTCTTTTCCTGAAAATAATTAATTTAGCTACACTTAAAAACTAAGCACTTTTCAATGTACAAAATCTCTCATTGCCGTGAGGTACCGGCAGAGCAGAATAGTATCTCCCACTGCACTTGGTGTCATAAGAGGTGACTAAGGTACCAGAACCGACAGATGGCGTTATATCGGAACAGTGCAGTTCAAATGCACTGGGCGGGGATGGGTGGCAGAATCCCCGTCGCGAAAGCTGCGCTCTGCAATTACTAACACGTTTTGGGCAAAAAACCTTCTTTCTTCGAGAGGTCTATGTCCAGCAGTGGACTTTCACTGGCTGGTATAATGATAATGATGAAAATCTCTAATTGTTATAAAATAATTAATCGGAGACAGAAAGCATCAGATTGTCGGAAATAAACAACAGCCCGCATGGTGTCTCTGACAGAATATTTATCTACCCGCATCAACTCGGGATCCCGGGACTGGATGCAGACACGGATACCGCGTTTTAGTGCCTCATTTATTTGCTTGGGGTTTATATTTGTTTTTCACCTTATTAAAGTGCCTACATCCATTTTAAACACGATTTCTGCGGTTAAGGATCCTCGAAGAATACGCAGTACTCTTAATCATAGTATGTTGATAATTACATTACCTGATGGTGAAAATTTATAGAAAAATATCGATGATATTTCCCGCAATGCTGTTAATAAAAAATCCGCCATATTGCATATATATATATATATTAAAGACTGATCAAGAGTGCTATTGAATTGTATCATCATATTAGCTATCATCTATTATATATATATATATATATATATATATATATAATAGATGATTGCCATCGGATTGTGGTGGCTAGGCGATAGTCGTTACTTTAATGAGAACAGTGAGTTTGCAGTAATAGTAGTTTGGCATCTGCAACTTGAGTTAACGATCGACCCGTGCCAACTTGTATTGGTATTAATCTATGCCACTGTTTCTCAAACTTTTGTTTGACAATCACTATAGTCCAAGATAAGAACTGAGGTAAACTGTGGTACCTAATTTTTAAGTGTTATTATACTGCGAAACTGTTGCATAGATTTTTTCCGATTCAAGGTGAAAAAAGAAAATAATTTGCATTTTCTAATATTTACGCATTTCTCATAAAGTCAAATTCAAATGTTCTTTATTCAAGTAGAACTTTTAAGTCGTCAATAAAATAATAATATAAAAAGTTTAATAGCTACATTAATATTTCGAATAAGCAAGTGATTATATAAGTGAATATATAAATAGATTCCCACAACATCTCATGCATCAATCTGATTCCGTGATAAGTCGCTTAAAGCACTTGTGATACAGACATCAGACGAGAGAGGAATCACAAATATACCACTCGGAACAAACAGAAATATCAACACATAAATATTCGCTCAAGGTACGGATCGAACCTACGACCTTTGGAGTACAAGACAGGACTTTTTCTGTTCATAAGTTAACCTTTCTTAAAAATTACATGTTATGTCAGTATTGAATATACTCAGGTCTGTTATGCATTACAAGCAAATCGCGTGTTGGTTTGTTATAATTACTGCAATTTTTTAATTTAAATTGTTCTCAGCCCCAAAAACTTAATATTACAATCTCACGCAAACCTCTCAAGCGATCCAGATAATCGTAACCCCTATTTTCCTACTTTATTATAAGAAGAAAGGTACCTAAAAGGGTCGCCTGTATTCATAGCTTCGTCTCACCTATTTTTACCGACAAATAGAAGTGTTCGCATTGCTATGTTCTGGTTTGAAGGGTGAGAGAGGCAGTGAAATTACTGGATAATACGACAATATCTTCAAGTCAAATGGTTGGCAACGGCGACTATATATTATTCATAAATATATTTATTTATAAATTAAATATAAAAGACTAGCTTATCGTACAGAAGTTATCCAGTCTTAACAACAGATATATGTTTATTAAGAAAAAATAAACGACTGTAACTTGAGATATACTATCTCTCAAGTTTTAGTCATAGTGGTTTAAATGGATTTACCAGGACAAACGTCGTGACACGAAATTTTTATACATAAAGAGATATATAATGCACCTTCACTAACTTTTTAAAAGCCAGTAAGTAGCTTTTTTATAGTATAGGTATGCCAGAAAAACACGTAAGTTACGTAACATGTAATATAAGTTTGCGTTTCATATAAGTTTATTTCTATACCGGCAGCGCTCTGATGTTTCAAGTATTTCCTCATTCCGTGACAATACGGTAATACAATATGTTACCTATGTCACATGCTAATATTGCAATTTTCTATTCATGGATGAGTTTGTGAAATGATAAACTCATTTGACAAAATTATGAAAATGTAAATTATGAAATTATTTGTAACGAACGTGCAAAATACGAATTCTGTGATTTGAAGAAGAAGAGATATAAACAGTTATATAATTATATATAGCAAGGCAATTATAGGCAAGAAACCTCCTCACTTGAAGAGGCCCATGTTCAGCAGTAGACTTCTAACGGCTTGTATGATGATGATGATAATTCTATTTTAGGTAGTAGTCTTTTATGTTTTCAAAAATATTACATATGTCTTCTAATATTATTACTATATCTTTAATGTTTCTATTTATCCGCACAACTGTATATATATTATATACTATATATTTTTGTTTTATGTATTAGTTGACTTGGGATAAATAGCATAATGGCATTAAGTTCGCCATTTGTACATTTTGCCATATACTATGCTATTGCTTCAGATAGATTATTTCTATATGTTTACGTACTTATAAGCCGTGATGTACCGGCAGAGTAAAAAAGTGCCTCCCCCTTTACCGGGTGTCGTAAGAGGCGACTCTGTCGGGTGTCGTACCAGAACCAGTCTAAGGTAACACAAGGCGGTATAGCCATCCAATAAAATGTGGCTCAAATGTACAGGGTGGGGATGGACAGCGGCAATCCTATCGGGAAAGCTGCGTTCTGCCATTGCCAACACGCTTGTCCAGTGCAGTATTTATGGACAAAATTCCCCTTTTCTTGGGGTAGCCTTTGTCCAGCAGTAGACTTCCAATTGCTGATACGACGATTGCTTAGTTGGCAGACAAGCCTAGTCTGACAGTAAGCGTCAGCGTATGCTATGACGCTCGGTAGAGGGAGTAAAGCGTGAGACTTGTTATCTGAACAAACGTCTTGCATCAATCAAACAAAATCTTGCATCATCACAAACTCTTTTCAGTCGCATTCTTAATAACATTTTACAATTATAAACACTTCTTTTTGTAAAATATAGTACACCGCTTTCGCTGGCGAACGCGTGCAGTTCCTACCCCAAACGAACACTGGGCTCACTCAGTTCTTATCTTTTGCACACATATTGACTGTCCCCGACGACGGCTTAGTACGACTTGGGAGGCGAGTGACAGCTCTCGGTCCTATCTAGCCCCAAACCCAGCAGCCATCGGAAGGCCACTGCCGGACATAGGCCTCTTCTGGAAAGTGGAGAATGCGGTTTACGCGGGTACATATAGGGCTGAAAGTCGCTCAATAATGAACATCCTCATTCATCATAGCAATGGCGCAAGAATTGACGTCTGAGTAGACCAACATTCATTATCATCATCATTATCATAGCTGCCGTAAAACTTTCACTCCTGGACAAAGGAATTGTGCCTATAATTGCCGCGCTAGGCAAGCGTGGTGGCAATCACAGAACTTCGCGACAAAAGTATGCCTAGCCTCACCCTGTTGTATTTGGAATACATTGCTTTGGGTGGATATACCGCCATCTATCGGTTCCGGTACTTCAGTCGCTTTTTACGACACTTGAAACACGGGGAAGTACTATTCTGCTCTGCCGATACCTCTCAGTGAACTAGCATTAGGTTTTTCAAAACAAATGAAATAATACAAAGACATTGAGGTTTCTAGTTTAATCTAGTGTTTCTGAACGTTAAACTAGACTGCGAAGTTGGTACTAACATAATGACCACCATTTGCGGGTACATAAATGGTCCAAACCAAATTCAACTTAACCACAGGGACATGCAATTATGACTCCTAAACTGAAATAACACTTAAATTTTGTTCGTGTCGTTCTACCACAGTGGTCATTTGCTTTTGGTTAATTGAAATTTCAATGCAAATAGCCATGGAGTTTCTACAGCATAAAGGCTGAATAGGTTTTGACATTGGAGTTACGAAATAAGTAAATAATTTAGTTGACAACGTTGGCGCATTATTAGCGTTTTCAATCACGAGGGTGGTGAGATGATGGTAGTGACAAAAACCCGTTAACCAAAGGTCATGAGTTTGATCCCCATCCAAAACAATTATTTATGTAATGAATATTTATATTTGTTCTGTACCTGGGTATTTAAGTATTATATTTGCCGTGAGGTACCGGCAGAGTAGAATAGTACCTCTCTCTGTACCAGGTGTCGTAAGAAGCGGCTAAGGTACCAAAACCGACAAATGGCGGTATATCCACCCGAGACAGTGTAGCTCAAATGCTAACCGTCGCTAGAGCTGCGCTCTGCAATTGCCAACACGCTTGGCCCAGCGCGGCAATTATGGGCACAATTCCCCACTTTCTTAGTGAAGCCTATGTCCAGCAGTGGACTTCGAATGGATGTCATGATGAGGATGATATATTTGTAATTCCTCTGTCTTCTCTTATCCCGAAGTCAAGTCAACATATGAGATGTCATATGCATGTATTTATAGTATATATAATTTTCTGACGTCATAAAAAATATGGAGTAGCTACGAAATATATTCACAGAAACAAGTATAAAGAAATGTTGTGAGGGAATTGTTAGAAGTCCCGCGATGCGATATAAATGCATGCAATTGAAACGATTTGAAAATTTTCCCGTAACAACCGGGGATGGTGCCAAGTTTCGGGTACAGGGTGCTCCGCTTACTTTATATACAGGCCGTTTACATAACTTAACCGAACTGAAGTTACTTAATCGGCAATGTGCAATATGAAAATTTTATTCTATTTTGAATTTCACTGTTATGGTAATAGCATTTAGTTATTTAAAGGTATTCAAGTTTTTGAAGTTTATTTTACTGGCAGACACAAGCGCCTATCTTTATTAAGTACTAACTTTTCGCTTGCGTGCATTTTCAATGGAAATAGTACTAGTTTAGAGATGAAAGATCCTGTATATCATCAATTAGAAGTCGACTTCTAGACATAGGCCTTCTCAAGAAAGGAGGGATTTTGCCCATAACTTCCGCGCTTGGCGGGCGTGTTGTCAATCGCAGAGGGCAACTATTGCGATACCCATCTGCTGTCCATTCCTACCCTTTGTATTTAAGGGCTGTTTTGGATGGATATACCATCATCTATCGGTTTCGGTACTATAGCCGCCTCGATACCTGGTGCAGGGGAAGATACTATTTTGCTCCGCCGGTACCTCACGGCTGCCTATATATCATTATTTGTGAAATGTCACGAAGAAGTAGATAAAGCGTGAATTGGTAGCCAACAATCTCACATTAACATATATCATATTAGATTATTGAGTTCGAAAGATTTGAATTGGATTAGCCGGGAGGTACCGGCAGAGAAGAATAGTACCTCCCCCTGTAAAAGGTGTCGTTAGAGGAGACTAAGGTGCCGGACATATAGCGGTATATCAATCTGAAATAGTGTAGCTCAAATGCTTAGAATGGAGATGGGCAGCGGCATCGCCTTCGCGAAAGCTGCGCTCTGCGGTTGCCAACACGCTTGCCCTGCGCGGCAATTATGGGCCAAAAACCACCTTTCTTAGGGAGGCTTATGTCTGTCCAACAGTGGATTTATAATAGGTGGTATGATGATCTGTGATTCCTCTCTTGCATGATGTCCGTAACACATGCACGAGCCAAGCAAGGAGTTTCTAAGTAATTAATTACTTGAACTTTTTGGAAAAGATTCAAATAAACGGTGGGACTAACATTTATAAGAAGAAATTTGTATTTGTTCTGTGTCTGGGTAAATATAAATATGTAAGTATATATATTTATAATATAACACAAGTGCATTAAGCGACTTACCACGGAGTCAGGTCAATGTATGAGATGTTGAAGGAGTTTATTATTAATTATTAATACCATCTCACTGAAATCAAGAAAAAAGAACCAGCCAATTGGCAAAAAGTCTTCATTATACACGGACATTAATATATTCTTTATATTCATACCGCCCGCAAAAAAACAGCCTTATATTAATTCTACTTTATCTTCCAAGAAAACGACGTCTCATCGCTTTAACATTCTTTGTACCTTGAAAGCTTTTAAAATGTAATCATTCAAACGACATTATCTCCAAAATATGATGAGAGACAATATAAGTCTGTCAAGCGTGAGTCGGTACGGTCTGAGTATCAAAATTTATTTTTAGAAAGATTGTTGGTAAAGGCAGAAACGAAAAAAAGGACAATTTAGAAGACCTTTATATAGAAGAGGTCTTTCTCTGGTGTATTGATGTATCATCATATAAACCATTGTAAGCCCACTGCTGGACATAGGCCTAACCAAGATTTTACCCATAATTTGCGAGGCAAGCGTGTTTGAAACCGCAGGGCGTAGCTTTTGCGTCGTGAATGTTACCCATCCTCGTCCTGTGCATTTGATCTATTGATTCTGGTACCTTAGTCATCTTGTCTTACGACACCTGGTTTAGAGGGAGGTACTATTCTTTTCTGTGTTGATGTATAAATAGTTATATTATTTTATTTGTACTAATGTGACATTTTGTTTGTTTCAGGTAATGATTTTGCAGAACCTATAGTTACTACATTAACATTACGCCTTAAATGTAAGTGATTAGGAAAAATATGAAATTGATTCTATTATTTACTATATAGCACTGACACAATAAAAGCTTTTAATTAATAAAATAATCATCTAAAAGCTATCCGCTTGCGGTTTTATCCGATTAGACATTATCGTACCCCTTTGTCATTTTGCTGGAATCAAAAATAGCTTTTATTTTTCAAGTCTAGCTAGATCGACAAATAAGCGTATGGTCCGCGTGATAATTAGCGTTACCGCCCGATAATAAGCCTATATACGCTCTTTATATCATCAACATATCTCAAGCGCGTTGCCAACCTTCTAACTTATAGATATTATACCACATTCCCAAGTAAATGCGAACCCTACTATTTGGCGGTAGAAATAGTGAGAGAGAGGTATTAGGTTAAACTGAAAGCGTCATTCAGATAACTATGAGAATTAGAAGCACATGGCGCAGTGGTCAAATTTATCCTGATTGTCAAAGTTAAGCAACGCAATAGTTTTTATTAGTGAGGGTCGCCAAGCCACTTGTTATGGCTGAATTTGTAAACCTAATAACTCATCAGTCTTAAAACCCGCGTGGTCGATATTGGTCCACATGCAACTTTAAAATATCGCTGTTGTGCCAATATTCACCAGGTTATATTAATTAGAAACAACAAATACTTGACTCATCTTCTGACCTTCAGACGGGAGACCAGTTGAATTTTTTTCTAGTTAATATTATATTTAATAAAACAATTCAAATTATTTAATGCATAAAAACCTCTTAAGTAGTAAAAATCAATAATTGCGTAAAAATATACTCAACTCGACGTAAAAATATAATAGACTAAAATTAAAGAGCCCCTGAACCGACAGATGGCGGTATATTCGAGACGGTATAGCCTAAATAAATGTACGAGGTAAAGATGAACAACAGTATCGCCGTCGCAAAAACTGCTCTTTGTGATTTCCATCACGCTTGCCCAACGCGGCAAGACGAGAAGACCTATTACCAGCAGTGGGCTTCTGTTATGCTGATGCTAAAATAACAAATAAAAAACATAATATAAAACCTCTTATATAATAGACTTAAATGATTGCATAGAAATACACGTAAATCCAAACCAAAAAAACAAATTATTAAATTCACACAATATCTCATGGATGTAACTTCGTGATGTTTCGGTTAAAGCACTCGCGTTACGGACATCACAAATACCTTTTAAAGTTTAAATACCTTTTATATGATAATACGCTTTATTGTGCATGGAAAATTAGATAAAGTACAAAAATAAAACTTATTTATATACATTATTGTCTGTTCTGTAGATTGAACACACGACCCTTAAAGCACATGATAGGATCACAGTTGCGCGATCGGGCCCGTCAATATTCAATCTTGTACGTTAACCTGACACTCCGAAATATGTAGTTTGAAGAATTTGTGTATCGGATATCAGGCAATCGTGAAATCTATGTACCTTTATAAAAGGAAAAGTTGTCTGACTGACTGGCTTATCAATGCAGGGTCTAAACTATAGGAGTTGTGAAATTGGAATTTTGCACAGGGGTTTTATAAAACTCACCTCACAAAAGGGTACCTTGAGGTAGCAACAGTGCCGTGTGGTACCTGCAGAATAGAATAGTACCTCCCCCTGCATCAGGTGTCGTAAGAGGCAACTAAGGTACCAAAACCGACAAATGGCGGTATCCGAAACAGTGCAGCTCAAATGCACAGGGCGTGGATGGGCAGTAGCATCCCCGTCCCGATAGCTGTTAATGCCAACACAATTGCCTAGCGCGGCAATCATGGGCGAAAACCCTCCTTTTTTAGATAGCATATGTCCAGGAGTGGACTTCTTATTCCTGGTATGATAATGATGAAAAGGGTAAAAAAGGGGTGCGAAAATAATATAGAACTTTACTGTTTTTAAAATTAGAAACGTTCTTTATTGAAAAATCAAGACATTTGTAAACTACTTTTTCGAAAATCATACCGTAAGAAGACAAAAAGTGGGAAAGGAAGTTCTAAAATTGAAAAAAATTGAAACCGCGTCGCACTAACGCGTAGAATTATGAAAAATATAACACACAAATTTTCATCAGGTACATTTTTGTTAGTCTCAGTGTCTTCGCTGTTCTTAGATGATATAAAATTTTTGTAAAAATTAATAATATATTCTTCGATACAATATTTTGAATCTACTTGACTTGAATTCAATTTTCCGATAGATTTTCTTCGAGAGCTGAAAGCACTGAAGAAACTTTGGTCAATATAAAGTTTTACATATCTGCTCTCCAACCATGAAGTTTGAAGATATACCTTACAATTCACGTACGTTTACCAGTTAGATTGGAAATCATGGAGTACAGTGTAAGAGGTACAGGGGGAGGTACTCTACTATGCTGTAGAGTACCTCCCCCTGTATCAGATGACGAAAAAGGCGACTGAGATATCGGAACTCACACATGGTTTATAAGTTTATATACTTACACAAGGCAAATCTTATACAAAGGTTGTCTTCATTGGTACCTCACTCTTAGCGATTACCTAATGTTCGCATTGCTGTGTTCTGGTTTGATTTAAAGAGAGGCAGTAAAATTACTAGATAAAGTGACGTAATGTTTTCAAGTCAAAAGGTCGGTAACGTTCTAGGGATACCACGAACGTAAATAGGCTGCAGTGACGCTAATTATGATCCGGCCTGTTCTGTCTGACCGATCGACTTGTTGGTCGATCTGGTCATTCCACAATTTTAGCATACGTGTGACTGCTTTTAAAACCGTTCGCCTAGAATGACTTATACCAACTCTTCCATCCACTTCCACACTATATATTTGTGTGATCATTCTAATTTCATCCTATCAAACTTGCCCTTTCTCTATTGTTTTCACAACATAATTCACATTGCATCGATCTCTTATCACACTATTCTTGTATCCATCTCTCAAACCCACACTATACTTCGAAGTGATTTCATTCGTTTCAACAGCATTTATTCTACGTGCTTCTTTTGCTGTACCCAACATTCATTTCCATGTGTTAGTGTTGGAAGTAACACGCCTCTTTGAGACACGTTTTGTCTGTCTATACGACAAAGTATTGGAGACGTTTGCATGGTGTCTCTACTTGCTTAAATATCTACTAGTGCTCGGGCTGTTCTGTCCTGAACCAATATTAGTTTTTGTTTCGTTTACAACAATATGGCAACGAATTTCGTCCAAGCCTTTCGCCTTTATAAAACTTATTTGACCTAAAGACAATAAATTTATTTGGTCATAGACAAGACAAACAATTTATTTTATTATCGGAGGTGGACTTTATACAATAGTCGTTTGCATTGGTACCTACCTCATTCTCTTAAACCTCACCGCCAAACAGCAATGCTCGCATTGCTGTGGTCCGGTTTAAAAGGGAGAGAGGCAGTGAAATTACTGGGTAATGTGACAGAGTATCTCCAAGTCACAAGGTTGGAAACCTTATTGGGTTTATCGACGTATGTTGACTTATCGGTGTAGTCCAATAATGAAAAAAGCCACCATAATTTAAACCATAGGATGTCCACTAATATATTCCTTTCCAAGGACGGTTATTGGTTATAATTGTTGCGGTATCCGAGCGTGATGTTCACCTACGGTAAGGTTAATGACAAGTTTCGATAGTCGCATTATATTACTTTTGCTATTTTGGGTGGATATACCGCCATATGTCAGTTCTAGTACCTCAGACGATACCTGGTACAGAGCAAAGCACTCTACACTGCCGGTACTTCACGGAAAATATAGAATCTTCGTGCAAATATAACAGAATGTAAACGGAAAATCAATGGTTTTCAATAAGTACCTATTTATAAACAAAAATCCGTAAATACTGCGAACACGATCCTTCGTTACATACAATTCGCAAACATTTATCCCCGCTGTTCGCTTGAATTTATTAAAATTTATTCCGAATTCATCCCAATTCGAAATGAGACAGTGCGAATAAATTCTCCAATAAAAAAAAATACTCGAATATAAATCCAGTTTTCCCCTGCGAAACGAAAGTACAACGCGACATGCCATTGCTAAATAAAAAAGAAGAAACAAAAACGACACGGGTGGTTTACAGCGCAAAATAGCGAACTAATGTTTTGAAAGCGACCTGGAGGGAGGAGGTCCTGTTCGTTGATCGTTCTAGGACGTAATAAAATTTGTCAAGATCCCAAACAAAACAGCAGAAGGTAGGTAGAAACCCTCCTTTTGTGGAAAGGCCTAAATAAGTTTGATTGTCTGTTACCTCTCCACGTGAAATCTACTCTTCTCGTCTCGTCTCACTCGTCTCGTCTCACTCGTCTCGTCTCACTCGTCTCGTCTCACTCGTCAACTATTCTTGAAATTTAATCCATATAGTTAGGAGTACATGAAAGGAATTGAGCGTCTGTACATCCTGGAAAAAAGCTGCTATTTCTGTAGGATATACGATAAACCGCAATTTCAATCAATTTTAAAACGCGCTATCAAGTAAAATCTTATTTAATTATAATATGACGGGCCCGACAACGCAGATGGTAGTGATTCAATCTTGTGCGCCAAGAGTAGAGTAGGCTTTATCTCTACCCAGAGTAAACAATTATATAATGAATATTTGTAATTTTCTGTGTCTGGGTATTAATTATATGTATCTTAGTATTATATTTGTAATTCCTCTGTTGTCTGATATCTGTAACACAAGTTCTTAAAGCTATTTATTCCGAAGACAAATCAACGTATGAGAAGTAGTATAAATTGATTTATTTATTTCATCATCATGTATTGGGAGTCCACTGCTGGACATAGGCATCCCCAAGAAAAGAGAAATTTTGCCCATAATTGATGCGCAGGGCAAGCATGTTGGCAATCGCAGATCGCAGCTTTCCTGACAGGGATGCAGTTGCCCATTTCCGCCCTGTGACTTTTAGCCACACTTTTTTGGATGGATAAACCGCAGTCTAACTGTTCCGGTACCATAGTCGCCTCTTATGACACCTGGTAAAGAGGGAGGTACTATTTTACTCTGCTGGTTCCCTCAGGGCTCCTTTTATAACCGTAAGGTTGCTGATAAGTGAACACCGTAAACAAAATATTTAAAGCACTCTATGGCAGACAAGGGCTCGCCCCTGTGTCAGGAGACGAAAAAGGCGGCTAAAGTTCTGAAACGACAGACGACGTTATATTTTTTTTATTTATTTATTGAACTTTATTGCATAGAATATGACAAAATGTACAAATGGCGGACTTAATGCCAGTTGGCAATATCTCCTGGTCAACTCGGTATACTATATTGGGTATACCATTTCCGTCCATCACACCTGCCCAGCGTGGCTATCACGTATAAGAAAGGAGAAATTATTTCACCTTTCCGGGGTAGGCCTATGTCCACCTGTGGACGATCTATGGCTGATATGATGATGATGTTGTAGTTGGGTGCTGTGATGTGCATTGGAACTATACCATCCCATCCAGCCTTTTGAAGTAATCAAAGCAGTATACAGATTTTAATTCATCATTATCATCATCATATCAGCCACTAAAAGTCTATTGTTGGATATAGGCCTGCCCAAGAAAGTGGGTAAGTTGCCCAAAATTACCGCACTGGGCAAGCGTGTTAGTAATTGCAGAACGCAGCCTTTGCGACTGTGAAGTTTCTGCCCATCCCCGACCTGTACATTTGAGCTGACTTTTTTGCATGGATATACCGCCATCTGTCGGTTCTGGTACCTCAGTCGCCTCTTATAACATGGGGAGCTACTATTTCACTCTGCCGGTACCTCACGGCTAAGGACTAAATTACACACCACCTCTTCAGCCAACCTAGCTACGAAGGTCTCAAAATTTATGAGGAGATGTTAATTACACTGCCCTGTTGACCTAGTATATACGACTAAATGACCTGGAATCTTCTGCTGTGCTGATAGACATAAGCTCTTCATTCAGAATCACCACCTCTTCAGCCAACCGAGCTATCAGGATCTCAAAATTAATGAGGAAATGGTAAATACACTGCCCTGTTGCCCTAGTATATACGACTAACTGACCTGGAATCTTCTGCTGTGCTGATAGACATAAACTCTTCATTCAGAATCACCACCTACTTTTCCAGCCAACCTGGCTTCCAGGGTCTCAAAACGAAAAGGAGAAATGACAAGCACTGTCCTGTCGTCTCGCTCTACCGTGATTGTTTAGAAAACTCTTGTTATCTGAACATAAAAAAAAACAATGTTCCATACCGGAAAGTAAATTACGAACAATCTATTTAAAATTCAGCTATCATACGAAAAATTCCATTAAACGTAACAAAGGGCTGTTAAACAATAGTGTTTGTATCTCTTTCGCAACCGCGGCGGGAATGGAGACAAAAAATAAACAATATAAAGTTGAAATGAGAGGCGATTTGTGAGATACGTAGTCCGTGGGAGGCCATTGTTGCGTATACAACCATGCCAGCTATCTAAACTAAAATGTAAGTATCTATTTTTTAACTGGCATAATGCTAACCTCTAAGGTTATAAATTCAAGTGTATGTAGACTTATTTTTAGTAAGCGCAAACGGTAGAGATCCTGTCTTATGCGCCAAAAGTCATGGGCTCGATCCCCACTCAGGACAAACAGTTATATGATAATTTTTTTATTTGTTCTGTATCTGGGCGTTAACATTATGTATTTAAATAGTATATTCGTGATTCTTGTTGCTGTATTTCCTCACAAACCTTTATCTCTTTCTCTATTATTATTTTACTTCCGTGAAGGAAACAATTTTGTAAAATTCAATTATCATATTTATATATCGAATCAACAGCCCAAAATAAGTTACAAGCTTCGAGCTCAAAATTACGATACTTTTATGCAACTTAACCTAACTCCCTCCCTTACAATCCTTTTTTCGCATTAAAAAGAAACTTGTCCTTTCACAGGCTCTAGACTATCTGTGTATCAAATTTCATTTAAATTGGTAAGTAGTTTGGGCAGTAGGTTTTTCCAAGAAAGGGGGAACTATGCCTTTAATTGCCGCGCTGGTCAAGCGTGGTGGTACACGCAAAGTGTAGTTTTAAGACAAGGATGCATCTGCCCATTACTGCCCTGCGTATTTGGGCTGTGCTTTTTGGGATGGATATACCGCCGACTGTCGGCTCCGGACCTCAGTTGTCTCTTACGACACCTGGTACGGGGGGGCCTGTTTTATTCTGCCGGGCCCCCGAAGCATACGCTCCCATCATCACTAAGTTATCACTAGCATGTCTTCATTATTGTGACCTAACGATATTATTCCTAAGATTTCACTAACAGAGAGTTAGTCTCCATCCACCATTTAAATCGGAATAGCAATGCGAGCGCTATTTGGTGGTAGAAATAAGAGAAAGTATGGTACCCTTTGCTTTGTGATATCCCAAATATTCAGTCCTATTAATAATATGAACGAGAAATTTGCATGAATATCTTAATTTTTCACGCCAGAACTAAACAAATCCCAATGAAATTTGACACAGTTAATTTACAGTCTTTTATTTTTTAGTTAAATTCCCACAAGATCTCATACATTGACCTGATTCAGTGATATGTCGCTTCAAGTACTTGTGTAACAGAGAACAGACAATAGAGGAATCACAAATATATTAATTAAATACATATATTTGTCTGGATCACATATGTAATTCTTATCTTGACAACATGTTCCCGATATCTGGTTTTATGTTTTTCTAAGGGACATAGATTTCTTCCCAAAATAACTAGAGTTTCTCAGCGTGATATATAAAGGGAAAGCCTTGTGAGAAAAGTCGCGGGATGAAAGCTAGTCATGATATAAAGCACATAAATATGAAATATCTGCAAAAAACGAACCCTCCGTCTATAATTTTTCTTAATCCGCCCTCCCATCGAATTTTCCAATATTAAATATTCAAGAATTCTCCCAAAAAACGACTCTAATACCTGAAGATAAAACCTATACTCCTTCGGGGCATATCAAAATGTAATTTATCATTTGAAGAACATAACTCAGCCTAAATCATTCCTGGCGTCGTTGCTCACTGATAAGGTCGGGGGTTCGATGCCGTAAATTTTATAGACTTCTTTATTGAGAGGTTTTGCTGAAAACCCTTTGGTATTTTAAGTGGGTTATATTTGGATGAACCGGACGTACAGAATGATTCGAAACCAATAATATTTTTATTGGTTGATGACTGTTGAATTTGCTGTGTAGTACCGGCATTACAATAGTGCCTCCCAATGCGCCAAGTGTCATAAAAGGTGACTATGGTTCCATAACCGACAGATGGCGGTATATCCATCCAAGATAATGCATGCACAAGACGGGGATGGGGGGCTGCGCTATGCGATTGCGAACACGCTTGCCCAGCGTGGCAATTATGGAAAACAATTCCCCCTCTCAACGGCTGTTTTAATGATGAAGATGTTGTCTGTATATTATATGTAAGGCGTTTTATATCAAAACCTTTTTTTAAGTTTTAACTATCATACGTTTATTAGTCAACTAAATTGGAATATAACGGGGATAGATTAATATTATTATTAAATGTTTGTAATAAATAGAATAAATAACTGCTGAACAGATTTCAAAATAGATTTTATAATTCAAAAGTTATATTATCATGAAATAATAAAAGCTTTAATTGATCTCTGAATTTGGATGGTGACAAGATCGACGCGGGTAAAATCGCTGTAACTTGCTAGTATTGAGTAAAACGGATTTTGCAGAAACATTCTGAAAGATCTAACTCTGTTTTTTAAAAAACATATCTCGCATCATAGCCATTTTAGCAGTCGTTAGAAGCTGTGCTCTCTAATGATTTTTTTATAATAGAAACTAACCAATGCTAATTGCACAGAAAGTGTCACTGTTAGATTAAAGAATATAGATAAGATTACAATTGATAATTTTTCATTTGTTGATTCTAAATCGAGATAGTTAAGTGATTGGATCTGCAGTTTTCGTTTCTAAATCGATCACGGGCTTGGATTTACTAAACACCTTTCAACCGCTATTCGCGAGTACGTGATCAACATACAGACATACTTTTGTATTTTTAATATTAATAGCTTTTATCTGAGTGAATATCTCATGAAAACAGTACTCCTTAAGTGATTAAAGCTACATATCCGTTATCGTGAAATTTTACGAAGATCGGTGAGTAAATAAAACAACAAACAAATTCATCGTATCTTGTGCTCCAAAGGTATGATGAAGTTAGTGTTTGTTCTGTGTCTGGGTGTTTATATTATCTCGGAGTCACGGATTTATTTTAACATTTACAATTTAACTTAGTGGATATTAATTATTAATCGTATTGGTATATACTAATTATATTAGCTTTTACACAATGGCACGTTTAAAAATCGCTCAGCCTCATCTATTAATATTTTGGTGTGCTTAAACTATCCAACGAGAATAGTTAATTTTTGTGATAGAAATTAGCTCCTCTGGCTTACTTCTAACTAAACTTATGCAAAATATCAAGAAGATTGATCGAGTAGATAAAGCGTAAAGAGATCACAAACAAACGTTCCTCCGTATTTATAATATTAGTTAAGATATTTATCCGTTATGAAGTACGTATCATAATGTATAAGTTTGTTTTATATCAATACTTTAGTGACTATTAAATTCAATTAAAAGGTTTGAGTGTTTAAACTCTGACAGACGTAAAATTAATAAATATTTTCATTATTGTCACCATCAGTATCATATCGGCCATTGAGAGTCCACTGCTGGACATAGGCCTCCCGAAAAAGAAGGAATTTCGCCCTTAATCACCGCACTGGGTAAGCCTGTTGGCAATCGTAGAGCGGAGCTTTCGCGACATGGATGCTGCTGCCATCTATCGGTTCTGGACCTTGGTCGCCTCTTACGCCTGGCACACGGGGAGGTACTATTTTCCTCTGCCTTTAAAAAAATAGTTTTGGCTTCAGTTATTCTTCTACGACCTTCCTATTAGTTCTTCTTCAATATGTAATAACCGTGAGGTACCGGTGGAGAAGTACTCCCTATTGTACCAAGTTTCTTAAGAGTCAACTGAGGTACCTACTGCAACCGACAGATGGCGTTATATCCGAACTAAGCAGCTAAAAAAAACAGAATGGGAATCCACCACGATGGCCCAGCGCGATAATTATAGGAAAAACTCTATCTTTCTCAGGATTAATTTCATGGTAAGGTATTATATCTAAAACTATATGCTCTACTTCAGGAATAGTATTCTTTGTGTTCCTCAAGTATTCCAAAGGTCACATAAATTTAATGCTCTAAGAAAGACGGACAAGTTGGACAGACGATCAGACCGAACCCGCAGGGTCACTAGCCAAGCACATCAAGCCATCTTCAAACTGAATTTAATATTTTTGATATCATCATCATACCAGCCATTGAAAGTCCACTGTTAGACATAGGCCCCCCCAAGAATATATGATTTTCATAAATTAATTTTTTCCGAAATCAACCTTTAAGGGGGTAGAAAACTGTGCAAAGTTACTATAATAATTCTTTAATTTTCAAAGTTATTTCAGTAAAATGTTGAATATATATTTTAATAGAACATGCTTACGGACTGACATATCAACGCAGGGCTAATAAGGTCAGAAAATTTCAATCACAATAACATAACTCACTTATCGAGAATGGAAGTAGGCTATATAACATTCCGTAGGATTAATGACAGTAAAGCATAAATGATACTAGGTTTATACTACAATTTACACTTGGCTAACTTCATACAAAGATCATCTGCTTTAGTATCTCTCTCGCACATGTTTCTACCACCAAATAGCAGTGTTCGCATTGCTGTTTTCCGGTTAGAAGGGTGAGGGAGTGAAATAACTGGGTAACGTGATATCCTTGTGATATTACGAGCATCTATAGGCTTCGGTGACGCTTACTATCGCGGTCTGTATGCTTGTTTGTTGACCTAGTCTCAAATAAATAAAGAACTTAACGCAAGTGAAACCATGGCGTGCTACTAGTAGAACTATTTGAGATAACATTTGCTCCGTTGAATCATCTGTTTTAAGAGTATAGAGTTGAATTTTTGGAAATAATGATCTATTAATTAAATCCTCGTGTCACAGTGTTAGTTACCATACTCGACCAAAACGGCTTGAAAGATTCTTATGAATTTTTATGTGCATATTATGTAGGTCTGAGAATCGGTTACTATCTATTTTTTATACCCATAAGTGTTAACTGCAACATTTTTTGTGGCGTGGCGTTCTATATATACAACCCTAATTTTTCACCCTCCTCTCACCAACCCCTATTTTTTAATAGTTATTTTAGTAATTTATTCATTTATATGTCAGTACACTGTTTGCCAGGACAGCTAGTATTGAATAAATATATTAATTTGTTTAACGAAACATACTGTGAGATTGATTGTGTTAAAATAACTCTGGGCGACATTGAACGACAATTTATTGAATGTTGAAGGATTTTTAATATCTCAGGAATTCTGGCAAATGCCGAATATCTTGAGATAAATTCAATTTCTTTTAGAAGTCAGAATTCTTTTACGGATTACTAGAAGAAATATTTCTCTTTGATCTATTATTAGTAGAGGCAGACGTCATACAATGTTCTGCTTGTGTACCTCATTTTAACCTATTGCTAACAATAGTGTTCATATTGCTGTTTCGGTTTGAAGTGTGACAGAGTGAAATGATTGGGTAAACTTGATGAGCACAGGTAGTGCCATAAGGTACCGGCAGAGTAGAATAGTACCTTCCCCTGTACCAGGTGTCGTATCAGGAGAATAAGGTGCCAGACCCGACAGATGGCGGTATATCCGTATTGGTGTAGCTCATGATACAATGGGTGGTACTATTCTACTCTGCCGGTACCTCACAGCAATAGTTTATCTTAATCCTATGGGTATCAGATTAGAAAATAATCTACTTGTCTCAAGAATCAGGCGGGACTCGAACCTGCAACTTTCCTGTACCGGCGGATTGCACTACCGTTGTGCTAACTTAGCGGACATGTTAAATTATTTTTTATATTTTTTTGTACTAAGAGCCAGCGCTATTTATTCGATGTTATAGACAATTGTCTTCACTCAAATGTCAAACTTTTACAAGTTTGAAGTAATCGATAAAGCGAAATAGTTACGTTGTTACTTTGAGAGGTTTTTGCATAGAAAATACTTAAAAAGAAGATGATATTTACTAGAAAAAAACAACTTCCCTCAGGTGTAAGACGAGAATCGAACCTGTAACTTACCTATTCCGGGGGACTGCTGCAGTAAGCATCATCCCTATGAATATTATAAATGCGAAAGTATCTTTGTCTGTCTGTCTGTCTGTTACGCTTTGCCGCTTATATCTCTTAACCGATTTTGATGAAATTTGACACATACAATCTTTAGACCCTCAGAAAAGACATAGGCTATTTTTTAATTCGAAAAAAGGGTCGAAAAGGAGGCATGATAAGTTGTATGGAAGTATTGCTATGTTTAGAGCTAGAAACTTGAAACTTATTTTTCGAGCCAATGATTCGATATAAATAAACATGACATTCAAAGTTTATATAATTTAAGGTAAAGAGGTATGGTACCCAAGAAATAAACTGTTCCACGCGGACGAAGTCGCGGGCACGGCTAGTCTTAAATATAATCAGCTTTTTCTATGCATAAATCCTCTCAACGTACATTTGTATAGTTTAATTTTCATTTGTTTCTGAACTATTAGACGCCTCAGTTAAAGTTTCAGCTTGCACGTCAGTGAAAACTTTAGCTTGCATTCTTCAATAATCTTGTTACTGTTAATAACACGAAGTTCTATGGAGTAACAAAAGTTCTATTCTACAGTCTCTTTGATTAAAACATTTGCATGTACACTCCCAACTTAGACAAAGTAATTAAATTACCTATCAACGAAAGTTTGAACTTCTAAATATCTGTTTTGCTTACGGAAATGTTAATGGGCCCGATGGCACACATAGTATTAAATAGGGCACACTTAGTCCTCTTTTGCAAAAATTATTTTAATCCCCAACAATGGCCGCCTAAGCCTAGGTCGAGCCTTTAGAGACGCCCTCGAGTGGTCGCCGTCAATCCCGCTCAGATCCCGCGAGCCCTGCGCGGTCGCCGCCGCGGGGCACGCAGGTAAATACTGGCACAAGGTCGCTCACTAACGAACGTTGTCGCTATCTCATCCAGTCGCACTGGAATTGACGCCTGGCGATAGGCCTTGAAAAAGGAGGTTTTTTGTCCAAAAATGCCGCGCTGGGCAATTGTATTGGCAATCGCAGAGCGTTGCTTTCGCGACGGAGATGCTGCTGCCCATACCCGCCCTGTGCATATGATCTGCACTGTTTCGGATGGATATGTCACCATCTGTCGGTTCTGGTACCTTAGTCGCTTCTAACCACACCTTGTCCAGTGGGAGGTTCTTCTCTGCAGGTACCTCACGGCAAGTTTATTTTACTAATAAAATTAAACTTACTATATAATAAGAGATATATATTTTAGTGACGATGTAAAATTCGCGAAGCTACAACAATGTCGCTAAGCAACTTTGATGTGCTCGACTATAAAGTTCCAAGTCGCCTTGGAAATGAAAGTTGATAGCACAGACTTTATTATGATAACATATGACCTAAGTTTAGTACTAAATGTTTAGTATTTTAGTATTATGAACACGAAACTTTGTACCGATGTAATGTGCTTTAGGTGTATTATGATTCATAACATTAGCAGTAGACGTTTTCGTTATAAATAACCTAGATACCGACTGCAGCGCCATCTGCCAGACCGAATTGTGAATCTAAATCAGACAAGTAGACCCCTACTTTAATGCATTAACAAAAATACATTTACCAGCCCTTCAGTATGAGTTCAGTGACAGACCCACGTACAGTAGAATTATAATATACTAACAGCGTCCCGCGGTTTTACCTGTGTGAGGTACCGGCATAGTAGAATAGTAGCTGCCCTTGCACCAGGTGTTAAAAAGGCGACTAAGTTACCAGAACCGACAGATGGCGGTATATACATGCAAAAAAATCAGCTCAAATGTGCAGGGCGGGGATGGGTAGCAGCTTCCCCGTCGCGAAAGCTGCGCTGTATGATTGCCAAAACACTTACCCAGCGCGGCGAATATGAGCAACATACCCTCTTTCTTGGGGAGGTCTATATCCAGCAGTGGACTTTCAATAGCTGGTATGATGAATTTGTAAATCTTTCATACAAGTTTTTAACCCCGGTTTTATCCCCTTAAGGGATAATTTCAAATAAAAAATATTATGTTACAAGTGTTTCAGAACTTGCAATGAAGAACCTCCATAATGAATTTCATTCGAAAAATATAAAAAACAGCAAAGTTCCATTCTAAATTTCATCCCCGTTTAACCTCTTGATGGGGGGAATTTTTAAAAATCCTTTTTTAGTGCTTTCCTACGTTATAAAAAGAATCCTTTTGCAACATTTCATGTTTCTACCTTTTATAGTTCAGGGCTTGCGTTGATATGTCAGTCAGTAATTCAACTCCTCCTTCATATCTTAGATAAAGATTTCATCATTATTACAGCTGTAAAACTTCCACTGCTGGACACTAATTAAAAAGTCCAAAAGAGGCACAGACGTGATTGCAATTGCAGATTGAATTGCGATCTGCCCAACCCCGATCTGTTGCATTTCAGCTACGCGGTTTCGAGTGGGTATACTGTTTATAAGTTCCGGTACCTTAATCGCCGCTGTCCTGGTATTCGAGAAGGTACCATTCTACATCACCGGAACCTTACTAGGCTAGTATTATCCTTGTTTTCTTTATATTTGTTCACTTTGTTTTTACGCGAGCACAAGTTGAACATAGACTGAAACAGATTAAATATTCGCGCATCCTTCTTCTTTTCTTTTACATACAAAGTTTGACGACATTACGTGGACCAGCGTTTACAGTTGCATTTTATACTTGCGGTTAAGTGTTGCCATATAGTTAATATTAGACCGAATTGCTTATTCCGTATTGAAATGGTATTATTTAATGCGGATTGTAGAAAAAGATTTTAATATTATTAATGCAACTCGGTTTACATTCGAAAACATTTTTTAAAACCACAGACATTGTCTTATAAACTGGTTTTAATGTTTTTTTATTCGACTTAAACGAAAAACGATACGATAATAAACCAAAACTTATAGACTCTTATATTATCAAGAATATATTTAGACGGGCCCGATAGCGCAGATGGTATCGATCCTACCTTGTGTGCCAAGCGTCGTGAAATCGATTCCTACCCAGTGCAAATATTTATATGATGATATATGTGTTTGTTCTGTGTCTGGGTGTTAAATATATGTATTTAAGTATTATATTTTTCTTTCTCTATTGTTTGATGTCCTTAACACAAGTGCTTAAAGCGACTTGCCACGGAGTAAGGTGAAAAAAATAAAGAGTCAAATAATAGATATACCGTTTTTAACGGCTTAACGGCCACCAGCTTTTGTATGACTAAGTCTAGTCATATAAGAAAGTGCCGGTTCTTTATTCTAGATTCGAATACCTACTTCTTTAAGTGACTTTCCAAAGCTAAAATAATGTATTTATAATAACAAATTCGCCGCCACGACGGCAATGAACTAATAACATCTGTCGAAAGCCCGCGGTAATAGGCTTTCATAAATGACTTCATTATTCCGTCTGAAAACTTAATTGATCGTCTTTGTCAAAGACTTCAATATTGTACAGTATATAGGTGCCGACTTAAATGTGAAATCAATTAATTTCAATTCAAGTGCCTTTGTTTCAAAATGAAATAATTTAAATTACCTGCCTTTACTTCATTTTTGCATAATTATATTGCGACTAAAAATTTGTTGATTACTGAAACAAATATTGTAGCTTCGTATTTTTTGTCTATGATCATATCAGCCATTTATAATCTACTGTTGGACATAGGCCTACCCAATGTTAATAATTAGTACCATTACTAAAAAAGTATAGTCGTGAGGTACCGGCGGAGTAAAACAGAGGTCTCTGTACCAGTTGTCGTAAGCGACTAAGGTACCAGAAGGAAACAGATTGAGGTATGTCCCTTTGAAACTGTGGCCCAAATGCAAATGGTGCACAGCTGCTATCGGGCAGCGCCATCCCCGTCGCAAAAGATGCGTTCTGCAATTCCAGACACATTTGCCCAGTGAGTGAGATCTTTGCGATAGTAAGCTGGTAGTGTTATGAAACATCTTTATTATATGAACAACCCAATGAGTTTACTTATACTTAAGATTTGAACATATTCCGGAAAGTCAAGCCGCTCATTAAATTATCGACTCTTCACCTACGCGGATCTTTATTGCCCTGGGAGCCATGTGGGAAGTGTTAAGCATGGAGGCCCTCTTATGGGTCAGATTTGGCCGCGACCAACTGCAATTACTTAACCCCCTCTCCTGCAGAAACCTACAAACCTCTGTTTTAGAAGCAATCTTCTAACATCAACATATCAGCAATAGAAAGTCCACTATTGGGCATAGGTCTCCCCGAGACAAGGGGATTCGTCCATATTTGTCGCACTGGGCAGGCGTGCTGGCAATTGTAGAGCACAACTTCGCAATGATGATTCTGCTGCCCATCCCCACCCCGGTAGTATTTAAGTTGTGCAGTTTCGGATGAATATACCGTCACCCGTCAGTTTCACTTTAGTCGCCTCTTGCGATACCTGGTACAGGGGAGGTATTATTCTACTCTGCCGGTACCTCACGGCTAACGGCTCACGGGGGCCCGTTTCTACGCAGTAAAATAGTGTTAAGGTAGAGCTATTCTAAGTCTGTCTAATAAGTTAAAACACAGTCTCAAGCCCCACCTCTGTAATAATGTTTGTTCTATTATTCAAGATGTATTCGGCACTACATTATCTTGCTAATATAATGCGCTATATTGGTAATTCCGGTTCTTCTACGTATCTCATTATTCCTAATTTGAATATAAAAAATATTCAGATATTTCAAGATATTCTAACATTTTTAATTCAGAATTTTATTTAGGCACGTCTATTGGCAAACTTAGGGATCTAAAAACAAAGGGATGAATTACAACCGCAGGGGCACCCGCAGGGTTTGCGAGGCCGAAGCGGCGCCGACTCTCCGACGACGGCTACTCAAGTTATTTGCAAAAGAGGACGTGAGTAGTGGGCCAGTGAGGGTCCGGGTGTACCGCTCTACAAAAATAATGGAGGTGATGTGCCTGTGATCATTCATTGATAGAGTCTATGAATCAGATGTCAGGACTGACATTGATAGAGCTAATTCTACAACAAGTGTGTGTGCGTCGGCGTTCATCTCACAAATGTCAGCGCTCCAACAAAGAGGTCGTCATGGCAACGGTGCGTTAGGACAATCTCTTTGCGTATTACGTTTCAAAAAAGTATGTATTTACTCATCTATTACGAAACTAATCTTCGTAATTTGTACTCTGCTTTCAGGGAGCATTACTCTAGCAAATTATAGACAGCTTCAACAATCCCTTTGGATTTCGCGAGCTCAATACTTCCATCAATTATTTAGATTAAAACAAAGCCGTCAAACTAGAGTAGATTTGTTCATCGTCAGATATAATAATTTATTCAATATACATCCAGCAGTTCCGTATTGTTAGCTCTCGAGGGAGTGACCTCGGTTCTAAGAACCCTATTTTGTCTAAGTCTGGATGATTGGAAATAATAGAACGGCTTATGCGAAACATTCGATCAAGTTGATGGAATATTTCGCATAAACCTGCGAGTGGCTTTAATATGAGATTAGTTTAATAATAATAATAATAAATTCCCACAACATCTCATACATTGACCTGACTCCGTGGTAAGTCGCTTAAAGCACTTGTGTTACGGACGCCAGGCAACAGAGGAATCACAAATATACTACTTAAATACATATATTTTACACCCATACACAGAGCAAATACAATATCATCATATAAATATTTGCTCTGGGTGGGAATCGAACCCACGACCCCTGGTGCACAAGACAGGATCACTACCATCTGCGCCATCGGGCCCGTCGTTTGTTTATTTAATTTATTAGACCAGATCAACAAACAAGCGTAGATTCGCGTAACAGTAAGCGTCTCGTAATATCAATATTAATAGCGCGTTGCCAAAATTATGTTGTGTTTAATGTTTTATTGATGAGAATGGAGAATGATTAAAGAAGGCATTCATTGTCACAGAGAGTATTATGGGCAACATACCCCCTTTCTTGGGGAGGCCTATATCCAACAGTTGACTTTTAACGGCTGGTATAATAATGATGATCTAAATACTTTCGTAAATTTTGAAATATTTTTAAAATTCCTATGAAGGCCTGGTGGATTAGATATTACTAGTGTGTAGAAAAAACTACAAATACCAACTTTTTTTTAATCCTCAACATTCAGCGTTCGGGGATACTCGGATAATGTCGTTAAAACATTTCACATTTCAAAAGAATATTCAGAGTTCTAACATATTTTCAGATTACGGCGGGAAGGCTTGTTTGGACTAGGTTTGATTCAAGGCTTCTTAGGAATATTTCAATACTAAAAACTTGGTAAACATGGTTGATTTTTGCCCTGGGTGGCGATCGAAACCACGACCCGTGTTACATAAGATAGGTATTTTTAAGGATGGCGTGATCCAGTAAATGTGTATTCGATAGTACATCGTGAGAATAAGATATAGGGCTGAGATAAGCGGTTTAAATTACCGTAAGGTACCGGTAATTCTCAGTGCACCAGGTCTCGTAACAGGTGACTAAGGTACCAGAACCGACTGATGGCGGTATATGCATCTGAAACAGTGCAACTCAAATACACAGGGTGGGGATGGGCAGCAGCATCCTCCTCCCTAAAGATACACTCTGCGCTTGCCCAGAGCAGCAATTATGAGTAAACAACCTCCTTTTTTGGGTAGGCCTATATCGGTGAAGCGATTTAAATATCTAAAACTTCATTGGAGGTTTATCAAAAATTGCATTGTATTAGCATTGTATTAGTGCTTTAGTCTTTAGGATAGTCAAAAAAAAAATAGAATCAAACTAGGTACTGACTTTACGATGCGCAGAGTCACAAACTGCATCTGTTATCGTGCATTAAGCCTATCTTCGTCTTAGTCTACCCTAACTAGACTACCATCACTTGACAGGTCTTACAACTAAGTTTACTGCAGGTTTATTATGAGATCCATGAAAAAAGGGGCAAGGAATGGTGATGAAAGAAACGGAAACTCTATCACGCTTCCAAAAATTGCTCTTAAAACTAGACAGTTAAGACTCTATAATACTTTATGCAGAGACTCACACGGTGTATATAAATCGTAATCATTATAAAAAAAATACATTTTATGTATTATTGATACCAAGAATGTTCAACTTGCGCAGACCACCCACCAAAGGGAGCTCCCGCTCTTATTTATGATATAACGTCAGCAAACAAGAATAAGGTTAGCTTGATGATAAACGTAACCGCAGTCTATTGACACTCGTCTCATCACAAAGATATCACTAGTTTGTCGCCAACCTTGTGAACTTAAGATACAATATCACATTAACCCAGTAATTCCAATGCCTTCGTCACCTTTCAAATTACTTCTACCAATGCAGGCGACCTTTGTTAAGGATCGAACTATAGTAAATTTCTCTAAAAGGCTCCGTTCACGAGTATGATGCATACCAGCCACAATACCAGCCAACCATATTCGAGGGAATGGGATGTCCCGTCATACGACTTCATTCCTGCAAAAGCTTCTAAGCGAGCATGACTAAACCATTAAAAGAGTAGTTTTATTACGCCGAATTGTTAGAAAATATTAATTGTCTATTTTATTATCCCGATTTTCAGTGTATCCCAATGCGCAGTCTAACATGTCGTGCAATACTAATGCCATCTACACGCCACTTCAACTCGGTGCTTAATTGCTTCCTTTCTTTTGTTCACTACAAATGCGGTTGTGGGAAAACTCGGGATTTTGTTTGGAATGTTGTTCCTCGGTAAGACCTCGGATTTAGATCAAGCTAAGTTATAACAAGTTTTCTTTCTGTACGACTGCAAAATGATTTAGGTTTAAATAATAAATATACAAAATGATTTTCTGAAAATAAAAGATCGTTCATTGAATATGTTATATTGAAGTCATTTTTTTACTAGAAAAAAAACCTGTCTTGTCTCTGGGTTTAGGTGAGACTCAAAACGGACGTGGACTCAATGTGGACGGTTTCTACTAAATATTATTTAAAAGAGAAATTAATCTTTGTCGATTGATTCCCAGTTGTAAAAGTAGATATGTGAAATTATTTCATCATGTCAGCCATTGGAAGTCCACTGCTGAACGTAAAAGGGGGAATTTTGTCCAAAATTGCCCCGTTGAGGACCGTATCCCGCGTCTGCCTTATCGCTCTGAGCGATCACTTCCAGCTAACCTTTGGATAAAAATAATATATACACAAGCACTCTAACGTGTATCAATTTAACAGAAAATAACGTAAATTGGCACTTAGGAACATCATGTTCACGTGAACACTGTCAGATAACAAAACACATTTAACACCATCATGGATTGAAATTCAAATATTCAACATTTAAATTGAAGTTTCCTACTTGATATTGAAGTAGTCATTTTATTTGGCACAACATTCTTACATTACATCTGTCACTCTTGACATAGATGGCCCTAAGGTAAGCGAAACGTCAATATAAAATGTAAGTACGAGATATAAAGCGTTTAAAAGTGTTTTTTATTAGATTATCAAACAAGCACACGGTCACCGTCATACGATAGTAAGCGTCACTTCAGCCTATATATATATATATATATATATATATATATATATATATTTATTAATTTTAGGTTGGCTTGATTAAATATTATTTATATGAGAAACCTTTGTAACATTAACAATATAAATAACAAAATATGATGACAAATACCATAATGACAGTCTAAATAGCTCGTGCGAAGCTACATTGACATCTGTCATTCTTATCAAACTATATTTAAAAAATGCTAATGACTAGCAAATGTGTGCCTTTTCCTAAAAACAGCAGTACCGGCAGTACCGGCAGAATAGAAAAGTACCTCCCCTCCCTGTACCAGGTGTCGTGAAAGGCGGCGGACGTACCGGCACCAACAGATTGCTGTATATCCACCCGAAACAGTGTAGCTCAAATGCTACAAGGTGGTGATAGGCAGCAACACTCCTCTCGCAATTAAAGGAAAATTCCCCCTTTCTTAGCCTATAATGATAATAATAATACAAATGAAACCTTTAAAAAATGCAGCAAATCTCTACAAGTAATTCAAATTCCAACAAAACCTTTTAAATGAATTTCATTCGGCAAGCGCATCGTTTCCCCGGAACGGATAAGGAAAACGATAGAAAAACACACCTGTACCAGTTGATTGGACAAACAGAGTAGGGCATAAAACTTGCTGAGAGCTCATTGCCACGGATTTTATTCCCCTCCAATTTGAGAGGTACGTTTTTATAGAAATGTCGGGGATAGCGTCAGGTTGACAAGTCGTATTCTATGGCCTTTTGATAAAGGATTTTGTGATGTAAACTGTGTTTCTTACTCAAATAGTAAGTGGGGATCTTAAAAGGGTAATGCTTTTAAAGTCATGATTAAAGTGAGATGGTTTGGTCATGTAGAAAGGATGGATGAAAGTAGAATGGCTGCACAAATATGAGAAGAGGTAGGTACCTCTTACAAAGTTCGTCTGCATTGGTTGAGTCGTCACCTCTACTCTCTATTACCGGGGGTCGCAGGTTGATTCCCACACAGAGCAAATATCTATGCAGTTTCGGGTAGATATACCGCCTACATGTCGGTTCCAGTAAAGTTACCACTTATGTCGTCTTGACTCCATACGGAAGTACTGTTCTTGTCTGCAATGTGATCTAAAATCATACATTGACTTGACTCCGAAGTTAGAAGACTTGACTTAAAGCAAGCTGTTACGAATGTCAGACAACCGAGGAATCACAAATATAAATCTTAAATCCATACATTTAACACCAAATACCCAGAATATTTGTTCCAGGTAGGGATCGAACCCAAGACTTTTGGCGTACAAGACAGGATCACTACCATCTGCCCCATCGGGCCCATCAATATCAGTTTTTATTGTATACATAAATTAAATCAAGTCGTTAATTCTAACCTCTCTGTATCTTTCTCTTGCAGTGTCATCCTTACCAAGCCCAACGGTGTCCGACGATGACGATGATGATGACGACACCACACCCCAGAGCCGAGCTGATGCTGATGATGATGGCAGGATCTATAAGAACCCTCGGAACTCGCCGTCTGCTCAGTGCCCGAGAGATGAGGAGCAGGCTACGTTGCTGGTGAGTATTTATTGACTCCTTCATTCTTTTCATGTTGTAAGTATAGCAATACTTTTTACTACGTTCAAAATTTTATGTATTGGCAACACAAATAATTCAAGGTATGTAATATGTTTAATGAAAATACTAATAGTACGAAAATAATGACAATTTGATTTCCCTAAAGAAACTGTTCTTAGCTGTGAAATAAGTAATATAATGATATATAATATTAAAAATGAGACGTGGGTTACCGGCAGAGGAGGATAGTACCTCTCTTTGTACCAGGTGTCATAAAAGGCGATTGCTGTACCGGAACCGTCAGGCGGCGGTATATCCATCTAAAAAAGTGCAGCTTATATACTACAGGGTGAGGTTGGGTATCATCAACGCGAAGTTGCCCACGGCTGCCCTGTGCGGATTTTATGTGAATAAACCCTCAATGTTGGGTAGGCCTATTGTTGTAACACAAATATCATCATATAAATGTTTGTCTTAGATAGGGATCGAACCCACAACCCTTTGCGCCTAAGATAGTACCCTAACATTGCGCTTTCGTTCCATAACTATAGTATGAGACTGTATTGTATTAATGTTTGACCACATTTACATAAAAATATATAGATGATACAAAGTCCACCGGGTCATTTCGATGGTCATAAATTCAATTATAGTAAGGGACAATGTGCAGGCTAACGGGAAGAACAAAAAAGGAAAAAAAAACAATGCATTCGTATTAACTTTATTATTTGAAAAGCTAATTTAAAGTATGTTAAAGCTTTTTTAAGAAATATTGTTGAAATTGAATCCTGTTCTACTTGAAACTATTAACAAAAGTCAAAAATAAATAAGAACAATAATTTTCGCATATATGTCGCTTACCTCAATTGAATTTCCGACTATCAAATTGATTTCAAAATAAAACAGACAATCATGAATAAAACTAGTAAAAAAAACCAAGTCTCGCAACTCAGTATTTCTACTGCAAGAAGTCTTAGTGTTACGTGGCTCTTAGAAATTTTTACGGTAGTAGAACAAAGTTGCGAGAGAGTGTTTTACAAGTTTTGTTTTTAATGGATCTTATTTCTTTTTGTAGATAGTTTAAAATATTTTTCCTTGCTGGTGTCTCCTACTTCTTGAATACTCACAATGCAGTGGATAGTTTTAACGCTTAGTCCTTGTGAATTCTCCAGTAATTTCTCTGTCCTCCAAACAGGAACACAACAATGCAAGCATTGCTGTTTGGCCGAAATTGAATGTGAGTGAATTACACTCGCAGGTGATCTTTGTATATACATACATCAACTTTATCATCATAATCATACCAGCCATTGAAGGTCCACTGTTGGACATAGGCCTCCCCAAGAAAAGGGGTATTTTACCCATAATTGCCGCGCTGGGCAAGCGTGTTTGCAATTGCAGAGCGCAGCTTTCGCAAAGGAGATGCTGCAGCCCATCCTCGCATTTGGGCATTTGAGCTGCATTGTTTCAGATGGATATACCGCCATCTGTCAGTTCTGGTTCCTTAGTCGCCTTTTGAGGTACTATTCTACTCTGCCGGCAACACTCGGCGGCATAATGTTATAGATGGATAATCATAAATTCCCACAACATCCCACAACATTGATATGACTCCGTGGTAAGTTGCTTAAAGCACTTGTGTTACAGACGCCAGACAACAGAGGAATCACAAATATATTTAAAAACATATATACACACCCAGGCACAGAATAAACAGAAATATCCTCATATAAATATTTGATCTGGGTGGGAATCGAACCCACGATCCCTGGCGCACAAGATAGAATCATTATCTGTGCCATCAGGCCCGTAAAATAATATAGAAGGGTAGTGTTATAGAATGCAAAAACCAGTACATAATATGAACACAAATTTAAAGGTCCATAAAGTATTAATCTAACCATTACGCATTAGAATAAAAACTCTTCCGAACTATAAAAATTTTTACTACTAAACTATTTTACGCCTTAATATTAAACTACCTAACGCGATAAACGTTCTGTTTGAAATTGAGAAATAAACAATCCTATCTCTTAAGTTGGGCCAAACTGTATAAGATCAAAAAACTGTATAAGGGCAAACATCGTGACATGTAATGTTTATGCATTCTTTTAAAAGAATTATTATGTACCTTAAAGGTTTTTAAATTGCAATTAGGATCTTATAAAAAAGATACATACACACACACACACACATGCTAAATAGTTTTTTTTAGAACGGCTGTATTGTTGGCATTTTTAAATACACCAATGGCTGACATGATTCTCTATGGTATGCATGATTTATTTATACGGACTATATATGTTATAACCCAGTGTTGTACCATTACGTTCACTGGTGGTCATAGGCTTCCCCAAGAAAGGGGGAATTTCGCCCATAATTGCCGCGCTGGGCAAGCGCGTTGGCTATTGCAAAACATTGCATTTGTATTTGAGCTACACTGCTTTGGATGCTGCCATCTATCGGTTCTGGTACCCTAGTCGCCTTTTACGACACCTGGTATAGAAGGAGGTATTATTCTACTCTGCCGGTAACCTCCCTTTGCCGGTAATATGTCAACAATTATCAGAACACTTGTTGATAATTCCAAAAATGTTGTCCAGGCAGTCGTAACTTCAACAATGAAGTTTTACTCTCAATACCATTAACACCGCTCAGCCATTTCGTTTTGGCCAACATTATTAGCCAATAGGACGCGCACATCACTAAATTATCGAATGAGCTGATCAATTGAATAACTAATTTAATCAATTGGTTTAGTTTCAATCAATAATCTATTGAAATTGTGTGTGGTTAATTAATCAAGTGCGGAATGGGTTGTTGCGCATTTTTACATTTAAAATCAAGGATGTATGCGACTGCCATGATGATGAGAATATTCTCATGGCCGTCGTAGAGCGCCCATTGCTGGATATATGTAGGCCACACCGAAAAGGAGGGATTATCGCCGGTAATTTCCATGCTGGAAAGACATGTTGGCAATCGCAGAGCTCAGCTTCACGATGTGAATGCTTCTGCTCATCCCTGCCTTCTAGGATTTAAGGTACGCTGTTTCTGGCAGATATACAGCCATTTGTCAATCCTGGTATCACAGTTGCTTATTATACCTGGTACGGGGGAAATAGGGTAGTGTCTATTTCGGTACCCCACGGCGAGGGTATATTATAAACAATTATATATGTATACATATATAAGTATATAAGCTGACTGAATAACATATCAACGCAGTATCTAAACTATGAGCGTTAGATATTTTTCGCAGAAGTTCCTTTGCTAACGTAGAGAAGCAATGAAAATAGTTTTATTAAAATTCATTCCCTAAAGGGGTGCAAAATAATTTATAAAGTTTTGAATTCATTCGAATGTAATTTAGTATAGATGTTCTTCATTGAAAGTCATGAGATACCTGTAAAATATATTTTCAAAAACATTCTTTAATGGAGCAAAATGGGGGGGAGGAGTGCAAAGTTTGTATGAAAGTTCTCTGATACTAAAAGTTATTTGATCACAATAATATATCTATATATATAAGAAAAAGCTGACTGCCGATCATATCAACGCAGGTCTTAAACAATAAGATCGGAAAAATTGAGTACTACATAGCTCCACCTTTAATATCAAGCTAGGACCAATTCCAGCGGAGCATTAATGGAACTAGGTTTATTCTACATCTCATTAATGCAGACAACTTTTTTCTACCTCTAGTAAAAAATATGTAGCATGATGAATGTTTCTACTTTGCCTGGAATTTATACTGTGCCTGGGTGGTAAATATGTATTTAAATATTACATTAGTGATATTTTATTTTGAGGTACCAATCGAGTAGGGTAGTGACTGTTTATGTACCAGGCATCGTCAGAGGTGACTAAAGTATCAAAACCACAGATGGTGGTATATCTATCAGAAATAGTGTAGCTCAAATGCACAGGGCGGTGATGGGTTGCTACTTACGATGCGCAGGAGTTGCTGCTACATCCCACCCGCGAAAGATGGCTGAATTCCCTGTTCTTAGAGAGGCTTCCAGCAGTGGACTTCCAATAGTTACAATGATGATGATAATTCATGATTCCTCTGTTGTCTGATGTCCGTAACACAAATACTTTAAGCACCTTACCAGAGAGTCAGTATTACATTTAATGTGTGATGTGAGAGTTATTTTTATTATGCAGCGTGTTGTTTTAATTTTGTTTCTTAATGTCTCAGAGCAGTAACGTTCAAAATTGTTTGCTCCAGGGTCAGAAATGTCTTCGCAAGTGTTCATCGGACGAGGACTGCAAGAGTAAGAAGAAGAAGTGTCTCTGCGACGGAGCCTGCGGTATGTCATGCATCAAACCAGGTCAGTGGTTCTGCTACATTCATTCATTATGTTCAAACCAATTTTATTGATTGATGACTGATCATAATAAATCTGGTGCTTGCACTGGTATTGGAGAAAGCATCGTAGGGGCGGCGTCTTCTGCATTTTGGCGGTCATAAATTCAATCATGGTAAGGGACAACGTGCAGGTTTACAGGACGAACAAAAAAGAAAATAAAACCAATTAATTCGTTCTTACTTTGTTTGAAAAGTTATCTTTAATATTTTCAAATTAACTTGACTCTTGTAAGTTGTTAGTCTTTACACGTGGAATACTTATAGGGAGGTCATAAAAGTTGTGTTCCCTCAAGACACAAAAACAAATTGATTAAGTCCACCGATCCGTAAAACAAAATGGATCCGATGTGATTACGACTTTCGGACCCTCTGAACTGCCTGCTACGAGCTTTATGGGTATCAAATTTTAACAGGCCCGATGGCACAGATGGTAGTGATCCTATTTTATGTGCCAAGAGTCGTGGGTTCGATTGCCACCCACAGCAAACATTTATATAATGATAAATGTGTTTGTTCTCTGTCTGGGTGTTAAATATATGTATTTAAGTAGTATATTTGTGGTTCCTCTAATATCTATCGCCCGTAACACAAGTGGTTTAAGCGACCACGGAGTCAGGTCAATGTATGAGATATTGTGGAAATTAATTATTTATTAAATACTTTGTTGTCGGATATAATTCTAAAATATAGAAGTTTATCATTTAGAATGATGACTCAAATTAAAATATGCAATAAATATGCATTACAAGCAATTTCGAATCGTCTAAATTAAATTAATAAAAACAGTAGGAAGAATATACCGCCTGTCGGTTTTGGTACCTTAGTTGCGTCTTGCGAGTCCTGGCACAGGGGGAGGTACTATTCTACTCTGCCGGTACCTCTCGACGGTATCATAATTATATAGATGGGTAATAAATTCCTGCAAATTCCCACATCATCTCATACATTGACCTGACTCCGTGATAAGTTGCTTATAGCACTTGTGTTACGGACTTTAGACAACTGAGGTACCACAAATAAACTTTTTAAATACAAGAAAGCAACTACATGAATCGACTTACCACGGAGTCAGGTCAATCTATGAAATGTTGTAGGAATTTTCTATTTATTTACATACACACATTTTACATTCATACCACACTTGAATATACAATAAAATTGCCTTACGAAACGAAAAAATGGCGAACACAAAACTGCGATCTATAACTCACGTAGAAAATCACCCTGGAGATCAACTTAGGATCCGATCCACAGAATAGCCATTCCCCAAATATGCTTTAAGAGAGTACAAAAATGTGTCTTGCATTTGCCTAAAAGCCAACCGGGCCTTCCCTGTTTTCATAATAGCCTCGAATTGTTCGAGCGGCCATCTAGAATCCGTTCGCAGACAGGATAAGTACACTTGGGTACAATTACAGTTATTCTTGTAAATTGCGTAGGAATAAAGCCGGTGAAGCACACCATTTATTCGGTCTCGGAGCACAATAACTTAATGTTGTTTGTATCTCAATGAGTCGTCTTATCAGCTATAAAATAGTGCCTCCCTCTGTAAGTTCGTCAGAGTGGTAAGAAGTAAAAGGCAACTAAGGTATTGACGTATTTATTTTCTTTAATTTTTAATCATTATTAATTTACATATGGCAATCAATGTTGGGTATGGCAGAAGAAGCACGCGAGTAGAATAAATTCTGTTGAAATTAGAGCACTTCGTAATATGTATGGTGTGAGTTTGACATGTAGATTAAAGAAGAGTGTAATAAGAGATCGATGTGAAGTAAAAGATGATGCTGTGAAAACAATAGAGAAAGGAATTCTAAGATGGTTTGGACATGTAGAAGGGATGGATAAATATAGAATGACTGCTCAAATATATAGAGCGGAAGTAAAGGAAGGGGTGGTATAGGACTAAGGTATAGGATAAGCTTATGTCCAGCGGTGGACTTACATTGGCTTACAACATGATGATGATGCCCAAAAAATTAACCCTTTGTAGAGTAGATCAATTATTTTATGTTTATTTTTCTGGAGTACTCGTGCACATAATAATTTACGAATATGCAAGGCTTCTTAGACATGCAGACGAGAGTTAACTTTAGCTGAAGTCGTCCACTATAATCAGGCTCGCTTTGTTTTCATTGATCGCATATCGACATGGATAGTTCAAAACCACGTAAGTAGTAGTTGTCAATAAAGTTCAAAGTTCAAGAGTAAAACTTGTAGTTTGGACTTTATTCCATAATGTTACAAACGTAATATTGTATTATCATCGAAGTGTTAGTATAATAAATTCACTGTTATTTATTTAAGCGATACAACTTTCAAACCACGTTTAGGCCAGTCTCTATCATCATCATCATCACATCAGCCATTCGAAATGATTAGACTTTCCTAGCAAGGGGGAATTTTGTCCATAATTACCGCGCCGGGCAAGCTTGTTGGTAATCGCAGAGCGTAACTGTGCGACGGGGTTGTTACTGGATGGATATACCGCTATCTGTCGGTTCCGGTACCTTAGTCGCTTCTTACGACACCTGCTACAGAGGGAGGTACTATCTACTCTGCCAGTACCTCACGGCAAAAAAGTCCAGTAGGAGTACTTAATTATTTATTAACGTTTCTCACTCCAACGATAACCAGTGTAATCCTACTAAATCATTGCAAAAAAATTTTTCAACCGTTCTGAGGCGGAAGGAATTCCAACATTAAGGAATCTTAAAAACAAATAACAGCTTCCTGAATTTTTCACCGTAATTGCCTGGTATTAGGGGCTTGGGAAGATTAATGAAAGCCTTCTAATTAACTCATGAAAAATTCCCGCTTCAAAGATTTTCGTTGAAGGTTCATTGTGGATGATAATTAATTTATCAATATGACGGATAGTGACGTAATAAATATATTGGGAATGGATTAGTTTGGAAATCCCTTTTTGCGATAAAGCGATAAAGCTGCCTATAGAACTTTACAATTTTTGTTCTTGTTTACTTGTTTTACAGTAAATTCGGGTAACATTGAACTATTAGAGAAACTTTGAATTATACTTGTTCCTAAACTATATAACGAATTCAGCCGTGATTAAGATTTTAATCGATTGCAAGAACTTATCATGAAGAATCTGAACCGATATATTAAATATTAATATCTTTATTGTATGAAAAGGACAGCTGAAAGTACCCCCGCCTTGGGTCGAAAGGCGGGGGGGAGGGGGGAGGGCGCTCAAAGATCCAGGTTTCTTAAGAGGCGACGAATTTTTGCCGTGAGGTACTGGCAGAGTCGATAGTACCTCCCTCTGTACCAGGTGACGTAAGAGGCGACTAAGGTACCGGAACCGACACATGGCGGTTTATCCATCCAAAACAGTTCAGCTCAAAGGCACAGGGCGGGGATGGGCAGCAGCATAGCAGCAGCTTGCCAATACGCTTGCCCAGCGCAGCATTTATGGGCAAATTTCCACTTCTTTGGGGAGACCTATGTCCAACAGTAGATGTGCTGCTATGATTCTTATCTAGCGTATGCTTGTTTCCCGATCTGGTCTAATAAAAAAAAAAACAAACCACCATGCCATTTGTCAACACAATTTGATGCGGTCTCCCAAAGCGCGAATAGATGTTCGCGTAAAAATAATTTCGCCCATTTTCAATTGGCCACGTTTATTTCCCTAAGGTGGGTTGGGTTGGCCCAACTTAATTCCCCGCTAAAGAGTCTAAAACATTCTTGGTATTATGTGGGCCAATTTATCCGGGCGCTGGAGTGATTAAAAAGAAATGGATTTCTAATAGCCGGCGACAGCATAATGAAACTCTAAGGAAAACTTTTGAATGCTTATCCTTTGGACAGTATATTCGTTTTATTCTTTTTTGTTCTTTTGTTTGGTTTCAGTTAATGCCTTTAAATTATGGCAGTTATTTTTTTTTGGGTTTAGGGATATATTCAAATGATAATTATTAATTCTTTATCTTATCAACTTTTTGGAACTGTGGCGGATACAGAGCGGTATAGACATTTTTTTATATGCGCTATACAATTTATTTTTAACTAGTGGCGCGCTCTGACTTTGTCCGAGTACACACACAAACATACTTAAATTTTATCCTTCCTCAGAGTTCTTCTTTTGATCTATCACGTCTAATTTAGCTGGCGTTTGTTAAAACTACAAGTGTTTTTCTACTATATTATGCATGTGTTATGCATATATACCTTCTTCTATATATTTAATATTCTTTTCCTTCTTACTCTTGATCTCGACTCATGCTGCATATCCCATTCTTATACTGTGACAGCTACGACTCTGGAATGAACTTCCTCTTAGTATCAAACAAACAACTGTCCAAACCGGAATATTAAAATGCGACTCTGCTATATGGCAGTAGAAATAGGTGAGAGTGATGTACCAAAGCAGAGGGTCTTTGTATGAGGTTTACATCATGTATGAAATAATAAATTTAATACAAAATATGTCTGCATTTACTAATGCAGATACAACCACACGCTAGCGTAAGTATTTCTACCACCAAACAGCAGAGTTCGCATTTTATTATTACAAATTGGAAGGGTGAAAGAAGAATGAATTAACTGGGTGATATGGCATAATACCCTCAAGTCACAAGATTGACAACGCGCTTGTGATATCCTTGTGATATCAAGAGAGTCTATGGGCTGCAGTGATGCTTACTATCAAGCGGACTGTATGCTTAATTGTCGAACGGGTCTAATAAAAATACATATATATCTTTTTAAGATTGGATATGCGCTGGAGATACTCTTCTAGTAATTCGTGGTGATGTTTACTTTACGCTGGCGGTTTGCTTGTTTGTCGATTTAATCTTATTAAAAAAACGTTTAGGACTTACCCCCTCGAGATAATAAAATGGACGATCGGGTAACGCCTGAGGAACGAGACAAGTTGATGTTTTTTATTGTAAACATTATCTAATGTGCCAAAATCTTTTGAAAGTAAACTCCTTTAGCGTTTACAATATTTGTCAAGCTGTATATACTTCTAATTCAAATTATTTAAACATAAATATTATTTGAACCCGCGTTACAGTGAACAGTGTGAACAATAGAACAAATCTAGCGTCATGCTACTGTGATTGGTCTTAGCGTGATATTATATAACTTACCAACCTTGCACGACTTGGACTTGGTTGGACTATCCAACACTGAAAGATTTTTTTAAATCAGAAAAGCAGTTCTTGAGATTAGCGCATTTAAACAAACAAACAAACTCGTCAGGTTCTTAATACTAATGTAGATTGGATTGATAATTATACAAGTTCAATACATGCATGATAATAAAAAAATTAGTTACAAATTCTGTTAAAAGTAATATAAGACTGTTTAGAAAAGACAATCCCCACAATCTCCGAACTAATAATAAAGTGCAACTATCACCTAGAACTCTCTATGGAAAGAGGACTGTATTGTGGAGGAGCACAACTGTTCAATGAGCTGCCTAACAACATAAAGGAGTGTCTATTTGCAATCGAGTACCGGCTTATTTGTATATTATTTGTTATAACTATAATATTTCATTGTAAATGAATGTAGATTCGTATGAGAATAAAGATCTTAAAACATTACGACCAGCTATTCTCTATCGCATTTCAAATTGTGTCAATTGTGTATTGTTTTTTATCTGGTTACTGTGAAAGTTGAGAATTCTGAAAAGGAGGACAGAAATAACAGAATTAACTCCCATCACCGTATATCATAGTGGGGTTATAAATAATGATATATAAATGGCAAGAAACAGTTATCCGTTATTATTAATTTTATCTTGTAAAACATACTTTTTGTGGGAAAAATCTTTAATAACTTTCCAGTAAAACTATTTTGTTGTCGGACTCGAGTCCGACTCAGTCCAGAACTGATTATTTTTTATTAAAAACCCCGTTCCTCTCAATTAGGCTGTAGAGAAAAAGCAACCGGCATCCGCAGTATTAAATTATCCAGTACCAGATAGAATATTCCTAGCACCATCGCTACTCGGAAAAAAATGAACGCAAACCTAAAAATTGCGGTACTTACCTCCAAGAGATTAAAATCTTTTCATTACTACAACGTTTCGCGGCATTAAAATAAAAAGACGAGATCTCCTGAAGCGAGTGCACTCGACCCTGTTCAGCTGAAAGCCTGCCCCCTTTTCAGCGGGAATACACCTGACACTGTATGAGGTAGGCTTTTGAAATAACTTGCGAGCGCCGCGAGACGTTATTTAACAAGTGCAGATTCTAGATAATAAATTTACACAATCTGGTGATCAGCTGTATAAAAAATTATTTATTATCATCATATATATATATATATATATATATATATATATATATATAT
>JACJUM010003223.1:1699329-1709564 GCA_020976665.1 Heortia vitessoides | reverse complement strand
TATATATATTTATATCATTTGCATTTATTGCGTTTATTTATACAAATATGTATGCCACGTTTATTTATTTTGTATATATATTGCCTGCACCACTATATATATTTTTCAGTTTTGTGTAATGGTTGACTGGGAGATAATGCAATCTGGCATTAAGTCCGCCATTTGTACATTTTGTAACATTTTGTGCAATAAAGTTAAATAAATAAATTTAAAAAAAAATACCAGCCGTAAGACGTCCAATGCTGGACACAGACCTCCCCAAGTAATCTCCAATAGGACCGGTTGTATGTGGCATGTGTCCAGCGCGATCCTGCGGTTTTAGTCAGATCGTCTGTCCATCTTGCGGGTGGACGCCCTACGCTGCGCTTGCCGGTACGTGTTCTCCATTCCAGAAACTTACGACTCCATCGGCCATCGGTTCTGCGTACCAAATGCCCTGCCCACCGCTTCAATTTACTAATCCGCCGGGCAATATCGGTAGCTTTGGTTCTGTTACGAATATCCTTAATAAAAAAAAGTTTATTGTGAGTTATCTCTAACAGATAGAGTTGTACTTATTTGTAGACATTTTTAAGGTGATCTATCTCGTCGGATTCAGCCAGCGTTTGCAATGTTTTCGCAAAAAAATGTGTATATTATTCGTTTACTAAATAAACTAATACTAATACGTTTCTTTAATATATTGTACCTACATGTATTATGCACATAAACCTTTCTCGTGAATGACTCTACCAATTAAAAAACCACATATAAATACGTTGCGTTTTTTTTAAGATCTAAGAATACATAGAGATAGACAGATAGTAGACATGCATAATATAGTTGTAAAATACTGATCATTTTGTACAATATAACAATATAATCAAATAATGTACTTATGTATTATATATATATATACCTTTAAAAGGTCTACAAAACAAGGTGGCTTATGTCTATCTCTTAGATATAACCTACAATAACAGTTTTACACTCTCATTAAACCCGTGTCGTGAGGTACCGGTAGAATAGAATTGTACCTCCCACTGCACCAGGTGTCGTAAGAGGTGACTAACTAGAACCGATGGCGATATATCCATCTGAAATAGTGCAGCTCAAATGCACAGAGCGGGGACAGCAACATCCCCGTCACGATAGCTGCATTCTGTGATTGCCAACACGCTTGCCCAGCGCGGCAATTATGGGCAAAAAATCTCCTTTCTTGGTGAGGCTAATGTCCAGCACCTGACAGTACATCACTGAACTCCTCCTAAACGGGTGGACCGATTAAAATGATTTTTATTGATTAATAGATAGTAATTGAAGTGCCATCAGGTAGATTACCTTAGGGACCTTTAAGAGCATTATCTATTCTCTTAAAGGCTAGCAAAACGCATGTGATTCTTTTGATGCTGCAGGTGTCCATGATCGACGCTGATTACTTCACCATATCAGCCATATAAAAATCATAGATAAAGTAAAATATATAGGCCTCCCCATGATTTTCGCCCATAATTTCCACTTTGGGTAGACATAGTGGCCATCGCAAAGCGCAACTTCGCGAGGAAGATGCTGCTGTCCATCCTCACCCTGCAGTATTTAAGCTGCGCTGTTTCAGATGGATATACCACCATCTGCCGGATCCGGTACCACTGTCGCCTCTTATGACATCTGGCATAGAGAGAGGTACTTTTCTACTTCGCCGGTACCCCGCGGCTAATTACATACCATCAGGTAAACCGTGGGCACGTTTCCACCCTATAATAAAAAAAAAATATTAAAAACAAGAGCCTCCCCGATTTCATCTACCAAGCACCAACTGGCTTAGGGTATTAGGAGGGGTAGTATGGGGGCAGTATGGGGGCTATGGGGGGGGGGGGGGTATTAGTCTAGTCTGTTTAATCCGTCGTCACTTTTATAACACGCATTCGGCAGTTATCCACGATTCCACCGACATAACACTTTGAATGTTTGAATTATTCATCAGCGGTATACCTCGCTTATCTCACTTTTATGTAAACTCTGAATATTCTTGAATATTTATACAGCTTAATATTCATGAATAGTAACTGAGAAACGTTTTAACGGTACATTGCTTGAGCAAATAATTCTCGGAGATTTCCTGTTTATCCCTACTAATATTATAAATGCGAAAGTTACTCTTTCTGTCTGTCTGTCACGACTTCTTGCTTAAAACTCACAACCGACTTTAAAGAAATTTGGCATTGATAATCTTTAGACCCTGAGAAAGGACATAGGCTATTTTTTAATTCGATATAAGGGTTGTAAGAGTTCGAAAAGGGGGATGAAAAATTATATGGAGGTATCACTATTTTTAGAGCTTGAAACTTATTTTTCAGGCCATTGATTGATGATGATATAAATAAACTTAACATTCAAAGTTTATATAAGTTTAAGTAAAGAGATATAAAACCCAAAAAACTATTCCACGCGGACAAAGTTGCGGGCACAGCTATTTATCTATAAATGTGCCTTGTGTGTGTGTGCTTATCCTATGTTGTTCTCTAATTCATTGAATTGTATATATTTCTTCTTTTTTTATTTTACATAACCCTTGGACGATATATCGATACCAAATAGCGTAGCTCAAATACGAAAAGTTGGGGATGGGCAACAGCATTCTCGTTTTAAAGCCACGCTCTTCAATTACCACCTGCCCAGCATGGATATTGTGAGATATCTCTGATAAATTGATCCAATTATGAGCTCGATGGTGCAGATGGTAGTGATCCTATCTAGTGTGCCAAGGGTCGTGGGTTCGATTTCTACCCAGAGCAAATATTTATATGATGATATTTATGTTTGTTCTGTGCCTGGGTGGTATTATTAATTAGAATAATTTTGGTTAATATGGTGAAACATTCTCAGCGCCATTAAATTATTGTGTTAAACTTCCATCGTCACAGTATTACTAGAATTCATGCTAGCAAAGCACCGCGGTTTTACCCGCGTTACCATCGAAATTCAGGTATAAAATATGGCTTATATAAATTAATAATTATAATGTCATTTTCGATTAGTATAATGTTTTTAAGTCATTCGAGTAGTTTTGAGTTTATTCGTTACAACAATATAAAGCGGGTCTTGTTAAATTTTATTTTAGGTGTTTATAGTTTGATTTTTTAAATATAATATAATTTTTATCTTTCATAATATCTATATATATTTTTTATAATTCTCACAACTTCATTACACATAAAAATTTTTGCAAAATGGGGATCTAACCCGCGAGCCTTGGCGAATAAGTTAGAATCGGGCCCTACTAATTAAACAACGACCTGAAACACTGATGTATGTCAAACAAGCAGATTTTTGATCGCTGCCCAGCCGAGTTAGATACAACCAACGCGCCTGCTCAGAGAGGCAATCATTGGGTGGAATATATATTTTGTAGATAGAGTCAGTCAGTCTGCCCTATTTCCTTTGGGTGTTTCCGCTTAAATTGACGTCACATACGAAGAAAACTCCCAAAAAGTCCACTGCTGGACATAGGCCTTCCCGAGAAATGAAATATTTTGCCCATAATTGCCGCTTTGGGTAAGCGTGTTGGCTATCGCAGAGCGCAGCTTGCACGAAAGGGACGCTACTGCCCAATCCACTCTGTGCATTTAAACTACACTATTCCGGATGGTTATACCGCCATTTATTAGTTCTGGTACCATAGTCGCCTCACAAAAATTCTATTGATTACAATTTAATTAAATTTAACATATGTACATATTTATTGGAATTATTAAAATATATCAGAGAAATTAAAAGATCTGATATAATATTTATTAATATATATTAATTATTTATTAATATATAATAATATGCCATGTATTCTTTGCGTCGAATACATGGCACCTTTCAAGGCCCATGAATGATACATTATACTTCTCGTTGTATATCAGAGGCCACTGATCATCTCTGATATCAAAATAGAGCTTGCTGTTAAAAAAATTTCATTCATTCACATTATATAAAGGCTACATTTAAAGCATATTTTCTAGGTTTATATTTCACCATTTATTTTAACTTTTGAATGCGCGTCAGGCAAAACAAAGTTGCTTTGAAATACGTACATTTGAGTCAGCCTAGTGAATGGAAGCGTCGAATATAGGTCTCATAGGGGCCGAATGGTTTAGCTGACCGTGCGTGAGTGTTGGGAAAATAAATGTGAAACTGGAGCTAGATTAATATTTTTATGTTCACGTGTTTACTACTCATAGGCTACATTTTTAATGGCTTTGAAGCGCGGTTTACCTATGTTTTTGCCTCTCTAGGCCAATTTGGCTGGATTTTTTATAGTTAGAATAGCAGTGCCCTGCGGTTTTACTCGCGTTAAGTTGTTGAACTTATTTTGCACCCCACTTTCACTTCTTAAGGGGTGGTTTTCAAAATAATATTTTATACGTGTTACATGCCTTTTAATGAAAAACCTTTGTACTAAATTTCATTCAAAAAACTTGAAAAACAGAAAAGTTTTATACAAACTTTGCACCCTCATTTTACCCTTTTAAGGGGTCAATTTTCAAATATTCTTTTTTAGCGTTTCTCTACGTTATTAAAGGAATCCTTTTGCAAAATGTCAAGTTTCTAATCTTTATAGCTTAAGCCCTGCGGTAATATTTCAGTCAGTCAGCTTCTACTTCTATATATATCTCCACTCGTGTCACAATGATCAAACGCATCGCCTACATTGTGACCTGAAAATCTCTTTTACATTTCAAACTGAAACACAGCAATTCTATTACAGAATATACGTTTCTTTCACATAGAAAGTTTTAATTACATATATTTAGTAATTTATAATCGTAAGAGATAAGGTACCGACAGAGTAGAATAGTACCTCTGTTTTATACCAGGCGGTATATCCATCCGAGACAGTGATGCTCAAATGCACAGAGTGAGGATGGGCTACAGCATACCGGCGCAATAGCGATTGCCAACACGCTTGCCCAGCTCGGCGATAATGGGCAAAATTCCCATTTCCTTGGGGAGGCTTATATCTAGCAGTGGACTTCCAATGACTGTTATCATGATGATGAATGTCATTTGGATTCCGCTCTTTCTTTAATTATTATACTTGACGGGCCTGATGGCGCAGATGGTAGTGATCCTGTCTTGTGTGCTGGTGGTGAGATGAAAGATGGTGGGTTCGATCCACACCCAGGAAAACATTAACATATAAATATAGAAAAAGAGTAGCTGTAGACTGACTGCCTGATATATCCACCCAAGGCCTAAACTATGAGAGATAGAAACTTGAAATTTGGGACTTTCTTTAAAACGTAGGGGAGAAAGGATTTTTGAAAATTCACGCCCTAAAGGAGTAAAATAGAGGTGCATAATTAGTATGAAAGTTTTATAATAAATACAAAATAAACAGGACTAATACTTATATATAAACATATATAAGAAACAAGAGCATATGATATTTGTGTTTGTGTTGTCTGCGTGGTAAAACGTATATATTGTATTTTTGTATTATTTTTGTGATTCCCTGTTGTTTGATGTCCGTAACACAAGTGCTTTAAGTCTTTAATTTTGTAGACAAGCCAATTTATCAGATGTTGTGTGAATTTGTTTATTTTATTTATTACTAGCGACCCACTTCGGCTTCTCACAGGTGCAATGAGGACACAAAGTGTTTATTGTGACATTTTGTAGAGCTTATTGAGGGTTCAGTCAGCGAAAGTAACTCTGTCTGTATGTCTGTTAAGCTTTTACGCTTTCACGCTTATACCTCCATACCAATTTTAATTAAATTTCGCACAGACAATGTTCAGACCCTGAGAAAGAACATAAGCCATTTTTATACGAAATAAGGGTTGTAGGGGGTCGAAAAGGGGGCTGAAAAGTTGTACTTGTACCGACTATTCCATGTTTTTGTAATGTTCTTGTGTTGTTTTTATTAGTGTACAATAAAGAGTACATTATTATCATTATTATTACTGACAACAACATCTCGCTATATAGCATTACTGTTCCAAGCACAGGAGTGCGAGTGTATTAATCTTAAAACAAAGAGCAATAGAAAAAATGTTGGAGGTTGGAACCTCGTTCACTTGAAAACCACCGCTCGAGTGAACATGGGAGTGAATTGAACAATTCCTAGCCATACAAAAACACACAGCCCCAGAATACAAAAGTTTGCTATCCATAGCAACAGTAAATGTATTTATAAATTGTAATTTTATCAAAGGAAAGTGTTTTCGTTGTATGTTATTTTAAATAATAATGTAATTTGGATATATTTTAAGAGATTTATGCGTAAAAAATTCTACTAGCATGTTACAGGCATTAAGCTGTAAAACTTTTATACTAACGTTCCATTTTACCACTTTAGGAGGTGAATTTTTTTAAATTATTTTTTAACATATAAACTAACTAACTCTCATAGTTTAGTCCTTGCGTTTATATGTCAGTCAATCAGTCAACTCCATAGTTTATATAAACAAACAGATATTTACTAGAAAAAAATCAACTTGTTTTCGGCAGACTTGACTTACTCGAACAGGTTCGAGTCCCGCCTGACACCTGATTAAATATCTACAACTTTAAAGAAATGGCACTGATTTCACAGCTCTAAAATAACACTAGAAAACATTCGAAATGTCTGCTAAGGTCTCGATAGCACAACGGTAGTACAGTCTACCGGTATGGGAACGATGCAGGTTCGAGTCCCGCCTGACAACTGAGACAAGTTTTTTTCTAATAAATGTAAAAAAATTATCATCATCATCATACCAGCGATTGGAAATACACTGCTGGACATAGACCTCACCGAGAAAGGAGGTTTTTTGCCCATAATTGCCGCTCTAGGCAAGCGTGTTGGCAATCTCAGAGCGCAGCTTCCGCGTCGGGAAAGCTGCTGCCAAACCCCACCCTGTGTATTTGATCTGCACTGTTTTGGATTAATATACCGCCACCTGGGAGGTACTATTCTGCTCAGCCGGTACCTCACGGCAAAAAAATTATTTCTTCAATAGTAACAAATTAGTTTTTTTTCTATTCTAATAAAATTTTAACTGAAATGTCATTGAATAAAGTCAGTCAGCTTTTATTTTATGTTTAGCTATATATATATATATATATATATATATGCAATAAAGTACCCTAAAAATGTTCATTGGACGTGTTCTGACCGGCTCTTGCCTCGAAGTAGGTCAAGGCCCCGACCCACTTCTCAGTCAATGTCGCTCAAGACTTCACTTGAGCGGGGAGACAATAAGCTTTTAACGTTTCCATTGAGTCAGGATTTCTTTTGTTTTTTAATATGCAGCTACTCTCGAATTAGGTACCTATTCTTTTTGAATTCAACACTTCTATCTTTACTATATATAAAAATTACGTGTCACGGTGTTTGTCCGGAATATTTTTTGACTTACTAAAACGATCTTAATATTTTTTGCTAACTTTCTATTTATAATAAATACACTTCACCAAAAGTTTCAGATTGGTTTGATGAATAAATGCGTTCATTGTCATATAGATCGGATACAGAAAGTTTATTGGAAGTAAAAAAATATAATTATTCAAATTCATACACACACACACGCACTAACATACACGCAAGCGTGTACACACAACCATTTTTTTTTACTTTTAATTTTTAAATGCTTGTTGTTTAAAATATTTTTATTTTGGACATTAATGTAATAATTATTTTTAAATCAAATTAATGTTGTCCTATTTTTGAATTAACACAGTACTAATAGAAAAGTTTGGGAAGTGGGGAACCTGCTGAACTTAAGTAATTTAAAAATCCTCCCCTAAGTTACAAAACCAACCGCTCTGCAAAATTTCAAGTTGCTAACTCTTATAGTTTAGATCGTTGATATGTCAGTCAGTCAGACTCACCTTGTATAAATGGATTCAATAAAATAGTTTCAGAAATAAGCGCATTCCACCATACAAACAAATAAACCCTTCAGCGTTATAATATTAATAAAATCAATAAAATTAAGTTAACAAATAAAACATTTAATATGACCATATTCCAGACATAATCAATATAATACAACCTTTTAATCAGTCAAAGATCGTTGGCAGCTGTGTTAGTATTAAACTGTGACAATATACATTTCATAGATGAAAGCACTGTACGCGAAGATAAAAATAATGTTTGCTAAAAAACCAAAATTTTCAATATACACGCACAATGGACGTTTAATTTATTATGCAACAATGTAATGCAATTTTTCCCCAACATCTGTAAAGATTTATTCGACGTCCGCAAACACTGAGGCTGTAATTGAATGGCTTTGTGCACCAGATCTCGCTTATTATGAGTGTGCTACTGTCCAAGCGGCAGGGCTGCCATTTTGTAAAATCGTTATAATATACTTTTTTAAGTCGACAAATAAGTAGTCCGCGGGACAATAAGCGTCAACGCAGCCTACAGATGCTTGTATACAAAGATATTGCTAACACAATACCTGTCATACGACTTGAAGATATAATGCCACATCATATCAACCATTGAAAGTCCAAAAAGGAGGTATTTAGCCTATAATTGCCGAGCTGGGCAAGCGTGTTGGCAATTGCCGATTGTGCAACGGGGATGCTGCTGTCAACCCCCGCCCTGTGCATTTGAGCTGCATTATTTCGGCTGGATATACCGCCATCTATCGGTCCTCATAACTTAATTATGTTTTACGATATCTGGTGCAATGGTAGGTACTATTCTTCTCTGCCAATATATTCATCCAAAGCCAAGTTTGTATGTATTCCTCGGTACCTCACTCTCACCTATTTCTACCGCCAAATAGCTGTGTTCGCGCGCTGTTCCGGTCTGAAGGGTGAGTAATGCAATGAATTTACTGGGTAATGTGGTATAATATCCTCAAGTCACAAGGTTGGCAACACGTTAGTGATATCCTCGTTATATTACGAGCGTCTATAGGCTGCAATTACGCTTTCTATCATACGGACTGTATGCTTGCTTGTGGACCGCTTTGTTGTCAGAAAGAGACAAATCTGGCATCGTGCATCTTAAGACTACACGACCACGCCATCTACTAGAAAAGAACCGACATGAATCTCCATCAGCGGTGCTTACAAAATCTTCGTCAAGACTACACGGTTCTCATTTCCACTACCGGCAAATATCGTCATATAAATATTTGCTCCGGGTGGGAATCGAACCAACGACCCCTGGCGCACAAGAAAGTATCACTACCATCTGCACTATCGAGCCCATCAATATTAACTCAGCATTAAAGTTGTGCACGACTGCGCTTGCCCAGTGTGGCAATTATGGGCAAAATCCCCCCTTTCTTGGGTAGGTCTAAGTCCAACAGGGGGCTTCCGAAAATATGATATGATGATATTAAAACTGGATGTGTTTTTGTATTGAATGCAAATAAATTTGAATACAGTTATACTTTTTAGATAGGCTAAAGTTACCCATCAGATGTCAGAGTCTAAATCACTAAGTTTTATAAGCTCTCTCCATAGAGGCAATCATAAGGCGTACATTCACGGCGGGAATTCTGATGCCCATCCCCTCCCTGCTGCATATTTATCTGTTACGGTACCTCAGTCGCCTTTTAATACTACTGGTTATATTCTACTCTACCGTAAAGGCAATTTATTTACACAAAAATCAAAATATAATGTGCGAATGATGGGTAGCCCTAGAAATGGGTTAAACAAATGGCCACCCTTATTGGAGGAATAAATCAGTTCTCGGGAACACTGCAGCGGATTAATGTGGCGCTCACTTACATTACACTGCCATTTTAATTTTGTTCCCTAGTTACAATTTATTACATTTATGGTTGCAATGTTTTATAAAGCAACAATAACTTTATTATCTTTCTATTTGTTTTACAATAATTAATCCTCTACTTTCTAAAATTGCAACCCTTATACTCATTAATCCTTACTAATGATAACCTTTGCTGGAAAATAACCAAAATCTCAAAGTTAATGAAACCACGCTTAAAATCAATTAAAAATGTTTTATTTATTTTATTTCATAAATTAAATGAAACATTTGCAGCATTTCCTTTGAGAGGCTACACAATTATGAACAAATTCGACCTTCTTTTGGTGAACTACATCTAGCAGTGGACGTTTTATAGCTGCAGTGAAGATGATACAATATCATTTTTTTGGATGAAATATGAGTTCGATGAAACGCAGTCTTAATAATGTAAATTTCATCATCAACGGAGGAGAATGCTTGTTAATAACTATCTCTATCTATGATATCTATGATATCTATGATATCTATGATATCTATGATA
>JACJUM010003223.1:1630150-1699319 GCA_020976665.1 Heortia vitessoides | reverse complement strand
ATCTATGATATCTATGATATCTATGATATCTATGATATCTATGATATTTTCGCTAGCTCAAATATAAATCTTCCGTAAAAAAAATATGAGTACACAAATAAGTTCACACAAAATTTCACGCGTTGATCTGACTACGAGATAAGTCGCTTAAAGGACTTGTGTTACGGACATTTTAATACTTGAATACACCTAAACACAGAATTAACTCAAATATCATCATATTAATATTTGTTCTGGGTGAGTATCGAACCCGCGCGCATAAGATATGGTCGCTACCATCTACGCCATCGGGCCTGTCTGTTTATAGTACATAAATACATATATATCATCCAGCTAGTCTGAAAAGTAGTAGTTTTTATTTGCTTTTAAAAGTGCATCTTTCATAACCAATACTCAGTTACCGTGCTACTAGCTTTAACACGCGGCTTCGCCCGCGTTTATTTCCTGAAAAAATAGCACTCATTTAGTGATATATGTAATAACTTATGTATCACTTATGAAACTTTATGAAATTTCACGAAGATCTATTGTGTAGGTAAAACATAAAGAGATAAGAAACTCATTTAAAAACATGTTACATCTTAGTTGGTTTTGAAAAAATAAATCCGTTGTAAAATGACTCAGCGTAATTTATTGATAATTTTGAGTACTAAATTGGATGTTTAATGATTTGGACGTATGAGTGCCGCGAGGTACCGGCAGAATAGAATAATACTTCCCACTGCATCAGGTGTCTTAAGAGGCGACTAAGGTACCAGATCCGACAGATGGCGGTACATCTATCGGAAACAGTGCAGCTTAAATGCACAGGGCAGGGATGGGCAGCAGCATCCCCGTCGCGATAGCTGCGCTCTGCTATTGCCAACCCGCTTGCTCAGCGTGGCAATTATAGGCAAAAAACCTCCTTTCATCCTCTTTGATGAAATTGGATGTTTTTCGTATATCCCATAAAGGATAGTACATTTTTAATATACGCTTTTCCGTACTTTTATCTATATACTAGGTCGGTAAACGAGCATACAATCCACAGGATATCACCGCAGCCTATATACGCTCGTGATATCACAAGGTTATTGCTAGCGCATTGGCAACTTTGTGACTTGAAGATATTATATCACATTACCCATTAGTAATTAGACTGTCTTAACTTTCAAAACCGGAACACAGTAATGCGAACACAGCACTTAGGCTAAAGAGATAGGTGAGTGAGGTACCAATGCAGACCAACTTGAGTAACAAGTCTACCTCATATACATTATATTTAATTTGTTGGGATTGCTAGATATGAACAACTGACGGTTCCTTCGGTAAACCAAACCTGCAATTGAAACTGGTGGTTTGTTCTTTAACAAGTTTCTAGTGAAACTTAAGAAACGTACTACAGTATTACTGAGTTTCGATTATTCTAGAACTAACTTAGCCTTCAATGTTCCGCTAACTTTGATATTTGATCAGGGAAGTGAAGATATTGCGCGACTTGACTATGAATAACTAGCAGGGTCCCGCAGTTTTACCCGCGGAATTCCCGTTATCATCGAAATGTAGGAATAAAATGTTGTTTGAATTATTTTTTGGTAATGTAATTTTCTATTAGTTAAATAATTATTAATATCAGTCGATTCATTATTGAGTTTATTCTTTACAAACGCGCAATAGAAATTGTGCTCCGTAACATTCCATTTCACATATATACATGCATCATGCCTGTTACGATCTTGGCATACCTCTCTTGCTTTCCTCACTCGCATTAATCTTTTCATACACATTCATTTATTTTTGATACTTCTGACCCTCTACGATTTCGCCTCTACCTGGTCGAGATGTGTTCGCCTCGGTCGTTCTATACCAATCCTTCCATTCACTTCCGCTCTTTATATTTGTGCAGACATTCTATTTTCATCCATCCTTTCTACGTGTCCAAACCATCTTAACTTTCCTTACTCTATTGTTGTCACAACATCATCTTTTACACCACATCGATCTCTTATCACACTATTCTTTAATGTATCTCTCAATCGCACACCATACATACTTCAAAGTACTCCAATATTAGGTGATTTTTTAATTTTTAATAAATTCCATTTTATATACTATCGCCTGCTTATCGGTGAAAATACGAGTATAGTTATTATTTTTATTAATCGTATAGATTTTGATGTAGCAAACAAATGAACAAATATTTCCTCTTTATAATATTAATTATGATGAAAGTCGTGAGGTACCAGCAGAGCAGAATAGTACCTCTCTTTGAGCCAGGTGTCGTAAGACTCTTGTCCTCTCTTATGCGCGTGGGTTCGACGATTTCCACCCTGGACAAATATTTATATAAAAATATTTGTGTATGTTCTACATCTGAGTATTTAATATATGTACTTAAGTAGTATATTTGTGATATCTCTGTTATCTGATGTCAGTAATAAATCTTTAAACGACTTATCACGAAATAAGGTCAATAGGTATATGAGATGTTGTGTATTAGTATTCCTATCATGTGAGCCAAAGGTCGTGAAATCGATTTCCACCGTGGACAAATATATGTATGATGATATTTGTATTTGTTCTGTGTCTGGTTGTTAAATATGTACAAGTATAGCATGTGTGATTTCACTGTTTTGTGATAACCGCAACACATGTGCTTTAAGCGAATTACCTCGGTATCAGTTTATGTATGAGATTTTGTGTGAATTAATTATAAGTTTACAAAAAAACTGTTATTTAAATACATGATTCTTTAATGTGTGTTACCAGGGATGACTTATGGCAGCGAAGCGTGGTCTTTGCCATTAGCTTTCTAAGCTAACTCGGAGTTTCTTTGCGCGATCGAATCAGGCATGAGGAGATTCGTAACAGAACCAAAGTTACCGACATTGCCGGCGGATTAGTAAATTAAAGTGGTAGTGGGGAGAGCATTGAGTACGCTGTATCGATGGTCGATGGAGTCGTAAGGTTCTGGAATGGAGGCCACGTACCGGCAAGCGCAGCGTAGGGCATCCACCCACACGATCTAACTAAAACCGCAGGATCGCGCTGGACACAGGCCGCATACAACCAGTCCTATTGGAGGTTAAGTAAGGAGGCCTTTGTTCAGCAGTGGACGTCTTGTGGCTGGTATGATGGTGATGATTCTTCAATAATAAAAGGGAAAGTAAGTCTTCGAAAATTATGCTAGTATCGTCATCGCCGTGTCACCCGTTGGATGAACACTGATGGACATAGTTCCCCAAGTGGTTGCCAATAGGACTTGTAGAAATAGATTGCATCCAGTAGTCTCACGGTTCTTGTCAGATTGGCTGTCCACCATGTGCGTGGAAGGTTATTTTTTTATTAGACAGGTCGACTAACAAACATACAGCCCGCGTAATAAGCGTTGCTGCGTAAATAGCGTGAGAAATGCGTTTTTTTTTTAATATCGTGCCTTCGTGATTGTACAAATCATTAAATATATAAACGGGATCAGTTGCCCGGTCAAAAAAATCTACTAAAAATACTAAAGATTTCCTTAAATACAATTTATATATTAAGCATATTTAATATAGATACATTTCTATCGACCTTATTAACACCTCTTACTACCTCTTTGTTTCATTCAACCTTTTCCATCCAAAGGTTGCCTGGAAGATTTCAAAAGACTTTAAAATTAAAACTGTTTTTTTTTCACGTATTTTGATACGCAATAAAGTATTTATTATTATTATTAAAGAGCCATATTTTTTGTGATACTGTTTTAGCCGCACTGATTAGTGTGGCAAAACTTCAGACTTTTGCCCAATAATTGCCGCGCTGGGAAGGCATGGCAGCAAGGCAGGCATGACGAGGATGCTCTCCATCCCCACCCAAATGTATTTAAGCTACGTTAATACGGCGATATACCGCCACATATCAGTTCTGATACTGCAGTCACCTTTTTCGATAACAGGTCGAAAAGGATGTACTTACTATTATTATATTTAGGATTTGTGTAGAATACCTACAGGTAATTCTACATTCCAAACATTATATTTAAGCCAATTTACATTCATATTTAACTCCATTTTTCGCATTTCTCTCGCACAAAACGAGCGAGCATTTCTCCGACTAGATTCTTACATTTAAAAATAACGCGAAATGGCTTGTTTCGCTCTAGGCGACTTCACGAGAAAGCAAATTTAAAAAATGCATTATAATGAAATCCATGCAAATACAAGTAACAATTCCACGCAATGTTAATGCTTATATTTTAAAAGAGGTTTTTATATAATATTTCTTTTAAAAATAAATACCAAGGTAAATAATTTAACATTTGCATTTGTTAACTGCTTGTTCGGTTTGTAATTAAAGAAACTTCTATCTGAACATCACATCCTAAAAAAACATTCCAAAGTTAGGATTTTTCATACTTTTAATTATAACCGTGATATTACCGGCAGTGTAGAATAGTACCTCCCCCTATATCAGGAGCCAAATGAGGCGACCGAGGATCCAGAACTAGACAGATGGCGGCATATCTCGGAAATAATGCCTATTAATCCTGTACTCAAATCTACAGGGCGGTGATGGGCAGTAGCAACCCCGTTGTGAAAGCTGCGCTCTACGATTACTAACGCGGCAATAACTGGCAAATTTCCCACTTTTTTGGGGAGGCCTATGTCCAGCAGTGGACTTCCAATAGCTAATATAATAATGATTATGAGTGATCAAATTTGAGGAATAACGTTTATCCATTTGCGTAATTTGCGCTTCACTTATCATTATATACATATTATTAGATCAGATCGACAAACAACTATACAGTTCACGTGATAGTAAGCGTCACTGCAGCCTATAGACGCTCGTAATATCACAATGATATCACTAACGCGTTGCCAACCTTGTGACTTGAAGATATTATGTCACATTACCCAGCAAACTCAATGCCTCTCACCCTACAGACCGGAACACAGCCATGCGGACACTGCTATTTGGCGGTAGAAATAGGTGAGAGTGAGGTACCAATGCAGAGGACCTTTGTACGAGGTCTACCTCTCGTGAATAAAGACTCATATAGAATTATCAACATAGTCTATATAACAGGAACTGGTTTGTAATTACGCCTTGTTTATTCATCTTTTCATCGTTAGTCCAAGAAAATTAAAGCCTGATAAACAGCACTGAAATCACAAAGTAATTTATCCACGACTAATTTTAGTTCCTTCCAGTATCTTTGAGAGAAAAAAAGGAGGACAACTTACTTTCTTCGTTATCACTTTTAACTGTCTTCCAGCGCAGTCTATAAATATGCATTTGCATAACAGGAAAAAATATTATCTGAGTGTAACAATACATTTTTTTCAAAATTATACCGTCCCGATGGCGCAGTTTGTGTTCTTATCTCGTGCGGCAAGGGTCGTAAGTTCGATTGCCACATAGGAAACATTTATATGGTTAATATCTGTGTCAGTTCTGTGTTTAAATGTTAAATTTGTATTTAGGTAATGTATTTGTGGTTCGATGTCAATAACACAAGTAATAGGCCGCGAGGTATCAGATGTCGTAAGAGGCGACTAAGGTACCAAAACCGACAGATGGCGGTATATCCATCCGAATCAGTGTAGCTCAAATGCACAGGGCAGGGATGGGCAGCAGAATCCCCACCGCGAAATCTGTGCTCTGCGTTTGCTAACACACGGCAATTATGGGCAAAAAACCTCTTTTCTTGGAGAGGATATAAAAATAGCTACAGAGGGAGATGTTATTATTTTTTGTAGCACTCCCTTATAAGTGTTCATATGACCCAAATAACGAGTTCACCGAACAAGTAACGTCTTTTCAAAATAACCTAATTATAATAACAAAATAAATAATTAATGTTTTCCTACAAGTTCATTTCACAGCGCCCTCTGTGGCTGAAGCGCGCTTTTATTTTTCACTAACTCAACCTTACCGAGCGTTCCACTTGAGCAGCTTCATAATTAAGATATTTTTATTTCATATCATCCTTTGATGCTGATGAAACTTCATTATAATTAGCTATTGCGGTTGAATCTGGATATTTAAAATTTGGCCTGGAAATTCACGGACGTCTGTGATATTCTGAAATGTAATCTGGAGATCCAGGCCTTCCCAAGATGGGAAATCGCTTACAATTTACCACGCAGGGTAGCCGTGGTGACAACTGAAGAGCGTAGCTTCACAACACGAATGCTGTCCCCAACCCCGCCTTGTTTTATTTGAGCTATTTCATTTGGGTTTAGGTAAATTAAAATTAGAATTTTGCCAATTATTGCCACGCTTGATAAGGAATGTTACCCATCTCAACCCCATTTAAGCTACACTGTCTCGGATGGATATACCGCCATATATCGGTTCCTACCTCAGTCGCCTCTTACGATATCTGGTACCCTTGTACTATTCTACTCTGCCAGTATCTAACGATGCCTGGCAAGCACAGAACATCATGTACACCTGCAAGCTTGATAATGATCTAACTGAATACGCAGAATTGAGTTGGATACAAGTCACATGCGACCGGCCCTGGAAATAGCTTACGGAAACCTATAATTTTCAATTGGAATTTAGCCTTAAAACGGTTCATCCCACATCCCCGACGGAAGCGTGCCTGGCATAGGCGTATGACATACACGTCTCACTAGAACATCGGATATGGTCCTATCCTGTATATGTATAAATACTGATAGAATAATTTCCACAAACACTTCCCTCTACCACCCTCTTACTGGCACTCCACAATCAAAAACACTTCACACGTCATTTTAGTAGAGTAATAAATCGCACTTGCCGACGAGTGCGTACAGTCTCTATGCCCATAGAGCAAATGAGCGCTCTCGACATCGTCGTATGAATAATTCAGTAACGCCTTAATTCCCGAAACTGTATTTTAAAGATGGATACGTGTTTTCAGGACACTCCCTCATATTATTCGTGATACAATAAAAGTATATCATTCAGTATCCTATCATTTATAATAGCAGCCTTGAAACGTTGTCTACTGGATATGATATTTACTAGATATGTTTGTGTTACTCTGATGTATGAGTTGCATTATTGTCGAGTTTCGTTTCATCCATCATGCGTGGAAGAGTAACAAACGTACATTTTTAATATTAGCAAGCAAGTAAGGTTATGATTAATGACTTAAACTTTGACAAATACAAAATTAAATGTATTTTATAAAATCCAAACATATCCCGTGATAATGTTACGGTATCTTTGTTATCGTTCATTCTACATACATTATATGCTGAATTGTTAAACCTTTCTGAGGCACTAAATAAAGTGGACCTCATATAAAGCATTGGTACCGCAATGTCGCCTTTTTCTACCGCCAAATAGCATTGTTTAGCTTCCAAGTTCGCATTGATGTATTCCGGTGACAAAGTGACATTACATTTTTAAGTCAGAAGGTTTAAGAAGGATATCACCACGCGTTTTCTAACGTGTGGTGATATCCTTGTGTTATTACGAGCGTTTATAGGCTGGGGTGAAAATTACTAACACGCTTACTGTACACTTATTTGTCAACCTATTAAAATTAAAAAAAATACATTAAATTTTAAACAATTTACATTTCAAATTTCTTCTGCCCTTAAGCAATTAATACATCAAAGCTCCTTGAAGCATTTGAAATATTCCATTTAATAATGAAACAAAATAGCAATTCGTCTCAAATAAATCAACGTTCAAAATTTAATTGCCAACGAAATTTTAATTAAGAAAGGATAAAGTAGGTTGAAGAATTAATCATACGATGAGACGAGAATCGTAATAAAATAAATTAATGGTAGCTTCAGTTGAAAACTGAAAGAAGATTATTGGATAAAGGCTAAGGCAATTTTATGCCTTTTTTGTAATGAAAATCCTCTGAGTGATATAAACTAGATTTATTTTATTTCAATTCTTTAAACTCTTGATGATTTATTTGCGTTTTATTAAGAATGCACATTTAATATTTGCTGGCGTATTCATTCTTGGAATCATAGCAGCCATTTTGACAAACAGACAATAAAATGGTAATATTAATTTTAAATATAAGATTGACGTCTAAAGTTCTCATGCGAATAGAATATGAGGTAAACCATGAGGACAATCTCATATTCTATTTGTATGAACAAAAAGTATAGGCTACTTTTTACATTGGTAACTGACTCTAACTTCTTACTGCCGCCATATATCAGTGTACGCATTGCTGTGTTCCGGTTTGAAGTGTGGGAGTGTGGCATAATATCGGTATGGCAATGCGTTAGTGATATCCTTGTGATATTATGAGCAACTATTGTACTCTTGTTTGTCGATCCATTTCTAATTAAAAAAAGATACTCATAATAAAACTACTTACTATAACGGGATTGGGCTACCATTCTCATGTGCACCTTGAATGTAAAATTAAAGGCATTAAAGGACATAGACGCACACATGTTAGAAAATATTGAATAGAATTCTCGCTTTCTCGTAATTATTTCAGTGGAAAATCAAATCTTTTATTATATGCTCTACAGCAAAAGAATTTTTTCAGCAGAAGAGATTAGGTATTCTCGGAAATTACTAATTGGTGCTTTGGTGCTCCGTGAGTTTTTCGACTGTTAACTAACGCTTGAACAAAGTTCAGACGAGATGTTTTTCACAATAAAAACTTTTAACGTCATGCTGTAGGGTTGCCAGTGTTAACCCTTTTTTATTAAGTGATAAAAAATGTCATATCTTTAATCTATTCTTTGTATATAAGAAAAACTTGTCACGATTTTCGCCCGGGCTGAATTTGTAACCAACTGAACCAATTTTAAATATGTTTTTCCTTGCTGTATACAGTTTGATCAGTTGCCGTGAGGTACTGGCGGAGTAGAATAATACTCTCCACTGCACCAGGTGTCTTAAGAGGTGACTAAGATACCAGAACCGACAGAAGGCGATATATCCATCTGAAACTGTGCAGCTCAAATGCACAGGGCGAGAATAGGCAGCCGCATCCCCGTCGCGAAATCTTCGCTCTGCGGTTTCCAACACGCGTGCTTAGCGTAGCAATTATAGGCAAAAAACCTCCTTTCTTGAAGAAATGATTATTGTGGGTAATCCCTAAGAGATGGACTTATACAAAATTTAGCACCAACCACTTTAATAGTGATATAAAATAATCTGTAAGCATTGCAAGACATGGGACAACCCTAGCTAAAGTCGTGGCACTCAAAAATCTATTAAGTACTGGTTGAGAAACTTGTTGTACTAAAACTTGTCGTAATCGATATTGCGTACTTAAACTCGACTGAGACTTTATTGGCGCTGAGGGACAGGGTCGCCGTTAAATATGGAAGTCTCGAATTCTACTCCTACAAGAGGTGACGTACTGGTAGAGTACAATAGTACCTCCTTCTATACCAAGTTTGTCATATCCATGCAAAAAAGTCAGCTCAAATGTTCAGGGTGGAGATGGGCAGCAGCTTCCCTGTCGCTAAAGCTACGCTTTGCGATTGCCAACACGGTTGCCCAGCGCGGCAATTATGGGCAACATATCAACTTTTTTGGGGAGGCCTTTGTCCAACAGTTAACTTTTAATGGCTGGTATGATGATGGTGATGATGAAGAGGGAGGTGCCTGCGTGCCCCGCGGCTACAGCCACGTAATTAGTTACAGTCGCCCTCGCAAGGCTCGCGGAATCTAAGCGGGATCGACGGTGATGACCCGAGGGCGCCTCTAAAGGCTCGACCTAGGCTTGGGTGGCCGTCGTTGGGGAATAAAGTACATTTTTACAAAATAGGCCAGAATTATCGCTCGTTGAGGCAGGGACTGCACGCATTCGAGATTCTATGATCGTGAAGTGCTAGTGAGAGGGCGAGAGGGACGCGTTGAGAGTTGTTATTTTATCGGGCTGGTCTTCTAGAACGTGACTTTAAGGTATCAATAGCACAATGGTAGTGCAGTCCCGGCAAGGGAAAGATGCAGGTTCGAGTCCTGAGACAAGATGTTTCTTTTTTATCATCATCATACCAACCATTGAAAGTACTGCTGGACATGGGCTTCCCCAGGAAAAGGGGAATGTTGCCCATTATTGACGCGCTGGTTTGCCAACACGCTTGGTTGGCAATCGCAGAGCGCAGATTTCGCGATGGGGATGCTGCTGCCCGTCACCGCCCTGTGCATTTGAGCTGTAATGTTTTGGATGGATATATACCGCCATATGTCGGTTCTGGTATTGTAATGCAAAAGACAATTGGTATTTTCCTGTTGGCCTTATGAGTTAACTCAAATTGCCCAATGAGCTATAGAAAGGGCAATGCTCAGTCTCTGCACGACTGAGTCGGGACTGATGAGATCCGTCACAGGACCAAAGTTACCGGCAGCCCAGCTGATTGGAAAGTTGAAGTGGCAGTGGGCAGTATGAAGAATCAATAGCTAATGTAGCAAAGTTCTGGAATAGAGATTACGTATCGGCGAGCGCAGCTTAGGAGGCAACCAACATGATGGTCGCCTGACCATCTGACTAAAACTGCAAGATCCCGCTGGACGCATACAACTGGTCCTACCGGAAATCATTTTGGGAGGCCTATGTCTAACAATTGACGTGATGATGATAAAGATAATAATAACGAGGTAGGTAACACAATGGATATTTCATGGGATTACCACCTCTTTTATCCCCAGTGAAATATAATTATTAACACACGCACTTTCTAGATTAATCTGGGAAATTATTTCTTCTGCACTTGCACGCACTAGCACTGCTGGTAAATTATAATCAAAAATAATAATAAACTCACACAACATCATGTATTAGAGGTAGACCTCATAAAAAGGTCGTTGCATTGGTACCGCCAAACGCAAAACTACCGCCAAATAGCAGCGCTCGCATTGCTGTATTCCGGTTTTAAGAGAGAATAAAGCCGTCAAATTAGTTTGTAAATGTGAAATTGTATCTTCAGTTCACAAGGTTAGTGACACACTAGTGATATCATTGATATGAAACGGGTGTCAATAAGCTGCGGTCACGTTTGTCATCAAACATGCTTGTTTGCTGTAAATTTAATACTTACATAGGTAAATATTTTACACCCAGATACAGAACAAACACAAACATTCCCCTAGTGGTCCTTATCTTGTGCAACAAGTGTACAATTGTGTTACATCTGACCTTAAGTGTTAAATATTTGTAATTCCGCTGTTGTCTGATCTCAGTGACACAAGTCCTTCAAGCATAATTATTGTAAAAGAATGTTTGATCAAAGTATGAGATGTCAAAAATAGTATGAAAAATAAACCGACACAAAATCCTTGTTAATAGATTCCCCGTTCCGCAAAGCGTTCCATGAATTCCCCAGCAATCTCTATAACCCAGTGACCTGGGAAGGTCAGAACTCGGGTTCCCGGGCATTTCACACATTAGCATAAAACGTGACTAGAATGAGACGACCTTATAACAAGGATCGCGCGTTCGCAAAATGGTACCTTTTGAAAATTTAAACTTTTTTGGCGTGACAACGTCTTATAAATTGGTTTGCCGGGTGACACTTCAAGAAACTGCGTTACGCTCCGCTCACGTTATGCGCTCACAATGAGAGCGAGTGAGAGGCACGCGTCCCTCTCACTCGCTCTCATTGTAACGTGTGTTACGCAAATGTATTGCAAGTTATTGTATGTATATTTATATATATTTGTAAATACGTATGTATGTGTAAAGGTAAAAATAAAATTTTGTTAATATGAAATTCAGTGCGAGATTCTTTGTATAAATTAATGTTTTAAATATAATTCTTTGTATAAATAAATGTTTTAAATTGTTAATATTATATCATCCTTATTCCTACTATACGAATGAATATTCACATTAAAATTATTTTACCACTCAAAGTCGTTGTCACGTAAAACTTTCGCCTGTATACCGACTTTACAGGCAACCAATTTTTTTTATTACTAACTAGTGGCGGCCCTGACTTTGTCCAGCTGCGAGTTTTGATAAGTTTTGTTCAAATTGACGATGACACTTCACGTCAACTGTTTGATAGGAAGAAGTGTTTAACAGTACAAACAGATTGCTGTGCGAATTGTGAAATATTCTTCGCTATTTTTTATTCGCAATGGCGTACTGGGTTTGATACGTTACTTCGTTCTTTTTTTACTAAATCACAGACAATTTTCAAATTGACGATATCACTGTACGTCTTTTGTTTGACAGAAACAACGGAGTCAGGTCAATGTATGAGATTATGTTAGAATGTAAAATGCCGAAAAATTTCTTAATATATTATATTATTGTAATAAATTGTAATTAGTGTAATCCGGAGACAGAACAACTCAATGAAACATAAAAATAATATAACATTACAGGCTTTAAGTCATAATCGGTCTTAGTTGCAATAATAAGTTAGAAAGTGTCCTTAAATATTTTAGTTACTAACTCCTTAGCTAGATGTCGTTCTAAAAAATTTAAATAAGATGGCAGCACAATTGCTGCTCCCATATTTACTAATAGTATAAAGTTGAACTTGCCATGAGGTACCGGCAGAGAAGAATAGTACCTCCCACTGGCGACAGATGGCGGTATATCTATCCAAAAAAGTGTAGCTCAAATGCACAGGGCGGGGATACAGCAGCATCCCCTTTGCGAAAGCTACGCTCTGCGATTGCCAACACGCTTGCCCAGCGCGGTAAGTACAGGCTAAAAAACCTCCTTTCTTGGAAAGGCCTGTGTCCCGCAGTGGACTTTCAAAGGCTAGTATGATGATAAATATAAAGAGTTTGTTTGTTTGAACGCGCTTTTCTTGTTTGAACCGCTGATCACAATCCGCAGATCAAGAATTATTTCAGTATTGGGTAGTCTATTTATCGAGTAATACTATACCTACCAAAATCACTATTCTAGCCGGAAGAAGTCGCGGGCACTGCTAGTATTAATATATATATAGAATGTGTGTATGAAACCCTTCTCTTTTAAACTCCACTAGCTTTTGGTTAACATTTTTTATAGACCCATTCCCGGTATCAAGAACAATCAACCGCGAGAGCAGACTCAAATTTTCCCTTTCCTCATTTCGGGGAACTATCCCCTGTTTTATTAAGATTGCCAGACTCTACATTGCCTTTAATATGGTTTTGGAAATATTATTATCCACTAGGGGCATAAAAAACCCAGATAAAAGAACCGGGTTGTCGGTACCCTGGTTTTTCTGATCATAACATTTCTTTTTTTATTGTTGTCGCAACATCATCTTTTACACCACATCGATCTCTTATTACACTGTTCTTCAATCTATCGCCAAAAATTATACCATAAATACCTTGAAGTGCTCTCATTTCAACAGCATTTATTCTACTCGCGTGCTTCTTCTGCCATACCCAATATTTACAACCATATGTCAGTGTTGGAACCAACACGATCTCTTTCACAACCAAACTTTAAAATTACCCAATCAAACTTCACCCCAAAACAGTTTGAATTATAACAACCCTTCCAAAACCCAAAGGTCCATCAGAGACCTCGCGTCAAAGATGACGCGCGCGGGCCCTCATAACCTAGCTGACAGCCTTGCCCGTCAAATTAATACGTATTACGCAGCAGTCACGTAAAACAATGAACCGTAGACGAGGGTCGCTCTTACTCTCATGTGTGGAATATACGGGCACATATTCTGGGATCAGACGCGGCAATTTTGTATCCATACTTAAACCGTTGGAATATCGGCTGACTAGAATAGTAATTTTAAGAGGTGGACCAGCAGATGGCGGAATAAATCATGATCATCATCATAATCATTTGACGGGCCCGTTGGTGCAGATGGTAGTGCTTCTATCTTGCGTGCTAAAGGTTGTGGGTTCGATTTCCACCCAGAGCTAATATTTATATTAGCTCTGGGTGGAAATCTATTATTTATATTAGTGAGGTACCGGCAGAGTAGTAAAGTACCTCCGACTGCACTAGGTTTCGTAAGAGGTTACGAAGGTACGAGAACCGATAGATGGTGGTATATCCATCCGGAACAGTGCAGCTCAAATGTACAGGGCGGGGGTGGGCAGTAGCATCCCTGCCGTGGATGCTGCGCTCTGCGATTGCCAACACGCTTGCCCAGCATGGCAATTATGGGTAACAAACCTCTTATCCTGGAGAGGTCTATGTCCAGCAGTGGACTTTCAATGGCCGGTATGATGATGATGACAATACCCACGGTTGATAGACGTTCCCAAAATAAGTTTAAAACCAAAATTGCTTCCCACGATTTTCATTTAAAAACAGAAGTTAACTCAATAAAAAACCATATTCCATTGGGAAAAAAAACGTGATTCAATTAAGTTTTTTATCCATTTAGCATTTTAACCAGATATGTAATTCGAGTTTGTCAATCGTGGCGCCATTTGGGCGAACAAATTAATTCATACCCCATAGCTGTGTGAAGTAATGAAGTTAGAGTTTCACATAATATACGGGACTATATTCGAGCATTCAACGTTTTTTTTTGCGGCTTCGTAACAATTGATTTTGAGTGTTATAATTTTTTTTATTACATCAGGTCGACAAACAATACGGTCCGCGTCACTGCAGCATAAAGAAGCTCGTAATATTGCTTTCGCTTTCCTAACTTTGTGACTCGAAACATCAAAACTTACCACAAATCTGCAATGATAACTATAATTAAATACAAATTACCTACTAACTCTTACAGTACTTACTAATAGAGAGTGTACAACGATACAAAATTAAAATATTACTTGACGGACCCGATGTCGCCGATGGTAGTGATCCTACTTGTGCGCTAAAGGTCGTGAGTTTGAATCTTATCCTGGGCAAATATTTATGTGATGATATTTGTGATTTTTTCTGCGTCAGGTGTTAAATACATTTACTGAAGTATTATATTGTCTAAAGTGATATCTCTGTTGTCTGATGTCCATAACTAAGTGCTTGCAGCGACTTATCTCGGATCTTCATGGTTATGCCTTTGCTCTAATGAAACATCAACATCATCAACACACACACACATTTACAGACAGATTTACTATCACAATTTGTTTTATATAATTATAAAGAGACTATATTTTTAAGCAAGAGTGGTGTCTACTGGTACAGGCCTCATTAAGCATAAAAAGAGTGGCATTGGTCACTTTATTTATTTTAACAACCATTTTTAAACCAAAGAACCATTTTCGTTTTCATTTTGTTTTTATTTTCATCATCATACATCAGACATATGCCTCCCAAGAAAGGTTTTTTGACCATATTTGCCGCGCTGGATAAGCGTTTGCGACCACGATGCTGCTGCCCATCCCCGCTCTGTGTTACCTGTCCCCGCCATTTGACGGTTCTGGTACCTTAGCCGCCTTTTACGACACCTGATACAGTGGGAGATACTATTCTACTCTGACGGTACCTCACGGCTATAATGAACAATATCAGACGGTATTTTCTATATCTAGGTATCCGAAAACTGTTGAATTACCATTATTAAACTAATCGCTTAATGCTGAAACATGCCCTAAATTAGTAACAAGGGTCAGAACCCAATATAACAACGTTCAATTGAGTTAGTCAGACCTCTAATTAGAGAACAGTTGTCTTTAAAATTAAAATAGCATTAAGATACATTTAATTTAGTTAATACGAGCACCGAACGCTGAACCTTGGGTTGTTTTCTTGGAGGCTTTATGCCTTTTTATACGATGTCCATAAATGTCTAACATCTATTGCCTTAACTTGGCATTAAAATATCATCTATTGACATACAAGTAATGTGTTTGGATTGAGTGTTAATATTTATATATACATACATCACGCCTGAGTCCATCCATCGGGTTAGGCGAAGACTATGGATCTCCACTTGTTATGATTTTCATACCTATCTCGCTTCCCTTGCACGCATTAATCCTTTCATACACGCTTGTTCTTTGATACCTCTTTTACCTGGGTAAGACATGTTTGCCTACGTCCTATACCAACTAATCCATTCACTACCGCTCTATATATTTGTGCAGTGATCGTACTTTCATCCATTCTTTCGACATGTCCAAACCATCTCAACACTTCGTTCTCTATTGTTCTCACACTATTCTTTTATCTATCTCTCAAACTCACACTATACATACATCGAAGTGATCTTATTAATTATATATAATAATATTTATATTAAATTAAATTATTTCATATATCTTATAAATTGAATTATCTCCAAGATAAATCGCTTAAAGCACACACATCAGATAACAGAGGAATCACTTATATAATACTTAAATACACATAATAAACAAATGATATCAAATAAATATTTGTCCGCCGTATGGTACCAGCAGAGTAGAATAGTACCACCCTCTGCATCAGGTGTCGTAGAAGGCGACTGAGGTACCAGAACCGACAGATGGCGGTATATTTATCCGGAACAGTATGATGAATAAATTAGTCCGTCTAAAGGTCAATTAGTGTAATGGATAAAACTACTAATACAACGTATTCTCAATGTTTTTCATCCAATATGCTAATTGGGTCCTTTTTATAACATCATGTGACCCGCGTCGCGTGACATGACTACATGATGGCGCTCAAACAATTTATATGATAATTTACTTGACTCCCCCGCCCCCCTCCTGGGTGTCATACTGGGTTATACCCGCGGCGCCGTCCGCATGGGGTTTATATATACCATATCAGGGATTGGAAATCCACTGCTGGTCATAAGCGTCCCGAAGAGAGAGGGTATTTTGCCCATAATTGCCGCGCTGGGCAAGTTGGCAATTTCGGAACGCAGCTTTCGTGACAGGGATACTACTGCCAACTCCCGCCCTGTGCGTATCAACTACATTGTTTTTAGATGGATGTACTGCCATATACATATATCCAAACAAGGGAGGTACTCTTCTACCCTGCCAGTACATTACAGTATATATAATACTTATTTAAATCGTTGTCTATATATACTATCTTATCTGTAATTTGGATCAAACTGTAAATGGTAATCAAGATATTAAAATCGGTTCAGTTCGACAGACAAACATGTATATTTTTTTTTATATTAGCTTCAGTTGTATGTATGTGTGTATGTTTGTAACAGACTTATTCGAAGTTGATTTTGACGGAGCCACTTTAGACGGACAGATTTAATAGTGTAGTTGACACATATCAAAAATCGGTGCCAAAACAATATTTCGATAAGATTATCTCATTATCCTGATCCTGAGGGTTCGCAGGATGGAAGAAATTCTCCTGTGTAAGAGCAAGGTAGACCAAGCAGCCTGTACTTGCGTACAGTTAAACTTATTTCCGGCTTATGTACTCATCTATTTTATATTTATCATCATGATTATCATTATATCAGCCATAAGACGTCCACTGTTGGACATAGGCCTCCCCAAGCGCAGCGTAGGGCCTCCACCCGCAAGATGGACCGACGACCTGACTAAAACCGCAGAATCGCGCTGGACACAGGCCGCACACAACCGGTCCTATTAGAGATAGTTAAAATTATTTAACAATAAATCCAACAAAAAAGTAAAAACTAAAATAAAGTTAAAAAAAATAAAATACAGCAAACTAAAAAGTAAAGAAATATTTTTTATAACAAAGTAAAATAAATAATTAAACACAAAAAATACTAGGAGTATACTGATCAGAGCATAGGGTGCGTTGTGCCATATTTTTCGTAGAAGTTTTGGTAGGCCCGCGATTTTTTCAAAATACTGCTAAGATTTTATGTTCATCATTATTTTTACCTTCAATTTTTTTTTTACTTTATAGTTTATTTTATTATATATAAAGATGAAATGATAAGATTTTTTCCTAGTTTAGTCCTAGGTGTGGTGAGGAATATATAGTAAGAAAGCACTCAGAAAACTTCAACACACTCTCCGTTCAAAAAGTTCCCGAGCATTTAGAATCGCAGAAACAGCTATCGGTTGGATTTCTTTGACAAGTTTGATCGAGTTTGCTCGCAGACCATAGTTGCGTTCTCTTTATAAAATTGAATTCATTTTCGTTTTTAAAGATGATGATTTTAGGATTTTAGTTCAGCTTCGATTTATCATCATCATCATACCAATGGCTGGTTTTCGAAGTCCACATAAGCCTCTCATAGAAAGTAGGTTTCTTGCCCATAATGTGAAGAATAAGTGAAGTATTTATTTTAAAAATAATCTAATAAAAATTAATTAAAAATATATGTTTTTATTAATGCTTCATTAGATACACTACCGTCAATAAGTGCAGTGTAAAAAAAACCTACCACCAGCAATGGCTTATCACTACCATTTTCGTTATCGGGTCTTTCGCGACGCGAATTCTGTTGCCCATCCCCGCCCTGTGCATTTGAGCTGCTCTTTTTCGTAAAGATATACCTGCATTTTTTGGATCTGCTACCTCAGTCGCCTCTTATAACACCTGGTGCAGTGGGAGGTACTATTCTACTCTACCGGTACCTCACTATCACCCATTTATATCGCCAAATCGCGGTGTTCGCATTGCTGTGTTCCGGTTTGAAGGGTGAGAGAGGCAGCGAAATTACTAAATAATGTGATAGATATGATCTTCAAGTGACAAGGCTGGCAACGCGCCTTTATATATTACGAGCATCTACAGGTTGCGGTAATACTTACCGTCACGCGGATTGTATGCTTGATTGTTGACTTTAGTTTAATAAAAAAAACCAGGCAGCCTTTCCTTTTCACCGATAACGCTAAAATATACGTTTAGGTAATTTAATATTAGTTTCATCTCAAAAAGCTAAGTCTTATTTAAGTAAACACCAACTTCAGTAGTTTAACTAAACTTCTCACTTAAGTAAAACTCAAAACACATCGTGAGTTAGAGTTGATCAAACTTAAACCGAAACGCAAACTTACAAGTCACACAACGACTCGTGCGTAGTCAAGTACTTGTCCGCTTAATGATATTGTGGTAACATTTAGGTATACTACTGAGTGTCGGGTATAGCAATAGAAGCACGCGTCTTGAATTGAAAAAATCCCCCTATCTTGGGGAGGCCAATGACCAACAGTGGACTTTCTATGGCTGATAAGATGAGAAGAATGACATATCGAAAAACAATTGATGAAAATTTAAAAGATTATTAAACAATCGTGTGATAAGAGATCGATGTGGTGTACAAAGTAATGTTATGACAATAATAGAGAAAGGAGTATTGAAATGTTTTGTACATGTAGAAAGGATTGATGAAAATAGATTGACTACTCAAATGTATAGAGTGGATCTGAATAGAAGAGTTGGTATAGGACGACTTATGCGAACATTAACCAGGTAGAAAAGGTATTGAAAAGGGGCCAGATCTTATGTAAAAGAAAAAATTAATTCCCACAACATCTGATACATTGACCTGATTGCATGATAATTCGGTGAAATCACTTGTTTTACAGACAACAGAGGAATCACAAATATATTAATTAATTACATATATTTAACATCCAGGCACAGAACAAACATGAATATCATCGTATAAATATTTTTCCTTTGTTGAGATTGAGCCCACGACCTTTGGCGCACAAGACAGAATCGCTACCATCTGCGCCATCGGGCCATGTGTAAGACTTAAGTGAATAAATCGACTTCAGTAGGAACAGCTCAAGGCTCTGTTATAAGACCTATACATTAATTACATACAGTTAATAGTCTAGCGAATATGCCAAAATTCTGTGGGTAAAAATAAAAATAAAAAAAATATATATTCGAATCTGGACGTGTGTTGCAAGAACTTAATATCCTAGCAAAATGGTCTCATGATGAAGGATTGGCTATTAATGTTAGCAAGACATAGTTAATGTATATCAGCTCCAGTCTTAATAGAAGTGGTTTATACCTACCATCACTGGTCGTCTGCATGTTTTCATATACGCAAATGACAGTTAACTGTCATTGAATAGGACTGGACCTGGTTGAAAAAGCAAATTTACCTAGGACTTGTAATTGTGAGAATAATAGGCTAATAGATAACAGACTCAATTTGAAAAAACAGATTGATATCGTGTGTAGCGACTTCGGTGCATGTTTGGCAAGTTTTCCGTAATAAACTTCAAAATTCCTTCTAAAATCCTGTTTATCATCATATCAGCCAGAAAGTCTACTGTTGGACATAAGCGTTCTCAAGATAGAGGGGTTTTTGTGCGTAATTACCGCGCTGGGTATAAGCATTGTGGCAATCTTTGAACGCAACTTCTCGACGAGGATGCTGCTGCCCATCCGCACCCTGTAGTACTTAAGCAGAGTTGTTTCGCATAGATATCTCCTGTCACCTCTTATGGTACAGAGAGAGGTGCTATTCTACTCTGCCGGTACCTCATGGCATGTACATATTAGCCGTGATCGGCTAGCCATACGTTGTACATGTTTAGACAATAAATAAAATAGACGAGTTAAGAAAAACTATATGCTATATGATAGAATATTAGACTTTATGTGTGTAAAATAACATAGAGTTGCCAATGCGGTTAGAAAAACGATATACCAGAATATAACTCAGAGAAAAGCGAACACAAAATGTATCCCGCAGGTGCCGTATCTTTCACTGGAATAACTTTATATTCCTAGTTTCAAACTACAATCTTTTTTGGCTTCTGAAACAGTTCAGATGTTCTGAAGTGATTGAGTAAAGAAAATCCATCCAAACTTTCGTATTTATATGACTAGCTCTCATCCCGCAACGTTTTCCGAATAAAATCTTTTAATACCATCTCAAACGGCCATTGTTAAAATTATTACATTTGTTTTTCTACACATCAAGATATCCGATAAATTGCATTACTTTATGGGGAACAGTGTTGGGTTTGAATTCTCCTGTTCCCAGACTTTCGAAGGCCCTGAACTTCTACGGTGAGTCAGTTGATTTACACATGATATGAAGAATAGGCACGGCTGTATGTACAGTATGGCTGTCAGGGAGCAACAAGAAAGAAGTTCCCGTAATAAAAAGCAATCCTCAGGGATGAGATATAATAAATATTTCGCGGACAAAGTCACTGGATAGCTAGAGGGTATGAATTAAGAATACGCAAAGTTGCAGTTTACACGAGGTAGACCTATTTCTACCGCCAAATAAAAGTGTTCACATTACTGTGTTCTGGCTTGAAGAGTGAGAAAGGCAGTATAATTACTGTGTAATGTGACATAATATCTTCAAGTCACAAAATAGGCATGGCGTTAGTGATATACTTGTGATATGATGAGCGTCTTTAGGCTGCAGTGATGTTTACTATCACGAAGACAGTATGCTTGTTTGAGGACTTGGTATAATATAAATAAAGATTAAAAAATTAATCGAATAATTAATACTATTGAGTTGAAATTCATTGTTACATTAAATCACCATCATGCCAGCCATTGAAAGTCCACTGCTGGACATAGGCCTCTACAAGAAAGGTGGAATGTTGCCCATTATTGCCGCGCTGGGCAAGCGTGTTAGCAATCGCATAGCGCAAATTTCGCGATGAGAATGCGGCTGCCCATACTCGCCTTGTGCATTTGAACATCAATGGATAGATATATCGCTATCTGTCAGTTCTCGTACCTTAGTTACCTCTTAAGACACCTGGTACAGGGGAAGCTATTCTGCCATTACCTCATGGTACAGGTACCTCACGACACCAGTACCTCACGGTACATTTTTACAAGTTACAAGTTATATTAAATACTCCTGTATGATAATAATAGTAAGTAATACTTCATGTACGATATGAGCGTTTAGACCTCTAATAGAAATATTTATTATTCATATTTTCTACAATAATAACACAATTGCCTCACAAAAGAGGCGTACTTCAAACCTTATGTGTGATTCTGCTGCCCAGAATCACACATAAGGTAATTTTTAACGGATAATATATAAAGAATTTCATTATTGAAACATCTTATAATTAAAATGTCGAAGATAAAAATTCTATGATAACGTGGCCTGTTGAAACTTATTCCGCTTTATTAGGCACCCCTCGAAGTTCCCGGGGCAACTTTTGTTGGGCGAAATCCCTGAGGAGATCCAAGACCGGTAAGGGATGCCGACTTTTTCAAATATATTTTTTGCACATACTATTGCCGAATACAATCTATTTAAATAACGAACCCGATAGTGCCATCTATCTGGTAGTGACCCTGTCTTGTGTGCGACGGATTGCAGGTTTGAACCTCACCCAGTACAAACATTAACATTATATATATATATAATGTTAATGTAATCACGCTTGTTTTCCGTCGGAGTAGACAAAGACTGGATCTCCACTTTTCTGGTACTTCTGATCTGGCCTGATTTCTTTAATACCTCTTCTACCTGATTAAGGTATGTTCGCCTATACCAACTATTACCTCAATTACCTCAAAATTCCTTTATATATTTGTGTCACAACATCATCTTTTACACCAAATTGATCTTACATACTATTCATTAAATATCTCCCCAACTTGTTCCGTTTTAAATATGTATTAAAGTTACTTTTGTTGCCTGATGTCCGTGACATAAGTGCTATAGGCGAGTTATCACGAAGTCAGATCAACATATGAGATTTTAGGTGAATTCTACTATTACTTTATTTTGGAAAATTTACGACGGCCCCAGTTTTATACAAACCAATATATCTCGTTTGTCGTGCTTAAGAAACACACAAATATTCAAATTTGTATCATTATATATCTATATTCCATGTCAAATGGCACACAGACACAAACGAAGATTTATCAACATCTAGCATAAGGACGACCACTGTGTTTATTTTTTAAGGACCCGGCCGACATGTATACATTTCTTGTGGTAGTTAGCGTCACATCAGCATATTGACGCTCGCAATATCAAGAGGCTAATTTCACTACCTCTCATATTCTTCGAACTGGAACACAGTGATGAGAAAACTGATATTTGGCTGTAAGTGAGGTACCAATACGGAGGACCTTTGTATGAGGTCCTCATGTAAGATATGAGCGTTTAAAACCACCTCTAATAGAAATATTTATTATTCATATTTTCTCTACAATTGCCACACAAAACAGGCGTAATTTCCCCAAAACCACACTCTTATTTATAAGGTAATTTTTAACGGGTAATGTATAAAAATTGTCCAAAATATAACGATAAGTGTTGTTAGCGCTCCAAGCGCCTGCCAAGTTACATCCGCAAATCTGTTTATCATTGTGTCGTGTGCGAAGTGCAGAAAGTAACGATTTTTTTCTATATATACGTGCAAACAAGTTTTAAGTATCTGTGAATAATGCCCAAATAATATGCATGCATTTTTGTAGGCATATGAAAATATATACCTAGCGTACTTATAAATAAAAATTTTTAAATTTTTGTCTGTCTGTTTGAGGTTAACTCCGAAACGGCAGAACCGATTCTTACAGGAATTTCACTAGAGGATAGCTATGTCTTCAATTAACTTAGTCTATTTATTAATAATTATTAGCAAAGGGTTCGGAAACTACGCGGTTGAAACCGTTGGGCACTGTTCGTATAATATAAAACCAGTAGCCATCCAATACTGTATTTAAAGCCGTATCCATTGCGAAGTGTCAACCCTGCGAAGCCACGCAAAGTTCGCAAGGTAGCCGCAGTAAATACGAAACTCAGCGAAGTGTGTTTTAATTGCGAACTCTAATGGAAACAGTTTGATTCCACACAACTGACTAATAGAATACGTGCTAACTTTGCCGCTGCTAACTTTAGTTTGTATTCGTACTAATAATATCCAAAATCTAACTTAAAATATACTTGATTCAAGTCATCATACTAGCTATTGAAATTCCACTACAGGACATATGCCTCTCCAAGAAAGGAAGTTTTATGCCCATAATTGCCGCGCTCGGCAAGCGTGTTCACAATCGCAGAGCGCAGCTATCGCAACGGGGATGCTGCTGCCCATCCCCACCCTGTACACTTGAGCTGTTTCGCTTGGATATACCGCCAACTGTCGGTTCTGGTACCTTAGTCGCCTTTTACGACACCTGGTGCATTGGGTACTGGTGGGTGGCAGAATAGTACCTTATTCTACTCCGTCGGTACTTTACGGCAATTTATTCAAGTAGACCTAAAGATTTAAAACAAGAATACTTTCAAAATTGGAGCTAGTTTAATTTTTTTTATTAGTTTTACCTCATACAATAACCTCAGCCTCAGCTATTTCTACCGCTAAATGGCAGTGTTCTCATTGTTGTGTTCCGGTTTTAAGGGAGACAAAAGCAGTGACATTGCTGTGTAATGTGGCATAATATCTTCTAGTCCTAATGTTAGCGATGCCTAATAATATCCTTGAGATCTTAAACACATATAAAGGCTGAAGTGACAAATACTATCACGCGGATTGTAGGTATACTAGTTTGTCAATAAGAAAGTATTAAACTCTATTTACCTCGTAATACAGATGACCCTGATGACCCAACGGGATCAAGAGTTATCTGCTATATTATATTTAAATTGAATCAGTAGTAAACCAATTAGCCGGCTCCAGGTGTTTCTTAAATACAGGTTCAATAGGCGATGAAACGGAAACTCCATACGCCTGCTAAGTTACATCTGCAAATTTGTTTATCAACGTGTTGCATTTGTAGAGCAGAAAGTAACAATTTTTTTCAACATTTACGTACAAATAAGTTTAAAGTGTCAGTATTTAATGGTAAAATAGCAGATTTTTATTGGCATATAAAAGTATATGCAACCAGAAAGGAACCTGCATTAGTCTGGTGGTGATAAAGGTTCTATTAATAGCAACTAGTTAGTGTTAATGAAACTCCAACCGACTTCGTCGCTAACGAACCTTTGTCTGTAAAGCCTGTAGCCTGTAGCCAACAACTATTACTCTGAAACAATTCAATCCTGTTTCACTAATACAATCTTTAACACTGTAATATACTTTTGGAATAAGCTTACCTACTTTTTACGTAATTTTTAAAACTAGTTATCGGGGAGATTGATGAGCCGCCTTGTATTTACGCCTTGTAAACAGTTTTTCTTGAAAGAACTACATGAGAAGATACAATACAACTTCTGGTAACTTTTGTTATACTTAGAATCAAAAATAGTATTTTCTTTTTTGTTATACTTGATCGACAAACATAGAGTCCATGTAATAGTTAGCGTCGCAGCAGCATATAGACGCTCGTAATATCACAAGGATATCACTGGCACGTGAGCCATATTGACAATTGAATATTTATGTCACTTTACCCAGTAATTTCACTGCCTCTCTCATCCCTCAAATTGGAGCACAGCAGCCGATTATCGTCTACTATAGACACAGGCCAACAGTGGACGATTTATGTCTATGATCATTATCTCTATGAAGAGGTAGACCTCATATAAGAGTAGTCTGCATTGGTACCTTACTCTTACAGATTTCCACTACAAAATTTCAAATCATTGTCCGCATTACTATGCTCCGATTTGGAGGATGAGAGAGGCAATGGAATCACTGGGTATCTAATGTGACATAATAACGCGATAGCCTCGTGAGCGTGAGCGATTACGAGCTTCAATATGCTGCAGTGACGGTTACAACCACGAAGGCTGCAAGCTTGTTTGTTAGCCGGGTCTTTAAAAAAAACACAGTGGACGTCCTTAGGCTGGATGTTAATGAATCTTCGTTTGTGCCTGTGTGCCTTCTGTGTTTCATTTGACATGAGATAAAGATATATAATGATACAAATGTGAACATTTGTGTGTTTCTTAAGCACGACAAACGAGCTATCTTGGTTTGTATAAAACTGGACCAACGATAAATTTCCAATAATAAATTAATAGTTAAATTCACCTAACATATTATATATTGACCTAACTCCGTGATAAATCGCCTATCGCACTTATGTAACGGACATCAAAAAACAGAGGTAACTTTAAAACATATTTAAAACAGAACAAGTTAGAGAGATATTTAAAGTAATAAAAAATGGTGTGTAAGATTAATGTGGTGTAAAAGATGGTGTTGTGACAGGAATAGATAAAGGAATATAGAGGTTGATTTAGACATGCAGAAAGATTAATTAAAGTAAGATAACTGCATAAATATGTAGAACGGAAGTGGTTGGAAGAGTTGGTATAGGACGACCTACCATATCTCAAACATACCTTAACCAGATATAAGAGGAATTAAAGAAATCAGGCCAGGTCAGAAGTACTAAGAATAATGCAAGGTATGCCAAGATTACAGGAAGTGGAGGTCCAAAGTCTCTGCCTACCCCGATGGGACACAAGCGTGTATTATGTTAACACAAATAACCATCATGTAATATTAATGTACCACTACTGCATAAGGACACTACTAAATACGCCATCGAGTCCCAACGGGCCCCAGTCACAACAGCAAACCTATCCTAGGACTTCAGTAAGCTTTGCCATTTGATTTCCACACGGCATTTGATTGTCACACACAACAGAATCATTTTACGTAAAAATATAACATTCCTTTTATATTTTGTTGTTCATGATTGTAGATTTCAATCTGTGGCATGTAACAATATAAGTTCTTATATACTTTATATACTTACCTACGATAAAGGTGTCGGTGAGGTTATTTATGTAATACATAGGGGTGAGAAGAGCGATCCACGTGCGGCGTGCGATAAAAATAATATAACATTAAATAGGTCATTGCTTACCAGCTGTACAAATAAGGGTAGCTAGTTTGATAATAAATATATATATATATATATATAGTGGATAAACTTTATTTATCATCGGGTTATCTTTATATGTATTTAGGTACATTAAATTATAATATTATTTAATAATTACGCATTCACCACTCACAATAAAACTACATTTAGCCAGATTTGGAAATAAATGACGAAGCTCATTAGTGTTATGGTCAAAAGAGGAGAGACACATTTAAAAATCAAGTACATATTTAACACTAAGACACAGAACAAACAAACATATCCCTACTAATATTATAAATGCGAAAGTAACTCTGTCTGTCTGTCTGTCTGTCTGTCTGTCTGTCTGTTACGCTTTCCCGGTTAAACCTCTCAACCGATTTTGATGAAATCTGGCATAGACAATCTTTAGACCTTAAGAAAGGACATAGGCTATTTTTGAACTCGAAATAAGGGTTGTAAGGGGTTGCAAGGGGGGATGAAAAGTTGTTTGCATGGATCGCTATTTTTAGAGCTAGAAACTTAAAACTTATTTTTCAGGCCATTGATTCGATATAAATCAACGTGACATTCAAAGTTTATATAATTTGAAGTAAATAGGTATGGTACCCAAAAAACTATTCCACGCGGACGAAGTCGCGGGCACAGGTAGTTATCATATAAATGATCAAACCCACGACCCGTGGGGCTCATGATAGGATCACTATCTGCGGCACCAGGCCGCAAAAATATAACATGTGTTCCGCAACATCAGTGCAGCTATAGGATGTCATATGTCACACGTTGACTGCAAGATATAACAAAATATTTCGCGTGATTTCGCATTAGTGCGACGGGGATAAGAAAAGGCCTGTTGTTGGTTATCCATAAGAGACAAACAACACCCTGAATCTTTGTAGACCTTTTTTATGGTGGACTTTTTACGTTTGTATACGACATCACATTAGAAACTTCAAAAAATATCAGTGTTTCTTAATATATTATACTTGTGTTATATATTTAAACCTTCCTCTTGAAGCACTTTATATAAAACCGCATTGAAATCCGTTGTGTATTTTTAAAGATTCAAGCAGGGAGATACAGCGAAAATCGCCTTTATATAATACTATGTAGTTCTTTATATTTTCTGAAAATCACACTTAAACAGATAAAACGGGGTTACAAAGTAAGTATGAAACAAAAATGTTTTTTTTGAAGTAACTCGATTGAAATTCAGTGTGAAGGTTCTTCATTGGATGTCATGAAGTATGGGTAAAATAATTTTTGGAAAACATACCTTAAAAGAGGGATGCAAAGTTAGTATCAAAAATATACCACTTAACGCGGGTGAAACCGCAGGGCGCTGCAAGTCGTCATACACTTGGAAGGGGAAGGCTGCGTTGGACCGGTTTCGTGTGCTGTGCCTCTCTTTTTATCGAGCGCCAAGCAGTTGCGGACGTACCCAGGACAATAAGGATTGCTACTCAACTATTTTTTGGAATTTGAAAGTTGATCATATATTTTTATGAAGTTAGCAAACAAGCATACGGTCCGCTTAATGATAAACGTGACTATAGCATATTCACTCCTGTCAACATAAAGATATCACTAGTGTGTCGCCTACCTTGTGAACTGTAGATACAAAGTCACATTACCCAGTAATTTCACTGCCTCTCTCACTCTTCAAGTCAGAGCATAGCAATCCGAACACTGTTACTTGGCAGTAGAAATAAACGAGAGTGAGGTACCAATACCTCTTGTATTTGGTTAGCTATCAAATGCTTAGCATTAGGTATCGGCAGAGTAGAATTGTACCTCCCTGTACCAGGTGTCGTAAGAGGCGACTAAGGTACTAGAACCGGCAGATGGCGGAATATGCAAAAAACAGCTCAAATGTACAGGGCGGGGGTGGGCAGCAGCTTCACCATCGCAAAAGTTGCGCTCTGCGATTGCCAACACGCTAGCCCAACGCGGCAATTATGGGCAACATACCCCCTTATTTGGGGAGGCGTATGTCCAACAGTTGACTTGACTGACGATGATTAAATCATTGTGTTTCGTGTTTTTTTTAAAGCAATTTCCAATCCATAAAAGTATGGGATATACAAAGAAAGATTCGTATGTTTTCTCGTAATAAATAGGTTCATAAAATACTGAGCTGAAATGAAACTTTATGGGCGTCGATATTGGGTTAATGTTGCAAACCTAACTTGAGATACTTGCGAAGTGATGCGACTATATGTCTTACAATGTCCTCGCGGTACATGTTCCGAAATAACAGCTCGGTATATCGTTGCTTTCCTTGCTTTATTTACAAATCGTTGTTCATAAATTCATGAGTTCGGGACAAATTGGATAACATGTTGAAACGAAATAGCTTTTGGTGTTTGTTTGGCGCAGAACGTCTCCGTGTAATTCCGTTATCGAAACTATTTGTGCCAATATTTCATCATCTTCATCATGTCAGTTGTAGAAAGTCTACTGTTGGACATAGGCGTTTACAAGATAAGATTTTTGTTAAAAAAAATAATTAAATAATATATTTATTAATAGATAATTTTAATCAAGCTGTAAACAAATTCTTGCTGAAATATGTACGAACCCCAACAGAAATACGAACAAATTCTCCTCCTCCTAATATATTAAGTGTATTTTTGGCCGTTTAAATTGGAAGTGGACCGCGAACCACTGATGGCAGATTAGGGCAAAACTACAAAGTGGCTATGAAAACCCATTAGAGGGTTTAACGCAAACTGGGCCCCAATTGAGGGCCCCATATTGATGTCGATTTGGAATTTAATTCCGTTTCAAATATTTTATAATCAACTAGCTCTCTACTCGCAACAGTGTGTGCCTTTTTTTAGTTTTAGAACTTTCATACTTAATTTGCACCCTCCTTTTACCTTATTTATATTTATTTATTGAACTTCATTGCACAAAATATTACAAAATGTAAAAATGGCGGTCGTAATGCCAGTTGGCATTATCTCCCAGTCAACCATTACACGAAACAGAAAAAAATATAAACGGAAGTGTAAATAAAATAGATAGACGTCACATACATACTTGTATAAATAAACGCAATAAATACATATGATATAAAAAAATATATAAAATAACGTACATCAGAAATAAGGAATCTTCATTTTCATTTGAATAACTTTAAAAACGGAAAGATTATATACTAACTTTGCACCCCCGTTTTATCTTATTACAGGGTGAATTTTTGAGAATCCTTTCGTTATGAATGCAAAATTTCAAGTTTCTAACCCTTATAGATTAGTCTGTCAGTCAGTCAGATATGCCAGTCACTCAGTCAGTCAGCTTCTTTATATATACATATAAAAGAAAACCCTACCTTAAATGCTGAAAAATATTAGCCTAGCCTAGTAAAGCCTCGCTTAAGAGCAATTAAATTAAAAAACTTATTTTTTTATGTTATTTACTGCAATTTGTCACCTTCCGACTTTAGGCAATAGTTCCAGTAGTATCCATTGGCAGTAGCTGTTTGTGGTTCAAATTCAGTGACTTGGTCACGCAATGGTTAGGCCAGAACCAACACTTATGTCATGTATGTCCCTCATGCCTTTTTGAGTCACGGGCGTCCAGCATAAGTCCAGAGGCGTTTTTCTTCTTAGTCTTGAAAACGTAGTTCTCGTTTTTATCAGGTCTACAGCAAGTTCATTGACATGGTTTAGGAGTCGATCTTTGTATCTGGGCATCACTTTCATAATTTCTCCTTTGATCGTAGCTCGTCATATACCAAGGCGAGTTGGTTATTATTATTTTAAGACCTAATAAAATGTCGCGTATATTTTTTTCATTAACCCGCGAACGCCATCCACAACTCAGGTCGGCCGCCTTCCTGTTTCCTCCCCTGCGGTGGCGGGTTGAAATTTATTGCGACAAAAATGAATTTATTGTCGTCGGCAAATAGTTTTTCCAAGTGTAACGCTTTAGAAAAACTCCGTCTTTTGAATCGGTCCGCCGCGCCCTTCCATTGTTAGCTTTCGCAAAGCGTAGCTGAATAAATTCTATTATTGTTTTTTTTTTACTGCGCTTTCGAATCAACAAAGAGTACTAAGTTTGTTAGTAGTAGTAGTAGTAGTTTGTGAAATATATAAAGGGAGAAGCTGATGGACTGGCTGACTGACTTACATATTAATGCAGGGTCTAAACTATAACGGTTAGAAACTTTAAAAAAAAACTGCGCAGTGATCCTTTTATAACGCAGGTGAGCACTATTGAGGGATTTTAGAAATTCAGCCCCTAAGGGGGTGCAAAGTAGTATAAAACTGTGCTGTATTTGAAGTTGTTCAAATGAAATTCTGAATAAATATTTTTCATTTACAAGTCATGAAACACGTGTAAAATATTTATATTATAATATATATATATTAATATATTTATTTTTATAATAATAAATTCCCACAACATCTCATACATTGACCTGACTCCGTGGTAAGTCGCTTAAAGCACTTGTGTTACGAATGCCAGACAACAGAGGAATCACAAATATACTACTTAAATACATATATTTTACACCCATACACAGAGCAAACACAAATATCATCATATAAATATTTGCTCTGGGTGGGAATCGAACCCACGACCCCTGGTGCACAAGACAGGATCACTACCATCTGCGCCATCGGGCCCGTCTCTCTCTATAATAATCTCTTAAGAGGGTAAAAGGGCGTTAAAGTCTAAGTCCTACAATTTGTACAAAGTTCTACAATATAAAAAAAAAACAAGTTCGTCATCGTAGCTATCGTAAAACGTCTACTATTGCAAAAAAAGGGGAATTTGCCCATAATTTCCTCACTGGGTAAGCGTTTTAACACTCGCAGAACATAGCTTCGCGACAGAGATGCTGTTGCCCATCCCCACCCTGTGCATTTGAGCTGCACGTTTTCGATGGATACACCGCCATCTGCCGGTTCTGGTACCTTAGTCGCCTCTTACGACACCTGGTATCGGGGTATGTACTATTCTACTCTGCTGGTACCCTACGGCGTATACTTCTATGTATGTAGTAAATCTCATGTTTTCAGTAGCTATATCATTCGAGTTTAAACAGATTCCATTTCCGATTCCACTCGCGTTCTTTATGATTATCAACAAATCACTAGGTCAGTCAATGACTGCATGTGATCTGAATATAGAGTTACTTGTCTAGCAAATTTTAAATAATAATACTTCCATAAAACGAATTGACTCAAATAAAATCAATTGACAAATATACACCATAATTATGTTTATTTTGCATCGAAGGAAAGCCTAGATATTTCCAATAAAAAACAGTATAATAAACAAATTGCATACATTTTACATAACGGATAAAAATGTTGACATCGACAGTATCAAATTAGTTCGAGTGATATCTATTTACTCGTACATAAAAAAGCCCAATAAACTTGAAAGGTTTGTGAACAAATCTAAAACATTGCTATGTCAAATCATCATGTCTAAAGTTAACCATCAGAAACGAGGAGATACGTAAAAGTCATTACCCGATTTACCCAAGCAGAGTCGCAAGTTAGAAGTGACCATTAAGGAAATCACTTAACACTGATATAGTTATTGTAAGCACGTACTCACAACTAGTTAAATCTGGATTCAACTGGCTCTCTCATGATATATAGGGCCATTAGCTTGTTAGCGGCGACGGGCGCCCACCGACCCTTGGGGTGGGCACTCAGGGCACAGAGCCCTTTAATCTGTGTAATTTATATCAAATCTTAAGAACAGACCTTTAATGCCTTGTCAGTTGAAGTTCGGACGTACTTATATTTTGAGTTTAGTTCGGAATCTGGAGGGTTTGAAATTAATAAGCGAGGTGCGATGTAGACGCCATTTTAGTGGTCTAGAAATTTACTTGGTATTAGATTTAATTGGGTTTGCATTTTCGATAGCGTGAATATCGATAAAATATATATTCTCTTATATACTCGTATATAACTGGCAGTGTCCTGCGGTTTCACCCGCGTTAAGTTCTAAAACTTTCATACAACCTTAAGGGATGGTTTTTGAAAAAATATTTTCCATGAGTTTTAAAACTTTCAATAGAGAACCTTTAAACATACATTTCATTCCAATAATTAAAAAAAAAACAGCAAAGTTTCATACTAATTTTGCACTTCCGTTTTACCCCTTTAGAAGGTGAATTTTCAGAAATCCAGTTTAAAAGCCTTTCTATGCTATAAAAGGCAACCCTGTTCTTTATTTAATTTAAGTTTTTTTAAAGTTCTAACCTTAGTAGTGACCCTTGCCTTAGATACCGGTAGAGAAGAATTGTACCTCTCCCTGTACCAGGTGTCGTAAAAGGCAACTAAGGCGATCAGAACCGACAGGTGGCGGTATATCCATCTGAAACAATGCAGATCAAACGCACAGGGCGAGAATGGGCAGCAGCATTTCTGTCGCGAAAGCTGCGCTCTGCGATTGCCAACACGCTTACCTAGCAATTACGGGCAAGATTCCTCCTTTCTTGGGGAGGCCTATATCATCATCACAGCCATTAGAAGTCCAATGCCAGTCATAGTCCTACCCAAAAAGAATTACCCATAATTGCCGCGCTAGGCCAGTATGTTGGCAATCTCAGAGCGCATCTTTACTCATCCTCATTCCACTTTTCGCTTTTATTGCGGTCTGGAGGGGAGTGCGAAAATCATTTCGCGCTTCCTTCGATCCAACGCGCGAATTCTCGTTACCCTCATTTTGGTTTGTATTTTATTGATCGGCAAATTGTGGAGTATGAGAAATATCAGAGTATCCAGACATGCCCCGAGATATAGCAAATCGATTGTTTGTAAGTCCACCGCTCTGGGGTTTTCAGAGTCTCGGATTTCAGGGGTCAGACCTGATTGGGTTGCAATCTTTGGTCCCCTGTCTAGAAGATGTGGTTTCAGACTCATGTTTTTGGAACGTTTCTTAAGTGTAGTTTATATTTATCTCTGCGCTCTAATACCCTGTGCATCACATTCTTCAACAAACAGATTCCAATATCGATGGACAAACTGATAATCTTCATTTAAGTAAAGTGGTATAGGACATAGATTTTTAAATTTGGTTTGCAAGATTCTTCACGCGTGGGCATTCGTTTTATGTACTCAGTTATGATCTGAACGGGAGTTTGGAGAAGCTTAGTAAGGATCATAGACTATTAACAGAACAACAATATAAGCCTCGACTATTAGGTTTAAATCTTGATTCATGAACCGACTGCCGGTCGTTAGTCACGCAGATTAGACCGTGTTTCGACTAAGCCGGGGATACCTTATAAACAGCTATTTCGCGGTGATAAATTAGTTTATCTTTTATAAATAATGGCCTCTTTGGTAGCATGTTACGCCTTAAATTAACTATAAGTGTAAAAGTTTAGAGCGATGTCGTATTGCAGTGTTGCCAACCTGAAAATAATAAAGTTAGATCTCTTATAAAGGTCGTCTTTGATACCTCGCTCTTACCTATTTCCAAATAGCAGTGTTGCTATTGCTGTGTGAAACAGGCAGTTAAGTTACTGGGTAAATGTGATATTGTATTTTCAGTTCACAAGGTTGGCACGCTAGTGATATCTGTTTTGGTTAAGTATATTTATTGATTTATTAGTCTTTTTGCACGTACAGATATAATGCCAAGAGGCATAATCTACCTACTTACTAGTCAACCATCGGGAAAATCAAAAAGTGACCAAAGCGGTGCAACACAAAAAAAAAAATAATACATATAAATGACGGGCCCGATAGCGCAGATGGTAGGGACCCTATCTGGTGAGCCAGTGGTCGTGGGTTCGATTTCCACCCAGAGCAAATATTTATGATATGTTCTGTGTTACTGTTCTGTGTCTAGGTGTTAAATATATGCATTTAACTAGTATATTTGTAATTGCTCTGTTGTCTGGCATTGGTAACACATGTGCTTTAAGCGACTCACCACGGAGTCAGGTCAATATATGAGATGTTGTGGGAATTTATCATTATTTGTTATACAAGTATATAAACAAAAATAATATACATTACAAATATTATGTGAATGTACCTGATATGGGTGAGAATATAGAGAGGATAATCTAAGTGGGAAATAAGAGAGAGAATGCGAAAGGCTTTCTTGAATAGAGATTTACTAGATGATTGTTTGATACTAAGAGAAAGCGCATTACAGAGTCGTACAGCTGTCACAGTAAGAGAATGGGACATGAAACACGAGTCGTGACGAGGAGTAAGAAGTGGAAGAGCATATACCGCCATCTATCGGGCAGTCGCTTCTTACAAAATCTGGCACAGCTGGAGGAACTATTTAGCTCTTCCCATCCCAAATTACATGTAGATAATTATTCGAGAAACTAATTAAACTGTCCGATGACCTAGATCATTTCCCCAGAGCCAGACTAGACACAGCTTATACCTAACTTGTGAACTAGTAACAATTTCAGGTATAACTGATAACTAATTAGGTCTGTAGGTACCTAAATTATGCCAGTTCATCAATCTTGTTAAGATTAGCATTATTACGCCTTTGGTTCTCAAAGTTTATTAACTATGATACATGAAGGTCGTACTCTTTTAAAGGTCGTCTGCATCGGCAACTCATCATACCAGCCTTTAAAAGTCCACTGCTGGACATAGGCCTCTCAAAGAAAAGAGGTTTTTTGCCTACAATTGCCGCGCTAAGCAAGCGTATTGGCAATCGCCGAGCGCAGCTTTCGCGATGCGAATTCTGCTGCCAATCCCCGCCCTGTGCATTTGAGCTGCTCTGTTTCGTATAGATATACCGCCATTTTTTGGATCTGCTACCACAGTCGCCTCTTATGACACCTGGTACAGTGAGAGGTACTATTCTACTCTGCCGGTACCTCACTATCACCCATTTCTATCGCTAAATCGCAGTATTCGCACTGCTGTGTTCCGGTTTGAAGGGTGAGAGAGGCAGTGAAATTGCTGGGTTAATGTGACATTGTATCTTCAGTTCACAGGGCTGGTGACACGCTAGTGAAATATTTGATGATGATACTAGCATATAGAGGCTGCAGTCACGTTAACGATCAAGCGAACTGTGTGCATGTTTGCTCACTTTATAACATAAAATAGAAAAAGAACCAGCTTTCTGCCCGTGACTTTGTCTGGGACTCGATCGTATCCCTTAAGAACTCTTATTATTCTGATAAGAAATCTAGATCACCGTCTAAAGGCTAACCAGCACAAAACGTCATGCCGTATCCATAAAAGCTAAATCTATCATGAGAACATAATATTATTTTTATTATTAATATGTATCGTACTCCAGGCTATCAATAATGTCTCTGCCATATTAGGATGCCTATATTCAGATCTCTTTAGTCATGAAAGAATAACCAACATTCATCTTTACATCCACACATCCGTACTTACAAACTTTCGCTTTTATACTATCAGTTAGAAGTAGAATCGTAGAGATATTTTATTATATTTAACAATTACTAAGGTAAACATTTTATTGATATCAGAATACTTGTTTTTTTTTTAGATAATTCACATAATATCTCATGCATTGACCTGACTCCGTGATAATGTCAATTAAACCACATGTTACAGACATCAGACATCATCAGGCTTAACACCTAGACACAGAACATATTTATTTATATAAATAATTGCACTTGGGGGGGGGGTCGAACCTACGACCTTATAGTGCATAAGATAGGATCACCAACATCAGCGTAACCATGCCCGTTAAAATATTTACATCGCATCTGTAACTCTGTAACTTTTCCGGGACATAAAATATAAACTAACTAACCTTTAGTGGCGGCTTTGACATATTTTTTGTCAATTATTTACTCTCGATTAATTTTCTTCTGATCTATTTATCGCGCTGCATGCAAGCTATTGGATATCACTTGGGAATGATATGTTTAGCAGATATCATGATTATAAAATGGAAATAAAGCTTCTAAAAATTCAACTGTCCATTAAAGACTTTCAGAAACGCTGGCATTGTGCCTCGTCGATTCTAACTTGATTAATACAATTAGGCAATTATGATCGTAATTCTCCCAATGTATATGCGGAATATCTTTTACATATGTAAGTACTAACGGAAATGAAAAATGGTTATTATAGATTATCCCTAATAGATCATCTATGCCCTGTCGCACAATCTGCGCCAGATTATGCGCCAGGGGTCGTAGGTTCTATACACACCCAGAACAATTATTTGTATGATGATATTTGTGTTTGTTCTGTGTCTAGGTTTTAAATATATGTATTTAAGTACTATAATTATGATTCCTCTATTGTCTGATGTCTCTTCCTACTGGCCTGATTAGCCAATTGAAAATAACCAAATCAGTTATGGAGAGAGCAATGCTCGGAGTCGTTACGCTAACTAACCAGAAATGAGAAGATCCGCAAAAGAACTAAAGTTAATTTGCAAGTTTAAGTGGCATTTAGCTCGAGAATCGATTGCTGATGATGTTGTAAGACAGACAGGCAAACACAAAACCTGCAGGATCAGACTGGATGCAGGCTGCATGCAACCGGTCTTATTGATCATCTCTCACACCTATGTCCACCAGTGAACATCCTATAGATATAGATGATATGATGCTGAGGGTTTGCAGTCAGAGAACACTTAATACTTACATAGAAATCCTTTTATACTCGTTTATTTTTCTTAGTATTTTTGACCTGGCCTTTCTTTAATATTTCTTCTACCTGGTTATAGTATGTTCGCCTCGGTTGTCTTATAACAACTTATATACTCACTTTTACTCTGTATATGTGTGCAGCCATTCTACTTTCTAAATACCCAAACCATCTCAATATTCCTTTCACATCACATCGATATCATATCACACTATTCTTTAGTCTATCGGTACATACCACGAGGTGCTCTCATTTTATCAATATATTTACTGCTCGTTTACTGATATATATATATATATATATATCATATTCAATATACATTGTACGCCTCTCTGAACAGACAGACTAGTCTAGGCACAAACACTATTCTCAGGTTTCACTCTTCATTCAATATCTCATCTAAATTATTTCATCATACCTGCCATTGAAAGTCCACTGTTGGACATAGGCCTCCCCAAAATAAAGGAAATTTGGCCCGTAATTGCCGCGCTAGGCAAACGCTTTGGGCAATCGCAAGCGCAGCTTTTACGACGGCGATGCTGCTGCTCATCCCCGCCCAGTGCAGCTCAAATAGCTGCACTATTTCGTATGGATATACCGCCAGCTGTCGGTTCTGACACCTTTGATACCTCTCACCTGGCACAGGGGAGGTAGTATTCTACTCTGTCCAGTACCTCACGTCAAAATACTTTTAACCCGGTAATTTCACTGGCTCTCCCACACTTCAGACTGGTACACACTAATGCAAACATTCCTGTTTGGCGGTAAAAATACGTTGAGAGTGACCTCACTCTCATTTATTTTCTTTTATTCCACTTCGACATACAAGTGACAATCCGCGTGATAGTACGCGTCACCGCAGCCCGTACACTCATAATATTATGGGTTATCACTAGCGCGTTGCCAAACTTGTGACTTGAAGATATTATGTCACGTTACCCGGTAATTTAGATACCTCTCCCACCCTTCACACTGGACAGCAATGCGAATACTACTATTTTGCAGTAAAAATAGGTGAGAGTGAGGTAAGACGACTTTTATATAAGATCTACCTCATGTCATATTTTAACCGCCTACCTACTTAAGGTCTATCTACAGTTTAGTTTCTAGATCTCTAGGTCTAAATTCATGAAGGGACTCGCATTTATAATGTTTAATTCTTACGACCTTTTATCATCCATCGATCCATCCATTACGTCAAGTGAAGTAGCTAATTATATGGACCATAAAGAATATTACGAACCGTGTCAAAGTCAGATATCAGGGAGGCAATTGACCTTGTGACTAAGGGCGGATGGCTGTACCAGAGAGACGAGGCTTGGCGTTATTGCCTACTTGATTTGGAGTGTTAGCTTATTTCTTGGTGTTTGCGACACAATTGGGATACAAATTATTACATTCCACTGTTATTGTAGGCGTAATGTGCTTTTGTTCTAAATAGCCGACGTGAATATAATCGAGCCTTTACCGCCGTCGCAGCGTAACTAACAAAATCCAAATTTTACAGGTGAAGGATTTTTATAAATATTATTGAGCACTTAGCAATTGCTATAACTTTATAACGGTTTTTTTTGGAGGGAAACGTCGATTAGGATATGTCCGTTACGACTTTAAATACAAGTAAAATAGCATTTTCAAAAGTGTTGCTCACGATAATTTGGCGGTAAGGGCTCGATCTTTATTTAATTAGGCCTATCATACATACTATGAAATTGTTAAAAAATTGATAAATCTATGTCGAAATGGATATATTTACTATTTACAATTTTACACAAATAACCGTTAACCCTGACCTGACCTTTTGGTGAAATAAGAGACATTTCAACAGATAGGTCATTAAGTGTCCCACATTAATACTAGCCTTAGCCGGAACCAGACTTTTCTTATAACTAAGTTAGCCATCAGAATAGGAGCTGCACGAAAAACTAACTTGTACTAACATAAGGACTAGCGTGACTAAATATACGTTACTATATCCACAAAATCTAATACATTGACCTGACTCCAAGATAAGTCGCTTAAAGCACTTGTGTAACGGACGTCAGACAATAGAGGAATCACAAATATAGTACTTAAATACATATATTTCACACCCAGATACAGAGCAAACATAAATATCATCATATAAATATTTGTACTGGGTAGGGATCGAACCCACGACCGTCCGCGCCATCGGGCTCTTCGCCCGTATTTGTCTTCATGAAAATTCACAGCAAGGATCGAATCGTGAAAATGTGCAATAGGAAGTACTAGATTCTATTTTTTTCGTAAAGCTAATCTAAGTGACCTATACGAATGTTTAAAAGTCGAAGAGTTTGTTTGTTTCGTTGAACGGGCTAATATCAGACCGCACTGGTTTGATTTAAGAATTCATAAATTGTTGGATAGTCCATTTATCGAGAAAGGTTATTTATACTATTTATCAAATCAGCTATTGTAAATACACTGCTGGACATAGGCCTTCCCAAGAAAGGCGGAATTTTTAATATAATTGCCGCGCTGGGCACGCGTGTTGGCAATCGCAGATCGCAGATCGCAGCTTTCGCGATAGGAATGCCGCTGCCAATCTCCGCTTTTATGCATTTGAGCTACACAGTTTCAGATGAATATACCGCCATCTGTCGGATCGGATAATTTAGCCACCTCCTGCGAAACCTGGTACAGGGAAGGTACTTTTCATTTGTGCCGGTACCTCACGGCTAAGGTATATTATATTTTCAAAATAAATAGGAATAACATGACGGGCCCGATGGAGCAGATGTTAGAGATCCTATCTTATGTGCCTAGGTCATGAGTTTGATTCTCACCCATGACGAATATTTATCTATAAATGTATATATTTCTTTTTTATTTGGGTGTTGAATGTATTTAAGTACAAAATTTGTGATTCCTCTGTTGTTTGTTGTAACGCAAGAGTTTTAAGCGACTTACCTCAGAGTCACGTCAATGTGTGTGTTGTTGCGTCATCATACCAGCCATTAAAAGTCGGCAAGCTGGTGCCCATCCTCGCCCTGTACTTTGAGCTGACTTTTTTGCATAGATATACCGCCATCTCTCGGTTCTGGTACCTAAGTCGCCTCTTACGACACCTGGTACAGGGGGAGGTACAATTCTACTCTGCCGGAACCTCACGGCTGTGTTGTGTGTTGTTTATTTATTTTTTTTTGTTGATTTCTTAGTACCCCGAAATAGAAAGCCAAGTTAACAATAACAAATTGCCAAAAAACATCGCAGCTTAACAATTTTCCTCAATCGAACCGTGTTCAACTTAGAGATTTACAGACGCGACCTTCGACTCACAAAGGGACGGCTGAGGCTCTACAAGCGCAGAGATAATTGCCTGTAGGCCCTTACACAAATATCTGTTATCTATTATCATGTTCTGCTTCGGATGGCATTGTTTCTTTTTCATTTTCTACTAATTATTATCACCCGTTACTTGGTTTGCCGTTCAGAACGAAATAGTATCTCTTTTTGTACCAGGTGTCGTAAGAGGCCACCGAGGTACCAAAACCGCAGATAGCGATTTATATATATATAGACAAACTCTCTCTTATTATACATTTTCTGTAGATTGTTTGTGTTTTAAATGTGAATGGCACATCGCAGCTATCACCAACGGGATGACGCTGCCAATCCCTGCAATGTGCATTTGAGCTACACTTTATCTGATGGATATAATTAAAATCCATTCGTCTTTGCATGAAAGAGTAATAAACACACACATTCACAAACTTTCGCCTTTATAGTATTCATAATATCAGCCATCACAAGCCCACTGCTGGACATAGGCCTCCCCAAGTAAGAGGGAATTTTGCTCATAATTGCCGCGCTGGGCAAGCGTGTTCGCAATCGCAGAGCTTAGCATCGCGAATGCTACCCATTCCCGCCCTGTTGCATTTTAGATTCTCTGCTTTGGACGGATATACCGCCTTCTGTCAGTTCCGGTACCTCAGTCACCTTTTACGACACCTGGTACGGGGGGAGATACAATTCTACTCTGCCTACGTATCTAATTCTTATCTTGAAGTCATTTCAATGTATGTCAAAAATTGTCTTACTGAGTCCTGCTCCTTTGCAATTAAATGACCATGAATGAAGGCCACTTGAGTCGAGCATAAGGTCGTTCTCCAATGAAGTGCAGTTGCTCAGGAATTGACATCACAGTAATTTTCACCAACAGAGTGAGTAAACCTCATTATTCATTTTTTTTAACGTCTGCCCTTCAAGACAACATGGCAGAAAAATAATGAAAAAGTTTCACTACTACTTAGAGGCTAATCTGGGGTTATTCGATGAAATGTTTTATTTGTTTGTTTCAGATCGTGAATGCCCTGAGTTGGAACAACCTGAAATAGGACACGTAACCTTGACTGGAAGGCTATTCGGGGATAAGTAAGTATTGAAATTATTTAAGTCTTCTTTTATAAATCTTCTGCATCTTTCTTTTGAACATATGTAATATGATTAAAACGGTTTATCATACGGTATACGATCGGTTTATTTTAATTTAGTAAGCCTGGAAGAGAGGATTCACAGAGGATAAGAAAGGATCAAGAGGAAAGCATTCAGGAAGAAGGGAAATTTCACTTTAATACTCCTTGCAAAACTGCCAGGAGTTTGAATTTTTCAATTATTCTCTCAGACGACTGTGAGTCTAATGAATTCTACACACAGGGTCAATTAAATAAACTGGCTAAAGACTCGTCAGTATTGTTTATTAGTTTAAAGAAATTTATATTCAAAAAGCATTACATTGATATTTTCAACAAATGAACAATAGTTGTGTTAATATAAGTAAAATATATTTCGGATAACTTTACTTTTTTGTTATGTATATATTGGCTGTACTGGCTATGTATATGTATTGGCTGTACATTGACAATTTACGTCAACTATTTGACAGAAAGAAATGTATAAGGTTGCTCAAGAGAAGTTATATATTATTGAAAAATCCACAAAGCGCCACGCCTTTTATTTTTGAACGAAACTATAACTATCTTTCACTTCGTAAAAACTGTCCGTGAGAATTAATAAAAATATGAAAAGAAAATGTCCGAGGTGGTCAAGCCGTTGTCGAGTTTGCGCTTAGCAACATTTCTTTTTAACCATGGGGTATCGGTGGAGTAGCGTAGTACCTCCCTCTGTAACAGTTATCGTAAGATTCGACTAAGGTACCGGGAACGACATGGCGATATATCACAGAGCGCAGCTCAATTACTTCAGGGCGGGGATGGGCAGCAGCATCCACCTCGGGAAGTCAAAGTTTAGATCTGAATGCAAAATCAATAATAGATCATCAACACACGCACATAAGACCACATTTTTGGTTGTAAAAGTATCTGGAAAAGAGGACTAAAGTGAACTTTTACAAAATGTACTAAAACCTAAGAAAAAAGGGGTCATTAATTTAGTATTACATATATATGACATATTTGGTAAACGCTTTTTTATAAATACTTTGTTTGCAGTCAAAGGTCGAGACCTTTGACTGTGAACAAAGTATTTTTGCACGACCCGCAAAGTTCTCAGCTTTCACTATTTCTTTTAATAGATTTGTAATATAACCTAAAGTTTTTATGTAATATTTCGAGCAATAATTTTAGAGTGTTCTATATCAGTCTACATTGCTAACGTGATATTTTCAGGCGTTCTACTTTATACGAAAAGTGTTCCTTCTGATGTATATTTGCTTAAAAATACTTACACGTAGTCTTATAGAAGATTTGGACTTTTTTGATTATAACTATCATAGTGGTGGCCAGTGCTTAACATAGGCCTTCATGAGAAAGCAGGATTTTTACCCATAACTGCCATACTGAAAGGCGTGGCGGCAATCGTAGAATATGGCTTTGCAACGACATGCTGCTACCCATTACCCCCCCACTTCATTAGAACTACGCAGTTTCGGGTGGATTAGCCGCCACTTATCGGTTCAGATACCTCAGTCGCCTTTAACGGTACCTAGACAGATAGAGGTAATAATTCAATATACCGCTTTAATTTTATAGGGTCCGAAGATTTATTTTCTAAATTCAACTTATATACCTCGAATTTCTACCGCCGCCTGCTGCAATACCTACTCACAATGTTGATACTTACTAAAAATTAATGATACTACTTTCCCCATCAGGGCCGTGTACTCTTGTCCGCATGGATACCACGTGGTGGGACTGCAGAGCCGCAGCTGCCAGGCTGATGGCAAGTGGGCAGGACAAGCTCCGGCCTGCAAGGAGAACAGTAAGTAGCACATCCAATTTATTAGAAAATTCGCCTACATCTTATTGCACCGACCCTCCTATATATACATGTCAAGCATTGACCTGATTCCCAAGTATATCGCTTAAAACACTTGTACTACGGACATTATATATACATATATATATATACAACACCTAGATACAGAACAAACATAAATAACATCATATAAATATATGTCCTGAGTGGGGATCGATTGGACGCACAAGGTAGGATCCCTACATTTTGTGAATAACTGCATACTGCAAAGAAATCTCAGGCATATTATCCTTGCGCACTAAGGTAATAAATATATATAGTTATAACATAAATTTTAATTACACTTAAAGAAACAAATGATGCTGTAAAAGTTGTCCATTACAAATTATTGCTTGCTGATGCCTCACTAATTTCTTTTGTCGCGGAAGTTTCTAGTGTAATAATTAGGAGCACCACACAGCGTCCCGGGCTGGTTCCAGGATTAGTCACAGGGCCTTAGGGCCATAGTTTGAAAACCTCTGTCGAACCTCTGCCAACTGCTAGACGTCGAAGTCTCAATGAACTGCAGAAACCTAATGTTCTAGTTATGGAACGCGAAATAGGTGGTCGCAGATTATTGTTTTTGTTCTTCATTTCAAATGTGGAAAATGGTAATGAAAGAAAGCAAGAGACAGACATGTTTTCTCACGAAGAAGATTTTTCTTATAAGACTAAGTCAGCATGATAGGAAGCGTCACCGCAGACGCTCCTACCATCACAAACACCTTGCCAACTTTATGACTTAAAGATATTAAGTCATATTTAATTGCCTCCCTCGCCCTCTATACCGAAATACAGCGTTATGACACTGCTGTTGGTTGGTAGAAATAGGTGACAGTGAGATACCAATGCAGATGACCTGTGTAAGAGTTCTATCTCTACTCTATGATTAACATCTTATTATTATTATGCTATATAGGCTTATATCTTTAACTACAGTCTACTGCCTCCAACCACCCACGATCGAACATGCTCGCCACTCTGCCCTGCCAGAGCAGGCCACCTTTGACTTGGACGCCACGGTGCAGTACAACTGCCATACGGGTTACGTCACCAACGGCTTCCCCAGGGCTAAGTGCTTGGCTATAGAGGGCCAGGCGTCCTGGTACGGACCGGATATCAGCTGCGAACGTGAGTGGTCTTGGATTATGTGAAATATATACGGGAGAAATTTTCATAGAGTTCAAAATTCAAATACGAAAGGTTAAATTTGAATCTTATTGACTTTTATTACGTTCGTGTTTTTCGATTAACCCTGATCAAATGATATGAAATGTATATTGTATTCTAAAATATCGAAATTCGCGAAATCTTTACTCGTAAACTAAATCAGTCTACATTAAAAAAAAACGACTATAAAATACTTAGTACTGAGTACAATGCTTTCTGCAACAACATGCCGTTATTTAACTTTTCTATATTTGTTTAATGACATCATAAGTGTCTAATATACTGAAGTTATCTGTAAATCCATACATGCTCCCTTATAGGATATTCAAATTGATGATTACTGTAGAAAATGATTTAGTTTATAATCATGATACCTCACGTCCAACCCAGCTCGTTCCTGTGGCGAACCCGGCGACGTGCCCCACGGATGGGTCACCGCAGATTGTCACACCTTTGGATGCCGAGCCGTGGTTCAATGTGGCCAAGGCTTCGAGCTAGTTGGCAGGGCTGAACGCTACTGCCAGGCTGACGGAGCTTGGGCGCCCAAGGAACTTCCGACTTGTGTCCGTAAGTAGACGAATATGCTGATGGTATAAGAGTTGGTGATGAGTCTAAAGCAGAAAGTAAACTGCTTGATAGGAAGTGTCCAGATGGTTTGAAGAACATCACATAAAGGCTTTTCAGGAGTAAACTATGTAGATGAGGAATATTACGTGTTAATTATATTAGTAAAGAAAAATTAAATCCTAAAGATAATGCTTGTTATCAAAATTAGGATACAGCGTAGAAGAATGAGGTCTTTGAAATAGGATGAAATTTTTTAAGTTCAACTGACAAGTCCACGAAATAAATGGAAAATGGATCATCTGAGATATTTAATGATATATAAAATGAATGAATTATAATTAATATATCAAAAGAGCTAATAATAGGTATCACTGAAATAGGTTTTATAATTCTTTTCTGGAATACATTTTTAATAGTCTTTAACACGTCGTCCTTACAATCTCATTGAAAATTGATAGAAAAAAATAAGGTAACGTCGACTATTCCATTAATATTTAATCGCCAAGTGTTTTAGACCCATCATCAACACAGATATGACAATTTTAACAATCTCCGCGAATCTGGCATTGCTTCGTGACAATGTTAGTTGCTATCAGTGTTGTATCATTTGGAATGTGCATGGTTTTACACTTCAGTGTATTTTCGAGTGTCTACCTAAAGTGACTAGCTGGCATGTAAGCTTGGTATTGGCATATCATGGCTGTCATATTAAGCAATATCATTGTCATGACGCAATTAGAAAATGGGTTTCCCACTCCTTAATTATCATAAAATTATATACGGACTTCGTTAACAGCTCGCTCGACCTCCCCAAAGTCGAACTTAGTTGTGAGTTTGTATAATTCATCACTTGAGAGAAACTTCGCAGCTCTATTTGAATATAATATTGCATTCAAATCGTCCGTATTGAAATTGAGATTACGTAATTTCTCATTATGCTCACCAGTGGGATATCCATCAGATTAGATGTTATTTACAAATGTTTTAAAACATATTTTTTTTCTCCTTTCCCGCTGCATACAGAAAGAGGAGTGAAGGGCACAATTTGATTCATAACATTACGTAGTATCAAAACTATTTGTTAAATTGTATTAGTTGTTGTACTATAAAATTCTATACAACTACGACTTTCTTGAATTAGCAACAGTCAAAAATATTTATGGCCATGATACAATTGTCAAAATACCTTTACTGCCTATATAGCCAAATGAATACTTATAGCTATATGTATGTAGTTGATATACTATTCTAAGTAGTGGAGCCTTTAATTGATGTTGAACCTGCAAGAATTTATTGTAAAAAACATTTATTAAATTTTATCTTATACTATGCTGTAGCGAAATAAAGATAAAAAAATCCAAACCAATTGTTTCATTTAATGCATGTTCTTTTTTTTATTTATTATTATTGCATGTCAATTAGTGTTCAGACCTCTCTTAATTCATTGACATTTCCGAGGATCCATTTTAATTAATTTGCTGTTTATTTTTTTTAATGATCCAAAAAAGTTATTATTAACGCCATCTATGTTTTGAATCGCGAATTAAGTTAAAGCCATGCGTGTCGCCATCTAGTGGTAACGCAGGTGCAGTGTCCGCCGCCAGAGGCGCCGCGGCACGGGAAAGCTGTATACACATCGTGCGCTTACAATTCCGTTGTCTCCTACGAGTGCAAGTATGGATATCGACTTGTTGGAGACGCTACCAGACGCTGTGGAGCCGATAAGAAATGGTCGGGAACGCAACCCGTTTGTAAAGGTGAGATCTATTGATTGACTGTTCTTTAAAAAACTTCAATATAATAGTTTTCAATATATATTCAATATAATTTTCTTCAAATAATTATATTTTCAACAATATAATCCAATCGTATCAATAAAAAATCCATGCATATTACTTATATATACATATATAAGTAATTCGACAAACAAGCATGCACTCTCACCCTTCAGCAATGAGAACTTTGTCCCTCGGCGATTTTGTAACAATACGTTAAAGATTTTAAACAAATCATTATATCAGTCATTAAAGGCCTACTGCAGGATATAGGCTTCCCCAGGAAAGTGGAAATTCTTCCCATAATTGCCGCACTGAGCAAGCGCGTTGGCAATCGCAGAGCACAGCTTTCGATACGGGGATGCTGCTGCCTATCTCCACCCTTTGCATTTGAGCTACACTGTATCGGATGTATATACCGCCATCTGTCGGTTCAGGCATTTTAGTCGCCTCTTACGACACCTGGTACAGGGAGAGGTACTATTCTACTCTGCATACATCACGGCTCTTGAAACAAATGCGTAGACTGATTATAAATCTGGTTTCTCCTCATTCACTGACGTTACATTCAATTTCAAAGAAGTTAGGTGATAATGCCATTTATTTATAGTTACGGCAACTTAAAAAACATCCACTGTCAGTCAAACACGATTCAGATCTAGATTTGTTAATCTGCATCCTAATTCAACTTTCTCCAGAAATCAACTGCGGCCACCCCGGCCAGCTTTGGAATGGCTGGCTTGAGAACATCTCATCGGGAACTGGTCTAGGAGCATCCATTATCTTCAGGTGCCAAGATGGCATGAAGATGGAGGGGAACGGTTCTGCTATCTGTCAGAACGATGGCACTTGGAGCCATCCATTGCCGATGTGCTTAGGTTAGTAGCTGAATTCGTCCATCAATTAAGCAGCATTGTGTGTTACCGATCTGTTTTCTAAATGGGCATTTCAGATTGTCTTTAATAGTGAACGTACCCTTGATGGACCCGATGACGCATTTAGTAGTGCTCCTACCCTATGCGCAAAGGTTGTGGGTTTAATCCCCATCCAGAAAAAACATTTCTACTTGTAATGATATTAACTACAAAAAAATGAACTTGACTTTAGGTGTCAGGCAGGACTCGATCCTGCATCATTTAGCAGAGATGTTAATTTTTCCCTAGTGATCTTTTTTTGCATACAAACACTCAAATGTCAAACTTTTACAAGTTTGAAGCAATCGATAAAAAAGAAATAAACCGACTTAATTACTAGAAAAATCTCTAGTAAATATTATCTGAAATATATTTCTACGCATTAAACCTCTTAAATTTTAGTACAGCTGAGAATGTGGAAAAACCACGAGGGCATTCCATTTCACAAGTACTGCTGAAGCAATCCTGAATAATTTGCCCATTCGGCTTAAGCCGAATGCAGCGAAACATGTGCAGTAACTACATCGGGTCGGCTTTGTTGCTCGACAAATACTGGCGAACCGGGTATGCCGGTCCACCTCATGCGCGTAACCTTATACAAACTTACTGTCATTTAATAGGAAGCTACAACTTTGTTTATAGACAGTCGTGAGCTCAGCGCGTCCTTGTGATCTGAAGATTTTCTTCACATTATACAGTGATTTCATTGGAAGTCCACTGCTGGATGTAGAACCAAGAAAGGGAGAACTTTGCGCATAGTTTCCTCACTCGGTAATCGTGTGGCAATCGCAGAGCACAGCTTTCGCGATGGGGATGCTGCTGCCTATCTCTACCCTATTCATTTGAGCTACACTATCTCGGATGGATATACCGCCATCTGTCGGTTTGTCGAAAAGTACCTACTATTCTACTGAGCCAGTCCCTCACGGCACCTATTACCCTTCAAACCTGAACATACAAATGCATGCATGAATGTCATAGTACCCAATGCATTAAATCACTGTCACAATGTTTTACTTAACTAAAACGAAATTGTCGTTAGTGAATTTCTAAAACTAAATCGATAAATAAGCATATGGCCTGCGATAATGAGCGTCATTGCAGCATAAAAACGCTCGTGTTATGACAAAGAATCAGATCACCAGCGAGCTGCCAAGCCTGTGACTTGGAAATATCAGAAACATTACTCCTGGATTTTTCTGCCTCTACTTCTCATACGTTGACCTGACTTCGAGTCGCTTAAAGCACTTGTGTTAAGGATATCAGACAACAGAGGAATTACAAATATAATACTTAGATATTATACTTATACAAATATTCGTCATATAAATATTTGCTTTGAGTGGGAATCGAAGCCACAACCTTTGGCGCACAAAATAGGATCACAATCATCTACGACATCGGTCCCGTCACTCTCTCACACTCTCACCCTCTCAGCTATCAAACCGGAACAGAGCGATGCAAACACTCGCCCTCGGGCGATCGCCGTCGAATCTGTGAGCCCTGCGGGGGCCGTAGCTAAACGCGCGGTCGCCGCCGCGGGGTACGCAGGTCAAGGTCGATAGCGCTGGAATTTACGTCTGATTAGTTCAGTAATAGGTTCATCTAAAAAAAAACTCTGTTTGGCAGCAGAACTAGTATATCATCATCATCTTATCAACCATAAAGAGTCCACTGCTGGACATAGTTCTCCCTAAGATAGGAGGGGTTTCGCCCATAAATACCGCGCTGGGCAGGTGTGGTGGTAATCGCAGGGCGCGACTTCGCGACGAGGATGCTGCTGCCCATCCCCATCCTGTAGCTACGTTGTTTCAGATGGATGTACCGCTATCTGTCAGATCTGGTACCTCAATCGCTTCTTACGACACCTGTTACAGAGAGAGGTACTATTCTCTTTCTTTCTTTCCGGACGAACCTATTGCTGGACTACTTAGACGTCAATTCCAGCGCCACCGAAAAGAGAGGGCGGGGCCTCTCATAAATGAGAGGTCGTTTTCATCCTGCGTACCCCGCGCGCAAAGCTCGCGAGATCTGAACGGGACCGACGGCGATCGCCCGAGGGCGCCTCTAGAGGCTCGATCTAGGCTCGGGATGCCATCGTTGGGGGTGAATTTAGTTATGAATATTCAGCAAAAGAGGACGAACTGAGTGAGCCTGACAGCTCTAGGGCTGTCGGTTATCGCTCGTGGGGGCAGGGACTGCACGCGTTCACACGCGGTGTACTGTTCTGTTATACGACTACATGTGCAGGGTCAAATTTCGTGTTGTCCCAGTGAGAGAGCGAGGAAGGGCTGCGATTTTCGCGGTAATCCTATCGGGTGGAGGTACTATTCTACTCCACCGGCATCTCAAGGCCATATATAATACTAGCTGTGTCCGCGACTTCGTCCGCGTGCAGTATTTTCTTTGGGCACCATACATTTTTAATTTAACTTATATAAACTTTAAATATTATATTTATTTATATATTTAAATCAATAGCCTAAATAATAAGTTTTAAGCTTCTAGCTCTAACAATAGCGATACTTTCGTACAACTTTTCACCCCTCCTTACAACTCTTATGTCGAATGAAAAAGTCTTTGGACTATCTGTGTACAAAATTTTATTTAAATCGGTTCAGTAGTTTAGGCGTGATTGCAAAACAGACAGACAGACAGAGTTACTTTATAAATCCGAATTTATAATATTAATAAGGTTGCCGTGACATGAATAAAGACCGAAATAGGTTAGTGTGATATCAATGCAGGCGACATTTCCATAAGATCTACCTCTAGTTAATAACATGGATAGTCTAGCATTAAAGTCAAATTCAATATTTGCTGTTCTAATAAAGTTTATAATTCATCAGCTGTGACCGCGACTTCGTCCGTGTGGAATAATTTTTTTGGGTATCATACCTCTTGACCTTAACTTATATAGACTTTGAACATACTTTAAATATATTTATTTATACCAAATCAATGGCCTGAAAAATAAGTTTCAAGTTTCTAGCTCTAAAAATAGCGATACTTCCATACATACACATACTTTCCATCCCCCCTTTTCGATCCCTTACAACTCTTATTTCGAATTAAATAAAATAGCGTATGTCCTTTATCAGGGTATAAGGACTGTCTATGCCAAATTTCATCAAAATCAGTTAAGAGGTTTAATCGGGAAAGCGTAACAGACAGACAGAGTTACTTTCGCATTTATAATATTAATAGGAATTAAATCACGGAAGACTGAATAAGATTAAAAGACGATTAGATTACAACATCATAAGTTTAATCTAAAATGTAGAGTCTACACAGGTTTGCTTCGTGATCGGATTGATCAGGAGTGACCAGGAATAAGGTCTGATTGTGCTTTATCATGGTGATGACTCCCTGTACTTCCAGCGCCATGCGTCGTGCCACATGTCTCCCAAGGGCGTGTGGTTCTCGTTGAAAACAAAACGGGGGAAAACGAGACGCAAGAGAATACACAAATTGTAGGCAGTTCATCAATGGTGCAACACGGTAAGTAAAACAACTTTGTTTTATACGGTTTGGTAACACTGACGCCGGTTGGAGTTCCATTGACAGTATTGATGGAACCTTTATCGCCACCAGTTTATCTTGGAGGTTCCTTTCTGGTGGCTCGTGTAATGAATGGTGACGGCAGACTAGTATAAGGTAGGCCTAATTACTAAACTAACATTTAGTTAGTTGCCTTTTACGATCGCGTCGGGTCATCAGGGTCATCGGGGTCATCAGAGTCATCAAGGTCATCAATATTATAAACAATACAATTTAGTAAGTACTTTATCTTTTTAATTGCCTGTTTGAATAAAGAATATTTTGATGTGATTCGATTTAAAAAAATATTTTGTTAACATCTTTTGTCAATCTTAAAAACGGTTTCCGTAAGGTAGCCGAAACGTCGTAACAAGTTGAATGAATCGGGTTTTAAGGCCGTTATAAAGTAGTTTTACTATGAAAAAAATTGAAATGTTAGAAAATATATTCATTCATTATATATAGTCGTTTGTGAAACGTTCATATTAACTACAACTACTTGTAATTTTCCCGTCATCGTTGTTTTGTACTTCTTTCAAGCAAGTACGATACATAATGAGACTCCAGTTGCAAATTTTGACGAGCCTGATGGCGCAGATGGTAGTGATCCGATCTTGTACGCCAAAGGTCGTGGGCTCGATGCCCACCCAGGATATTTGCTCTGTGTCTTTGTGTGAAATATATGTATATTTGTGATTTCTCTATTGTCTAATGACCATACAACAGATGCTTATCACAGAGTCATGTCAATGTCTTTAATGTTGTAGATTTATTATTTAAAATATTGAGTATTTATATGCAAAGTTTTCATACTATTTCTGCATCCCTTCTTACCCGCTTAATAATTATCGAAAAAATATTTTACATTTGTTTCATGAGTTTCAATGAAGAACCTTTATACTATATTTCTTTCAAATAACTTTAAAAACCGAAAAGTTTAATACTAACTTTTCACCACGGTTTTACCCTTTTAGGGTGTGAATTTTCAAAACTCCTTTCTTAGTGTTCTCCAACGTTAGAAATAGAAATTCTCGTGCTAAGTTTGAAGACTAACCCTTATAGTTTAGCCCTGCGTTGATACGTCAGACATACAGTCAGTCAGCTCCTATATGTATATACATAGAAGAAACAAACTGACTTATGCAAATTTTGCTAAAACTAAACTAATATCTGATGAATGAATAAATAACAGTTATCTGATGTATGGTGAAATAATTCATTTTCTAATATTATTATTATAATTTAAATTTTGCTTAAGACCTAGTCTTGTAGGCGATTTGGGTGTGCCTACAAGACTATGTCATTATAATGAATAAATGTATAATTAAATAAATAAACATAATTATTGTGAGTTATCTCTAACAGATAGACATATATAATCGAAGACATTTCTGCAGGCTCTTTCATGGTGTACAATACTATAGTACATTATTTTTTGATCTACGATTATCTCGTCGATTTAAGCCAGCGTTTGCAATCTAATCGCAAACAAATGATTTTATTTACAAAATTACATTGGAAACCTCTAAAAATATTAGTATTTCTATAGAACACTATACATGTAATATAAATATAAACCTGCCTTCTAAATCACTTTATCTATTTAAAAAACTGCATTAAAATCCGTTGAGTAGTTGACAGACAGAGGAAAGCGACAAGCCGTCGAGATAGAACAAAATTATGTACTACATTCGAATTAAACGTTACCGGTAAAATATATCCATCTCTTAGAGATAACCTACAAATACAATTTTCTATCTTCATGGCACCCGTGAGCGAGCCGTTAGTTAATCTATAATAACCAGTTAGTTACTCAAGTATTAAAGACTGGGTTTGGTAATGCTATTTCCAGGAGAAATCATTCTGGTGGATTGCGAAAAGAATTATGAATTTCCGTCGAATAACGCAGCGGTAACCTGCAACAATGGCACCTGGACACAAATACCCAGATGTCAACCTGCCAGGTAAAAAAAAACTCCACTCCACACCTTCACATCAGGTAGACCCCATATAAAAACATCTTTTGGTACCACACTCACTTATTTCTATCGCTGAAATTAGTCTTCACATTGCGAGAGATTGGTTTTGAGAGATTTCGCGATTGAGAGAGGCAGTAAAGTTACAAGGTGATATGATATCTTCAAGTTACATGGTTGGCAACGGGATAGTAATATTACGAGCCTCTATAGGCTGCGGTGTCGCCACCACGCGGACTGTATGCTTGTTTGTCGACCTGTTCCAATAAAAAAGTGTATTTTCTTTTATTAAGGTTGTACAAAAACATAATAAATAATTCATTTAATTTACGGAAATACAATTTTCCTTTACTTCAATTACTATTTGAGTATAGTCGTCTAAAAAAGTGATATTTTTTTGTTAATTTACACTTTTCACTTGCTATGCATATATATATCCTGGCATACCTCTCTCGCTTCCTTTACACGCATCAGTCTTTTAATACACACTCATTTATTATTGGTATTTCTGATATGGCCCTTCTTTAATACCTCTGCTACCTGGTTAAGGTAGGTCGCCTAGTTTGTCCTATACCAACTCTACCACTGAATTCCGTTCTATATTTGTGCAGTCATTCCACTTTCATCTACCTTTTCCATATATCCAAATCATCTCAAGATTCCTTTCACTATTGTTGTCACAACAACTGTGCAATATTTTCAACCGGTACTTGATTCTTGAAATTATTGGCTTGTCGTCGATTCAAGATATTTCTAAAGTGCAGAAAAGTCCATTGATACTCGTATTATACTGGGTCTAACGTTTGGACTGTGTGATTAAAAATGGGTAGTTTTAAAGTCTGCATAGAATTGCTCAACATCCGACCTGTTTTCAGATGTAAGAAATTACCGAGGTACCCAAGAAACGGTATGGTGATTGCACCAAAAACAGAACACGGGATGAAAGCCAGGTTCCGCTGCAAGGACGGCTTCGAGCTTAAAGGAAATCCGATTGTGGTCTGCTCCTTCGGCAACTGGAGTGGAGACGCACCCAAGTGTGAGGAAGGTTGGTATTCTTACAACAATTAGTCAGTGTAGACCACAACTTCCCCTAGTAACCAAATTTCGTAAGAGGCAACTGAGGTAATAGAACCTAGAAATATATCGGAAAGTGCGTAACTTAAATGCACAGGGCGGGGATGGGCAGCATAGCATATCTAACAGTAGATTTCCAACATATGTGGATGTACTTTATGAGAAACTGCTAATATTATTTTTGATAGGCCTGATGCGGAAGCAATGTTCCTCTCTTGCGCCAGGGGTTCCTATCATTATCATTATCGTAATTATCAACCATCAGCCAGGGAGTTTACTGTTGGACATAGGCCTCCAAAAAACGAGGATTTTTCCCATAGCCTCCGCGCTAGGTAAGCGTGTTGGCAATCTCAAAGAGGAGATTTCGCGAAAGGGATGCTGTTGCCCATCCCCGCCATGTACATTTGGGCTACACTGCCTCGGATGGATATCATCTGGTACAGGGGGAGGTATTATTCTACTCTGCCGGTACCCCACAGCCAGGTTCCCAAGATATTGTCCCATATGCTATTTTGATATTACTATAAGACACTTAAAACTTAATTTTGTGTAGCATTTAATAAAGCATTAAATATGTATGCATTTATATATAACTAATCAAATATTGTTCCAGTATTCTGTCCTTTCCCTGGATATATTGAAAATGGAAAAGTACTACTTGTAGGCAACATGGGGCTTTACGATTATAGACCTTATGTAAAGAAGGTGATGTATTATTTTAGAATACTCCTAATTGTGTTGTTGGACTATATGAGTCTAACATGCAATATTATTTTTCAGGTAGTTAATAATAAACAAATTATGTATGAATGTGAAAAAGGCTATGTTTTATCCGAGGGTCCACCTGGAGCAACCTGTGTTGGTGGTCATTGGAGTCCTAGAGAACTACCTAAGTAAGTATTAATAGGCAATAATTTAGGGTCGAAAGAAATTACTAAGGATTATAATGGATTCACTGTTTAAAAGAATTAGGAAGCGCAAAGCGATAATAACGATGTGAATCGTTGGTTGATATTCTTCCGGCTAAATATACCAAATATTATTTGATTACAAATTTTGCTCACGTGAAAACACAAAGAAAATATTTAAAGAACACTTATTTTACGTCTTCAATTATATCAATTATTTAAAGATTCTATAATATCAACACACACAAATAAATGTAAACGTCAATCTGCCATTGAATCACATGACGCTCTCTTGCCTGATTGAATTCCATTAAAATTTTTATAAATTTAAAATAATTTAATGTTATGTCATTTCATATTTAGGTACTAGAATAAAATTTCCTTGTCTTAGACTTCAGATATGATAAATTGAATAAGAAGAACTCCTTCCATAAGAATCTCAATTTTTCAATGTATTGAACCAATATTTTATTAATAATTAGTAATTATAAAGTCTGGAAACACCCATAAAAAGCAACTAGCATAAATATTGTGCAATAACTATTTCCCATAGTGGTTCAATACAAGCCTTGAGACCAAGAACTCCGGGGTTACTAGTTTTCATAGGAACTCTATAAAATGTCTGATAGATGGGAATAGGAACTTTGTCCTGACGACTAAGAATAATAAAAAAAACATCTATTATTGGACTATATAAAGTCCAAACGGAGGATAATAGAAAAGTTTTATTATATATCTTTTAGAAATGTTTTAAAATATCTTGCAGATGCACACTTTATCAACATCCAAGAATAAGATGGAGCCGAAGGCGACGTTCAATCCCCGAAGCGGAAATTCGACATAGAAGATCAGCATATTTACGCCAATACTACACAAATATGAGACGAAGAAGTGATCCAACACAACAATACTTAGACCAGTTATATGATAAATATAATCACAATACTCAAAAACCTACCCTAAGACATGCAAACTTTAAATTGATGAAAAAATTCGATACAGAATTCGATGATGATCTATCTACAGGGACAGAAAATACTGATCATCCAGATGATGAGAATTTCCCAACAGCAGTTTATACGGTATACAATGTTCATGGAGAGCCAATAGGACATAGATTGTATTCCTACCAACCAGTATATGAACCAGAAGATGATGAATTAGTCGACAATATTAATACATCAGAATATGAAGATTCAGAAGAGTTTGATGGTTTATCGCATGTGACAGTTTTAAAAGGAGGCTTATTCTCGGACCATACAGTACCACATAACAAAAACGCTCGAAACATAAACAAACTCAAACATGAATACTTTGAAAGGTATGTAGACAAAAGAAGAAAACGATTTTTAAATCCGAAAGGAAGTGATGAATCGAAGAAAGAGTATGATTTAGAATTTGACGCGGATAGCAGCACTTTACAAGCCACTACAAGTACTATTGAAATATCAACCAAATCAAGAATGAGACGGGACGTAAATATTGAAGAAGCTGACACAGAAATATGGACTGTTGGTCCTGTGTCTAAAGATATAGAATCAATTAATGAGATCAGTGAAGAGCTCCTCAAAGTGATCCCTTTAGAAACCATAACTAGGAATGACACAACACTTCATGTAAATTATAATAAAGAAATAGCTGTGATACCGCTCCAGTATAACAACACGAATTCGACCGAAGTTGACAACCTCTTGGACAAACGAGATAAGAGGACTAGCCGAAAAACGGACAGGCTGAATCAAACGACGGCAACTGTGCCAAAAACGTAAGATTTTAGCTTTTAATTTTTTGACCATCGCTAATTTTATATGATATTTTTTCTACTGATATGCAAACAAGAAATCTTTATATAATTTTATCATATACAAAATCTTTTGGGCCGTAGTTTGGATGAAAAGACATATTTTCCTAAAATATATCATATCTTTCCGTATGGTACTGGCAGAGTAGAACAGTACCTCCCCCTGTACCAGGTGTTGTAAAAGGTGACTAAGGTACCACAACCGACAGATAGCGGTATATCAATCCGTAATAGTGTGCTCATATGCATAGACAGCAGCATCACCGTCGCGAAGATACGCAAAAATCTATTTAAAGAACATTATGTTCAAAAGTAGACTTCCAATGGCTGATATGATGATGATATCGTATCTTTAATTTATTTGAATTATCTCATACGCTCTTCAAAGTACTCCTTACTTAAGATTATTTACAAAAGTCTTGTTTTCTTTATTTAATAATCAAATTACAGTGGACGAGAAAATAAAGGACGACTTCGACAGCAACAGTCAGAGTCATCCGAAGACAATCAAGGGACAGAAACAAAAGATGTAATAGAAGGGGTGAGCAAAGAAGGAAATAATACAGAGAAAGGGAAAAGAGGACGTCCTAAAAGCCCGTGTGAGCCTATTGAGAGCGATCCCTATGTCAATATTGAGATTGTGAAATACGGAAGAGATCCAAACAACACGTTTAGTTCAGGTAAAAAATATAATGGACCACATATTCTACAAGAATGTATTTAAAAAGAATAATTAATGATTGTTTGCTGTAATTCAAGGTACTATAGTTCGAGTGGCTTGTGGGAAAGGATACGGTTTAAACTTGGAACAGAATGCAACAGCAAAATGCGTTCGCGGTAGATGGAAACCCGAGAAGCCGAAATGTGAAATACGTGAGAGATATCTATACTTATTACAAAGTCAAATACTATAAACTAAGTGCTAGTTCACATATTAATGTCAGTCATTAAAGTTTCATAAATATGTATTTAATGTTTTATTTATAGCTGATGTAGTGAAAGCAAGACTTGAACAGGTTTCAGGATTATCAGAATTTTGGACAACAAACTTAAACTGCCATAATGTCCTAGTAAATCTTCTCTTTTGCAATGATTTAATTATGTTTTAATATCTGGCCATCATATCATCTCTATCTCTGGCCATCAATTTGTAACTAGTGAGTGTATTACAGCTTTTTTTCCATATGAATGCGTCTGACTCCTTATTGTTTAAGCATGACCTTTTTGAACTAATGAAACACTGTGATTGTCCCATATCTCTTCTTAACTAGCGTAAACATAAATATAACTAATGTTAAATTCTTCCTTAGTTCCCTGTCACGTTCCGTCGACGGAGTATGGGATATACACGATGTCATCAGATCCTGGCCACTTGATGACAGCCAGCCAAGTCCTGGGAACTCTAGGTATCAGTCACGGAGACGAGAAAGAACTTAACGAAACCGATCCCGTACCTAACGGACAGGTCGTTCACTATTCCTGTGAATATGGGTAAGTAGAAACGCTAATTAGTTGGAAAAAATCGTTACAACAATTGTTGCCTTGAACACTGAATACACCAGTTTATTTTAATATGTCACTTTTAAAATAAATTCATAGACTTTGATATTAGATATAATGGGATGTGTTGTTAAAAGTTTTGCTATTAAATAGAGAAAATTTTCATCTTCAGGTACAATGTTCAAGGGCCCACAAATCTTCGTTGCTGGCTCGGGGAATGGGCAGTTACCAGCATGCCAGAATGTGTCGCAGGTGAAACCGATTCAGGACAATTTTAAAGACAGCTGCTTTTAGACATATGTTAGATATAATCTCGACCACCTCATTTACACAATGAATAGTTTTTTTTTTTATTTACATCTACAACCGGATGTGATGCAATTTCGTCCGCGTAGAATAGTAACTTTGGGCAGCATTAAAATGAAAAAAATATAAAATAAAACAACTAACTAAACTGACTAAAACCGTATGATCGTGCTGGACACTGGCCGCATACAACCGGTCCTATTAGAGATTACTTGGGGTGGCCTGTGTCCAGCAGTGGATGTCTTATGGCTAATATGATGATGATGATGAAAGTGAAATTATTATTATATAATTACTATTACATTATTTATTTTTGCATAATTTCAACCGTTTACGTAGCACACGCAACGAAAGCTCTTAACACATATTTTTGGTTGTTGCTCCGCTACTTTTAAGTCGTAGCGTGATGTTATATAGTCTGACTTACTCCTTATTATCTCAGCTATTTGCCTATAAGAGTTCCACAAAAATCGCACCATCCGTTTCAAAGATCACCTCAAACAAACAGACAGACAAAAATATGAAAAAAAAAATTGTTATATATACCGGGAATAAATCCATGTGCATTCTGTAAAAGCAGTTATTTTAATATTACAAACAGACTTACCAATATTATTTTATATTTATTAAAGAGTATTTTTATATTCCTTTACATATTTACACAAAAATATACCTGTACACTTCCCTGGTGGCCTACGATTACCAATAGTAAAATTTTGAAATTTAGTATTAGAAAAATATATTTATTTTCATAGCACATAGTACTTGGATTGTTATATAACAATTAAGAACCATATATTATGCTCTCTTTAGCTCTGTTTATAAACTTCAGTTGAGGTGTTATCTCTAAAGTGCTCTCTCTCTCTTTGACAAATATGTTTCAACTAATCTATGGTTGGAAATAATTCTAATAGTTAGGTATTCCTGTACAATTCCACAAGTATGTTGATAATTTAATCGTTGAGTTGTATGGGTTTTTATAATCATCATTATCATGATTGCTGGCACGCTTGCCCAACGCATTAATTATGGGCGACATTCCCCCTTTCTTGTGGAGGTCGATGTCTTGTCATAGATTGTTACACATAAAATCTTTGATTCCTAAGCTTGTTACAATTATATCAAACGGAAACAAATATTAAAGTTATTTCGTTTTATTGCGTTATATATTTACAATTTTTGCAATTATTTATAAATTAATAATAATAACTTTATTCAACAACAAAAGGTAACTTAAACTAAAATACATTTTGATACTTAGGTACCTAAACTAGGTCTAGCCTGTTCTTATAGGCACCCATGCTCTAGTGTGGGTGCCTATAAGAGAAGAAGGTCATGTAGGTGTGGATGTGTGTATATGGTCTAGTGTAATACAAAGTTTGTTAATGCAACACATTATTTACGCACACATTACATAAATACACAGAATATAATGCTAAGCCAGTACATACAGTATACACAAACAATAATAGTAACAATAAATATAGTCCAGTCTCGCATAATATTGTTAGCAATTCCTCTGTCTTGTTGTAGTCCAATGTCAAAAGCCATTCCCTTACTGTTGTTTTGCAAGTGTATTTATTCATGTCATGAATATCTATTTCTTGGTTAATTTTATTATAAATAAATGGTCCTGTAAAATTTAGAAATCGCTGTGCGATCCGTGTACGAAATGGCTGATGTATATTTATCGAGAAGGTCACAAAATATTTTTATTTGTTAAATATATTTAAACACAACTTGATCATATTAGTAGAATTTTGCTCCTGACGAAGCTCAAGGTCAGCACGACTGATATTATTGCAGCATCGCCAGAGGATACAGAAGTCTGTCACGCGATACAAATAATCATAAACAGATATACATAATTACATCACGTCTGTGTCCTGTCAGGGTAGACAGAGACTATGAATATCCACTTAGGCTTACTTTCTGTCTTAGGGAAGCCCTTTACTCGCATTAATCCTATCATATACGCTCGTTTTTTCTTAGTACTGCTGACCTTTCTTCTTTATATATCTTCTACCTGGTTCGGGTATATTCGCCTAAGTGGTCCTATACCAACTCTTACATTTACTTCCGTTCTTTAATTTGTGCAGTCATTCTATTTTCATCCATCCTTTATACATGTCCGAACCAGCTTAACATTCCTTTGTCACAACATTATCATTTACACCACATTGATCTCTTATCACACTATTCTTTAATAAATAGTATAAGGCAGTATTAAGCCAAAATTTTGCTTGATCGACGATTCTAAATCATCTTTCAGCGCCTTGTGAACTTCCACTCCTGCATGGGGCTACTTACGAGGCAGGCTATCGCGCCGGTTTGACTGTGGCTCACGCTTCCTCAGTTAACATAGCCTGCGAAGCTGGCAGGTCTCCGTCGGCTACTCTGAACTGCCACCTGGGGAGGCTGCAGCCGACTGTACACGACTTCTGCAGACCTTTAGGTTTGTATCTAAATAAATACTCTCCTGCAGGAATTTGTTTGGTTATTCTACACATTATCAAGAGGTCCACCAAGCTGATAGACAGATGAACTGAGTAGAGCCGGACATATTGGAAATCATTTGAGGTGACATTAACTAATATGACGATGAAGAAACTCATATAAACTTTTCTTCTATATATAATTTTATTACACTTACCGTGCCGTGAGGTACCGGCAGAATAGAATAGTACCTCCTGTACGAGGCGACTAAGGTATCAGAACTAATAGATGGCGGTATATCTGTCCGAAACAGTGCAGTGCAAATACACGGGACGAGGATGGGCAGCGGCATCCCCGTCACAATAGCTGCGATTACCAATACGCTGGTCAATACTGCCCAGCGCGGCAATTATGGGCAAAAAACCTTCAAATGTCCTAAGAGAATTATGACTACACTTACCTATTCCGTGGATTACAAATCGCTTATTCCATTGCTTTTACAATTGCTTCTACGTCGTAAAGTATACAAATGATGGTAAAGTATAATTGTAGTCGAATATTTTAACTTATTACGAATTGGTTTTCAGTGGTTGATTAATCTATTCTAAATATCTATTGTTAATGTGCTGTGAGGTACCGGCAGAGTAGAATAGTACCTCATCCTGTACCAGTTGTCGTAAGAGGTTAATATTACCACAACCGATAGATGGCGGTCTATCCATCCGAAACAGTGCATATCAAATGCACAAGGCGGGGATAGGCAGCAGCATCCCCGTTGCGAAAGATGCGATCAGTGATTGCCAACACGCTTGCCTAATGCTACAAATACGTACAAAATTCCCCCTATAGGGGAGGCCTAAGTCCAGAAATAGACTTCCAATTACTGGTATGATGATGATGATTGTCAATGTTGGAACCTATTTAGAATGTATTGGGGCCAAAATGTACACCAGAATAGATTACAATAAACTGTTATCTTGATAGTGTTACAATATTTTCGTCACATATGAATAAAGTTAACCTAGACTTTTCTTCCAGCAAACCTCTCAAGGCCCCGTCCGACGTCAGAATATCAAAGCGGCTCAGACATCGTCCGGGAAGACATATCTGAGCTCGAGCCGGACATCGATGGAAAGACCGTCACCGACTGCGGCCCGCCAGCTAGGTAACCACATTTTCGTCCTATGATACATGAAGCCCAGCTCTTTCAAGTTAGGAGCACAATTTGGTGAATTTTGTTGACATCTGACCATTTTAATTATTTTCATCCCAATGAGACAGTTGCACAGAACCAAATAAGCTAAATTTGTTGGATACATTCTAATTAATAATTATAATCATTAATTATGCTCTCGGAAAATAATCAAAAAAATATGTTTTCAGACAATAATCTCCTTATGTTATCATCTTCCCTAATATCTTAGAATAATATGATTTGTGATTTAAAATATTTTATTTGTTAATACTTATTAAAGGTTAAAATGGTCGGGTGATACCCATGTAAATTTTGTCAAGCGCTTTCACTGTAGCTTCTGTGTGTTCCTTCGAAACATCTCATTTCGAGATTACACCATCAAGGTCATACGAGGGATCAAACTTTTCTGGTGTCATTGGAGAAACACTTCTGTTTTGTGGACAATTTGAAGGACACTAGGAAAGTCAACAATGGCCCATGTGCTTTGAACGCATTTGTTTTGAATTTTTTTGTTTGATTTCTATTTTCTTTTGCTGATGTATGGTGTATTGTAAGCGATAAGACAAGTTGTATTCAATATTAATTGAATATTACTATGACTTTATTTTACAGTTTAAAGTTTAACTACATTTAACAAAACCAATATCGAAAAATGTACATATAAAAAGTTTGTGATCATTAGCAATCCCTACTAATATTATAAATGCGAAAGTAACTCTGTCTGTCTGTCTGTCTGTCTGTCTGTCTGTCTGTCTGTTACGCTTTCCCGGTTAAACCTCTCAACCGATTTTGATGAAATCTGGCATAGACAATCTTTAGACCTTGAGAAAGGACATAGGCTATTTTTGAACTCGAAATAAGGGTTGTCAGGGGTTGCAAGGGGGGATGAAAAGTTGTTTGCATGGATCGCTATTTTTAGAGCTAGAAACTTAAAACTTATTTTTCAGGCCATTGATTCGATATAAATAAACGTGACATTCAAAGTTTATATAATTTGAAGTAAATAGGTATGGTACCCAAAAAACTATTCCACGCGGACGAAGTCGCGGGCACAGCTAGTAGCTTATATATTTTTTAAATGTAATTTTAACAACGAAAAGTGTTTATGATGCATCTTTTATATTATGAAATAGTTACTCGCTTCGGGATGACTTTAGCCCGATCTAGCACGTTTAGATTGCTCTTAAGCCTTGGAATCCTTAGCCACTGACTTACACGGATAGCGCCGAAGATCAGAGAAGCCGCTATTTAAGACTGAAACTGAATAACTTGGTCTGAAACTGAATAACGTGAAATTCTGAATAACTTGGTCCTCAGTATGCCCAAGAGGATCTCTTCATATTTTCCAGATAGATCTGTTCAGTCTGTCAGTGTTTCTGTAATTACATTTAATTTACAATTAAGATATAGTAAATCAATCACTGTTTATAATATACATTTTTTTTATTTTCAAAATACCATTTTTCCATGATAAATTTATATTTAAATAATATAACAGCTGTCACTAGTGATCGCAGACTTATTTATATGTATATATTGAATAATATTGGAAGAAAGTTTATAATAAATCTTGAGTACAACTTATCTTCAACGCAATCCCGTATCATCCATTAGAGGATGAAAATGAAGGAGTAACAAAAAAATAATGTTTTTGCAAAGAGTCTACGTTTTTTATTTGCCGGCTGGATAGACTGAAGGGAACGCAGGCGTACAGGGATGCGAAGCCCTGGTGAGAGCCTTATAGGTTCGAAATTTTGCTTATTTAAAATCTTCATCTATGATATGATCACTTTCACCAACTTCTAGTTTCACAGTCATCATTATGACCACAGCTCACAAAAAACACTTGATTGAGAGTTTTGGAAGGTTATTCTGTATTTTCGTATTTAGAAAGTTTATTGAAAATAACTTTAAACCTTTAAGTAATTCTCCCATCAGAGTTCACTATTTATTTACTATATACTAAAACGTATCGTGAAAATAAGCCATTATAAATTGAGATAAAAACTTTCCTATCGCCTAAGTTGGATCAAACTGTAAAAAATATTAAAATAGATCCAAAGTGTATGACGGACAAACAGATTGATACGTAATTTCATATTTTAATATTTATCCTTTTTTGTTATGCCTTTAGAGATGCCCAAAAATATGCGTCTCAAAAGGTGAGTTTTATGTTCCTATAATAAAGTAAATTTTATAACACGACCTGTTATTCACCAAAATAGAACTAAAAAGGAGGTAGACTTCACAAAAGGTCATCTGCTTTGGTACCTCACTCTCTCCTATTTCTATCGCCAAACAACAGTGTTCGCATTGCTGTGTTTCGTTTTGGGTGAGAGTGGCAGAGAAATTACTGGGTAATGTGACATAATATCTTTAAGTCGAAAGGCAACTCGCTAGTGATAGCTTAAGCAAAATTGTACAATTTAACTTTGTTTTAAATAATTATTTCTATGAGTACAACTAATATATCCTTATCTATTAATACCCCGATGGGCTCGATGGTATATAATGTGAATTCTACTGACATTTTGACGGGCCCGTTGGCGCAGATGGTAGTGATCCTGTCTTGTGCGCCAAGGGTCGTGGGATCGATCTCTATCCAGGATAAATATTTATATGATGATATTTATGTTAATTCTGTATCTGGGTGTTAAATATGTGTATTTAAGTAATATATTTGTGATTCCTCTGTTGTCTGATGTCCGTAACAAGTGATTTAAGCACATAAAGTGCTGTGAATTTATTATAACTTGCTTAACACTGGTGCTAGTACAACTCAAACTATTTTATTTATTTTACACACATTTTCCATGCAATATTGGCCTGGAAAATATTTGCCTAGTCGACAAAGCCGACAATTGTAGACTTTATAGTTACTGTTATTATTATTATTATGTAAATTTAAGAGAAACAATAAATTATTATATTTATCTACAGTAATGGTACAATATTCCTTCTAAAATTTTTATTGCAATAGTCGCTTCCGAATTACACTGTGTACAAAATATGGTCTACCCTTCCAAATGCTCGCGCAGAATCAATCAACTCTTATTTTCCGGTTACATTCATTTACCAATTCTTTTTCAAACACTTTTACTTAACTTCTCTTGTAAAAGAAACTTTTTTTTATTCACCAATAGGATATATGAATCGAAATCCTCAGAAAACAGGGCTTAGATATTGTTTAGGCTCATAAAAAGCGTTTTTATGTATGTTCGTTCAGTCAGCTGTTTATGGCCGTGGTTTTGGCTTTTTATGTCTTGGCCAAGCTTCGTTTGTGTTGCGATTTTTTCTCTCCATTAAGAACAATGGTCTGTTGACACTCCAGTTAATATGGTTATAATTGCTTCACTATAACTTTAATGAGGTGATGTCATATTTCTTTTAAATTCTACAGCAATATGGGCATTATTTATTTTTATTACAATAGTAAAACTTTTATTGCTATTGCAATCATATGTGTCTTTGTAGGTGGTTAATGACTGTCTATTGATAAAATGACTTTTCATTCATTTTTCATGACCAATGTTCTTAAAATCATTGATGTTATTTTAGTGCATGCTGTCAAGTTTAGGTGTTGTATTTGATGTTTATAGAATCTTCAATATATGTGTAATTTCTGTTTTTATGGCAGATATTTTCGGAATCATTGCTATTATTTTTAAAATCGCGACACTTAATGAATACCATCAGTGATCCCCAAATATCATATTGAATCTTTGTATAGGGTTCAAGGCACCCTGATTTACCGGGATGGGGCAGAAGTGAACAGTACCCTGGGAATGGAAGGTTACCCTCATGGTACAGAGATAACCTTCAGATGTATTGCATCGATCATGGGAGAGAAGACCACTTGGAAACTCATCTGTGAACATGGTGACTGGGTCGGGAAGAGTTTTAATTGTGGTAAGTAAGTAAGGCTATATATATTATAAACACAAAAATGTATATAAATGGATGTTTGTCATTCTGTCATGCCATTATCAAATTGGGCACAATGATTGATAGTTTAGAATAATTGATTTGATTGCCTCTCCGAACAAATCATCATCATCATTATCACACTAGCCATCGATAGTCCACTGCTGAATATAGGCCTCTCCAATAAAGGAGGTTTTTTGCCCAAAATTGCCGCGCTGGGCAAGCGTAGCAATGTGCAGCTTTCGCGGCGGAAATGCTGCTTCCCTCCCTTCCCCGTCCTGTGCATTTGAGCTGCACTGTTTCGAATGGATATACCGCCATCTGTGTACCTTAGCCGCCTCTTACGACACCTGTTGCAGTAGGAGGTACAATTCTAATCTGCTGTACCGGCAGATTAGAATAGTACCTCCCACGGTACCAGGACTAATATGATAATTAATTTATCTTAATATACTTGAGATTCCACTGATGTCTGACAACTGTAATACAAGCGCTTTATGCGACTTATCTAGTTTAGGTCAATGTATGAGATGTTACGTGAATTAAATATATCTTTTGATATCTTTAAATTAGTTGGTATAAATAAACTTTGACCAATAAAGACAAAAAATGCTTAATAGCATTGTTACTCTTGCATATCAATTAGAAACTCACCACCTATATTCATTGCAGAGGAACTTGAAGCCCAAAGCGAAGAACTGTTAAACAATAACACCTGCACGTTCAGAAACGAGGAACCACACGTTGTCTCCTTCTACAATGACCTGGAGATCACTGAGACGGTTGACTTTCCAGCTGGGGCTGTCATCGTGTCCAGGTAAGAATATAATCTTCGTCTAGCTTCTTTCACCTGGTCTAAATCTCTTACAAATGTTGCCTCTCTCTCGTGATTCTATTGCCATGCAGAAATGTTTGTACTGCATTCCACTAAGGTATGGCAATGAGCCGTGCGGTACCGGTATAGGTGTCGCCAAAAAAGACTGAGATAGTGGAACCGACAGATGGCGGTATATCCACCCTAAACAGCGTAGCAGAAACGCAACATTGTAAGGATGGGCAGCAACATTCCCGTTTGCTTAAGAGAGGCAATTAGGAGCAAAATTTTTCCCTTTCATTAGGGAGGCCTATGACCAGCAATTTATGTCAATTCCTCCCTAAAAAAATTCCTCTGTTGTCTGATATCCGTAACACAAGTGCTTTGAGCGACTTATCACGGAGTCAGGTCAATGTATGAGATGTTGTGGGATTCCACATATTTATTTAAAAAAAAACACTCAAAGGTTCTTTTTTAATGCTCCTTACCGTTATAAAAGAAACCCCTGTGCAAAATTATAGTTTAGACCTTATGTTGATATGTCAGTCAGCATGTATTTTATATATATATATAAAAGCATAGTAATATTTTGGTACCATACCTCTTTACCTTAACTTATATTAACTTTGAATTTCATATTTATTTATATTAAATCAATGGCCTGAAAAGTAAGTTTCAAGTTTCTAGGTCTAAAAATAGCGATACTTCCATACAACTTTTCATGCCTTTTTTTGACCCCTTACAACCCTTATTTCGAATTAAACAATAGCCTATGTCCTTTCTCAGGGTCTAAATATTGTCTGTGCCAAATTTCATCAAAGCCGGTTGAGAGGTTTAATCGGGAAAGCGTAACAGACAGACAGAGTTACTTTCGCGTTTATAATACTAGAAGGGATGGCAGAACAACGTTTGCCGGGCCAGCTAGTAAGACTTTATTTCTGGTATAGTTCACTAGATAAGTCGTTCCTTTTATCAATCAACGTACGAGGGCTTGTTCTTAATACTTACCGATTTGGTATGTCGGTGAGTCGAGTAAGTCGAACTGCTGCAATATTTTGGCGAACCGCTGCGTTCTTGTAATTTAATCACGTACGACCAAGGAGTCACGTATCCGAACAGGTGTAAAATATCATTTAATTTAATGAGAAATATACCATTTGTTGCAATTAACAAGATTATTAAAAAGGGGGTGGCGAGGGGGAGGGGAGATAACAGCAAAGTTCAAGACAATAATATCGTAGGCAATTTTAAATCGTCATAACAAACAATCTTTTTTCTAGAATTACTAATTACTGATTTACTAATTTCAATATTGATCATATGAAACATGACCTTTCAGGGTTATAAGAGTCATTTGTAAAAATTGGTCACTGAGTGGTCTACTTTAAAACTAGACTACCGGCACTGGACGGGTCTTAAAATAAATTTTACTGTAGGTACATTACACGAACCACCATAAAAACACCTGCAAGAAAAACTGGTGGTGATAATGGTTCCATTAACATCTGATGATCGGTGATGGGTATTATTGAAACCTAGATAAATATAACGGCTTAAAAATGCAGTTTATTTAACTGTAATATTTATTTCGTTAATTGATGTTTCGGATAATTTACGTTATAGCTTTTTTTAATTTTAGTTTTACTTTTTCTATTTACTACATTTACTACCTACGTCCTTTTGACATTCTTATGTGCCCCTAGGAACTCCTCCTTTTCACCAATGTCATAGAATTTAATGCTATACAAATGATGATCCAGTGTATTATTGTTTTCTTACAGATGCAGCGACATCGGAAAGTATGCTATGACCGGAGCACAAGCTCGAAAATGTATAGGGGGATCATGGGATGGAACGAAACCTACTTGCTTCGGGCT